>OX328015.1:1200000-2400000 GCA_946811545.1 Netelia fuscicornis
GAATCCAAAAATGATTGCGTCCGATCATTCTTATAAAATTGTTATAAAATTATTAGAACGAATCCAACCGACGATTTAATTTCGAAAAAGTATAAAAGAATTGCCTCAGGAAATTTGCCTCTCGTGGTTGATGCGCGAGACTCAACTAGACGCGCAATTTTCCCGCCGCCTTTGAACCGCGTCCCAACGATGAGTGCATCCCTCTCGACGATCCCGCGTCGTTCCTCTTACCGTCACGTTCTTCGTATCTCTCCCCCTTCGTCGCGCGCACCTCTATCCTCGTACCAGAAACACTTCCTGTTCGTCGATTGAATCGCCTCCCTGTCGACGTTCTCGCACCAAGAACTATTATGCCCTCTCTCATCCTAACGCTCCTCTTGCTCTCCCTTTCTCTCTGTCTACTCAACGAGAAGACTCTCTCATTGTTACGCCGAAGCGGCATATGCGGAGTTTGCGCGTTACGGAAACGCGCAACGGGCCTTGAAAACATTCAAGTGCGTAAGCCAAGTAGTCACTGGCTTCGAATCTCTTGGTATGTACCCAAGCGATTCCAAGTGGCACTCGTAAAGTTCTATTATCAAAACGTAGGTACTCACTTCCCTTACGTATCGCTCGTTTCATTTCTTTTCCCTCTTCTCTACCTTCTCTCTTTTGATTTTACCGAGTTATTCGAGCTGTCAATTGGGTCATTTTTAAAATATCCAGAGACGAGTTTAAAGGGACGTATAATGCCTTCTCTGTCGCGTTGGCCTAATTCTCTAAATATATACACCACTCTCCCGACTCTCGCACCGTAGTCGCCCATCTCTCTCTCTCTCTCGCTCTCTCTGGCGAGATCTTGACTCATCCACCGTGCCGAGTGTGTTTATAAAGAGACTCTTTTCGCTTCTCGATACGATGGGAAATATTGTCAATTTTTTGACAAATATTTGTGACAATATAGGACGATGAATAATTTTATTTGCAAATTGCGACAAACACACCCTCGGATATTTCTATCTTTGGGTGACAAAGAGGAAAATCAAGTACGCGGCGACTCTTGTTTCTCCCGGAAGAGAGCTCGATACTTGGCAACGAAGTTGTTCTCGCCGCGATGACATCGTCGTGCCTCGTATCTCGAGACTCGTGAGACAATTATGCATAACTCCAGAAATATGGTATGCCGCTGTGTTTGCGTCTAACTGTCGACGATTTAACGGGTAGGCGGGCTTGTCGTAAGGCGATTCGATATGAAGCTTCACGGCTCGTATCGACCAAATTCAAAAATTGAGTCACGGTGCTAAAATCGTGTTTCGAAAGAAAGTCGCCGAAAGATTTTCCGCGACAGCTAATAATATTATAATAGCGTCTTGATACGCCGTGACTAGGCAACTCTATTTTCGAACCGTCCGAATCATACGGCCAGATATGTGTAAAGCCCGTGTGTTTTGTGCGCGAGAAGTACCCCCTTCTTCGCGTCTCAGACTCGACGTATGTATATTTCGAGAAGGAGCTTAACGCGAACCTACAATCTTTTCCAATTAATAACCTGATTTTTATTCAAACTCGTCGATTAAAAAATCGTAAAATTTCCCTACGAACGACTATCTTCGTTCACGTGCTTTGCATTTTCCTCCCAGTTCTTTTTATGATATTTCCAATTAACTGCGAAAAGTTTCATATTACGACGCGAATGTTCTTGATTAAGGTGACTCCCTTGGGAGGAATTCGTTTCGCCATACACGCCCGGGTTAGTTATGCACGAAATGAGATGCATCTCTCTCGCTGCGTGCGACGAACCACGGAAGAACACCAACTGTTGCTCGCTGATATTTTTATTGCGTCCTACCGGGATATATTTATACGTATCTGCCTCTCTCTCTCTCGCTGTCTCGTGGCTATAACGAGAACGAAATATTTCTGGTTGAATAAAGTTACCGGAGAGAAGTTTGGGTTGGGAAAAGTGGCGGAGATGCGTGTGGCGATATGACATACGAAGAGTCTCGGGACGCCAGAAATATTTTTCTTCGTAATGATATCTCGTCCGATTGGACGAGTCGTCACGCTCGCTTCGATCGTGATCGAGCGAATTAATTATCGGTTATCGACCTAACTCTCGATCTACCTTAATTCTACCTCGAGACGAAATCGTGTCTCGAGATTCATCAATGTCTGGATTTTCGACCCCTTAGATCTCAGCGCGATTGGAGCTCATTCCAAATTTTCAATCCCACCTGTTGCCTCTAGAACCAAAAATAACGTGCCACGATCCCAATAACGATCCAGTTTTGTGCGAACATACGTTCCAAAAATAATCAAAATTTGATACGAGCAAATCAACAAATTAGTGCGAGCTGTTTAATAACGTACAAGCTCGAGTGACTTGTATTCAAATTTAGCGCTACATTAACGTCGTTTAGTTGCGATGGAAAAATGCTTCAAAGTCGAGATCTACGCTTATCTCGCGAAACCTATTGAAAAAGCTGCATGGTGCAAAGACTCGGGAGAGTCGAGTGGTAATGTGAAAAACCGAGGCTAATCGAGTATTTTACGAGCAATTCTCCTCGGTATATCTATAGACAGTCTTCCTCTTAAGCTCGTTCCATCGCGAGACAAAGCGAAGATCGTGTTTCTCGTCTCCTCTTCGGAAACCTGAGGAAACGTCTAATAAAATTCCATCGAACGCGGCAAAAGCCCGCGATTCGAACGGATAAATGTGAATTCATCTCACATCTCCGTTTTTCAATTGAACTATTTACAGCGAAGTTCGAAAATGAGACTGCTTATCTCTCCGAGCGTGTCTTCGACAGAATTTGATCTCCATCTAGCGGAGCTTGGGAGAACGTCGTAGCCAGCGGCGAGATTTAGTTCGCAAAGCAAGCACTAGAGGGACTGGTGGTGGGAGAGAATACTATTTTGGTGGGTGATCAAGATCGTCGAGTATCTTGGTGAGGCAATGCGAATCTTCGACTATCTCGATGGGGTAACTTGGATCGTTTAGAATTTTGAGGGGTAATGAGGGTCATAGCGAAACTCGGTGGGGCAATGCGGGTCACTCGGACTATACGGATCAGCGCCCAGGTTTCTCACTATGGGCGAATGGGTCGAGGGATTGCTACAAATCCAATCTTGTATCGCTCTGGACCTTAATTTAGGGGCTAGACCCTCAACGAGGGTAAGTGCTATCGAGCAAAGGAAAGTCACCGTTCGCTACCCTCGTATTCTCATTGTTACATCGGGTGTCGCGTTGACGATCGAACCGATACCGTGTCATCGTCCGCGATGAAAGATCTAGGAGAAGGAGGAGTAAAGAGGTATGGAAGAAAAAGGTGGCCGAGACGCGGTGAAAATAAGCGAAAGAGCGAGATAACGCGCGAGGGAAAGAGAGGCAGGGAGAGAGAGAGAAAGATTGAAGCTATTCTTAAAATAGGGTCTCGACCGAGCGTTCTCTCGTCGCGAGATGAAACACGCACGAGAGCGAGATACGTCTATATAACTCGCGTTCGGCGAGAGCGAGGCCGTACGAAAAGCTTCGGTGCGAGAAAAAGGGAGAAAGAGAATAGGTGAAAAAGCTTTCAAGAGTGCGGCGGGACGAACGAGCGTGTGTATGCGTGTGTTTCTGTTTGGTGGGCGCGAGTGAAATAGGAAGAAGACGAAGAAGAAGGAGCGAGACGCGAAGAAGAAGTGCGTAGGCTCGTGGCTCCCGGCGCCGCGACTACTGTTGCTCTTCGGGGTCCGAGCTTCGTTCGAAACGGCCGGTGCTTTCGAACCGCGTACTCGCGATCGCGCGCTCTTTCTCTCTCTCTCTCTCTCTTTCCGTAAATTTCCTCGTCTCGTCTCCCATCGATTCTAAAAAAACGCGTAAAATGCTCGAATTATCGATCACGATTATCGAACGAAAACGATCGACGCTTTATTATTTGTGACTGTTGTTTCAATAACACGTGGTCGAGTCAACAATCAAACATCCTCATGAGGACTTGGATTTTCGTTCGAAACGAGATACGTAGAACGATACAAGGTGCAACGAGGGTGATTTATTTACTACAGGATTTTCGACAATGACATCTTACAGGAGTTATGTAAGTTTCTGTGTTGAAATTTTGCAAAGTTTGAAAATCTTGTAAATTTCGGGTGTTGATTAATTACGATTCATTAGTCAGATTTCCATAATTATTTTTAAGCGAAATATCGAGGTTTTTAATTTCGAATCTTATTTATAATGAATTTGCTCGATCGTGCTAGAGAAAGTAGCCAGAAACTCGTGACAATAAAAATTAAACAGTGGCACGATTATCGGCCGTCTGACCATTGACCACGACTACTACTAGCTCCACTCGCGCCAGTAAGTGGATGGACTCCGCGTCGAGGCAACCGCTCTAGCGACAACGCGGACGCGCACGTTTTTTTCTATGCGCGGACGAGAGCGACACGCGTAATTCTTACGTTACTTAAAAATTACACGATGAATTACTCTACAATCGTCGCGACGTTCTTATTACAGTCGCTCGTTTGATCGCGCTCTATAACTTTGACACTCGAGGATATTAAATTCTGCAAGAATTTACCGTGGTACACGTTCCTCTCTAACAATGAGAATTCTCGCTTCTCTCTTGCGAGAATCACGATGTATATTTACGTCGTCGATGAGACGAAGAAAAGATTATTGAAAAACGAATAAAAAATTGGACAATACTGCTCCGAGTTTATTATTGCGAGATCGACGACTTTCTTCCAACGACGTTTTATCGAGGCGTCGTGAAAATTGTCGTCAATAAAGATTCAATGTACGAAAATATCGCAGGCTCGAGAGCCGGGTCACGTACGATTTTCATTGGTATATACGAGACGAGGAGAAAGCGTCGGGAGCATTAAAATGGATGGTCGTCGGTGGTGCTCGTACGAAATAGCAGAATTAGCCGGGTCTTCCCCAGACCTCGAGAGAAATACGCACGGATACGGCGGAGCTCGTGGCACATCCATCTCTTCGGTGTTGGGTACGCGTCCGTTGTCTGGCTTTATGTAAACCGGCAGCTTCTCGAAACCTTTCCCGTATACACCAGCCAGACTTACGAACCGGACCGCAAGAGCTTACTCTCTGTGTTACACGATATACGAACCGCGCATAAGTTTTAATGCACGAGCGAAATTGCCAATTTCGATCGGTCGATCGATTGTCCAAAACAATCCTGTTCGTTCAATTACCGGAATCGTTAATTAAAATTTTTTTACATAATGAAAATATTAATTATTCTTTGATAAATAATATTTGTTGGAATCATTTGTTTATTCGTTACATCAATAAATAACATTTGTTGGAATCATTTGTTTATTCGTTACATCAATAAATAATATTTGTTGGAATAATTTTTCCATTCGTTACATTGATAAATAATATTTGTTTGAATAATTTGTTCATTCGTTACATCAATAAATAATATTTGGAATAATTTGTTCATTCGTTAGATCAATAAATTATATTAATTGGAATAATTTTTCCATTCGTTACATTGATAAATAATATTTGTTTGAATAATTTGTTCATTCGTTACATCAATAAATAATATTTGTTGGAATAATTTTTCCATTCGTTACATTGATAAATAATATTTGTTTGAATAATTTGTTCATTCGTTACATCAATAAATAATATTTGGAATAATTTGTTCATTCGTTAGATCAATAAATTATATTAATTGGAATAATTTTTCCATTCGTTACATTGATAAATAATATTTGTTTGAATAATTTGTTCATTCGTTACATCAATAAATAATATTTGGAATAATTTGTTCATTCGTTAGATCGATAAATAATATTTGTTGGAATAATTTGTTCATTCGTTACGACATTAATAAACATATTGAAAGATTCACAACGGTATCGAATTCACGAGCAATCGACTCGATATCTTAGCAGCTGACAAGATAGAGATAGAGAATGATGTGTGTATTCGTATCGAGGAGAGTCTTGGTCGTATAACAGCGTAGCCGCCGAGAGTTATAACATCGATCTCCCCTCGGGCCGCTCGCGCCGAGATGACCCGCTGGACCATTAATCATAATAAACGATATATATTTCTTCGGCGAATATGATAGACGAGTCTCTCTTTTCGCACGATATCATCGATCTCTCTCGATACGTGTCGCGGGATTCGTGACGCGTAGCCGATGTCGGCGAAACGTCGACGAGACGCAGCTTCGTTCGTCGGGTGTAAAATTGTACTTTCGGCGAATGCCCTTCACACACACATACACACACCCACATATATTCTCAAGCCATAAATACATATGCTATATACACGGAACAAAAATACCAATACGATTTCTCGCAATCGGCGAGAAACTCTTCGAGCGCATCGTTCGTATATCGTCGAATCGGATAAATTTAGGTTCGCGCACGCCACGTGCTCGCTCTTTCAATTACATTTGTATACATTCGAATCGAACGTTATGATTTAAAAATAGTCCAATCATCGAGATTACAATTACAATCAAGCATGAAAATGTAATTTCGACGTGTTATTGTTCGTCACCTAGAACATTCGAATTTGAAAGGAAGAACGGCGTGAAAATCCGGGTGGTGCGAGAATATCGCGATAGGAAGACCGCTTGGAATGAGATTTCGGAACGTTCGCGGGAATCCCTTTAATTAACTTCATTCAGGGGCAAATCCGGGCAGCGGGGTTGGCACGTGTATACGATATATTGCGGTTGAATTCTCGGAACTGGAGGGCCGTATCGTGGCGCACAGTATGCGACCACATCCATATTTAATGGTTCGCTTGCATCAGCGCGCCAGACGCGCTTCCGATACGTACACGTACCTACGTATCTCTATACGTTTATACACGTGGTGTGTACTCCGATGCAGGATCTGTTTCCAGAGCAGCTTCTCTATATAGGAACCAAACGCGTTTACACATCCGCCGTGCGAGTCACTCCTGCTGTTCTCCCTATCGATCGAAATCAATCTTAGATGACCGTAGGGACTGTAAACCCGACGGAGAAACGTCCAAGTATAATTTCTATGATAAACAAATCTCCTTTCGCAACGTTTCTCGATTTTCCGTCAATTTGCACCTCGTCCTTATCGATTTGATCGACTTCGAGTCTAACGAAGAGCTCGTCGAATCTAACTCGAATTTTGAGAGATTACACGCTAGTTCGTGATTCAAGGGTCGATGCAATAATACCTCGTTCGACTAATACGAGTGGATTAAAGGCCTGAAACGAGACGATAGGGGTAAAGAGAGAGCGGAGATCGCGAGAGTCTTGTTCTCGCTCACCCGCGGGATGTTGCTCGCAGAAGCAAAGACGAAGACCCCGACTCTATATTTAAACGGATTCGAAACTTTGTCCTTCTCACTCACTCGCGCTCTTCTTTCATCTCGTCGACCTAACCGAGACGCGTTATACGCTGTTTCCATCTCTCTCTCTCTCTCTCACTGTCTCGTTCGCTCTACCCGAGATCCTCCTTTCCTACACCATTTTCATCGCCCCCCCCCCCCCCCCCCTGTCTTTCTCGCGGCCCACTCCGGGGTCAACGTAAACGAGGATAAGCCGATGACGGATTATCGAGAATGAGAGTAATTTCGTGCTGGGATTTAAGTTTTTGAAGCCTTTCCAACTGTCCCTGTATCCCTCTGCTTGTACACGTATACTCGGGCGAAGCATCGCGAGTTTGGAAATTCAACGTTTTCGCGATATTCAGAGTTGTGTGAGCGGACCGAAATCGATAAGTACCGACGGTTTTCATATTTTTCACCGATTGCCGTCTCGCTGCTTCTCCGTTCGCGCGTTTTAATCCTTCCTAACTATATCTCTCTCGCGTTGTTCGCTACGAATCCCTATCCTCCTGTCATAAAGCCTGGAATAAAGCCACGCGTCCGTTTTGCATATGTCTTCTCGTCTCGGAAACGCGCGACTATGAAAATCTGGAGATACGCCAATTTTTTCATACACTCTTTTGCCATCGCTCAATGGGCGATGCATCAAAACCAGGGTGGAGCGAAAAGCTCCGCGCTACCGGCAAACGACAGCTACGCGTTCGAATTTATAACTCTTTACTTCAAATCTCTTTATTCTTATCCTTAATTTATCTTGTTGTTTAATTATTAAAAATTTGTACAGCTCGTAGTACGTTACAGAACGTCGTAATCGAACATTTAACCGTTCTTTGTCTTCCAAGATAGTTGGAGAACTGCAACACTTTGCTGTATGTTCCGGCGGCCGTGTCGGTTCAACCTTCTCGCTTGAACTTTTCCAATTACGTAGACGCGCTTCAACGTTGCCCCGAGGAGGGTTATGTATATGCGGGATAAAAGAGTAAGACAGAGAGAGAGAGAGAGAAAGGACCAAAAATGTTTCACAGTTCGCATTCTTGCATCGTAGACGTGAGCGGAGCTATTCATGGTGGAGGAAGCTTTTTCAAGTGGAATCTACGATGCTCGTAGGTTCGAGCGAGCGAGTAAGACAGCTGGCTCCCTTCCCCCGTTCTTTCTCGAGTGAGAATAACGTTGCCGCGCAGTAGATTGGTGTATACGTACAAATGGAACTCTCTTCTCTCTCTCTCTCTCTCTCTCTCTCGCTCTATATATATTTTTCGAGTTCCGGTGGAAGATCATCCTCGCGAAAAGGTCCCCGAGGAGAAACGCTTTGGTCCATCTCACGGACTACTTTCCCCCGCGAACCAACTCCGAAATCTTCTTCTTATTTTCGTATGAAAAACGTGCACCGGACTCAAATGCAGCTATTTCCCATCGCGACGAGACCCGCAATTTTCACGTGGCGCAAAGTTCGCGCATCAAACCGTCATTCATTCATGGAGAAGAGAAGCGACGTGCAAGATCATCACGTTATTCTAACTTTTCCTCCCTTACTCCCTTTTCCATCCGATTCATTGTTTTCTTCTCATTTCTGTTGAACGCTTTAAGACAATTTTCCTCGAAAACGAAAAGACTATGAAATATAAGAAAATTGCCTTTTTTTTTCTTCTCTTTCTTTGGTTTTTTTTTTCATTCCACAGTTTTATAGACAGATTCAATCTCGAGCGAAACGAATCTCAACGCGAGCTAACTTTTGGACGATCGATCTGTACGAGGGAGAAAAAGAGCAACGAACGTCATTGATCGCGCCCAACGTGTGTGCGTTCGTACGCGAGAAACAGAGACTTCCTCGTTCCTGCCGAGTGGCCCGACTGCCAAAAAATTTGGCTTTCGTCCAGGCACCGAATCGTAAAATAACTTTCGCGCACTCTCTCCCTCGCCGCGCGGTCCCTCGTCGAAACGGTATAATTTCTTTCACGTTGGATAAACAATCCAACGACCGCGAGAACGCGTTTGGGTGCGATTCCCTCCCCATCCACCCCGTAAAAAACAAAACGACGCTAAATATTTTCTTAATGGACCGAACGTTCTATATACGTGATGGACAGCTGGTCCGCGCTCGATCGTTAATATAAAAAAATACGGGCGAGACCGATTCCGCATTTACAAAGGTTAAATCGATCTCGACCGTCTGGAATTAACGCGGGTGGTCGTCCAATCGAGATCCCTCGAGTATAAATATATACGTCGATGTCCTTGTCGTTTTAATAACAAAGTAGAAATAAACATAAAGGGCAAACCTTTCAATCACAATGGAAATGAAAACGTCATCCTCCCCTTCTCCGATCGTTGTTTCGTTTCCTATTTTTAATTTCATTTCAATCGAGGCTAAAATAAATAAAATCAACGTTTTCCCACTACGACCTTGTAATAATAATAATAAAAATAATGGACACACGAGGCTTTTATCATTAGCGAAACAATTTTTTTATTTCGTTTTCATCCTCCTCGAGCTGATAATATCTCGTTACCCCGCGAGAGTTTCCGTATAGCTCGTTATATTCCCGATTCTCTCGCGGTGACTCGCGAGGGAGCGAGATGGTGATATAGGTACGTAGCTTCGGGATATGAGGGGTAACTAACGTTTATACGGCTTGCCCGTTATAATAGGGCCTATAGCCGTACACACAAACACATGCGCGCGCGCGAACGTAATCTCGGCTAATACAATGGAATGGTTGGGAATACGGCAGTTGCCCGCTCTCGACTGAGAGAGAGAGAGAGAGGGAAAATCGGAAATGAGCAGTAACGTAAATGCGTATATGCGTCCGTATACACAAATGGCCCAGCTTCCCTCTTCTCAACGTCCTTACGATCCGTACACGTATAATGGTCGATGTATATGGGACATTGCACGCTGGATGGTCCAGTCTGATCGCTGTCGTGAAGATTTTCGATTTTATTATTATTATTATCTCCCATATCGTCTTCGAATGCGGATCGTGATTTTTCAAAGTTATCTTCGTTGGTCTTGTCATCGTTTTTTATTTAAAATAAATTGTTTTGTTTAAAATGAACGAGGTTTTATATTTGTATCTTTATACGTTCCTATCTAGTCCGTTTGTTTGTAATTTTTTTGTTTTTAGATTTGTGTCGTGGGTTTGATATCGATACGAAATGTCCTATATGTGGAGAACGTTTACTGTTTGATTTTACAAGCCAATAAGGCTCGAGTTGCATTTCTAGGAAAGTGCGTGCCTATTCGGAATTGGAAGCCTTGCGCTACGCCGAGGGCTTTATAACGATCAAAGCGGAAATTCCGTATTAATATCGAGAGGGAGCAATGAGTCAGGGAGGGGGGAGGGTTGCAGTTCTGTTTGCGAAATCAATCGAGCAAACTCACGTAACGTTCTTTATCTCGTGATTATCAAATAATCGGATTAAATTATCGCGTAACGATAATCGTTATAAATTTAATAACGATGAAATTTATACGAGGAGAATGTACCAAGGGATAACGGTTACGTGGCAAATTTTCGTAATTATATCGATGTATTAATGTAATTTAACATTCCGGTAACGTTGATAACAGGTGCGCGACGAAGGATCCCGAGATAGAGGACACATTCGCGAATATTAGCGAGACGGTTTTCACGATTGCGCCTCGCGTCCCTCGGCAAGCTCACCCTCCTCTCGCGACCCGAGGAGTTTGCCGAGCTTCTAGATATCGTTCTTCGACGGTCCCGAGATACCGCGCCGTCCTAATTCCATTATCGCCACGAATAGCATTACCATAATAACGAGACCGCGGAGCTCTGCGCGCGTTGAAACTCGATGCCGAGAATACGTTCGGTCTTTGTTTCCTTCTCTCTCTCTCTTGCTCAGATTTACCTCCTTCCCCCTTCTCTTTCTCTCTTTCTCTCTCTCTCTCTCTAACTCGCTTTAACAGTCGAGCACAGATCCAGACGAGGTTCCACTTGTACATCAGGATCACGATCATCGCGCCAAACTATATCCTGTTTATCACAGATTACGTTATTACGCGCGGTACCGAGTTAACGATGTACAAACATAATAAGATTTAAATCTTCTCCCGACTTGCTCCTCCCAAATTTCACTCGTTAAAATAAAACGTACACACAAATTTTTTGTATTTATCTCGTTTTATGTCACTAACCATAGTTTTCGTAATCGGAGAAAAAATTAAATTAGAGAAATTGAAACGTAGTCGTGGCTTCACTTGTACATCAGGATCACGATCATCGTCAGATTTTAATCTTCTCCTAACTCGCTCCTCCCAAATTTCACTTGTTAAAATAGAAAGCATAAACAGATTTTTGTTTTTATCTCGTTTTATGTTACTAACCATGGTTTTCGTAATCAGAGGAAAAATGAAATTAGAAAAATTGAAACGTAATCGTGGTTTCACTTGTACATCAGGATCACGATCATCGTCAGATTTATATCTTCTTCCGACTCGGTCCTCCCAAATTTCACTCGTTAAAATAGAAAGCATAAACAGATTTTTGTGTTTATCTCGTTTTATGTTACTAACCATGGTTTTCGTAATCAGAGGAAAAATGAAATTAGAAAAAATGAAACGTAGTCGTGGTTCCGCTTGTACATCAGGATCACGATCATCGCGCGAAACTATATCCTGTTTATCTCAGATTACGTAATTACGCGCAGTACCGAGTTAACGATGTACAAACATAATCGGATTTAAATCTTCCCTCGACGGGCTCCTCCCAAATTTCATTCGTTAAAATAGAACACTTACACACTGATTTTTTATTTTTACTATGTTTTATGTCACAAACGATCGTTTTCATAATCGGAGTAAAGAGGAAATTTGAAAAATTGAAACGTAGTCGAGAGCATCGTCCGACTGGCAAAAACAGAAAGGTCAACAGCCTCGCGGTAGGTCGAGCCATAACTATTTCTGGCGTTAAGGGCATTTTGCCAAAATTATGTTAATCGACGAAATTATAAGTTTTTGCACGATGTCCGAAGCGTTATCACACGTTCGCCGTTTTGCAATTACACGCGGCTCGCGTATCAAAATGAAAAGGCTTTGATCGATCGAGGTTGGCGAGTTCGCGAGCTCTCGTTGTCGGATTCGAGAATTAGGATAGATGTTACGGGAGATAGAGCACGCAGGATAAATTTGTTCCTCGTTACGCGTCGTACCGTATCGCGTTGCTTATCTTCATTGTCTCGCGATTGTTTATGTACAGAACAGCGAGGAATTATTTTCGATACGTACGAGCGTATCGGCATTAACGTATTCGAAATTACCCGAGAAGCCTACAGTGTCTCACGGTCTATGCTCGCGGATACAACGAGAAGGAGATAAGCCCGGCATCGTTTTATAACAGAGACAGCAAATGAGGTCAATTACCGGCTCTCGAACGGGTCAACAAATTCGCGTTTCCTTTTCGAGGTCCTTCTCTCGATTTAACGGAGCTCCATCGCTCCACGTACCGTCTATACTCGTATTTCTTAACTCCGAGTTTCAACGCTTGAAAAGACCGATCGTTTCTCCATTGATTTTACATAGAGAAGACCTCAACGATAGAAAATTTTGATCGCACAAGGGAAAATAGGAGGACAATCTGTCCATGTATAAAGTTAAATATATATAAATTTCTTTCACTGTGTTTATTTATAACGAGTGATCGACAATACTCGTCCTCACGATACATATTTCATGAATTCATGAATTTAATAGTACACGATTATACGAATTTATGTAGTGGTAAAATCACTGGTATTCCTGATAGGAGAATTATCTCATCGTCGAATTTGATTCGTGGATTTTAGTACAGCGAGCGATAAATTGTTATTGAACGTATTGTTTGAACGTAAAATAATGAAATTATATCCGCAGAGCGATGCCGGAACGTACAAAGGACGAAGCGGTACTGGGATCGGTGGGAGCTTCGCCCGAAGCAACACGAGCACCTCCGGCAATGCCTTACCGAATTATCGTAGCACCTATTCGAGCGCAAATTCCACCAGGGTACCGATCAAAGACCGGACAACATCGAGCTACGCGACCTCGAGCCTCGACAAAAGGGATCGGGACAAGCTAGACGATAAGCCATCGTACAAATATTCCTGTAAGTTGTGACATTATTCAGTCCTCGAGATTCGCCCTGAAAAAAGAGAAATAAAAACGACGGAAGTTGGATAAAAAGCTTTTTTTCCGGGCGATATTGATCGAGGGTTATGATAATAATTGAGAGTGATGTATTGCGAGAAGGCGGCAAAGAAGTGGATAAGAGCAGAGTCAATTCCGGGCGTACGTCGTCGGAAGATCTGAGCGGGAAAAGTTCGCTCTCCGACAGCAGATCTTCGCTTCTGGATAGATATTCGTACACGACGAATAAAACTAACACCGAGAGGCCATCGTCGGTACTGGAGAAGTACGTTAATAGAGCAGCGTCGCGCGAAAAAAGTCGAGAGCCCGATGTGACCTCTCGTTACGTCACGAGCACGTATCCGGGTCCGGGATTGAGAGGAAATTATGGGAACGACGGTAGAAACGAGAGAAAGGACAGAGTCGAACATCCACCGGTTTCTTATCGAGGGCTTCGTCCAAATTCGGCGCGAAGCTCGAGAGAACCCAGTCCGGAGGTATCGAGTTCGAAAACGACCTCTTTTCGAATGTATCCGAGAACACCGTCCTACGGAAGAAGTACCAATGCATCAGGTAAATTCGTTCATTCCATTTTAATATTTCGATAAATCTTAAGATTTTTCAATCGTTCGTATATTGAAATTGATGGAAACTTTACTACCGCAGGTACATCAGAGTCGAGTTCCGTTTCGTCGATAACTTCGAGATTTATGAATCCAACGTCTCGTTTCGTACCTTCGAGGACCTCGAGCCTGACGAGTCATTCGACTACGGAAAGAATGCGAGTTAAACCGGCTACAGTTTTCAAGACCGAAGCGGACTCGAAGAAAACAGCGAAAGAAGAGACGGTTCATCACAATATTCAAAAAGTGGTCGAGGTGCAAGCACCGAAGAAAATCGAGCGAGTTCAAACATCAACAATCCAAGAGAAGGATCAAAGAGAAGAGGAAGAGGAGGAGGAAGAGGAGGAAGATAAGAAGGAAGAGAGGGACGTTGAGAAGGACGTGATAACGTTGACGATGATCTCTCGATGCACGTCCCCGACGCCGCCATCGAGTTCGGGCTTTGTCAGTCGTCGTCGTGCCGATGTGGCGAGATTGTTCCAGCGACAAGTGACGCGAAACGTCAAAAGGCCGGAAATGCGAGACGGGGAGATGCAATCGGATCGAATGGACGACACGGCGAGATATTCGAGATTCGGCAGCTCGACCTCTAGACTATCAACGACACCCTGGACGTCGTATCTCGATAAAATTGCCTCATCGACCACGACGTCCTCGAGAACTTATGGAAATTCCGGGTCTTCGAGTGTCAACGGTAGAATCGGTTCCTTCGGTTACACAAGACAAAACGAAAACGCTTCTACGAACTCGAGAAGTGAAATTTCCCGCGAGAGACCGTCCCCGTCGCCGACGAGAATCGTACAAAGTAATCTGGATATTCGTTCTTCGACGACACCCGAAGTACAAACAATTTCCCGTTCCAAAGTGCAAAGTTCGCCTTCGCGAAGCATCACGGAAAAGGAAACGTGCAACGACGACGACTCGTCGAGTTATCACACCGTTTCGAGAACCGAATCGTCCTCGGGATGTCCGAGACATTCTTCGGCCGAGATCGAAGCGAGCGTTACCTCAAAAAGTCCAGTGGCTACGAGAAACGACGATGGGAGTACGAAACGCTCGAATTCCGTTTCGAAATTGTCTCGGGCTTCGTCGAGAAGCGATGGAAAAATATCACGATCACCCGTGAAAAACGAAGTATCCGGATCTGGGGAAAACAGTCAGGGAACTTGTTCGTCGATCTCTATGCCTTCTTCCTCGTCAGCGAAGCTCGATGAACGCTCTCGAACCGTCGAAGGACAATCGGACAATCATAATGAGAAAAATGTAAGGATTAATGAGACTTTGATCGAACCTTTCTTAACGATTATTACTACATTGTTTTTCTTTTTCTTGCAGATGAGAGAAATTCCTCGACAGAGACGCGAAAGTTCCGCGGGTTCCGTGAACTCTTCTTGCTCATCGAGACGAGATTCGATCTCGCGCACCGAACCGACAGCATCGAGCCCGAGCAGGTCGATATCACGAAACAGTTCTGCCAAAAGTTTGCCGCGTAAAATGACGCGGAACGAGTCGTCGTCGTCCGTGATATCGTCTCATACATCGGACGGCGTTAATTTTGTCAGCGTGCCAACTGGCAGAACAAAATCATCGAGTTCGTTGACGAGTCAGCCAGCAAAAATAAGAACCACATCGTCATCGAGCGTCGTCAGTCAGTCGTCGTGTAAAAACGCCAGTTCCTCGTCGACCGCCTCTCTCGTAGCCAACAATTCCACGAATTCCCAGCTGAAGCACGGAAGTACGTCGGAAACTCGTGGAAAACCACCTGTACCTAAGAACGACGCTTCGTCCATTATGAAGATTCCAAACTCATCTGGCAAATACGTGAACAAAGACTTTCGTAAATCCGCATTAAACATGGAGAACGGCGAGAGTACCAGAAACTCGAAATATGCGGATCGTAAACGTACGAAAAATCGGGATAAGTGCCAGAGAAGTGTATCCGCGAGTTCCCAGGATTCCGAAGCGAATTCAGAATCGATTCAGCAAGTTATTTCTTCGGCATCTTCCTCAACATCCTTGAAATCCGGTCGTTCTTCAACAAAGCTAAGAATCAGCGAAAGTCGCTCGGACACCGCGAAAACATCGGTCGGTGCTTCAAAGTCAGCCTCGCCATCCCTCTCGCGTATATCGATGCCACGAAAATCGAAAAGTCGTTCGGGTTCTCCGTCACGAAGGAAAGAAAGTATCGGCTCATTGACGAGTTCGAGCTCGGACAGCAGTACGGACACGAGTTCGTCGAGTTCGTCGAGCAGCGAGAACGAGGATTGTCAGGGAAAATCGGGGAAGGAGCGTTCGGTAGGTGGAAGTTGCAGCAGTGGCACCAAAAGACGAAGAAAGAGGACAATGAGTTCGCCGCGTATGGAAAGAAAAATGAGCGCAGGTTCGTCGCGTACGAGTGTTCTTCTTTCCTCCGCCGACGAATCTTCCTTGACGATGGACAGACCGCCTAGACCACCATCGAGCCCAAGATCCTCCAGCCGTTCCGGAAAAACGGAAGAAGCAAAGTCATTTTTAATGAGGGCGCTCGCACCAGTTGCTGGATTATTTCGTGGTAAACAACAGGATTCCGGCTCAGACGGCTGGCCGGACAATACGGACAATTGTAACGACGATGTGTCAGATTCCTGTAAAAGACCAACGCCGTCTCCGTCGATCACAAAATCCATCAGTCAAAGTTTGTCGAAAAGCTTAAGCTTCACTCACAGCAATACGGACAAGCAGAGCGATCGTTTGAAAGGCTCGGGTCAAACGACGATAAAACGCGAATCTTCGGGTGAGAAACCTTGGTGGGCGGATCCAAACTCTGACAACGTGCCGCCTGGAGTAGAAAGAGTCGTTGGTTGTCAGGATGAAATCAGCCAAGAGACTACGATCAGCACTTTGCTGCCTGACGATGGTGAGATTATACTTGGATGATTTGAAAGTTGTATACAAACTCTACGTTAAAATTATTTTTGTAAAAATATTGAATTCGATTTCAGGAAAATTCAAGCCAAAATTATGGCATCAAGATTCCGGCGAACGTGCCTGGTGGTTGGAAGCAAATGACAATATTCCCGAGGACACTGTGAAGAATGAATTCGCAACGCCGTCGTCACCGATATCGCGAAAAAGCACGAGTCGTAGCAGCGGTAGATCAACCGAGCGTAAAAATCGTATCAGGCATCAGCAATCGGGCGAGCGAGCATGGTGGTTGAGCGAAGATCCTTCGGACGTGCCCGAGGGCGTAGAAATCGTACCGGTAGTTCAAGGAACGTCGAGCCAGCAGGGGATGCTGAGAGCCAGCAACGACGACTCCGAGAGTCTCGCCACGAGCGAGACTCACGAGAGAACGTTCAATGGCATAAGGCACATTGAATCTGGCGAGAGGGCTTGGTGGATGGACAACAATTCCAATATACCCGAGGGTATCGTGAAAATAACACCGGATATCGAGTCAAACAGCAACTCGGACTCCTCGGAATCGCTCGAGAAGCTCGATATTCGATCCACCGATCATCCATCCCCGTATGGAATAAATAGCGAACGAGCAATTTCTGTATCGAGATTTCCCGTTGAATTTACCGCATCGACGAATTCCACCGTCGATGGTCTGTTGATTGAGAGCGAGGAACCACTCGGCGAACGTGCCAGTCCCGAAGGGGTCAGTTATTCACTCTTCCCTGTGTATCTCGAGATGTTCTTTTTAAACTATATTCCATCAAGAATCGAATCTTACGGATTATACTTGTGTCGGGAGTCAAAGTATAGACAAAACTACGTACAAGTATATCCGAAAGAATTCGTTTATTTCTTTTTCAACAAGATACTTTATAAAAATTGTCTGTAACATCGAAATCGTTTCCAGGTCGAGAATCCACCCGATCCACCGGAGAATCGTTACGACGCCGGTAGAAAATCGCCTTACGACAATGTCGCGAGGAACGAGACGCGTCGAAGCTCGTATCGTAAACGACCGACGACATTGCCTCTCTTCATCGGTAATCACACGAACATCGACGATCTTCTGGGCGAGGTCTCGACACCTCGTCACAGTCCAATCGTGTCGCGAGTTCGTAAACACATTGAGGGTGAGTCGGAACAAATTAACCATCCATGGGAGGATACGCACGATTCTCTCTCACGCGGCCGTCCAACTCTCTCCATCGTCGATGGCATAGGGGGTCCCTCGTGTATAATCGATTAAACCGAGGAGGACTCGCTTCGGGACCACTAGCTGCTATTTCGATCTTTCGAATTATCTGGTTAACGTCCTCGTGATATATACATCGATACGACGAGGCAGGGGAAATAAATCGATCGGTTTTATGGTCCACGAAAACCATCAAGTCTCCGCGAAATAGCCAAAGGGGAAGGAGGAAAATGGTGCGGTCGAGTTGAATCGATTCGCGTATATTGTACCGAGCAGTCGTCTCGTTGCGCGTGGTCAGTCTCGTATTTCGTTCTATCGTACACGCGCTACTGACGAAGCCATTATAAACGTTGAAGAGAGATGGACGTATCTCGTTTCGATGAAAATTATTGATAGCTCGAATATCCGGTTGTACATGGGAATTTGGGGCTTCGTTAGAATTGTTTTTATCATCGAGGAAGCAGTCAGTCCATTCGTGCTCGACAGGACAATATTCATTTTGCGTTTTGTATTCTTATCGGCTTTGTTAACGATAATAGGGATTCTTTTATTCGTTAATTAATGCGGATAATAAACGACGGTATTTTTATTATTATTATTATTTTCTTGACGAACAATAAAATGGACAGACTCTCGTCGAGTCTGCTTCATGGATTCGTTTGAATTTGGGAATGGAGCTACGCTAGGACGATCGAGTTTCCCGTAGGGCAGAACTACATATATAGACGTCGCGTAGACACGTACACTTGCGATATTGCTCCGTGGGCAATCCACGTTTGCGTGTGCGAGAGTACTCAGTCACACGGTGTCCGGGGTATTGCCAGGTCGTAGCATCGACGTAGTATGTGTATCTATCCATGTTTTTGATCGGATATTAGCTGAATCGTAGAAGAAACATCCTGCTGACTATCGTTTCCGGTAAGCTGCAAGAAAATCGCCCTTTGAACATTTCCACGAGTTAATACTATCGATACCAGCGTTTTCTCATTGAGCATCAAGATAAGAACGATTATGCATAAATTTGACCGGTTTATTTGCATTTCGATCGTAATTCTATTCTTAGCTTTTCATTCTACATCAATTTTGCATATAAGCGAAAGCGCGTAAAACACATTCGCATGGATTTCCACGTCAACGAAAAATAGTTTCTTTTTAGACACTCGCGACCGTCGTAGGGTCCAAATACATTCCTGTGTAGGTGGCTAAGGGTCCGCGTCTCCGCAGTCGCGCGGAGGGAGCGCCGCCACGCGGGATTTTTTTGTACGATTTTCAAGCGGTAAAATTTAAAGTTCTTGCTTGTACAACCGTGGAATCATTGTTGTCGCTTCTCGCTTTGGTAAAGTATTGTAAAATTGTCGGCGAATTGCATCGGTGAGTCACGTTCGTACATAACGCTTTCACGAATGTCGCGAGTATACATTTAAAATGACTTTTTTTTACGCTGGTATCATGTGCAAACATCTCTTTTCGCGTTCTACTTTTCGCGATATTGTTTTCGCAGTCTTTTAGCGAAGATTCTCGCAGTATCATTCGTTTTTAATGATTTTAAAAAAATTGTCTCCTCGCCTCAAGAAAATGTAAATATTTTCAAAACCTGTTCATCACGACTGAAACTGACTTTTTCTCAAAAAATTCAATAATATCGTTACAAAATAAAAACATAAATTCCGCAAACGCATTATTTTCACACACGCTTTAACTTTCACAAACTCGTTCGCCGTTTGTTATTCACAGATTATTCCGAGGACAGCTCGGAATGCGAGGAGATAGACGCAGCGCAAGTTATAATTCATGACAGTACGCCGAAAACTCCTATAATTCAACGGCGCAGTAGGTACGTACGAGCTAACCGCATTAACGAAGCGCGCGCGATCCGTTCTGAGTTCTCTCTCTCTCTCTCGTTCTTTTCCACTTGTCTAGTCGAATCAGCCCGAGCAAAGTTACTCCGTCATTCTGACCAACGAAATTTCTCTTCTTCCAGAGATACCGAGAGGCCGCAACCCGACGGCTACATTCCGGTGAGTTTTAAATCGCGTATAAACTCGCACGCTAGTTTACAATTATCTCTTTCGACCAGCGATATCGCTCAATTACATTTAACATATCGATGCAAATTTAAGAAAAAAAGAATTGCTGGAGCGAGAAGAAGCGATTGACAGGAGAAACAATGATAGAAAACTGACTAGGCGTGCTTTTACACGAGCGATGAGCCGCTTAGATTGAAATAAGGCACGCGGTAGTAGTGTGTTCTTTCTCTTCTCTCGTGCCCGCTGCATTTTTTTCTTTCTTTCATTCTTTTTCCTCGCTCCTTTCACACCGCACGTTTTTTTCCTCCCGGCCGGTATTGAGAATTCAAGTGCGTCCCTTGCTCACCCGCGCGACGAAGCCGAACACACTCGAGATACGTATAGAGCCTCGCGAAAGCATTCTCTCTTCGCTTCGTAAATGGCGGGGGGATAGAGAACCCAAATGCAAAAAGGGGCGAGACTCGTGTAACGTACGATGCGAAAAAGTAGAGAGAAAAAGTACGGCGCTGGGGCTTTTGTGGGGGATGTATGTCGAAAGGGGGACTCTGGGGAAACGTGCGAGAGTGCGACATTATTGTTTCCGCTCGCACTCTACTCTCTACCTTCCTATATACACCGAATCCATGTCTCGTATTCTCGATCCTTTCTTCAACGTATATTCCTCTATACAGGCCTCGCTTCTCATTATCGCGTTCCCCTCTGTGTGTTTTACACGCCAAGTCAGCGGAGATTCTTTTTTTCTTTCTTTTTTGCTAACAAAGCAATTCTTTTTGTTCCTTTCCTTCTCCATACAGTGAAGCATCGCTCTCGTTCTTTGTACCACTACGAAGAATCTATTGCTAGTTTCAGGATTGTAAAACATATTCGCTATTCGAGAGAACGATAATAGAAAGAATATTATACGAGCAATATTCTCGGCTCGTTCGATCGGTTCTCGTCGCGAATTTCATCATGAAATACTGTTATCGCGCTTGTGTCAGGAAAAACAGAAGAGAAAGACGATAATACCGTCCATGCACCCGGATATGATGCAAATCCGTACGTGACTTCGTGGTACTGATTATTTTTTCAACGAGCAATTACTGGCTTCGAGCCATCTACCCTTTCTCTTCGCGACGTTCGTGCCACCCTCTCTTCTCTCTTCGACCAAGCCACTCACGAGAACAAAAGTCTCGTTCTACAAAGGGGTGGCTTGACTTTTATCAGGATCGTACCGCATAACAATAATAACAATATTAACCGACAATTTTGCGATAGAAATTTTCGTGTCTTTCGGTTTTGCGGATTTTAATTGGAATGTTAAATTTTTTTTTAATTGTTACCCCTTAGCAACAATATTGTTCAATTTTCTTCATCCAACGATTACAAAAATCTGAAATTTTGGATAATTAAGGAAACAATTTCTAAACGAGAGAGAGTTTAGACAAGAGAATTGAAATGTTAAATTTTATTTTAAATTGTTACCCCTTAGCAACAATATTGTTCAGTTTTTTTTCATCCAACGTTTACAAAAATTTGAAATTTTGGATAATTAAGGAAACAAATTCTAAACGAAAGAGAGAGAGTTTAGACAAGAGAATTGAAATGTTAAACTTTATTTAAAATTATTACCCCTTAGCAACAACATTGTTGAACTTTTTTTATTCAACGCTTAGAAAAAATTTATAATTTTTGTTAACTAAGGAACAAATTTGGAAAGAGGAGAGCGCGTGTATACAAGAGAGAAGTGTATAGGTACTGGTCGTTAAGAGTGAAACGTACCCTCGTAATATCGATATATAACTTGTTAAGAGGGTACAAAGTGCATCGATGCTCTGCATAACACTGCGTGGGATTCCTCGTTGGTTGAAGGAGAGGGGGTTGGCCGCGTGGAGGCGCCGTGATCGCCGCAGTCGACAGGTGTCCGCGGGATTCAGTGTCGCGGCGGCCGCTCGCGAGGTTGGGCATATAACAGGGCCGTTCGCATTTTTTTCCCTCAATTTCGCTTCGTTCCATCACGACTTTATCGAATCAAAGAAAATCATCAGTTTCCCATCGTATTACGTGACAAACGAGTGTATGATAAAGTTTAAAACGTTTCCCGTTTCGTTCGACGTCGTGTGTTACGTTTATTATTCATCGAAGGCGTCGTTGAATCGTCGAAACGCGTACCACGGTGCGCGCACACGCGAAAACCTAACCTCACACACGTGCGACCGTTTGAGTGCGCGGAATATATCGAATAAACGTTGAAGAGAACGCGAGAGAAAATAAAAAAAAACGAAAGAAACGTTTCACGACGCGCAGACTCGTACAGGTAAACAGTCGATTCCCACGATATTCTCGTTCTATCGGTTGTTTGATTAAAATTAACGTTTCGCGAAAATCCAAAATGCGAATTATTAAACGAGAATTCTCGTATCGGAGTTAAAATCGAAAATATATTTTAAAACGTATGTGCGTTGGGTTTCGTCGAAACGAAATTTACGCAGGTGAGACGTCGTTCGACGTGTACAAAAATGTGTGCTTTATTTTTGGTACGAGAGAAATCGCGTGTTGAGAGAGAAACACGAGCTCTCCCGTCGCGGTTTTATGACGCATAATATTATCGTAATTTATTTTCGTATATAAACGCTTATGTCGCGAATTCCGGGTAAAGTTATTATTCCCGAAATGGTTGGAATCGCGTCTCGAAGGTTATTTGTATGGAAACAATCGTGGCTCGACTCGTTGGAGGAGGATTAACGAGGAAGCCATTTTATTTAGTCCGCGTGTCCCGCGTTATAATAGTCGGTTATATTGCACGAAGCCTCTCGCGATCTTTGCTCTCTTCGTCGCTTGGAATTTCACACGAGTTACCTGGGCGCGTTTAATCTTTCTCTCGGGGCGCTCTCTCGCAGCCAAGGCGCACACCATAGAGGCATTTCAATCCCGAGCCATGGCGCAGACTCGTTCTCCCTTCTCTTTTCTCATTCTCCGTCTCTCTCCCTGTCCTTCTCCGGCTCTCTCGCTCTCGCATCGAGCCAGCACTTTTGTGTTGCTTCGGCGCGGTCGAGCAATGGCCGAGTGAGAGCGACGAAGTAAAAGAAGGAGAGATAGAAGCAAGCAGCGCCCGGCTAACACACAACGGGCTTTGCACAGTCTCGGGGTCCACGGGAGAGGATCGACTCCGAGAGCTCTCGGGGACTGCGCTTCACCCCGCAAGAACAATGCCAGCAAATCCGCATATATGTTGTATATATAGCAAACAGGATGGATGACGAGAGTGAGAGAGAGAGAGACGAGACGAGACAAGAGATAACCTTTCTTCTTTCCTCTCTTATTTCCCAGCTTTACGCGTCCGAAGGATATACGCGTACAAACAAATAAAATCTTTCTCGTTTATAGGAGAAGCATCATTTTTATTCGATGAAAAACGATATTCTTTCTTTTTTTTCTACACGCGCGTAGGTAGGAAGCGCATTCGTCTCGCGATGTAAATATTTTTTCTATCCAACGGCTAATTCATCGAATCAAATTCGTTGCTCTTTTAGCTAGAATATCGATAATTAAACGGTGTTTTTTTCTTGGGATTGAGTTTCTATAAAAGAGATAACTTTGAAAAACGATATTCTTTCGTTTTTTTCTACACGCGTGTAGGTAGGAAGCGATTTCGTCTCGCGATGTAAATATTTTTTCTATCCGACGGCTAATTCATCGAGCCGAATTCGTTGTTCTTTTAGCTAGAATAGCGATAATTAAACGGTGTTTTTTTTCTTGGGATTGAGTTTCTATAAAAGAGATAAGTTTGGGATAAAAGTCGTTTATAAAAGAAATTGAGAAATTTAGACTGATATATCTGATTTATACAAAGATACAAATATCGATAAGAATCGATTTTTGTATGCTGGCAATATTGATGGAAGATCTTAATCACAAATAATCTTATCGCAGTGCATCGTAGAAGATTTTTTTTCGTTCCTGTTATTCCCTGGAAGTAGGAGGAACTAAAGTGATCAGGAGGAATAGAGACGAAGGGAGATTTTGTGTGTGCTTGTATGTGTGTCTGTGAGACAGAGAGGGAGAGAAAGAGGAGTGAGTGAGAGAGACTTAAAATTTTTTCACAAAGGGTGAAAAGAGCCGAGACGCGTTTTTCGATCGTGATAAAATCGACGAGTGCACGCGGCTAGTCTCCCGAGTCACAAGTGAGGATCTCGAGGCTGGAAATACTAAGGGGAATAAGAATAAGAAGAGGGAAGGAAGGAAGGAACGAAGGAACGAACGAACGAAGCAACGTGAACACACGAACGAGAAGTAAAAAGAGAGGAGTAGTTTGGAAGGAAGAAAAGGCACAAGTGAGATGGGAAGAGGGGTTGGTTGGTTGCGCGAATGAAAATAAAACAGTACTACGTTGGCGCAGGAGTGGACGGTGAACCGGTTCGCGTCCTCGGTTCCTCTTTTGCTTCTCGTCTCCGTGGGTAAAGACGAGTAGTAGTATCGCAGAGAGAAAGAAAAGACACGGAGAAAGAGAGAAGAAAAGCTCCTCTTGGTCGTCGTCGTCGTCGTCGTCGTCGTCTTCGACGTCGACGTCGTGTCTTCGGCCCTCTGGATCTTCCTCGCCTTGGTCGTCGTCGTCCTCGTCTCTGGACGGCGCACGTGCCCAATCAAAAGAGGTTCGCCGCTGTTGAGACGATTATTCTTTCTATACTCGTACACGTACATCTATCGTCGCCGAGGGGTAAAGGAGGAAGGGCTGGAGGAAGCGAAGGAGGAGGAGGAGGAGGAGGAGGAGGAGGAGGAAGAAGGAACGAACGTGAAACGAAGGCAAAGAAGGATATTCGCGTCTTTGGACTCGCGCTATATACATATACACATAGAAAAAGAAAGAGACACTTATCTACGAAGCGTATACAAACGCACTCACACAGGGCAGAGGAGAGAGATACTTTTGCAACGATTGAACGGCTGTCGGGATGTCGCTTACGTGCAGGGTCCAGTATCTCAACGACGTCGATCCTTTTGCTTACGCTAGCTCGTATCCCGAGCCGCCGAGACCGCCGGTGCACACCTTTAGCGCGACCTTGCCACTCATCAACCAGCTAGCTGCGGTGCATCGACTTCTACGAGCTCCTCACAGGGTGAGTCACACGTATACGTAACTACGGGCTCCATACTTTTCCATCCAAGCGTCTTTTATCAAACGCCAAAATTTCTCTATTATTTTCGATTACAGAGGCAAAAGAGAATTGGCTATTTTTATAAGATTTTATTTGTTTTACTAAGGGCATGCTTATAGATATCGATGGACGCGTACTCTCATCTCTAAATCTGAATTAGTGAAGTTTCACTAAATTTTAGTCATATTTTACTAATTCATTTAGGGAAATGTGGGTCATTAATGATTAGTGAAAAATCACTAATTCGATTAGTCAAAAATGATCGCTATAAAAATTAGTAACATTTGACAACGCAATTAGTAATCAGCACAGCTGATATGCTCATGCACCAGTCGATTGTAATTCTTCACGCGAATGATATGTAATAATTTCATACGTACCGACGAGAAAACGAAACGTTCATACGCTTTTCGCTTTTCCCCTTAAAACTTTTATAAAATAAGATTGGCCGTTTCGCACTGCGCATGAACTCACTGACACGAGAAAATGACGCCTCCGACATGACAATGGCAGAAGAAAGGAAGTATCGGATCGGGAGCTGGCGCCTGTGATTGGTCGATCGCTGAGTCCTGTACTAATTGATTAGTCATCGTGTAATATCACTAATTAATTAGTAAACTGTATCGACTAACTAATAGTCAATCCTATTACTAATTTGCTTTAGTAAACCTAATTTACTATTTTGTTTACTATTCCATCAGTAAAACGGTGCGTTTATTACTATTTCACCAATAGAACATGCATTTACTAATTGAATTAGTCAATTTTTCACTAATTCAGATTTAGAGAGTCGTTGGTCGAAAGATATTTTATTTTATTATTTGGTGGATGTTTGATGATTTTGATTTAACAATTTTTGAAATATTACAGAAAGTTCAATTACAATTCATTAATAAAAACAAGGTAAATCTTGCGAGATGTTAGGAAAGATTTATCACAGTTACGAGCTCGAATTTGCGCGCCTCTTCTCTAGCTATTGAAAATTCATTTTGGATCTTCCTTCTCTCAGTGCGGACATGCTTAGATATTGATAGATACATACTCGTTGGTCGAACGATATTTATCATAAATTTAATATTTGGTGCACGTTTGACGATTTTGATTTAACAATTTTTCAAATATCGCAGAAAGTTCAATTACGAATTAGAATTCATTAATAAAAACCTTGGTAAATCTTGCGAGATAGTAGAAAAGATTTATCGCGATTGCGAGATCGAATTTATCGTCGATGTCGATAGCGCGCAACCCTTTCTCCCCTTACATCGTATACCTACTGAAAATTCACTTTGGAAAAGAGAAAAAAAACACACACATAGAAAAAAAAGAAATATATAACGAGACCGATTTCTCGATAGGCTATAGGGTACATCGTGCGTATATCTCTCGTTCCCGATCGTTTATTGGCAACGAGCGGTGGAAGAGGTGGTTGGTACAGCAGCGAATACGCTCTTGCGGCCGCGGTTATATTTCGTCGATTGCCTCTCTCGCCCTTCCTCGATTCTCCCGAACTCCCGTTGAGCAGTCGATGGTACAGAAGCGCGAGCACGTCGTGTGTGTAACGGTATCGAAGAATTGCCCGGCCCTTGGGAAAGAGTAATGAAAAAAGAAAAAACGAGAAAACAAAAAACGAAGAAGAAGAAGAAACAAAACGCGAAGAAAAAAAACAACTTCAACGAGAGGAAAGAAAAAAGAACGCATAAAGGGAACGAGAGGAGAAAAAGGAGAAAATGAAATACGGATAAAAAACATACACCCACCCACACACACACGCACACACACACACACACACACACACACACACACACAGGTACGAAACGAGCGAAGAGATGAAGAAGGTGCACGGGCGTTTACGGCTCCAATGTTACGTGTGTTTTATATGTATAAATATATACATCCATATATATATATATAGATATCTCTCTCTCTCTCTCTCTCTCTCTCTCTCTCTCTCTCTCTCTCTCTCTCTCTCTCTCTCTCTCTCTCTCTATATATATATATATATATATATATATATATATATATATATATATATATATATATATATATATATATATATATATATATATATATATATATATATATATATATATATATATATATATATATATATATATATATATATATATATATATATATATATATAGGAGAGAGAGAGAGAGAGAGAGAGAGAGAGATCTTCGAATGTAACTACATTTGCAGAGTCGCTTGTTCGTATATATATAACAGGCGCCCACACACACTTATAGGTACATGTGTGTATATATACATATAGATATATATGTATAGGTATATAGGTAAGTACTGTTGTCGTTTCTCATGCCGGGGAGACCGATGTACCGGTTATATCTCGGTATACGAGCCTCTCCGTACCCTCTCTCGCCATAACTTTTCGCCCGTTTCCTCCCTCTTCTCGGTACGCTCTCGATTCAATTCCGCACTCTCACGACATCGTCGGGAGGAAAATTGAATTTGCTCCGAGAGTTTTTCGGTCTCTCTATACCGAGGAGATCTCCTCCTCGCTTCCTTCATTCGGGTTCCAATGCCCGTGTGCGCCTCGTGTCGAACACGAGGAATAACGCGAGGACGATGCGATGCTTTCGCGCTGCAACGAAACGAGCTTTATTACGTCCGTTCTCTCTTCTTCCGCGCTTACCTATTACCTCCAAGTATATATACTCGAGGACCATTCCTTGAGCTCGTGTCTCCACGGGTAAACCATCGGACGTATATCACGAGGAAACGCCACGAGCCACCCCCCCAACTCCAACCTCCCCCGTGGCTCGCGGCCTCCTCTCTCGTAATTAAATTATTTCGACGCTAACTCGAGTTACTTAATTGAGTTAATACAGAGACCGCGGTCAACAACTAACCCTACCAAACAACCATACAACCCCTCTCTCTCTCTTCCTCCCTCCCTCCCTCCCTCCCTCTTCGTCGGACTCGTCGCTCTCGAAGAGATGACGGCAAACACGCGCCTTTTATAAACGCTGGTACGACGTAAGGACGACCGACTGTTTATTCGATGCTGCGCACGTTCGCCGTTTTGTACACGCGGAAAGGGAGGGGGGAGGAGGAAAAAGGGGAAAGAAAATTAAGTTTTTACCCGCGTATGGAACTCGTCGCCTCGTCCACGAGGGTTCGTACCGCGTAATAAAGCGGCGCGATTAGGGACGACCAAGGTATAAAATCTTCATCGCCCGTTTATTTAATATTCGTCGTACGCTTCGTCTTCTTTTTCTCTCTCTCTCTCTCTTTCGCTTTTTTTCACTCTTTGAACGATTTGAAATTTAATCGTAACGCGATGAAATTTCGTTTTGGGAATAAAAAGCTCGTATTATCGTTAACTCTTGTGGGATAATTTGTATTTACGCTTTCGAAACAAAATAACAAGATCGTTATCACGACCAGGCTGCAATTTAGATTGCTCCAATCGCCAATCGACGTAACGATCGATAACGCGAATATCGTTTTATCGATTACTTTTACGTACACAGGTGGTTGCGCTTATTTTGTTTCGTGCAAAAACGCTCTCTCTCTCTCCGTCTCGCGATCGGGTCACAAAATATTTTCGTACGCGTTTCGTTTCCACTACCGATATCGGTTTCCCAGCCGCACGCTCGATGCTCTTTGTACGTACAGGTGTGTGGCGTGAATATCGCGATCGAAACGACGATATAACAATTTTATTTCACACGC
This sequence comes from Netelia fuscicornis, assembly GCA_946811545.1. NCBI lineage: Eukaryota > Metazoa > Arthropoda > Insecta > Hymenoptera > Ichneumonidae > Netelia > Netelia fuscicornis. Next base: position 1,229,062 of record OX328015.1, read on the forward strand.
AGACATAATTATCCCGTGTGATGATATCATTTTCGGGCTTGGGGCGGAAAGAAGGGAGGGAGGGAGGAAGGGGAATGGGTGTTTATCGTTTATATAGTAGAGGCGATAAGCCGGGCCCGCCTCTATAAATACGAGCCACACACGTGTACACGTTCTATACGTAAAGCATCGTTTGCAACGACGCTTCGCGGTACGCAAAGTGTATAATTCAACGAGCCATAATACACTTTCATAGGCCACTGAATTTAACGATGTTACGAATAGAGAGACATAAATCTACTTTGTTTTTACGTTATTTTATCGTCCACCGTGCTTTTCGTTTTTTTTTTAATCCACATTCACTGGGTAGATCGACGATACGAAAGTAGGAACGAATGTAGAGTCGCTCTCGACTCGTTTGTCCGATAAATATATTATTTTTTAAGCGAGCTTCAACGTCCCTGGGACGTATCGTTGGGAGTTTTTGTCTCTGTCTTCCTCGTCGAGGCGGGACGTATCAGCGTTGATAAGAAGTTTTTGCGCGCATCCGCCTCTCTCTCTCTCTCTCTCTCTCTCTCTCTCTCTCTGTGTCTCTTGTCTCGCTGGCAGAGGCTTCCAGCCAGCTACCGGATAGCTCTTCTCTCCCGGTACGGTTTTCATAAGCTCTCGTATACTCTCGTCGTCGTCTCTCGCTTACCACGAGGGAAAAAAAAAGCCGAAGAGAGAGGAATACCGCTGTTACTCTATATGTAAGGTAGGATGCATATAGCTCCGAGACACGGCTCTCTCGTGACTGGCACGATTCGGCTTATATTCTTCCTCGACCGACGATAAATCACTCGCACCACGGCGCGCATTCTCTCGCATTCCTTTCTTCACCTTCGTTCTCCAACCACGGCACCTCCGCTCCTCTCTCGTCTTTCTCTCTCACTCGGATGTCCTGGCGTGAAAGTAGCCGTGTTTCTCCTCCCTCTTTCCCTCCCTTCATCCCTCTCATTCTACCATTATACCTATACGTAAGCATTCATATATCGTAGCATTCGACGTACCCCAACGTACCCGACGAATTTTCGAGAGTGTCGCGTCTTTTAATCCGGCGTAACTAAAGATAAAACGATTGGAGCCGTGTGTGCGCGTGCGTCTTTTTATTTGGTCGTCGCGACTCGAGACCACCGTCGTAACCGGATCTTCCTACTGTCGTACGAATATCTAGATCGTCGTAAAGACGCAGAAAGAGAAACGAGAGATTCCCCTTTCCTCCAACCTCTGGTACACACTTGACCTCGGACCTTAACCCTCTCTCACTACCGACGTAACTAATCCGTCTTGGAAGAAATTTCACGAAAACAAAAAAAGAAACGACAATGTCGAACCGTCGTTTTACAAGAGGAAGACGTTCGTCGTTTCTTGAAACAGCCTTGGAAGTAATCTGAAAAAATTACTCAACGAAAAACGGGAGGAAGAGAGAGAGAGAGGGAGAGAGGGATAGGAGAGAACTCGTAGTTCCTTTCTGAAAATCGTCAATTCATCGTGACTAGAAACTACCTGGTTTTACCTGCTAGCAGCTGTTGCTCATTTCCCTTCGCTCTGCCTTCTTTCCCTTCCGGTTGTCCTCGTGAAAAATCGTCGATCGTTACCCTCTTGCGGACGTACGTCAAGTTTCAAACGAATTTACAATTTTATAGATTTCTTTTTTTTTTTCACTTTTTTGCTTTTTTGTTATCGTCGGAGCTCCGATTATACGACGTGCAATAAATACAAAGTATGCTCACGGAGATTATGCGTCTCGCTTCCTTCTCGCGGAGAAATCCGGACCCGTTTGACAATTTGCATGATCGTGTCGTAAATTTTTGTCGGGCCAAACGACGAAAGTAACGCAATTTTATTTTTCCCTTCGACCGTAACGACGACGACGACGATTGAACTTTCTTATCGATGTGAGATCGGTGATCTTTTTTTCTTCTCGAGAATTCAACAAATTTCATTTCTTACCGAAACTATAAGATCGTTCAGTTTATTGGAAAAAACAAAATTACTCATTGAGCAAAGTCTCAATTTTTAGTCTCGTTTACTTTGTGAAATATTTGAAAAAAATCTCATTTACGGTACGAGAATGAAAACTATAGAAACAAGAAAAAAAACAGAAAAAAACATCTTGACATTTAATCTCTGGACATTTTTCGTTAACTCGGTCTCGTATAAAATTCTGACAGAGAAAACTGAGTGAACGCTAGAGGTTGAGAGAGGGAGAAAGAAAGAGAAAGAAGAAGAGCGTGGGAATTAAACTCGTTCTCGTAAGGGGCTTCTCTCTAAAACAACACGAAGCGAGCCAACAAAAAGTCTTCTTCATCTTCGTCTTCTTCCACTTCGTGGAAACAACTCGTTTTACGGATGAACGTTGTTGAAATGCTCGGCTGATCCTTTGCGGAGCATCGTAGCCGCCCTGTATCGCGCCCAGGTTCTCCAGACCGGCAAGGTATTCCCGTTTCCGCGTGTTTCCCAAACGTTTCTCTCTCCGCTCATCTGTGCTCTCTCTCTCCCTCTTTCGTTTTCCTCATTGCGTCCTGACGTGCCGAGAGAACCGCTCGATCCGCCTCGCAGGATTATATCGGGGGGGGGGGGGGGGGGGGGGGCTGCGGGGAAACGCGAGGAAAGTATCCTCCGCGGCAAGAAAATGATCCTCGACTAGCGGACAACGACGAAAAAATATACGTAAGAGCATTTGCTTAATGAGAACCATTGCTCTACTTGGATAGAACAAAAAAAAACAAAAATAATGAAAATTAGTGAGAAAAGTAAGAACTTTTTCTCTCTTTGCACACCCACTACTTGAACAAATCGGCTCGATTCCACCCTCTAGTCTTCCACTAATTACGAACTTCTAGTTATTTCATTTCTCATTGTTTCTCATCGCGCCGTGTCGGAGAACGTGCAAGAAACAGAGAGCGAGAGAGAGAGAGAGTGGGAAAGAAATATGCAAGAATAACGGCGTCGCGCTTCGCGGAATAAAGATGAGGCGTGAGAAGTTCTGCGCCGCTTGGTTTTCCTCTTCACGCATTACGCGGGAAATTTCCAATTCCGTAAGTTTCCTACGAAGTATTTTTGGATGAAAAAGATTGTTGACCTCCCTGGACCTCCCAAATCTCGAAAGTAAATTACGAATTTCGACTGTCGACCGAGGGTCAACATTTGGTTTCATCCAAAAAGACTTTGTAAGGACATTACGGAATTGGAAATTTCCCACGCAATACGAATATCATCATTACAATCTCGATATAGATATTGCAATTTACAGAAATATTTACTTTTTCGATGTTTTCACCAAAAAGTTCAAACGACACGAAAATTCGTCGCTAATGAAGATTATGACGTTATTTTGACCGATAGAGTTTGTGAGAACTCTAGGAGAAAAATGCAATAACTCCGAAAAAACGATTTACTCACTTAAAGTCGGCAAAATCTGAAAAATTTGAAACGAAAGCTTCAAATTTGACAAAAGATTAAAAATTTCGCGAAATCGGAAATTTCCCGTGCGACAGTAACATGCCCATTATAATCTCGATATATTGCAACTTACGGAAATATTCAATCGGACATTTTGTCGGAACGTGACGACGAATGTTCGAGCGCAGCTGAGCGAATAATCACGATTTACAGTTGCAACATCGCAAACTTGTTGTCGCCCGTTACACTCGATTCTCGCGATGTGTTTTATCTACATTTTGAGCCGTTAGGGCGTGCGTGTTTTTTTTTTCGTCGCATGCCAGCTGGCGTTTCGATCTATGGCCGTATAACAACCGTATACTCGAATCGAGACGAGGCGACTTTTAATCGCGAGTTCACGAGAAGAGATCAGGATCGTCTCTTGATCCGAATCTTCGTCGAGCAGATATAAAAAAGGGAATGGAAGGATGCTAATAAAACGTCAATGATGGAGTTAACATTGACGTCAGAGCAGGCCAATAAAATAGTCGTCCGTTTAAACGACCGAGCCAGATGCGACCATATCTTTTCTCTCTTACACTCTTTCCCTCTCTCTCTCTCTCTCTTGCGTATCAAAACTCTTCCCCCTTCCGTTCTCCACGTCTAATCGCCCGCCTATTCTTTCTTCTCTCCCTTCCGTCATCCAAGTACATTTATATTCCCTCGTCATCTCGATCTGTAACCTTTTCCTCTCTTCTTTCTTCTTTTTCTTCATTCCTCTCATCTTGTTCCCCTTTACCGATCACCGACTCCCGACGAAGAAAGCCAACGTATCGTCACAAAAAGCACGAGTACGACAAGTTTTTCTCAATTCTAATTTAACAATTGATTCAAAGAAAAAAACAAGAGAGAATTGAAGATTATAGTTTCTTTTTTAAAATTCTTTTTGTCAATTTATTCGTATCAATCGCGTCAGAAAAATATAGCCAATGATGTTGCCGATCCGATTCTCATCCTTGTCCCTTCATATTACGTACGAGAAGAAGAGATGTTTTTTTTTAACGCCGCAAAGACGTTCGGATTATTGAGTCGCTACGTTCGATCTCATTATTCATTAGCGTCCTGCGGCGATGCGCGTATACGCGAACGATGGAAGCTGTTTCCACGTCTTCTTCTTTCACGAAGAGACCTTGCGAAACCTGTGCGACATGCGAGCCTCGTGCGACGTGCCGTGACGATGAGCCCTGGCTACGAGAAGAGGACTCTCGTTTTCTTTCTCCGCCTTGCGCGGTGGCGGCGATTCTACCTTGGCTTTCCGCCTCTTCGTATATACATATATATACAAGCCCGTATTCTTCGTATTCCCCTTGCGTCCGTTTCGCGCCTTCTCTCTCCCCCACCTCACTCCCTCTCTCTCGGTCTAGTATTTCTCTCGTCCGGTAGTCTCTCCTCGTCGTCCAGTTGCAAATTCCTCGCGAGCTTCGTCGTCTCCGTCGTTTCATGACCTTTTTTTTCTTTCTTTTTTTCAGTTTCTCTTCGTTCTCTTCCCTTTTTTCTTCCGTTCCCTTTCGCATTATACCGAAGGCCTCCTGTGTTCTTACAGCCGATTCAATCTCTTCCTTCGCTCCTCTTCATATCTCCGCGCTTCAATCCCGAATCGACAACCCCGTATGAATGCTGATACCGTCGGCTTCAACGTCGTCGGACGTGATTTCACATCGAGATGTATATATATATATATAGCATGCTCGCTGGATAATATCGCCGGCTGTGTGTGAGTGGGTTTTTTTTTCGCCGATTCCAGCGAGTGAATTATTGTCGTGAGAAAGATTGGCATTTTTGATGAATTCTTGAAGCTACGAGAGATAAGTAATCGCCATAACGATTCTGGTGAAATCACATTTTTCAATGGCTCGAGATTTCTCATAATTACTTCATCCTCTTCGGTTTACTTCGCTTCGTGTATTTCGCTTATACGTATACATTGCCCATCGGATGGAGAAACGAGACGATCGCACTTGTGTTCTTGCTGTTGGAATTCTCCGGTCAGTTATACTCGTGCAAACGTATATGTATGTATGCTCGATAGGAACACGGACGATGCAATAGAACAGGCGAACGCAGACACACGCAACTCGGAACGTCACAGGAAACAGCTAGTTTATCTCCGGCTTTGATCTCATTTCTGCTAATTGGCCGATAGGAAGGTTCGATAAGACAACGATACGAGACGATATTCACCGCGTACGCAACGTATGAACGCGTAATGCATGTCCGTTAACATTGCCGACTGAATAACGCAACGGCCTTGACCCCCCCGTTAGTATCTCCGATCAAAATGGCTCGTTATCTAACGCCTAAATTAAACGCGTTTACATTTTTCATGAGAGATACGAGTGTTAATTGCGAAAATAGAAGAACGAGAATTGGATAGAAGGCTGATCTATACGGGAATTGCGCGATTGAAGGAAAATTGCAGGCTGGATGTAGAAATGAATTGAAAAACTAGAAAATAGAACGATCCGGTGGGTTTCACTGGAACGTGGTATTAAATTTTAGCAATAGGTGGGTACGGAGTTCCGTAACGTTTTTCGCGACGGGATATGGCACCCGGTACCGGAGATAGAATTCTAAGGGTCAGCGATGTGTGGCACGTCTCTCTCTCCCTTATTTTTTCCCTCGCTCTCCGTCTCTCTTGTAGCGTGCGTCCTGCCACAGCAGCTTGTTTCAATCCGCCGATTTCCAAACTCCCGTATCATGCAACTGATCTCCGGAAAATTGGATACGTGATGCGACTCCGTGGATTTCCTCGAGTTTACGAGCTCGCGTATACATCTCCACGGTTCGTCCCGTTTACTGCTTTTCCCGTCGTCCTCTTCACCCTCTTTTGTTCCACGGCTGTGCGAACGGACGAATTTCTATCTAGCCGTTCGATCCCTTCACGATCGTAGATACGCGTTCGATCGACTCGTTCGTTTTCGATATCGTCCAATGTCTTTTACTATGGATTCTTGACCGGGTTGAACGATAAGGCAAGTGCGAAAACGATTAGTTATCTGGCACGTTTCGTCCTTATCAAATTGATATGAGACTTCCAAAAACAGAAAGAAATATCGTTTGAATAATTATCTACTTTCCTTTTTGTCAAATAAAACGTCTCGAAATAAACAAATATGTTTATATAAATATAGGTATATACGCAGAAATGTTACATAGATGGTGGATGGTTCGCGTGGCTTTTGATCGAGGCGCATTAGGGTCACTTGGCTCACGGCTTTCACGTTTCCAAAGGTATACATTACCTCTCGCGAGAAAGAGCCCCGGTGACCGTCTCGTTCGTCCGGGCGTCCGGTGCCACGATCCCACAAACGTACCCAGCTGGCCTCCATCGGGCGAGAAGCGATTTATTCACGGATCGTCGTCGTCGTCGCCGTCGTTCGTGGCGAGAAACCCAGGTCGAGTCACTGCGCCATCTCGGACTCTCGGAGTCGAGTAGGAAGATCTCCTTTATGTACGATGGAAAGAAACGGTCGACACGAAGGATGGAGAAAGAGAGAGAGAGAGAGAGAGAGAAAGAGAGAAAAGGTGTGCTATACTTTCGGTATAAAGTCGAGACGAGCACACAAGACCAGGAGCACGCTGCGGCAACGAGATTCTTCCGGTGCATCGCGCGAGCGTGCGACGTGCTGGCTAAACGCCTTCGCCTTCTCCATTTCCTACGAGGCTCACGAGCGTGACACCGGTTTTAGAGCGACGGATTATCGGAAGCTGTTCTCCGACACCCTAGGAAAACGTTACGACGTTCCTTTTTTTATCTTCTTTCGTCTCTTTCTCTTTCTCTCTAATGGATCTTCTATTTCGTAATCCGATAAACGTGTACCAATCGTCGGTTTTTAGAGAACGTAGAATCGTGCTCGGTCAAGAATGTAGAAACTTTCTGTTTTGTTTTTGTTTATATTTATAAATTAATTCAACTTTTCGACGACAAAGTTTCTTCCGACCATCGATTCAGTGTCCCTCGTAAATTCGCCGGCTCGTAAAAGTGTATAATAACATTAAGGATGTAAATTGAGAGTCGGGGAAATAATACTCACCGGACTCGTTTCAATCCGGAATGCGTCCCTCTCCGATAATTAAATGTCATCGTCGTGAAGCGGAAGTAGTTACGGGAATTAACGAGAGGTAGAAGAGGAGAGGACTCGTCAGACTCGAGACAAGGGTACAGGGGGCAACTTTCAAGACTCTGCGCAGCCGTTCGTTTCCCCGTCGAGAAACGAGATCTCGTATATATATATATATATATATATATAGAAAGACAGAAACAGAAAGCGAGAGAGAGAGAGAGAGACGACGATATACAACAATAAACCTCGGAATTTGCGGTGTAAAAAAGATAAGATAGCAACGGTGAGAAGTGTTGTTGTGTATTTGTGGGAGTGAAGAAAATGATGCGCGGCTGTGGTTGTAGAGCGCGCGCCGGATATACGCGTAATATTGCAGGAGGTATACGGGTTGGTACGTAGAGAGGGACGTACGGGTGTGCATAAAGCCACGCGTACCAGAATTAATGAACTAACTAGGGAGTACAATGGCCGGAGAATGCGGAGTATCTGCCCGCTTATGATGCTAATGTTGCCTCTTTACTTTGCATGACAATTACCCCCAACGCGAGACTGCGAAGGGATGGTAGAGAGAGGGAGGGAGAGAATAGGAGGAGGGGAGCTCGATTCTCCAACGTTGGCGCGGATGCCAGCTACCTTTTACCCGCGTTGGCCGGGTACGCGTTTTCCTACGTTCAGAGTGGTAACTGTTAGGTGGCAACCGGACCCCCCCTTGTGCGCACGGGACAAACCCTGTTTTCCCTAGCGAGAACGTTCCTTTCGCGTACGTGCTGCTGCTACCGTCGTCGCCGTTCGCCCACCTTTCCATTCCATCATCTCCGCTCTTTTCCCGTCTCGCGAGACAGTTCATTTCGCGCGATTAATAATACCCCGGTTCTAAAAAAAAAAGAAACGAAAAAAAGAAAATAAAACAAAGAAGAAAAGAAAATGTCTTTTAAAAACTACGGACGCGCATTTTGAATGGAAATTTCTCGCGTGCTATAGAAATTTATTCCACCGTGCAAGTTTTTATTTAGAAAGAGGAAAACAAAAATAACGAAATTACACAACGCCGAAGTAATATAATTTCTGTTTCGAGCTGCTGTTCCTCCAACGTGTACCAGGACGTAACAACTTTTCGAATTCTACTCGTATTTCTGTTATTTATTTTTTTCCACGCTGGTGATTCTCCGTTCCGACGATTAGCATTTATAACCGGGCGCGCGCGCGCGCGCTTTCACTCTCTCGCGCATTAATAAATCCCGATGATAGACCGATGCGCCTCGTAAGTTTTCCATTGCTCCGCGCATGCGCCAATCGTCCGAGAAGATATAATTTGTCATCGGGTTCTATTTTACGCTCTCCCGTCCTTCCACCCCTCTCTATTCTCCACTATTTTATTAAACGGGATTTGCAAAGCGCGCGACACACACAAGGAGTGAGAGAGAGGCTTTTCAAATAGAGTCTTGACTCACGGGAGGAGGTACGATTGCGGCCGATTGCAATCGAAGCAGAGCTATATAGGCGTTCAACGAACGACGGCCCCGGGTCTACCTCTATCTCTCTCTTTCTCCCTGTAGTCGCGTCGCGGTGGTTCGTCGATCGAATCGCGAAATTGCAATTGCTCTACCCTCGTGAATCGTGCCGTGTAGAAACACGTGTATGACTATAGCGATACGAAATAGAGCTCCATTCCGTACGCCTGTCTCTCTCTCTCTCTCTCTTTTGCTCTCTTGGTAGTAGATACCGCATGTATATATGTAAACGGATCTCTCGAACCGCTCTGGGCCGCTGTCACGAGTTCCTCCCGCGCGGCAGGTAAATATGTCCTGTTGCGGTAATTTCTCGATCCTCGAGCGGTCCGAGAGTTATGTACGGATAGACGATCGATTATTCGGTTGTTCGCGACACGATATTCAATCCTCCGTTCGCGCATAAACTCCTTCTATGCATATATATTTTCTCAAACACGTAATACTAAACGTAATTCAAAGTGGGTCGCGCCAATTCGTTGTAACGACTCGGCAGGGATATCGCGTTTTCGCAGACGCTGTGGGAGAACGAGGAGATTCATTAATTTCCTTTACCTTTGTATCGTCCACGGTGATTTTACGCTAGACGAGACCGGCGCATGAAATGCTTTCGCGGTTTATAAGCCACCTAAGTTAGATCACCGGGACGATGTGTGTGTGTGTGTGTGTGTGTGTGTGTGTGTACGGTAATAGCGGCGCGGAGGTGGAAGCGTTCCGGTCAAGTAATCCAATCGCTTTCTCTTCCATAATAAACATCGGACTTACGTATAATGGAAAGATTGTAGATCGAAGATTCTAAAAGTAGCGAGACACGCGAGCGCTCAGTTTCCGGGAAAATCTCCGTTCGTGATGCTTTACTGTGTATTTTTTTTATAAAATAAAATCTATTACTCGTTTTTCAACCTTGGAACTAGGACTGTTTTTCCGCGCGATGGTTCGAGTTTTCTCAAACTTCTCATCGTCTCTCTCTCTCTCTCTCTCTCCCATCGGAGAGAACATATCTCGAGTGCGGTTTGAATCTTCCAAAGACAATGGATTTTCGTTCATAGCCGTCTCACCGTTTCGCGACACGCCACGTACTAACGACGTTTTCACATTTTCCTTCTCCGTCAATTATACGAACCCGTACTTCTTTCTATCCTCGTGTCATCTCTCGCGCTATTATGCGTCCCACGCGCGTCCGTTATTCCGCTATCGAAGTGTGTACATGTACGAGCGTAATTCATGTCTCCCCAAGTCCGCTCGACGTCTCCCATCACGAAAGATCTCTCGTTTGCAATCAAGTTTAATTAGAGCCACAGAAGTTTTAACGGTTGTCCTTATATAGCTATATATGGCCAAGGTTCACACGAGTCCCACGCGCCACGCGGAGTTCCACTTTGTCCAACTGTCTAAATACCTATACACAATTCCTACATAAGCGTGTATAAATGAAACGCGAGTTTGCGTAAATTCATAAATGTACGACGAGTTTGTTCTCTTCTTTATGTATAAAAGAGTCGCGCATCTTCCTAACGAGCTGTTTGGATTAGTTTCAATTGCTCGCGGTATCCTACACATGTCTATACGTTGCTCGTACGAAAGATTTCACTCGATCTCTCGCGATTCTGAAGATGAGCACGCGACACGCTTATTAGTTGCATGCCGGTCGCATTAACGGATCAACTTTTACACATAGCTATTTATACGTGTGTGTCCGTCCATATAGGATGAACGTTAATTCCCTGACGGAGTTAAACGCTTCGTGTGTGTGCGAGTGTGACCTAGGGCTCGTTACGAATGATCGAACCGCGACCGTTCCGTAAGGTCGACCGTAACGACCCAGATATACGAGAGGGAGGCGCACATGCACGCGCCTCGAATAGTGCACACTCCTTTGGGCAAACCGTACGCCGAGGAGGGTCAAACGACGATGCTATCCGGTAATATTATACATATGGAACATGAGTTCAACAACGTCTATTCCTAGGCCAGTGAATACGTAGACCAGAGAGCGAGAGGGAGAGATCAGTCCCCGTGAGCCGGTTGGAGCAATTACGCTCATTATACACGCATTGTTTCTCCGAAAGCGTTCGCGCACGCTCCAATCACCGCGAATCATCTCTCTTCGTGCGGTAAATTTCCTCGGTCTTCGGGACTTCTACCACGCTACGGATCAGGATTGAACGTACAAATTGTAACCTTGAGTGTCTAGAGGGCGTTCTTAACAAAAGGAAGAAACAAAAAAATTAATTATTCCCTCGAGACCGGAACCCTCGTTTGAAATTATTACGTCTCGTGGTACAGGGTCGATGTACGTTGTATCTAGAGCCTGTCTCATAAATAAATTAATATGCATTATTATAGTTCGGTCAATTTCTAAACAACTAAAGTCCGACCGGTAATTTAAAGTTTCGCCTTACGTGGCGTAGCTTCGGCAAAGAGCTCTTCGGCATGGAGTCTCGTGTAGCGTTGGGAGCGAGCTACCTTATTCGTGAGAATATACCAGGTGTGCCTCGGTCGCTTCTGTTGTTAGCTGGTTCTCCGCAGTGCCGGCCAACGAAGAGAAACGCCCGGTCGTGTACTTGCACGGTTCTGTGAAACGAACGGAATTCACCCTGAACACACGACGTAAACTTGCCTTGGTTCGTAAGGGATAGGTAACAAAATGCTGGGAAGCCCGATGGAGGTGGTGGTGCGGTGGTGGAGGACCGACAGCCGTTTAGCGTTGTGGAAAGCGACCCCGGGTAAACCTTCGAAGGATGGGACAGAGCGAGAGTGTGAAGGAAGAGGAAGTGGGGGAGGTTGGAGAGAAACCCTGTACAGAACGTTGCAATGAGAAAGCAGATGTATAGGTTTATGTACATATATATATATACGTGTATCGATTATCGAAGCCCTACGATTGCTTGACCGAGGAGAGTTACGCGAACCACTGCGTCCCTCCACCTCACCTACCACTGGTACAAACCCTCGCACATTAGCCAGGCTAGAACGAGTATCAGGTATCACGTAACCTTAGACGATTAGACTTAATCTTTGCAGACTCTCGAGCTGTATACACACCGATACACACAGAGACGTAGCAACAAACGTACGGATTTCTCGTTGCTGCAACTCGAGCCCTTTCCGGGGATTTTCGACGCTCGAGATGACAATACGGGGAACATTTCGACATTGCGAATGGAATTGCAGTCGAGGATTCTTTCCAATGCTATTTAGAAGTAGAAACGAGAGCCTTACTCATCCTTTTCACCTTTTTTTTTAATCGTTTTTTGTTTTGTTTTGTTATTAATTATTTTTTCTCGTTTTCATTCATAGCGCGACGGGTTTTGCGCATGGGTGTTTCTCTTTCGAGCATAACGTCCATTCATCTCTCTTTCGCCGAGTATTTTCTCGGCTCCGACCGAAATTCGTAATTTTGCCTCGTGGTGGTCGGTGGCAAAATATTTCAGAATTTTGCCTCTCTCGTTGGCTCTCAACGGGATATCAGCCCTCGAGAGCAACGAGCACGCCCTCGAGTACGTCGTTTCATCATCCGGAGGCCACTGGGGAGAGAAACCTCCCCACCTTCTCCCCAGGATGTGATTATTCATCCTCTTCAACCCGATCTTCTCAAGACGTAACATTGTTCTTGGCATTTTATCCCCCATAAATAAAACAACGAGTCGACGCCAAGAGATGCGAAAAATCCTGAACACAGACCGGAGTTTGCTCGTTACGCATTGTCGTGTCGTATCAATTATTTTCCTTTCATAAAACAAATATATTTTATTAATGCGTCGAGTTCAAACCCGTTCCCTGTATAGCATAGCGCCGCTTTGACACACAGGAACTGCCTGTCTCGTACTCCGTAATCATCTCTAATGACAGACGGAGTTGTGTACAGTGTGGGACTGTGGTGATCGTGGCAAACGCTTGTCGCGACTATCTCAGCTTCCTAGCACTCGGGCACACCTCCATCTCTCTCTCTCTCTCTCTCTCTCTCTCTCTCTCTCTCTCTCTCTCTCCTGTCGCTGCCCGTTCTCCCTTTCTCTAGAATCTTCAGTTACACGAGTTCGCATTTGTAAGTACGAGTGTTCGACCCAATGCGCGACTGCGAAACTACGCACGAACACGTGTATCAGTGGGAGAGAGAGAGAGAGTGAGGAAGGGAGGTGAGGAGTGGTATAAGGTAGGGATAATGTGCTCGATGTAACGGGGATATGGCGTGTTTAGTGTCGTCTATTAACCACTAACTAGCCCCATGTGCTTCTGCATACGCCGCTTGCTCGCCTCGAGGAGACTGCGTTGGTCCACGATGACGTCACTTCTGGGATCGACTACTTTCTCCGATCATTGCGGTCTCTCTGCATCTCGTTTCATTGCAAATCAAGAGAGCGAGAGAGAGAGAGAGAGAGGCTTGCGTATATACATACGCGTCGCGTGTAACACCCTCGATTTCAAAGTCCTCGTCTCGCGGAGACCGTAACGAGCCAAAAGTCCAAGACGTACGAGAACAACCGTACTTACGTTTGATCGTGTCGAGTTCGTGTCGGTGAACCTGGCTTCACGTGCGCGTTATGTGTCACCTACAAAACCATCCGAGCGTGTTGAGCCAAGTTCCATATCCTACCACCCACCTATCAGGCTTCGAGGCAATCTCGTTTTTCGCATTAAAACATTACGAATGTACACACACGAAGCGGACTCGACGTCAGTCAGCCGGTCTAGACATTTTTCTACGTCTCGTTCGCCTTTCTACCATTTTTCGATTATCTCGCGCATTAGGTAGGTCACTGGAATAAAAAAAAAACTTTTCCAGTACACTCGCGACCTGATTTCCATTATCACGTTTTACCTCGGACGGAGGGATGGCGAAAAAATATCGATATATCGATATTTTTAATGTCGATATATCGATGTATCGATATAAAATTCCAAATACCGAAAAGGTGTCAAAAAACGATATTTTTTTCCAACCGCAATACCGACTTTACTTGACTTCAGTCAATGTTAAAAAATTATTCTGCGAGTGCGAAAAAAAATTAGCCTCAAATTTGGACGTTATCTATCCTCTGCATGACTCAATAAAAAATAAAATTTTCTTACCTATCTTATTTATATACGATTTTCGATTAATTACAAAATCTCGAACAAACCGATATATCGATATATCGGTGTGTTCGATATTTTTTCGATATATCGATATTTTTTTCGATATATCGATATCGATATTTTTTCCGATATATCGATGTCAATCTCGATACTTTTAAAAAGATCGATCCGATATATATCGATAGTTGTTGACCCTTTCGACATTCCTAACTAGGATTACTTAATTAATTTTACGAGTGATCATCGTGTTCGTAATTCGTAGCATTGGCCGATAGGTGGCGCCACTAGTCCCATTTTTCGACACTTATCGTAAATTTCGAGCGCGCTGCGTTATTCCTCCTACCCTCGCTCTTCCCGCGTCGATCAACCCCGAGAGGTTCACTCTCTAACATGGGAGGGCACACACGCGATCTCGTTGCGGCTCGCGCGTTTCTTACTTACACTTACGTTCGCACTCGAGCGTGAAACGCACGCCAAGGTAAAACCAAAAGGAACACCACGCTACGTTGATAGTGCGTTGTATATCTCTACACGTACATGCATATATAACTCGTCACCCATATAATCGCTCGAGCGAGTACAGAATTGCTATATGAGTGTACGTTGTACGCCTATAGCCATATTTATCACGCGCAACTTTTCGCGAATTCGTCACAGTCTCTTATTATATTTGACTACAATGATACGGTAGACCCGAGCGACTCTCGATGTATTTTTCTTTTTGGCTTTTTTTTTTTATCAAAAAATGAAAATTACGCTTTTTCCGCTTGGATTATTCCTATCTCATTTAACGGAGTTTGTACGCTATACGACCTCGATTCGCCTCGAAGCTGGAAAGGTGTGTATATACGTATATATTGTACTACCTCATCGTTGCCAGAGAGCACAGCTCGCGAATACAAAGCTGAGATGAGTTACATAACGGTCCGGGTGAGATGCATTTCTCTCTTCCTCTTTCCATGTAATTCTCTAGTTCGAGAGATAGAGGAAGAGAGATGCACAGACGTATACTCGAGGGAAGCTTATACCCGTCGTGAAAAAGGAACGGGGCATAATGCAACCGAGTCTCTCGAAGCCGCGTTTAAGTGGAGCTGGTTATATACACAAACGGGGCAGAAAGAGAGGCGAAATTTCTATGACGATGAAACGAAACTATTTTCAAACCACAGCGAGGGTCTTAGATTTTTGGATATATAGGTCATCGTGATCGTCGTCGTTTCAGCGCGAAAATTTATCTTTCCGAAAGTACGATGAATTCAACGATAAAATCGGATAAGAAGAAATTTCGTTCGATCGTTTTCCGAATTAACGTATAATTTCAGCAAACGATTCCGTTCAACGAGGAATAAATTTCTGGAAAAATAAAAATTTATTTTTTGGAAAATAAATTGGAAATTTTTTTTTTGTGATTTGATGTACGTAACTCTTTGAGACAGTTTCGTTCTTGTCCAACGACGAAAATGGCACACCAGCCGAACGTCGTTACGTAGTTCTTCGAGGCGAACTCGCGATCTTTCTCAGAAAAGGTGGAAATGCGAGACGAAAGAGGCGTCCTCGCTCGTCCGCGCTCCGGATGAAAGAAGAAACGAGCCCGAGGAACGAGAGGGTTCGACGAACCGATGCCACGAAACTTTATTTTTATTCTCGACACACCGGGGTTGCTCACCTCCGGGCGAAAATTTATGCCATCCGATAATCCACCCGGTCTCCAAAACATCCGAAAATACCGCGCCACCATTTCACGAGAGACCCTCCACCCATTTAACTCCCGAAATATTACGGAAGAATTCTCTTTCCACCCAAACATCCCAATTTCGTTGAATTCGTCGGCATGACATAAATATTTCTTTACACCAAGTACAAACAAGAAAAATGATATACTTCCAGTCAAATAAAAAAAAATTAAAAAAACAAGCAATAACAAGACACGTAATTACGCGAGAAGAAGGAAAACAAATTAATTAACGTCCTCGTTTTTTTTGTCTTTTGCCTTCAGCTCGACGATACCGCTCTTCAGCTTTACAAAGATGGAGACTACGGTGCCTATCTCGATCTCGAGGCGTCGATCAACGAGCAACAGGAAGAGTTCGAGGGCTTTCAGACAAAGTGAGTAGTAACGTCAGATTCTCGTATTACATTCTCACCGTACGAATCAAACAATAATGCATCGTGTATCTATAAAACCCGTGACTCATATTGAAACGGGAAATTCCACGTGAACATCGCTTATAGAAAATATACGTACCTTCCCGATAAACATAGATATAAAACCGTTGGACGAATACGTATGGAAACACGAGTGTTGGCAATCGATAGTCTCGACGTCGGCTAAAAAGATCTGGTCAAGCTCAATGCTTTTCCGTTCTCTCGGCGTTTGCCGGAGGTGTCAGTGCGACAAGTCACGTAGAAAAGCCATTTGAAATTTCAAGCCGTGCGTTTCACGAGTAAACGGGGAGAGAAGGGGACGCAGCCGAGGAGGAAGTGGGTGGATATATACGTTTCGAGCTGTCGCGCGTCTCATACGCCGCTGGTGGTGGCCGGAACGGTTGCGGGGGTTGGAGAGAAGGTAGGCTCGAGAGTCTCGCACAATCGAGCAATTTTTCTCCGTCGCGTCTGTTCTTGAGAGATAGAGAGAACGCGCTGAAACAAAACAAAAAAAAACAATGCCACCCCCCACCTAACTTGAAATATTCTACGTTCTCGTTGCCATTCACCGACGGTCGTTATCGCTGCGAATATTTTTATACTTTCGCACGATCTTATCGATGTTTAATTCCTCGATGAGATTTCTTATTTAACTTTTAAGTTTGATAAATGTTTCTTATTGAATTCGTTGTCGAGAGGTCGTAGACACTTGGTTTGGCTATTATTAACACGGCGCGTTGGCACTTTAAATCCCATGGAAGGAGGAGGAGGAGGAGGAACATTATTTACGCCTTGACCTATTTTCCCTCCGGGATACGATATATAGATAGAATTTACTTTTCGGTCTCGCGTCACAGCTGACTCGATCTTTAGCAGCGAATAACGTACGTTACGTGTATACACACACGCGTGTTTATGTGTGCATATATACGTATATTTAGATATAATCGAAGGGACCAGGTAAACCTCGCCGTAAGAGAGTCACGGAGTGAGAGTGTTCGTGTACGAAGGAGAGTTAATTTTAGACGAGCGGTTCTAGTCGTGCGCTATAATTCGAGTTATTTCCCGTGTTCTTGGTGGGCCGTCGAGCCGCGAGCTGACGTGCGACCGGCATATTTCGTCGACCGAGTTACACGTCTCGTCCTTCTCCTCTCCGCCATGCTCTCGCCTCTCAGCCATCGAACTCCATTATTTCTCTTTCTCGTTGCAACATTCTCCAAACTATCGATCGCAGTGACTTTTACACAGTGGTTTTGCGGAGGAAGTACGGCTCGGCACGCCGAGAGTTCCTTCGCGTTAGCAACGTTCATCGACAACTTCCGCTCGTGACGTGGTTTCTTTTTTTTAAACTTCTTCTTTTCTAAAAATAAATTGATAAAAAGAGAAGAAGTCGCCTCCGCTCACTCGTCGTCGACTGGCTGGTCCAGCAACCCGGAAACGACGCGACAAAACTTCGACGACTATTTTCTCTCTTCTCGACAGTGATTCGTTTTTTTTTTAATTTTTTATTTCTTTTTTTAATATCTCCGTCGATCATATCCACGGCAAAAAAAGGTTATCGACCGTTTAGTTTCTCCAGGACAGCCAGAGTTTTTCGAGATTCTTGGGAGAAAATTGAAAAAATATAGTCCGTCTCTCGTTTATTCAACAACGTCACGGCATAACTGCAGCGAGGACGTAAAACGAAATCCGACGGATGGGAATGCGTGTAACGTTTTTATTTCTTTTTCTCATCGTTGAAATACAGATATATGTATATCGAGTTTGGAAAGGTTGAAAGAGTGTGGCACTGCGTTTCGCTTTGTGCATGGACCGACGGTATCGTGCGTGGCGTACGGAAGATTCTCGCTATATGGTGCAGTCATTCCCCCGGGGGATAATAAAAAAGGAAAATAGTCTCTCGATGCACTCGGCGTTCACGCAGAGACACTCTTTCACCGCTTCTCTATAGTACAACGGCGTATCCAAGTGCATTTAGATCCACTGCTCATTCTCGTTACAAACGCGTTCGCGAGTTATATTCCACTTCCGGGTGTATGCACTTTTTATTTTTTATACACGGTTCGCTGCTTGCCATCGTTTGCTCGGTTTCTCCCTCGTCATTATATCTATAGACAATATCCTATCGAAATAGGGGAAACGGGCTTCCAGGAAAGGGTTGAACAAATGTTTGTCTCGGGGTTTTGGTTGTAGGAGATTCAATATTTGACATAGCGCGCCGGCTATATTTCCGTGTGCTAGCGAATAACATCATACGTCAGTGTACCACGGTCAATCGAAAAAGGTGATAACTACCGAGATATCAACATCGCTTTGTCACAGTGCTTTTGTTTTCAGAGAAAAAGAAATTCTATAGTTTGCCTTTGAAAACAACGATTTTTCCCGCGTTTCTTTTTTCAATTTTAGTTATTTTTCTGAATATTTCGAAATTTTACATGGCGCGCTGGCTGTTTTCGTGTGTTAGCGAATAACATCATACGTCAGTGTACCACGGTCAATCGAAGAAAGTGATAACTGCGGAGATACCAAGATCGTTTTGTCATCGTGTTTTGAACTGAAATATTGAGAAAAATAACTAAAATTGAAAAAAAAAACGTGGTAAATCGTTGTTTCCAGAGAAATCAACAAAATTCTATAATTTCCCAATGAAAACAACGATTTACCACGTTTCTTTTTTCAATTTTAGTTATTTTTCTCAATATTTCAATATTTGCCATAGCGCGCTTTCTATATTTCCTATCGAATAACGTTATACGTCAAAAACGTTAAGAAGGTGATAACTACCGAGATACCAAGATCGTTTCGTCACAACGCTATTGTTTCCAAAGAAAATACAAAATCCTATAATTTCCCTATGAAAATAGCGATTTTTCCCTCGTTTCTTATTTTTTCAATTATCGTTATTTTTCTCACCGGATTGTTACGGGTGATCGGATCGATTGTCGTAACGCGGAGTAATTCTCGTATATTCCCATCTCGATATCCAAACAATGTATACATAAATCCAGCGTAGTTCGAACAAGAGAGAGAGAGAGAGAGAGGGAGAGAGAGAGGGACGGAGAAGTGTCCCGAGCGATGGCTTCGTCACACAGAGCTGGTACGTATACGTACATCGCCGGCGAAGCCCGGAACAGTTTCCTACACACGATCGCCGGGGCTTACGTAAGCTCTCCCCCCCGTTCGTAGCTGCGTATATCGCGATGCTGTCTCCTGTAATTATAATGGTACAGTATGTACACGAGCCTCGCACACGTGGCTAACGTACATACACGCGCGTATTCGCGTACACATAACGGCATGCCGCGAATCTCTCCCAAGGGTTCAACAACCAGGCACAATGAGACGCCCGAGCGTTTAGTCTCCTAGCGTATACGTACACGCGCATTATCTACGTACGGATGATGGTCCAGAGGTACGTGTGCGTGTACCATACCAGTTCGTACACCCGGCTTGCATATCGAACTATGCACAAGGCTCCATAATAATGTATGGAGAGCCTGGGGTACGCGAGAGCCTGAGATGACTAACCAACTTTATACGCGTGGACCACGCGTCAAGTTCCGTGAAGTATAAAATATATGTATATATATATGCATAATATGGTATCGGAGGTAAATTATATACGCGATATAAATGGTCATGTACGCGATATAGCTCCATCGCATCGCGTCTTCGCTCTCGCGTACGGTGATCTTTAACGGGTGTACGACTTATCGGGCCAAGATCGCAAGGGCTTTGACTCTCGAACAGCTGTCTGGGATGGAGCGCTTCGAGCCACGGAAATTTTTCATGAAAAATGTGTTTATACGTATCGGTTGAAAGGAGGACAGTGGGTGAGAGGGTGCGGCAAAGGTCGAGGAAATGAAGAAGAGTGGGGAATATCGTGGGGTACGGGAGGAGATCGTTGTCACCGTGGACCTGCCGATCTATGCTCGATCAACTTGAGATCTCTCGTTGCTTGTTGTTTGTGTCTTTGTGCTACGTGTATGGTTATGTGTCAGATGGGTACAGAGAGCAAAGGCAAGCGTTCTCTGTCTCTCTCTCTCTCTCTCTCTATCGGGTGATTCGATCCGTGCTCGTTAAAAGCCTTTTGCTATACGACCACTTAACTTCGATCTACTTTCGAGAAAGCCTCTAGCGCGTGCTCCGGTGGTGGTGATGGCGGTGGTGGTAGTGGTGGGTGCTCTCTTCCGTTCTCCCGAGCACGGGCTTCTCGAGTTTCGTCGGTTTTGTTCCATTTCCATTCTGCCGCGATTCGCGGTCGACGGAGAAAGGCACACATAAACGCTTTCCTCCCCGCTACCTCCCCCTCCACAGGAAATTCCAATTTCCTCCTGTATTTCCAATTTTTTTAACGTAACCGTTGCTTGCTCGTTCTACTTTCGTTATCATCGACCGAACTTTTGTTCTTTCCAATGAAAGGATATAAGGACGATTGTTTTAACCGAACGCGTATTTGCCCGGAACATACTCCAACAATTACAACCATTTTTTCCGCTTTTTTGGGTTGAAATGAAACGAGACAAGCGATGTTTGATAGAACGAATGTTGGATATTCGAAATTTACAGAAAAATTCGCAGAATTTCGTGATCAAATTTTCAATTCATAAAAGTCATGAACTTTCCCCTGACAACCTTTTTCTCCAGCACAAACTAAAAAAAAAACAAAATGCTCATATACATTCGTTCTTCCCCAACCGAGTTAGTTTAATTTTCTGCTCGGGAACATCTCCAACGAGCATTAAAACGCGAGCATCTATTAATTACCCTCGATGAAACGAAAAAGTGACCGACCTTGCGGGTCTCGAAGAGTCTACGTTTTATTAGCGAAACTTGAGAGTGAGCGAGCGAGAGTCTCGCGTACCGAAGAAGGCCGTGAGGCCAAGCGCTGGGAAATTTATCGCGGCGAGAAGAGAGACGGTGAGAGATAGAGCGAGACACCACGATTTTGCTTACACGTACATTCACCACGTGTTGTATGTGTGCAGCATCCGATCTCTCGAACATTAATATGCTATCCGGTAACATCTTACCGTCGGCCGGTAATGGATACTCTCGAACGATGATCGCTCATGATTCTCCCTAGCTCTTTTCACTCTTTATTCCTTCTCGTTCCAAGTACTTACCTCTTTTCCTTTTTATATCTTCCTTTTCGCATACGTACGTACAACTTGGTCTTCGATCTTCACCGGCGTTTGTCTCACCCTCGTCCCGATCATCCCTCTTAGCCCGGCGAGCTCGAATAACGTCACAACCATTGCCCTTCCGCCCTCTTTTCCCCCATATAAATCTACGCAATCTTTTCCTCGCCTTTGCACAAACTGTACGATAAATTTATTCACATTTCTCCGCAATAATTTCCCGGAGGGAATTTCACCGCGATTTCATTCATTACTAAAATCGATAACGTCGGTTTTCATTTCACCGTAATGGACGCACTATCAATGAATACGTTCTCCGCGCTAGGAAACAATGGAGAAAGTTTTAATCAATTCCATTGAGTTTTGCAGTGCTGTTCGCGAACCCGACTCTACGTTATTGGCATTCCTCGATTTTTCCTTTTTTCCCATTCTTTTTTTTCATTCTTAGTCGATGCAGTACAAAGTGGCTTGACGTTTGCAACCGAACGTATCTCTTCCGATACGAAATTCAATTTCATTTAATCGCGACCGAACGACGAAGTAATTTAAATTTGATTCGGGGAAAAAATTCGTTTGATACGCGAAAAGTGTAAATAAAATTTGTTCATTTTACGACGATACGTATACGCTGTTTGCATAGTATTGTACTTTTATCGGTACACCGACCCCTTAATAATCTCTTGCGTACTATTTGAAAAAGATTTAATGCAACGAACCTAGGGAAACAGCTGCGACGTTATTAGCCCCGGAGTGTTCACCTAATATTCCGGCTATGCCAAAACTTCTATACACACCCGGGACCTTATCGTGGCTCCGTTCCCAACTTCTGCTCAACTCTCGCACAAGAAATTTACACACACACACACACACACGCGCGCCTCGATGCTTTAATTTTCTCTTATTTTATTTATTTTAGGCTTTACGAACAGATATCGTTTGAAAATCATCCAAACAACGGTGTAATCGATATCGTTGCGCAAAGCTATGAAAAGCTCGGGCGACCTTGCGCCCAGAGTTTCAAAAAGGGTGACTCAGATGTTGCCCGTTTTAATAATAGATGCTTACTTAGCCCGGATGCTACAGCCTTGTACCCGTGTGTGTGTCTGTGGGTGTTTGTCTCGGTCGCTGGCAAAATTTTACTACTAAAATGTTAGTAAACGAGGAAGGAGACACAGGTGCTCGAAACTCGATACCACCGCTTACAAACGGGCGCGAGAGTGCGGCCCGAGACTCGACGGTGTTCACACGTGGTAGTTTTCGCTTCTCGTGTCCTCGTCGTTGTCCCAGAAAGTACGAAAATGATTGATAATAATACGTTCGTAAGATCGATGAAGAAAACACGACCGAGTTCCTGTTCGATCGTCGAACGAACAAAGTTCGAAAAGAGAAAAACAAGAGAAAAGAAAGGGAAATCCCTTCACCAACTATCGGTTTCGTCACATCAATCTCCGCTTGTAAATCCTACCTACAGTTTCTATGAGTTTCTTTTTATTCGTTATTTCGTCTCGCAGTCTCCATCATGAAAATAACAGCGAGCAGTTAGAAAGGAAGATATGGATATATCGAATTTCAAATACGATTGACGCCGGGAGTGTACGTTCAAAACAGTTCTCCTTCAAAATAGTTTTCCCGTCATCCTTCGAGCTTTCAACCTCTCCGTCTCGTTTTTACATGTCTCACTCTGCTTCCGTTCTATCTGCTCGGTTCTTCCCTAGGATAAATCGTTTCTTCCGATGGCAACGGCAGTGACGACGACACACTCGGTTCGATCTATCGAACGAGGAGACATCGATTGTGTCGAGTGTCGGGAAATAACTGAACTCTGTATGGCCTCGACTCGACCTCTACCGTCGAAATAAGTAGAATCGAGAGGTACCGTTTTTCCTTCGATACCTTTCGACATCTCTCTCTCTCTCTCACCCTCTAGCTATCTTCTTATTTCCACCCTCGTCCAACATGAAACGCCGAGAGTACCTACCTACCCCTTACCACCCTCCAACTATCCAACGATGTACCGATGCACACACCGCTATAATACTGACGTAGTGCCTCTCGTCGCTTCTCGTTCGTTGCTGTGTCGAGACTCGAACATTCGACCTACGCTATATAGAACGAGATAGAAGAGTCTCTCGGAATAAATCGCATAACTGGGTTTCACGATCTATTCCCAGGGCATCGCCTGGGAGTCTGGCGTGGCCCGGCGTTCTCCATTCCTTGCTTTTATAAATATATCCTTTCCGCGCGAGCGTTATATTCACTTGGTCGTCTCCCTACCTCTCCCCTCCTCGTCTCTTACTTACTTGCCCCTTTTTCCCCGCCGTCACTGATTCAACTTCCTTCGCGATATTTTGCCACTATTTACTGCTGCCGTTGCTGCGACCACTGTTGTTGTTGTTGTCGGTCCTGCTGCTGTTGCTGCTGCTGCTGTTGGCATAATGTTGGAGATGTAGCGAATTCATAGCTACTGGATACAGCTCATAAATAAATATGTAGGCAAGTCTTCGTGGTCGGTTCGCGTAGAGCCCGGATGAGAAGCCGCTATACAAGCATGAGAAGGTTGGCTTCTGCGTGTATATCTCTTCGCCTTCGTTCCTTATACGAGAAGAGGACTCGTGCACCAGAGAGGAGGATATAGGACGAAGGGAGGGAGGGAGAGCGAAGCTTACACCGAGTCACGTTCCTCTTCTTCTTCTTCGTCTTCTTCTTCTTCTTGTTCTTCTTCTTCTTCTTCTTCTCTCTAATCTCATATTCGCTCGTAAGCTCCGGATGTAATGAATTTTCACTTGCAAATAAGCTCCCCGCGTGCGCGAACGCTTAGCGCCTCGCACGACTGTGCTCAATTATTTTCTTAAGGAGGAATATTCTCGTTTACGTACAGAAGAGAGAACGTGATATTATCTTCGAGACGCTTCTACCGATATCCGGTTTATAGAGAGTTTCGCTAGTCTCGCTAACGCTCCCTCCATCCTCTTTCTCCCTCTCTCTATCTCGCTCTCACACACTCGATCTCGATCTCTTTGGCCTAAGACATTTTGAGAACTCTCGTTTTCGGAGCTTATCCCCCTTTCGGAGAGTGGGAGATCACGGGGTTAAGGAAGGAGGCGTTGCGAGTGAAGTTGCTGTGGGAAGTACTCTCGTGAACTCTGGCTCGGAAACTTTGTAATTCGGATGGAAGCCAAGTTATGTCGATATACGTTCTCGATGTATATAGTGTTGTTCGCGAACTTTGAAATTCCCTTCTTTCTCCTCTCCTTTCTTTACGTTTTTTTCGTATCTACGGAATGAGGAAGAACGAGAGAAAGACGGAGATACAAAATCGAGAACCGATGGCCAATATATTGCAACATTTCGCACGCTTCCGATCCGCAAATACCACAGTCGTGACTTACGCTCATTCGTCAGACGGCAGAGACTTTCCAATTGTCTCATTAGCCATTTGGAAATTTTTATTTCCATTCTTTCTACTGTGCAACACACGTAATAACGTAGTAATTGAAAAAAAAGAAAAAAAAAAATACTAGATACACGCCCGACGCGTGTAGTATTAGCTCGCGTTCCCAATCATACATTATGCCGATCGGATGATTAGCTCGATCGTAAAATTGATCATTAATTATTGCGTAATTCATCGATCGACGCAATAATTACGATTGATTGTGCTCGGTAACGTGTGTAAGCGCGCCTGCGATTTCGGTTACTCCATCGATTGTGGTTTCGTACATTCCCGCTATTATGTATTATGGGTTGGATGAAGGGAGGGATAGGGAAAGGGGGTGGGGGGGAGGCTGCGTACGCGGTTAGCGTATTTATACGAGGGCAAAGACCTTCGCGCAGGAAAACAATTTCTCAACAATTTCTCGTATCGTACACGCGCCAATTTATTACGGAATTTTCGGATCGTATGTGTGTGTGTATAACGAAAAACGGATTCGCGTGGATTAAGCGCGCCTCGTTACAATTAAATTTACGGGACGTTGTACGAATGCGCAATTTGCCGGCGTAAATATTACCGAGCGAGGCGTTTATGCGTATATAGGGCGCGAAATGAGAGGAAGGAGAATAAAAAAGAAGAAAGAAACGAGGGGAACGAGAGGCTTGGGAAGTTTGGGAGAGAAAGGCGGTCGTTAACCCGTTAAGAACAAGAACGCGTCTCGGTTATAGGCCGCGAATGTAATTGAATAAGAATTTCGATGAGTGTTCGATCGAGCGTTGATCGGTTCTTACGTATACATATATACATATATCGCCAATTACACTTTACTCTCTAAATCTGAATTAGTGAAAAATTGACTAATTCTATTAGAAAATGCATGTTGTACTGGTGAAATAATGATAAACGCACCGTTTCACTGATAGAATAGTAAAAAAATTGTAAATTAAGCTTACTAAAGCAAATTAGTAATACGATTAACTATTATTAGTCAATACAGTTTACTAATTCATTAGTGATAATACACGATCACTAATCAATTAGTACAGGACTCAGCGATCGACCAATCACAGGCGCCAGCTCCCGACCCGATACTTCCTTTGTTCTGCCTTTGTGATGTCGCAGGCGTCATTTTCTCATGTCAGTGAGTTCATGTACAGTGCGAAACGGCGAATCTTATTTTATAAAAGTTTTAAGGGAAAAAGCAAAAAGTGTACGAACGTTTCGTTTTCTTGTCGGTACGTATGAGATTATTACATATTATTCACGCGAAGCATTACAATCAGCTGGTGCATGAACGTATCAGCTGTGCTGACTACTAATTGTGTAGTCAAATGTTACTAATTTTTATAGCGATCATTTTTGACTAATCGAATTAGTGATTTTTCACTAATCATTAGTGACCCACTTTTCCCTAAATGAATTAGTAAAATATAACTAAAATTTAGCGAAATTTCACTAATTCAGATGTAGAGAGTACAACAGATCTGTTATCAAAATTGACGCCTTGATATTCGGTCCGTCCCGTAGGTTCATCCGTCGTACCATCAATCACCTCTTTTTTTTTTACTACAGGCAAGAACGTTCTTGTAATAATATCGTAGCTAGGCTAATTTAGACGGAGAAATCTAATTTCAATATCGCTCCACTCGCCCCATTGCCATTTAATTAATTTTATTTAATTCTTCGTTCGACGATCCCGATCGATTCTTCTCGTTCCATTAATAATTCGATAGTACGGTCGTTGGTAAAACGATCGAAAGAAAAAAGAAAAAGGAGCAACGGGGCGAAGTTAAAGAATGTTAAATAAATTTCACGAATGAAACTTTGGTACGGCGTGAAAATGGAAAACTTGGTAGATTATGAAAAAAGAGCGCTTAAAGACTATCCACTCGAAGCGTTAACTCAGATGTGGTATAGGGAAGAGGGACGTAGGGAGGAGTTGAACAGTCTTTCGCAGCAGAGAGCAAGGCAATGTCGTGAGCCTGTGTGTAGTGGTGGGTGGGTGGGTTGGTGCGGCAACGACGATGTCCGCCAGAAAGGAAAGATGCCTGTGTTGGAAATAAGAAGGGGGAGAAAAGTTTGCTCCGCATAGACTCGTTCCCTCTCTCTCTCTCTCCCACACACACGTACATACATACACAATTTAATCCTTGCCCTATCTTTATCGCTTTTTCTTTTCTCCGTTGGCGCTTTCTGCCAGTTATCCCACAGGAGAGCTCTAGATATCACGAAAAGTCTTACGCCTGTTATACAGCTCTCTCGCGATGCAGCTGCGCCTCCAGAAATTCCCTCTCTCTCTCTCTCTCTCTCATTCTCTACCTCCTTCGTGCGTCATGCTCGTTCGTTTTGCATTTTTCCACCCTCTAGAGGAGAGCGCTATCCGCGAGAGACTGAGAATATGTACATTCGTTTTTTTTTTCATTTTTTGCTTTTTCTGTTTTTATAATATCGCGATGAATAATAAATGATACTGGGCCTGTTTAATACGGGGCTTTTGTAGTGCGTATGAGAAATTTCCCGGCGGTAAATTATATTAAAAATCGACGATAACGCCGTTGACTTCCTTACGAGTGAATTCTTCTTTCGTGTTTTCAACTTTGCAAACGATCTAGAATATTATTTTGCAAAAATAAAACTTCTCCTGTGTGTCATGGGCAAAGAGACGAAGAGCCACGATATCTCGCGAGAGAATACTGGCATTGATCCGAGTATCGTACCTACGTATCGCTATATTTACGAACGATCTTGCGACAAGTACCGATAACTCCCCCGGTCCTTACACACCCTTTTTACTCCGAGAGTGCCCGGCCATTGGAATTGTAAATTGCATCTCGCGTTTATACGTGTGCCTTGTGGCATATAACGCGTACCTATATGCGAAACGAGAGTAGAGAGAGAGGCGACTCTGAGCGTTACGAGAGGCGCCAAGTCGATACGATCGAGCTTGCAGAGGACTCTGCCGGCGCGTTTCTCCGTACAGGATCATCTTTAACCGTATATATTTATATATCTATACATGTATGTGCGTATGTATATGCGATGTGGGATGTGCGGTGAAGAGAAGAGATAGAACTGCGGAGACTGGAAGAGAGAGGTCGCTTTTGCGAGGCAGCGAGTAGTAGCAACGAGGGGCCGTTAGACCCCACACGGGAATGGACTATTCGTATGTTGTGTGTACGGAAGAAAGACCGAGAGAGAGAGAGAGAGAAGACTTGACTGTATATAGCAGTTGCAGAAGAGCCGCGCCGATCTCGTCGACGAGCGCGTAGCCGAAGAGACGAGAGACCGAACGAATTTGCGCCTTCTTCGGGACTGCCACTACGACGTACATATCCTCTTCCTCCTTCTTTCTCTCCTCTTCTCAAGGGACGACAATCCAAGTGGCAATAAAAGTAAGCAGACTTCCGCAAACAAGCTTCCGCCCATCGACAGTGGGCTATACGTTTCTTCCTTCTTCTTCTTCTCTCTCTCTTCTTCTCGCTACTATTCACCGCAGGATACTTCGTTTCTTCCCCATCTCGAACCAACGAAAATTCGCCAAGCGTTTTCGAGCGAAATCTTCGAAAGACGTTTTTGGCGAGGACGATATGCGAACGGAAACGTTTTTCGGTTCGTAGAAATTCTCCAAGTATCCATCAGCTTCGCGAAAATCCTTGCGATATTTTATTCTTTACCCTTCGTTCTTCCTTCCAATGTCGAATGATTTCGTTATTCTTGAGAAAAATAAGGGTGTTTTGGGTTGAAACGAGATATATATCTCTTGTTTCTTCTTACCCTCTCGATAGAGCGTTCTTTGGCTGCTGTGGTTCGCGTCCCGTCGGGAGCGATGAGACGAGGATTC
Source organism: Netelia fuscicornis (assembly GCA_946811545.1). Taxonomy (NCBI): domain Eukaryota; kingdom Metazoa; phylum Arthropoda; class Insecta; order Hymenoptera; family Ichneumonidae; genus Netelia; species Netelia fuscicornis. The sequence continues at coordinate 1,257,732 of OX328015.1, forward strand.
GTAGGGTTGTGCCCGGGAGGCAAGGAGAGTTAATTGGATCGGTCGCGAAGACTCGGTGAATTGAGAGAGAGAGAGAGAGAGACAGTCAAAAAGGTGGTGGCGGCGACGGAAAGGGCGATGAGCGTGCGCCCGCGCGCGAGTTACTCGTTATCCAGAGCGCACGATTCTCTCTACCTCGGTACTTGGAGAGGTATATCGTGGTCGTCGTCGTCGTCGTCGAACGAGAGCACATCTCCCACGGGTTTATAAGCCACTACCAGAACCAGCAGGAGAGAGACCAACGCCGGTATCGCGGAAATTGCGAGAAATCGATTGCCAATTCGGCGACTCTCGGGCGAAACGGCCTTCTATATATATTCGACAGTTTTTACGATATACATATATATGTAGCTCGCGTTACTTTTTACACATCCACTCGCAAACATATTTGCCAGCAATCGCTGCGACACTGTCTTCTCTATTTTTGCATTTTTTAAATTATTTTCTCACGTACGAAAACGTATAAAATTATTAATTTATAAGCCAAAAATCATTAAAGAAAGATTTTGATTGTTTCTTTTTTCAAATTTGTTCCAAACTCATGGAGCTTTATTCTCTGGATCGGGATATTAGCCGAGCTGTCTTCGATCCCTCCGAAGGGAAGACGACGAGAGACCGCGAAGCGTTTTCGTATTTTCTCGTCTCTGCTGTTCCCTCCCCCTCTTCCTATAGATCGGATGCTGACCACACATGTACGCACCGGTACAGGTGCACCAGGTTGATTCGCCTTTCGTCCAAACCGGTTCTCTCCCGCTTATGTATACACGTATGTATAAATAAGTTACACACCGTGGTACGAGGAGGCGCGCCGCGTGTGCGTGTCCGTAAACGAACGAGAGAGAATGCAGCAACGATTCTTCGACTATACATATATTCTCCGCGAGTGGTCCAACCGTCCCTTTTGGCCCTTTTGCCGATTCCGCTGCAACGTACGACTCTCGTCTCTCGCGACGACGAGAGACTATCGTGCGGAGGGAGAAGGGAACGAAAGTTTCGTCTCCCGTGAATTTGGTCGGATTTTTATTCGGCGATTGGTCGCTACGGCGTCGATTCCGGTTCTTTCTCTCATTCTTCGTCTCTCCTCGTCTCGATTTCTTTCCACTCGCTATGTCGTTGCGACGTACCTACTCCCTTCTTCGCGCATTTTATCTTCATCATTTCTCTTTTCCACGAGTGAAAGAGAGATCGTACAGCGTACATATTTATATCGTTATCATAATCTTCGCCGTTGTTGAAATTTCGCTATGCGTTCGCCATTTCCATGGTAATGGGAGCCTATGGGCACGTGCTGGGCACTTTGAGTCCTCGACGGTAATTTTCTTGCATACGCATTTATCGAAGAAGAAGCCGCGATTCGAAAATGACCGACATTTGCCGCGTACACGAGTATAAATATAGCGAGCGCGTAAACACGATACTCCGGGGAAATCCTTCGGATTCCAGACGACTCGATAATTAGTATCGCTCGTAGCTCGAATTTCTCTAGAGTAAAGACGCGTATACGGGTAAACCCAAGTATATTGCGGCGTACTCGTCGATGCCATTTAGGAGAAAACTTATGGACGGGGAAAATGACAGTTCGATCGTGTACGAGGATGGTCGTTAGTAAGGTCGTTAGCTACGATATTAGTCCTACGTGTAACGATTATTATTATTGTCATTATTATTATTATTATTATTGTTATTATTGTAACCGCTAAAAAATTAACAATTTATTCGTACGTGAAAAAAGAGAAAATCACTGCCATTTATAATCATTCGATTCGCCTGATACATCGTCGGTGAGAGAGGCACGTTAATCCTCGCGAGTAATGAAAGTGGTAGCGACGCTGAGGCAAATCCTCGAATTCCAGGGAGACTCGAGCTTCTCTCGTTCCGTGGCATTGCAAAAAAGAAAGGATGAAGAGGAGAAAAAAAAACGTATTCGCGGCTCTCATTCTCGTCCGATGGATCGACACACTCGCGTACGCGCGCGCGCTCTCGTTTCCACGCTGAGTCGGTTCGAAAAAAGCTCTTTTTGAGCATTGGCAAATGGATCCGCGCGGGCCACGAGGGAGACAGAGAAACACGTTTCGTACGAGAGAGCTCGCGGCCTGAGGAGATTTGAAAAAGCTCCCGAAACCGGGAAGCTTTGCATACCGTTTTCGTTTCTATTTCTCGTGAATAAGCTCGCCCTCTGGTGTACGACGGCCGAGTTGAAAAACATTGTCGCTGCGCGCGCACGTTCTTTATACCGAGTAAAAGTTTTTCTTCTTTTTCTCTTCATTTTCTCTCTTTACTACCAACCAGTTTGCCACTGCTGCCACGAGCGACTAATCGATAATCCGAAAATACGATGGAGACAGAATTCATTGGAACTTTTACGGATCGTCGAGTTGTTTTATCCCTCGCGTTTAACTGTCCAGTTTTTAATGCAAGGATCGAATGAAATATTTGTGATAGAGGACGAAGCATGGAGTATATTATTTATACCGCGCATAAGCCAGTCGAGGCAGGCAATCTGTCCTCGTTGTTAATTCATGATAGTTGTGCAGTAAAAAAAACAACAATGACAATAACAACAGCACGAGGAGATTAAAAGCTCGTCTTGGCATATAAAAGCGAGAATGGAATAGCAAAGTGTGTCAACTCGAGAGAAAAAAGTTCTATTCCATGCGGGGGGGGGGGGGGGGGGGGTAAAGGGGAGGATTATAAGAGAAGAGATATTTGCTTTCGTATCTCTTAATTTCATGCCTTCGTGACTTCACCGGCGCGCGTATATCAAGAAGGACGCGGTAGCGTGTCGAGGCTGAGTAAATAAAGAGAAGGAAACAAATTTCAAATACCGCGCTCTTCTCGAATCTCTTTCAATGTAGCTTCGGCCCGATACACGCGCCTGTACATACGTGCAGAAAATTAACACGCGATAGACGAGGCTTTATCCACTCCCGATCCCTTCGGGGATAAAAGTGTTATTTTTTTCTACGTTATTCGGATTTTTACAGAGTGTATGTCTCTTTCACTTGGCGGTGCATCGAGTTGACAAGAACGAATCTCGTTGATTTATACGGATAGCGATATGCGTTATCAATTTCAAGAATTAGTTCCTAGAGTTAATGATCATTGTAATTAAAAGAAGGAGAACAATTTTATTGTTTCAATCAATTGTTTACATAGACGCGTTACGTATCTCTACATTTCCGTGCATAAGCGAAGCTACACGTATCGAACTCGCGTTCCCCTCATCGGCGGAGACGCGAGATCGATATCGAAACAGCCGGAGATAATCGGCAATTAAGGCTGCCAAAAGGACTACTCGATAGTACAGAATCGCGCGACGGGCTTCTATATACATATATGTAATATAAAGCGCATATATACCTTACTCGCTACGTCGTTAAGCTCGGAGAGTTAGCCATCGCCATCGTGGCGGCGGTCGCGAAGGGATTCCGGGAACACGCGGACGAACGACACGTCTTCATTAGCCTTTCATGAACGTTACCCGCGAGCTCGTACCACCACAACCATCATGGTAGTATCGGCTATCGTGTCTCCCTTCCACTCCTCTCTCTCTCTCTCTCCTTTCGTGTATGTGCAAGTCCCATATAGAACGTCAAGGGGGGGAGGGGGAGTATCGACGGTGAGTACCGGTACACGTGAGTATCACGGACGGTGCTGCAACGGCAGGAGAGAGGGTGGGGGGATGTAGAGGAGGGATGAGGTGCAACGAAGCTGCATGCAGCGCGCGTGGGTGTATAATCCTTCTCCACGCTGACCCTCGCGTTCATGCATTACCGAGAGAGCCCAGCATACGAGATTTATATATATACATACATACATATATATATAGACAGAGAGGGAGAAAGAGAGAGAGAAATCTCTGTCTCTGTCTCTCTCTCCCTATATATATATATATATATATATATATATATATATATATATATATATATATATATATATATATATATATATATATATATATATATATGGATCTATCTCTCTCTCCCTTCAAATATATATAGGGAGAGAGAGAGCGCAGTGACTCCCAGCGTCGTGTACACTTTACAGGAAAATGTGATTACGGGGTAGAGCTGAGGGCCTCCCTCGGAAAATTTGCAGCAACAGTCGATAATTAATATCGCTCGCATTATTAATGACTCGTTCCGTAAGATGTATAATGAAATCATAATTAGTTCTCTCCCTCGATATTTCGAGTCCTTCGGGTGTGCGACCGTTATAGGGCTCACGAAAATTTTCCAATGTCGTAATATCGATCCTCGCGTTATCAATGAACTTTGACGATTGTACCGTGTAACCTTGTCGTATTATATACGACTCGATAATTATAAAATGAATCTACGAATCGATTATAATTTTATTCGCGGAATCTTACGCATAGAAAATTGTCGATTTTTGGAATCGTTTACGGGTTTGGACCAATAATTTATGTACTTACCACTTGCGCAAAAGGGGGAATATTTCTAGGCGCAATAACAATGATGAAAGTATTATCGTCCGATGTAAGCCGGATGTTTATCGCCTACGGGCATATCCTCCGTCCGAACTTTATTGAGCTTGTGTGTATTGCCGGAGGAGCAATAAGAGTCGTGGGTATTATTGCGGAGTGTACGATATACCATCTTTACACACACACACACTTATATATGTACATTCGTGAGCCGTGTGGTTTGCGATTTAAAACGTATCCAGCGGCAGAATGGTGGGATGACGGGAGAGAGCGTCGGAAAAGGGGCGAGGAGAGGAGGGGAGTGCATGAGAACCGATAACATTGTCCGGGAATCACCGTTCTCGATCGAGTTTCTCTCTCCTCCTTCTTCCTCTGGCTCTCTCTTACTCGTAGACTGAAACGAATATATAACAGAGAGAAAGAGGAATAACACGAGAAGAGAAAGATAGGGCGAGATGAAACGTAATCGATATGGCCGCACGGGCCGGGAATTTTCCTGGTTTCCGCCTAAGAGCGCGGAGCCAGAACCGAACCGTTGTTCTCTCGTACGAAACTCGAACACGTCGAGCATCTCCGTACTAAAAGAGAGAAAGAGAGAAACGCCAGGAGGAAGAAAAAGTGTGCGAGGTGGGGAGCAAAGGCGGGAGGAAAAAAAAGGAGTCAAAGGGAACGGGAAGATCGGCTGTCTGCGCTCGTACATTGGTGAATTACGATGCCGGTCGAGCGAACGCGCAACAGAGAGAACAAGAGAGAAGCGCACCGGCAAAATCGCTGTAACCGCACGTCCCGGTGTATATATATCTGGAGCTCGAGCGGATAACTATATTATGGTGTATACTTATACGGAGAAAAGTAGCCTCGTGTATAACGGTGCCATTGGTGCAGATACCCGAGATCGGAGCGGTACCTCTTGTTTGAGGAGCAACGAAAAAAACAAACGACAGCAACAACAACAACAACAATGTAAAAAAAACGTCATACAACTTCTAGAGAGATAGAGAGAGAGAGAGAGAGATCGCAAAGAGAGAAGACAAGGGCGAGAGGTCTCGAGGTGTGCGAGTTGGTACGGAGGAAAGATTCGAGGATGAAAAGCGAAACGGACCACGACGGTGTTGCGAATGCGCGCACGGCTGTATACATACTTCCGGTTGGCGGTAAACGACCTCTCTCCCTCTCGCTGTTTGCAACAAACAAGCGACTCCACGAGCCCCGTACACCCTCTATATAAATATATATATACAGCTTACGTACGTACGTTCCAGGAAATTTAACGGTGGATCTTGGTAACCGAGACCTCTGGCTCATTCTCCGTACGGAGAACACACGCGTTTCTTCTCTCGTGCATGCTTCGCGGAGGTGGAGATGCCCGCGCGGGAGAGAGAAATTCTCCTCTCGCACCTTTCCTCTCAAACGTGTGCTGTGTTGGCGGTGGGTTCACTCCCGATGAGAGAAAAACGTGGGGAGAAGACTTCTATACGTATATGCGTCACTTCGCTCTTGTATCTGTGTGTTGGTGTGTGTGTGTGTGTGTGTGTGTGTGTGTGTGTGTGTGTGTGTGTGTGTGTGTGTGTGTGTGTGTGCGTTTTTATTTGTACGAGTGTAAAGCGCAAGTTCTTAGCTTCGGTCGTGCGTCGCGGAGCACACCTATAGTCACTGACCTCTTCCAGGCGCGTGTTCCCACGCTGAAAGCCATCTTCGCGGTCTGTCGCCTCTACGTTGATTACGATACGCCCCCTTGCGCGCTTGTATGCGCCTTCTCTTCCTCTCTCTCTCTGTCTCATTCCTTCTCTCTCCGTTGCACGAAGTGCGGTAAACGCGAGCGCTCTGTTTCCTTCTCTCTTTTTCCCTCGGCTGATCTGCGTCTGCATCACTCACTTCTCGAGCTAGGTCAGTACCGCAAACGACTTAGTTCCACGCGAGGCGAATAACCATTGCGTGCCCGTAACCTCTCTCTCCTCTCTCTCTCTCTCTCTTCTTCTCTCGGTGTATGCACTCTCTACTATTATATGCATAAAAGTGCTCGCACGCGATGAAACTGACCGGTTCCATTATACGGCTCGTACCTGGAATGTAGGATTAATCCAGGTCGTACAAGAAGAAACAAAGTTTGAGAGATAGAAACGAAATTGCGAGTGGAAACAACGAATATCATCGAATTTTAGTTTAGGTCGGAAATGTATTCGAATTATCGTCGCTAGATGGCGCTACTGCGGCGATTTGGTTCGAACTCGGGCGAGGGAAGTTGCCACGATGCTTTTTTCCCAGCGCTTGGGTAATCGACTGAAGGTGGAGGAAGCGCGGGCTTCCCAGGTTGCCATGTTCATTGGGTCGCTCTTTATGCGCACTCCGTATTCTCGACTCTTCTCCTCGTCTTTCTTCTCCATCGATTCTCTTTCTTCATCATCTTCCTCCTTCTCCTCCTTCTTCAGCGTCTAAGGCCAAGGCCCTCGATGCTCATATTCAGCGATAAACGCGAAGATACAAATGCTCGAGTCGAGCGGATCGGAGCGTGACTCGTTCTCGGGAAGTGGCGAATTGGTTAGGGAGGGAGATGAATCGCCCGCGGGCCAATTCGATCATCGCGCCATCTACGCGAGGGGTCAAAAGAGAAGGAGTCGAACTACCGGAAAACAATTTCAAGTATCATCTCCATTCGATTCTGAGTTTAAAAGAAAAATCGTCGATCATGCATCCACGATTTTGTGACAAAAAAAAAGTGGATTTATTCGAATCTGGGTCACGCTCCATTTCGAACTTCTTCCTTTGTCTTCGACAAACTCGGGTTCTCTCCCTCTCCCGTCTTTCTCGCTCGCTCCTCGCGTGTTTCTCTCCGTTTTTCAGTCGCTCGACGTTTAAAAAGAAATAGAGAGACAGAGAGTGACCGGAAGGTACAAATTGCCTTATCGTGTCTCCTACCCAGAGACATTCTTTCCTTCTCACTGTCTCTCTCTCTCTCTCTCTCTCTCCCTCTTTTCTCGAGGATCTTCGGGCAATGTCTAGGGGATCCCGATGTATTCGCTGCAGCATCGCCCCACACCATGCAACACCGTTGCCGCGACCGTCGCAGAGAGCAGCGACTCTCGTCCCTTGGAAGTGGAACACTCACCTGAATACTTGCCGGCAATCAAGTGTACCCGGCTTCGAGTAGATGGGACACATATGCTGTGTATATATATATACAGGTACACGATGTACAGAGAGGAAAAGAGAAATATACGAAAGAAAATACTACGGAGAAAGACGGAGAGAAAAAGAGAGAGAGAGAGAGAGAGGAGAAATGGCCGCACACACCTCATCTCTCGGTAACCGTTGCGGTCCCGTGTCCATCATTCAGTCGTTCTCGACGTTGCACCCGGTGCAGCAGAGACGAGGGAACCAGGTCGTGTGTATATAAAACACACTCGCGAATTCTACTCTCGGGCATCGTCTCGTCTCTCGTTCACGGTTCTTCGTTCGTAAAACAACGCGAAAATATATAGATATCGATGGGAGTTTCGTCGCGCGCGTGTACGCGCACTCTCTCGAAACTGCATATGGACCCGCATCGGTGCAACGGACCGTTTATGCATATATGCATGCGCGGGTGAGCGTGCGTGCCGCACGCGTTAATTTCGTGCACCGTTTGACGAACAAATTTACCTCGCGTCCTTCAAAGTACAACGGTGAGAGGAGAACTCTCTCTTCCTCTCTTCCTCTTGCTCACTCTCTTGCTCTCTCTTCCTCGCACTCGCTGTCTTTCAGCAGCAACGCGATATAATTATTCGTGAAGTTCCGAGGGTTGAATTCTCTGCGTGAGAGCGCTTTTCTCGCATATGTCTATATACGTAGATGCATAAAGAGGTCAGTGTGTAATCGCGAGAGGTCTCCTCGAGAAGATTCCACCGAGGCGCAACCCTCCCCGTTATAGCACGTCGCGTCGTTCGCACACGCGAGGTCATTCCCTCCGAGCGACATGATTGGTCTCAGCTTTCAACCGTCCCGATCTACTGGAATATTTCCCCACTGTGGTCGGGGATTTTGTCGTATATGCAGGTACTGTTACAGTTTCTCTCATTAATCTCGCGACGAGGGTGAATTTTGGGAAAGTTGGAATGTTTGTTCGATCGATTGCGAAGGTAGTTGTTAGTGTCCGAGTTAAATTTTCCTCGTTCGATTAATTCATTGTTAAATTGTATGAACGTAATATTATTGTTTCGATAAATATTTCAAATTTTCCATAATTCGCGTATTATTATTGTTATTTACAATTATTTGGTAAAAAAAACGATCGAACGAACGATTTGTTTGGTTCGCGATTTTGTGCGAGATACGAAGCAAAATCATTGAGACTATCTCTCTCGCTACATTCGCAGTCATCCCCTTTGACCAAATTAAGGACAAGAGTGTATATATATGTATATAACTTGGTCGATTCGCTGCCGACAATGAGAACAAAACTGCAAAGAGTCGAAAATCCGGTATTTCTTCATCGTACAAAACCGGTGATGGCATGCCGTGGCTCTTCTCGATGGATCGTTGTTCCCCCGACGAGCGAGAAGGTGAGAAAAAGTTGTCCGTGTCTCGTTGTTACATATATACATATATATACGTGTGTGTGTGTGTGTGTGTGTGTATGTGTGTCGGGAATCTCGCTATATACAAGTTCGCCACGCTAGTGGCAAATAAATGCCGCCTTTGGTGTGCCCAAGCTTGCGCGCGCGCGCACTTGCGTATCTTCGAAGTCCGGTTCTCGTGAATAATTTCAACGACGAAAATTACGAATTTCCAAGTATTGATTTTATTTTTATATAAATTCTCTCACCCTCACAGAATTCAAGAAAATTAATAATCAAAAGTAAAATCGGTCGGTTACATCGAGAATAAGAAAATGACTCCCTTACGATTGGCTCGAAAGAGAAAGAGGAACCTTCCGTAGATTTATACCGGAGGGGGGGGGGGGGGGGGGGGGGGTAAATCGTATCGTGGTTTTACGAAGGATCATCGTGCGGCTTTCGTTTGACTCGTTAGCCAAGTGTTCTCCTCAGGACTATTACTGATGAGGAATAAGAAGAAAAGAGATGCGCTTTCAACGATCGGTTGTGCGTTCTCTCTGTTCTCGAAGCTGAGCCTAGCGTGTGCGAGAACGGCTCTCGGTCCATCGCTGTCGTTGGCGCGCCAACCGCAGAGAAACAGAGATAGATAGATAGAGAGAGAGAGAGAGAGAGAAAGAGTACGGAGAGGAGAAACGAGCGAGCTGCACGAATTGCTTTAACGAAGTCGCTTTACGACTTCTCGCTCTCCCTCTACACTCGCACTCTTCCTTGCGGTGGGACAAAGACGTATAGAGCCCTTTTCCCTCTTGCAACCCCCCACCCTATTCAATGCGTCCTCCATACGAACAGTATAATACCTTTATGTGTATATATATATATGTAACTTGCCACCCTCTATTCGTTCACGAAGAAGAAGCTTCGAGACTTCGACGCCGTCTCTCGTTTCTTGCAAATCCTCCGCGAAGCAGGAGAGATCGGTCCGTCTTACTCACTCCGCTCCGTGAGACGGCTATTAAATTTGTCAGATCCCGACGTGCCCTTTTCCCTCTCGAGAAATCCACTTCCACCGTCTTCCCGTCTCGGGGGCTCCCTCCTTCGCAATGATGCCTTCGACGTCGTTCTATATCGAAACCGCTCACCTTCTTGACAACCTGATGTATAGATCCCGTACAACTATACATATATCATAGGGTACTCCTCGAGAAAAGCTCCGACTACTTCATCCTTATTCTCAAAAAGGCACGACGTCTAAGTCTATCATAAAAAAAAGAGCAAAAAATCTTTCACAATTATATCGATGAATTAATGACTATTTATATTCTTTGTGATCTTATTCCCATCGATTTAGGACAGAGAAAGATCATAAATTTGGACGATATCGATTCAAAGATTATATTGAACAAATTTTACTCTTTGAGAAAAGTTCCTACTTCATCCTTATTCTCAAAAAGGCACGACATCAAAATCAATGATAAAAAAAAGAACAGAATCCTTTCGAAATTATATGATCGAATTAATGATTGTTTATATTTTTTCGCGATCTTATTAGCATCGATTTAGGAGAGAAAAATATCAAATATGGGCGATATCGGTTCACGGGTTATATTGAAAAAATTCTATTCTTCGAGAAAAGCTTCAATGTCCAAGTCTATCATAAAAAAAGAAAAACATTTTTTCTGAATTGTATCATCGAGTTAATGACGATTTATATTTTTCGTGACGTTATTCGCATCGATTTACAAAAACAGAAAAATATCATAAATATTTGCGATATCGATTGAAGGATTATATTGAAAAAATTGTACGAGAACGCTGGTAGGATGTTGGAATAGAGGGTAGAAGTGACTATTGGAAAGGTGGAAGTTCCTATCACTCGCTCCATATCTCGTATAATGTAATGCTCGCTCGAGCGAGCAACGAATCGATGTTCAACCGCACGAACACTCGATTCGTGAAGAAGACACAAGGAGGAAGAAGCCCGAAGGATTCTCGAAAGTACATAGCTCTTGGAACAAGACACCGACGTGAGAGCTCGCGAGGGCTTTTCCGCTTGGTTCGGACGACGAGACCTCGATATCTCGCTTACGTTTGGCACCCTCGCGGGCGACACGGGGGTTGAAATGTCTGCGGGGGTGTCGAAGCGTGTCTCGAGGTGAAAGCGACCGCGGTGAGCCGCGAGATAGGGGATAGTTCTTCTCGTTCTCGAGAGAGGGAGAAAACACCCTTTGCACCCTTGGAAAAGCCCGCCAAGAGCTTGGCCAACGGGCCGTGAGAGGGGTTGTCGAGCCATCGTTGTCGTTCTCGGCCCATCTCGAAGCGAACTGTGTCGAAATAAAAGACCAAAAAGAAAAAAAAAGAACCAAACGACAGAAGAATACATAACGCTACGGAGAGCCTAGACATCGAAGGGGGAAAAAAAAGAGTCGAGTGAGAGAAACTCTCGCGGCGCGTGTCGACTACGAATTTCGTCGGTGAAAGAGAAGAATGAGGTCCAATAGCGAGGTTTCTGTCGTCCCAAATTTCGCATCTCTTTCTCTCTCGCGCCTCACCCTTACCCTTCCGTCCATTCGACGAAGAGACTTTACTCTCGGGGAGGACGATTTCCCAAAGCGTTTTGCACGCTGATCACGTGGTCGTGCGTGAAAAGGACGACATAGTTATAGCGTCGAGAACGTGGAAAGAAACTCGCGTGGAAGTGACGGCGACCCCGCGCGATTCTTTTCTTACATCGCAAAAATGCACTTGAATTCTCGAAGGGCACTACGAGTTGCCTGCACTCACCTCGCATGGACCGTTTCATTCAGAAGATATTGCCGTTGTCGTGAACCGCCGCTGGGGAGTTTCACGCGCGGTTCATACCAACGCACTTATCCTCCTTTCTTTCTCTCTCTCTCTCTCTCTCTCTCTCTCTCTCTCTCTCTCTCTCTCTCTCTCTCTCTCTCCCTTTATCGAGAAACTGGTTCTCGTCGCGTTGCGAGAACTCGTGGATAATTCAGTGGTTCGCGTTAGCTCGCAATCAGGCTCGAGTTTTTAAACATCGGTGAGAGAAACCATGATGTTTATATACGCACACGAGTCTCAAGGGCAAAAGACACTTGTGCTTACGCCATTTTAGTCGGTTTCGTATAATTTTTATTTCTTCGTGTTTTCATTAATGAGCGGGTAGCTCACTCCATTAACAACCGGACGTGAATGAACGGATTTCGATATTTCACCTTGAATCGTTCTGACGCAGGCATTACAAGATTGTGGCCTTACCTCGAACTTCCCGTCTTTCGCAAACTTCGAAATCCAGTCGCACAGCTGGAGGTGAAAAGAGATACGGCGGTCTAATGTATACAAGAAGAGATGGATGTATAACTCGACACGTGGCGGAACTATTTTAGTTCCGACGTCAACAACGAAAAGCTCCTTCGCACCAGCTTTTACGTCCGACTCAATGATCTTGTCTTCTCTCCGGTTTCAACCTTGAAACGTACCACGTATCGCGAATTTGTGGCTTACTCCCACGTGAGTTCTTCGTTGCAATATTTGTTTGTGCTTTCTTTCAAACATAAAAGCGAGCAAGAAATATCGGAATTTTAAACGATATTGCGTACCGTTAATTAATTTATCGTCACTTCCGCATGAACGACATTTCGTTTAGGTCGGGAATTGAATTTTGGCCAAGTCGAGCAAGAGCTTCGAGATACGCTCGAGGTCGAGCTTTTTCGACACCCGATGCGTCGGCGTCATCGGTCCAATCTGGCACGGACGGTGATAAAAGCGATACAGATATGCACTTACTTACGAGAAGTAAGGGAAACTACACACCGTAGGACAACAAGAGCCGAGAGTGCGTAAAGCTCTCTTCTCTCGTTCTCTATTACCTCTATAGATATATCAAATATATTCCCTCAGCTATGTGTACATCCGGGCGCGAGCCAAGAATAACTCGTCGTACAGACCATGAGAGAGTGAGTAAGAAAGAGAGAGAGAGAGAGAGAGATAGAGAAGACGTGTAGCGCCTCGGGAACGCGCCTGGGATCGTTCGGTTCTTCTTTCGTGAGAGAATGAAGGGGGAGAGTTTTCAGTACGATGTAATCGCGGTGCACCGAGTCTACTCGAACCCGAGGCACGTAGGCAACCTATACCGTATCACCCATATATGAAGAAATCACTGTCTGCATATGTGTGTACGAGTGTACAAGTAAACATATATCTATACGCATAGGTTACGTTCCGATGAATATTCGCTACGTTGATCGACTGCTTTTTCCCTAACCACCGTAATTGGTACATAGTACACCGCATAGATCGTTTATATATATATAGAGAGAGAGGGAGAAAATCTCGAATGATAGACCCTGAAGAATGTTTTTAGATACGCGTGATCGGAGGCGTTCGATCTCCTCTCGTATAGATAGAACGAGGGAGAGGGAGAGAGAGAGAGAGAAAACGGATTTTATCCGTCGTCGATAAATGTTCTCGTTCGACCTTAATGAGATTCTGATCACCCCCAGGAGTCCATAAATCGTCTGGGCGTTTGGTGGTGGGATTTTCGTTGGGAGGTAACGATACTTGATCTTCATTATCCAATACCCACGGCGCTCGATACTTGGAAATTCGATCTTTTTCCGTTTTGCGATCGAAATGCGCGAGGCTTTCTCTTTTTTTGAAATGCGTGTCGAGAGAATAAATATGATAAAGGCTAAGTCGAGAGGGATGAATTTCTCTGCCGTTTATAATCGAGGGTAATTAGACGTTGATTTTTTTTTATTCTCGAATACGCGGAGAATTTTCATAAGGGACGTAGGACGAGCTGAAAATCTTTTACGAGACGATCCCGGAAATGAAGGGCGCAGGGAGAAGAAAATTCGATCTTTTTCCGTTTTGCGATCGAAATATACGCGAGGCTTTCTCTTTTTTTGAAACGCATATATCGAGAGAATAAAAATGATAAAGACGATGTCGAGAGGGATGAATTTCTCTGCCGTTTATAATCAACGGTAATTAGACGTTGAATTTTTATTATTCTTTAATTCACGGAGACTTCTCATAAGGGACGTAGGATGAGCTGAAAATCTTTTATGAGAAGATCCCGGGAGAACGAGACGATCTCGGGAACGACGAGAAGAAAAGCTGAAGAAAAGATAAGGGAGTAACGAAGTTTCTTCCAGGGAGAACGAGCGTCCAGGAGCTCTCTCGTGCTCGCGTCATTTATAATCGTTAGACTTTGGATCCACACGGATATATAAACCCGCGAGGCTTTTCTACCATAATACTCACATATATATATGTATCCTTCTTTTCCTCATCTTCTTACCGGACTGATGTAGCCAATGGCCACATCCTGCTTGGTTCGAGTCTCCCGTATAGTCTTTCTCGTTGTAGATATAGGGGTGGGAAATTTAAGTATATATAAGTAGTTAAAGAGAGAGAGAGAGAGAGAGAGAGAGAGAGAGAGAGAGAGAGAGAGAGAGAGAGAGAGAGAGAGAGAGAAGGAGATTGGCACAATGGCTGGACGACGAGGGAGAGCGACGTAGATTGTCCTCACCGCACGAAGAGTGAGAGAGGGCGCCGAGACGGGGAATCATCCGTCTGCAACAGAAACCCCCGCGAGATACGTATCTTCTTGGCTAACAACCGAAGATTAACGAGATCCATTATACGCCCCGTCCACCCTCGCTCTCTTACATGCCACGCGGTAAAACTTATACTCGAGCCAGGTACGCGCTCCTCGCGATTCCTACGAATATATTCTCGCATGGCCACACACCGGCGAGAGGCGCGCGCGTTCCGGAGAGAGAAATATCAGTGTTCTCACTCGCGAAATTTCTCGCGTTCGGACCCGCCAGAGCGTTTCGAGAAGTTTCCACTCGCCACCGGAACGAGAAACCCGAAATCAAATTTCGTTTCCAGTCAGAACGATATAAAAAGAAACGATTAAAAACATTTTTATATTCCTTATCCGATCGAAAATAATCGTGAGAAATTCGAGAACGTTGCTCGAAGATAAACAACAACAACAAAAAGTAACAAACTATAAACCCCCGTCGCAATTTCTTCCATTCTCGTGGTAATAATATTCCCATATGTTGGACGCGAAATCTAGATTTCCAAGTCGGTCAGTGGGGTGTGCATGCTAACCGACTCATTGTCCCGTTAAATTTACGAATTAAACTGGACACGAAACGTACGTATCGTGCAATATATCTATATACCTAAACCAAATTAATGCACACATACATATATATAACAACAATAATAATAATAACAGAGACGTATATAGAACGAGGATTCGCTGAAGCGTGCGGGAGGGCGTCGGAGGTAAAACAAAACGTACGTACCGACAATTGAGAAACATATATATCGCAATGGAGCAAACATATCTACCGGCGGGTGTGCTGCCAAGCGTGTATATATAACGTCGAGCCAGGGTTGTTTCTACCTTGAGATAATGAAACACACGCCGACTGGTGTAGAAGCCGGGCCACGCAGCTAGCTTTGCGCATAGCGTGCATCGTTGCAACAAAATGCATATATACATGTATGCGCCAGGTTAATATATGTGTGACAAGGGGAGCCAGCAATGCTTGGTGCACTTTGCCATGGGGCGCGAAGAGTATTACTCGGATATACGTCGTCTCTCGTATGTATGCGATTCCCCGAGTCAGTGGCTGATGGTTGATTGTCCTACAGGCGCATTTTCTTCTTATTATATACCTAGTAACTTTGTATATGTGTAAATTTTTATACATATATGTTTGTATCGTAGGTACGTGTCTTTTTCACTGGTACGTTTCAACTGATAAGTACGTGAATCGCGTATACACGTGTGTGTTCGTCTCGGTGTATAGTCAGCGTTTTGATCTCCCACCCCGATTCTATTGTCTGCCGGGAACCGCGGGACTCTCGCGCCGACAAGAAGCCATCGAGACAGAGAGAAAGAGAGCCCCCCTCGCGTTCCGAGTGGACGAGAGGACGAGTCAGTCGCTGCTTAGGTCTCGGCTGTACCGAGTCTCTTACAACTCTGTTGTTCCTCGTGTACGATAAACCTTAAATCTCGAACTATCTCTCCGACGCGAAGGGATCACTTTCGAAATCTTGAGGAAAGCGATTCGTTGTCCAGGAAGAAATTCTGGAAATAAGATTGTTATTTTGCTAGAACGAACAAAATTGAAATAAAGACAAATATTGTGGGTAAAGAATAAAAGTTTACGTTACGTACGGAAAATCGAAAGATTCGTTTGGATTTGTACACTGTGATTTTATCTCGACGGCCCGCTGGATAATTCGGGGTCATGTGGTTGGAGTACCGTTGCCATGCCGCCTTTTTGGTAATTATTTACGAGACTCTTTGTTTTTTACGTGTCGGCTAATTATTTTTATCGGCAGCTGAGTAATTTTCGCGATTGCGAGAATAGAAAAAGATGAAAATGTTTCAATCGAGGATTTGTGCGATGTGTCTAACGGTCGAACCGGTGTGTGATCCGATGCACCTGTTGCATCGAGGAGTGCACGCGCGCGCACACGATTTGGTATTCGTCTCGATCAGTGAATCTAAATAATCGCCGAACGTCAACGCTGCGTATTATTTTTGATATTCGCGCAATTTTTGCTTTTGATAAACGTAGTCGTTGCGGAAATATGAAAAGAAAAATCGGAAAATTAATATTTCTAGACCGTGAGATACTTTTCGTGTAGAATCGACCAAATTCCGGACGTGGCGAGATATCGTTGAGAAACGAGGCGAGACTTTCACTCGGAATAATACGATGCATCATGTATTACGTCGAGAAAATTGGTGATGGTTCGTTGCGAGAGTGTGGATCTCGCTCGCGATCACTAACCGTGACTCGGCTGTTATAAGCTTCCCTCGCGGGGGCAAATCCGGGCGTTTGAAAATCTTCCTCGAGTTTAAGGGCGTGCATAGCTTCGGCTCGATTCCCTCGAATTTATTCGATCGTCTCGTGAGAAACGATTCAAATTTCTTTTCCTTTTCGGGAGCAAAATGCATTACACGTTTTCAGATCGGTTTGAAATTGACTCGTTTCCGAGTCGATCGACCGATCGATAACGGAAGACTGAATTATTACTAATAAAAATTAATTACAAAGTTACTTTAAGTCGAAACTTCGTTTCGAACAACGAGTCTATTTTCGTTGATTCGAAAAGTCGAGCTAAGGAACTAAATTCAATTAGCCCCAATTATCGATCATCCATGTAAAAATATTCCGTTTCTCGCCTTTGGACCTTCGAAACGCCACGTGTCTCGTTTCTCACAATTATTCTATATTCGTTCCACGAGACTCGGTTGGCTAATTCACTCGAGCTCCTTGTCGAGTACAATTTAAATACTAAAAGGACAATTAAGAGGATTCGTTCTCAAGTGATTTATGAATCGACTGGAGAAACGAGCTTGACCTCGAGACGATCTTCGCGGCGTCTCAAAAAGTTTTGCGCAATCATTCGTGCCTGCGTTTAAGGCTAGACAAGCGGATAGTCGCGAATCATTATTCGTCCCGTCTCTAAAGAGCGAGTCCGCGTCGACACGGACGTACGTAACGCCTCAATGACGTAGCGACGTCAATTATCGGCATCAAAAGCGCGATCTCTCGTTTTCGCTACGAGAACGAACGCATCGCGTTGAGTTACGAGGCTGGACTCATCTCGCGTTGCCGAAAATACTCCCTCGCTCATAATAACAATAATAATTGAAAACCCACACACCAACTCGACAACTGTTCACTTTTCTCGCGTAGAAATGCAACGACATTTCGAAAAGTCTAAACATTTTTGGCAACTCTGGAGTTTGGCAACGAGCATCGTGTCCGGACGAGTAACTTATGTATCAGAGGCGCGAATCTCGTGTAATCCTATTTTCGCGATGCACCCACGCGCTTGCTTTTTTTTCGGAAAAATCGGTCGAAACGTTTTTCGATCTTTCTCGTTTGTTTTATTCGTACAACATTTTATCATTCGTATATTTATTGTTGTAAGGAACTGGGAATGAAAATCCAATTTCGATGTAATAAATCCATTTTTCTTGGGCTGGCTTGTGGTATGAAGACATTTATTTCGATGTTAAGAGTCGTGACGAATAGTTGGGTTGCTGGGATTTTTCGAGGGCAGCGGATATGCTCTTGATATGCCTTCTCGCGTCTGCAAAACTATATATGTATAGGGAGAATTTAACGTGTAGCAGAGACCCGTTGGCGACTCTGCTGTATATTGGCATTGGCGGAAGATTTATCGGAATCGGCACAGCCGCGCGGAGCAGTAGCGAGCCAACGGCGGCGGCAAGTGTGTGTCGGTAGCACCAGCCGGTTGGCAATTTTTTCCTTCTCTGGACCAAGAGAGAACCGTCCGCGCGCCTTCTTGAAACGAAAAAGGCGCGAGTGCCCAGAGAACGTCAGTTCTGCCAGGGCACACGGTACTCGGCGAAGCTCGACGATAATAGAAAAAGAGTGTCCGAAAAAAACGCGACATAAAGTTGCAGAAAAAAAGAAGAAGAAGAAGAAGAAGAAGAAGGAGAGGAAGAAAAAGAGGAGGAAGAAACACGACCACCAAGCGGCACCGAGAGCTCGGAGAGAGCTTTGAGGAGGAGAGGTACAGCGTGCACGGTTGAGAGGAAGGGGGCAAGAACGAGTGAAAACGCTCGAGAATTCTCAAGCCCACGAAACTCGACCGTCGTTCCCGTTGTCCTCAAAGCTCTTTTCTCTCGCTTCCTTTTTCCCTTCCGTGAGCTTTTAGCCTCTAGGGGCCAATAAGCTGTTGTTGTTGAGAATGCTGTTTCGAATGTTCGGTGAACCGTAACAAGGAACCAACAATGTCTGTCGCTTGATTTCATTCCCTCGACGACGTTGTATCGAGAATAATACCAACATTTTCTTCCTTGTCTCCCTCTCAAACTATATGTCTTCTGTCCACCCTCTTGATCTTTCGACCGTGCTATATAATTAATCCATTTTATATCCCATAATTATGAAAAAAATGAACTTTTTCTTGATTCAAATGTTTTTTTTAGCAATCTCTCATATTTTGTTCATGGATTGATATTATCGCGAAGTATCGATAAAATGTTCGTGATAGGCGATTTGTTACATTTATACTAAACCTCAATGATACTTCTCCATGTTGGATTTTGCTCTAATGATCTTTCGACCGTGTCATATAATTAATCCATTTTATATCCCATAATTATGAAAAAATGAACTTTTTCTTGATTCAAATGTTTTTTTTAGCAATCTCTCATATTTTGTTCATGGATCGATATTATCGCGAAGTATCGATAAAATATTCGTGATAAGCGATTTGTTACATTTATAGTAAACCTAAATGATATTTCTCCGTATCGGATTTTGCTCTAATGATCTTTCGACCGTGTGATATAATTAATTTATTTTATATCCCATGATTATGAAAAAAATGAACTTTTTCTCGATTCAAATGTTTTTTTTTATCAATCTCTCATATTTTGTTCATGGATCGATATTATCGCGAAGTATCGATAAGATGTTCGTGATAGGCAATTTGTTACATTACCCACAGTCAACCTCAATGATGCTTCTCCGTGTCAGGTTTTGCTCTGTACGTGATCCGAAGAAATCGAGCGTCTCCGAATTCTCGATTCGCTCGATCGTTGTTGTGGTTCCTCTTGAAAATCCTCGTCACGCTTCTCGCATCGAGAACGAGCAAAAAATCATCGACGATATTCGACCAAAGTCGTTCCGGAGAATCGGCGGCACTACCTCGCCCGATCGAGACTCAAGGACGTTCATCCCGTTCGACAAGCTCCGCGGGCTTCTTCTCGACTTGACTTTTCCCAGAAACGTATAACGTTGAAAAAAACATTTTTTTTTTACGAAAATAATTATGAATAATTATCGACAAGAATTAACGTTTTCTTTCGGTCATTCTCGTTGATTACACGTCGGCAAAGACGGTTAAAATTTTCGAGCGTGACACAAGGAAGCCTTATCCCCGTCTTCGCGCTTTCCTGTCATCCCTAGTTTCACTCTCCTCCCATTTCCGTTCCATCGCATCGTCGTCGACGAGGCTTCGATCGATTTTTTATTAGTGTCGCGTGTCGCGTCTCGTCTCGAGGCGGAAGTGCGTGTATAACGAGATAAAAATTCAGATTCGATTCAACCAAAGAATAAGTGCCACTCCCACGTATACCAACGTTCTCATTCAACCAGACAAAAAATATAAAACTCGAAGAAACCTTTATAAGTAACGAACAAAAATAAAATTTTATTTCAACGACTAACAACTCGCTTCGATCGAATGAATTCAATTTTCTTATGACCGATGCGGCGCATGACGTTGATCGTCGAAATTCACTCTCGGCAGTGTTTGCACTCAAAAACTTTATCGCGTCCTCGATTCAATGCTCTTGGTAATGCGCAAGCGCGCAAACCCACAAACGCACACATACACAGCAATGTGCCTCAACGTATACCAGATTCACACGATTGATGCTCCATTAAAGGAGATTGGAAATCCTTTCGTCGGCGTCTACGAAGTTGTATGCTGAGCTTGCATATAACTTTGAAACTCGTTCTTCTCGACTATGCGAGGATGCAAAGACCACCGTGAACGCGGTATATATAGTTATACCGTACTTACGTTACCCTACATTCTGTGTGCTTAGTGTAATTTAATCTGTACAGTCGTTTCTCAAGTGTCGCATAAGCCCGCTTCCCCCGGTTGGAAAATTGCGATTAAATGATTTTGCGATTATGTCGTGTGTTGGTTAACCGTGCGAACCGAGTGAAAGAAAGCTAATTTACGAAGGATACGAATCGTGTCATTGAACTTGACATCCCGTGTTTTAATGCGAGTTGATCAAATTTTTTTCGACTCTGTTTTTTTTCGTTTTCTCAAGGATAATTACGAACGGGACAAAAATACAATTTTTTGTTTGTTTTTCGTGACAACGGGGTCATCACCGAGGAGCGTTTTAATTCATTCGGCTCGACACGGTTCGCGCGCGAATATCTCCATTAAGTACGTTGATATAAAAAAAACGTCTTATTCGTGGGAAAAATCACAGATGTCCATAAGCCGTGGAGTCAAGATAAAGAACATGAAATCAAAAAGAGTATACGCATGCGAACTACTGACCGGGAATGGAGGGTCTGCCTGTGGCTGCTGCTGGGGGGGGGGGGGGGGGGGGAGCTCGAGTGAAAAAGAGGGAACGTACCTCTCTCTCTCTCTCTCTCTCTCTCTCTCTCTCTCTCTCTTGCTAATGTTAGCGTACATACGAATGCGGTGAATCCCTCTCCCTCTTTCTCCCCGAGTGTTCATTTACGAACGGAAATATTATTAACGCGCCCAGCAACGAGGATAAAGGGCAGAAGAATTATGGCGACCCTCTACCTATCCCCCGTTCCTCTCTCCCCTTCCCTATAGAGACGTGCCAACCGAGTAGAGCAGCACCATTCCGCACTCCGGCTTCGTCACTTGAAACTTTTTTATTTACCCCCACCCCAGGCCCCTAGCCACGACTCCGCTGCTTTCCATTGTCTTGCATCGTCAACGGGCTTCTCATGCCGTCGTGATCGCGTGGGAAGGTTCACAAGAGAGGTTTCAACCTCTGTTTGAAGTTCAGTCTGACGGCCGAGGCCATCGGGATATTGCGAGAGAGAAAGATTGGTGGGGGGTGAGTAAAAAGAGTGGTGGGGGTAAGCAAGCTGCGCACTCGACGTTTTACCCACGAGGCTAGGTGCGCGACATTCCATCGCGCTTTTTTTATAGTCTCTGGTATTTAGATACGCCCGCGTATATTCGAACTTGGTGATTTTCGAACCGATTCCTCACTCGGAGAAACGGGAGCGGGCGTTCGAATAGAAATACTTTAACCCAATTTGCCCTTATAGGTTTGATCCTCCCGCATCGCGACCGGATGTTCTCTCGAGGCCTCTATAGTTTTGTACACGTCCATGCGTATCTCGTGATTTAATTAATTAAGCAATTACGCCTGCCGGGAAGCTTCCACGACGACCAAACGGGATTAATTCGCTATTGTAATTAATCAGTGTCGGGAGAGGGCGTAGAGAGGAGAGAGAGAGAGATCGGAGAGAAGGCGGGTAGACCATAATGGTTACAAGTCGCTTACCGTTCGAGCGACCTGGTACTTATTAATAATATCTATATACGGCCTTATGCGTTTGCGTCGAGCTTCTCGTCACTGGGGCACCAGGCACTTGCGGTTCTTCTCTATGTATTTTACGTTTTGCCAATAAAACATCTTTTATGCTCATACGCTTCGTTTTACTGTTTATATTTATAGCTATGTATGGTTGTATATGTGTGTCGATACTTATGGTTTTGTATTTTTGTTTGTTACAGTCGAAAAAACTCGATCGTCCTCAGGACTCAGCTGTCGGTTCGTGTCCATACGATAATAGGTGAGTTCTTTTTTTTAAATTTAGAATTGTCATTTTAATTGATACGATTTCCGTCGATCGTTCGTACAAATAATGTTCTCTTTATTTGAGATTCTTGTTAATGACAATTAAAAAAAACGAGTTTTTGTTGGAAAAAAAGGGAACTGGTGTAATCGTACTATTCAGCTAATTGCGAGGAGTGGGTACACTCGGTTAATCGCACAAAGGACATCACCGACTCGTTATTAATGGTAGAGTTGAATGCATCGGAGGACGAACGGGAGAGATATTTTTTTCCGAGTCGTAGTTGCAATGTACGTGGTCGAAACGTGAGAAACAAAAATTTCCCGTTGGGTTTAATCGACCAAAAAAAAAGAATGAAATCTCGACTCGTTATAGAAGGTATATCGCAATTTTCGCGTCTGGTTTTGGGACACATTGGTGGGAACGACATCGATATCGAAACTCCGGTAGATTCGGGGGCTGCGATCGAGATAGCGAGAGAAAGAGAGAGAGACGGAAGGGGGGGGGGGTATCGAGAAAATAAAAAGTCACGATCGATCGGACCGTGGGGGGCTACTGGTTCGATTCACCTGTCCGGCCGTTCCCGTTCGTTGAACCGTTGCGGCCGTGGCCTCGTGGCAAAAGGGGCGGCCCGCGGAGGTGAAAAAAGGGAGATGCACGAGCTCGAAGGTCCAGCGTGGTGAAAGGAAAGAAAAATAAATAAATAAAAACAAAGTGAAGGAAGAAGAAGAAGAAGAAGAAAAAAAAGGACGACGATAAAGGGTCGAGGGCCGAGAGAGATCGCGAGGCATTTTACATATTTTAACGGTTCTCGCCTCGCTCTCTCCCCTGTTGCCTCGTGAAATCCTGGATCCCTTCTCGTGCTCCGAGAGAAAGAGAGCGAGAGAGAAAGAGAGAAAGGTATGGGTACTTCCTGCTTCTCCTCGATCTTCAGTAACCGCAACCCAAACGAAAACTATATTTATCCTCGATATACGAGGGCGACGACATATCTCGTACGATTATGAATCGAGAAATCGATCATACTTTTTTAATTCATATACGTTTTTTTTATATTCCCAATATTGATCGATTAATTATTTCAAAACATCTCGTATAGATCGTTCGGTGATTAATTTTTTACATCGCGTTCCAATCAACCTTCAACTCTTGATTTATTAATATTTTTTAATTAGCGATGAAACACAAAGACGAGTCGAGAATGAAACAAAAAAATGATAAATCTTTCAACGTATTTCACGCAACGTCGCGCGTATAGTATTACTAGAAACGTTTAATCGCGCAAATATGCTGGTGCGCCGCGATTCACACGCGATATCCAAGCGTTGTGCTTTTGACCCGCGGTGTGAAATCGAATATAAACCGTCCGAGAGATCGCAGAGCGAATTGCATAGAGCTAGCTAGAGCACGTGGGAGACACGCGGCGAAATCCTCCTCACGCTGTATTAACCCCGGCATGAAACGGCATCACGCGACGTTTTGCACGACGAGAGTCGCATTTCGTGCGAGCAGCGCATACGCATGCATAACGAGAGAATCAGCGACATCAGCTATTTTGTCGCAGACGCGTCAATGTTTTATTTTTGTTTCACACCTTCGACGATGAAACGAAAGAAAATAAAAAAAAATTCTTTTTACTGTCACGTATCTAAAAAGTTACAAGCTCGATCGAACGATCTATAATTATTTTATTCAAAGAGATGGAATAAATAAATTTCTTGTTCAAAAGTCCAGGGGCAGAGCAGCGCGTATGCACGCACAACGAGAGAATCAGGGACATCAGCCATTTTGTCGCAGACGCGTTAATGTTTTATTTTCGTTTCACACCTTCGACAATGAAGCAAAAGAAAATTACAAGAGAATTCTTTTTGCTATCACGTATATAAATATTGACAAGTTCGATCGAACGATCTATAATAATTTTATTTAAGGAAAGGGAATAATAATTTTCTCGTTCGAAAGTCGTTCGTCGCTACTTTACACATCGATAATGGATCGATAACACCGATGTGGGAACCACGTCGTTCTATATAAAGTCTCCCCCTCCCTCTCCCCCCTCTTACGATAAATATACGCGTACGACGGGAGTTCATACCCAGTTACCTCGTCCCGTTAAACCTTAATGGTTTTTCGAGAGTCGAGCGATGACGATAATTACAGATATTTTTGCGCGTGGGTGGGGACCGTGCAGAAGGACGAGAAGCAGAAGACGGTGTGATGAGAGGTAGAGCCAGAGGTTTGCGGGGCAAAGGGTCGGTCAGCCCGAGGGCCTTGAAACCGCTATTCTTAGAAGCTGAGGGCCTCGGCTCATCCACCAGCAAAACTCCATCTTCTTCTTCTTCTTCGGCGCTTCGTCTCCTCCACCTTTTCGCCCTCATCCTCCTTCTCCTCCTCCTCCTCTTCTTCTTCTTCTTCGGCCTAGCCCCTGCAGCGAGTTCCTAATTACCTACCTTCTGGTGCCCAGGCTCGTCCGCCGTGCTCCCATCTCTACCTTTGGCTCTTTCTTCCATTTTTTTCTTCTTATTCTTCTTCTTCGTCCTGTTCTTTTTTCCACGTCCTCGCGGTCGTACGCGTATCTTCACCCCACGTCCACCCTTCCCCACCTCATTTCTCCCTCTCGCAAGGTTTTCTTGGACCCGCGCACTCGCGGAATGCATTATGCATTCGGAGATTGCGTGATAGTGGCCGATTATGCGCGAGGCGTATACGGACACGAGATACTTTATGTATGTATATACATACACAATGTACTTAAATAATATATGTAGGCTAGGATGGTGAAAAGAGGAACCTTGATATTTCGCGTATTCGTCGTTCGTTTCGACAGTGACCCGTGCATTTTCAATTCTAATCCAACAAACAGTCGTTGTATATTTGAAACCATATTTCCTCGAGCTATCTTCGATTTCCTTCGAAAGCTCGTTAATCGAACATCGGACAAAGTTTTAATAGCGACAACTTACGAAAATTCTTCAGCAAAGTCCTGAAAGCGTCGAAAGGGCCAGTTAATGGTCTAAAGACGATCTCCTCTCTTATGGCAATTTATATCGAATTAGCCTTCGAGCATGGCGGAAGATTGCAGAGCCGAGGGATGATAGAGGGTTACCCATTGTATATACTCGAGCTTTTCCTTTTAATAAAGCGAAGGTTTCTCTCTCTCTCTCCTCACTCTCTCTCTCTCTTTCTCGTTTGGTCTCCGCGCTTGTCGAGAATCCGGGACGGGATAGAACGAGCCGTGCACGAGTGGTTCAACGTCGAGCTTGGAATGAGAGGCTTATAAGCGCCACATTGTTTACTCATATACTCGCATTGTGCTACATACCACGTTACATTATAAATGGCAAACTTATTATATGTGTATGTATATACATATACAGATATTATATTATATTATAATATAATATATTATAACATATTACATTATAGTACATTATATTATAATATATTATAGTATATTATATTATAATAATATAATATATTATATTATAGTATAATATATTATAATATATTATATTATAGTATATTATAGTTTATATTATAATATATTATAGTATATTATAATATATCATATTATATTATATTACATTATATTATTTTATATTATATCACAATATATTATATTATATTATTATACTATATTATTATATTATAATATTTTATTATATTATACTATATTATTATATTATAATATTTTATTATATTATAATATATTCTTATATTATATTATATTATATTATATTGTATATATATATGTATATATAAATAATAATAATACCGAGCCGGTCCGACAGTCTGACTCGAGCGTACATCGATGCGTATATAGACATACAGTAGTGTCGGAATACATTACAAAAGTACATGTTGATGCGTTGGTTTTGCGAGAAAGGAGACTCGCTCTCGCGCCACCCTCTCCCTCACCTCGATCCTTTCTTTCTCTCTTTCTCTGAGTAGTAGTATAACAATACTCGCGCAGTCGGGCGGTGAACGCGCCCGTGCGCACACACGCGCTATTATTATAATAAATGGTTGCGTGTTGCTTGTCTGTTGCAGAAAAATTGCTGAACAGCGAGGGACGCGAGCTGCGACGGGCTCTCTTCTCCCTGAAGCAGATCTTTCAGGTGGGTTCCTCCTGCTTTTACGAAAACGTTTTTATTTTCGCAGCAAAACAGCCGGTAAACATGCTATTTTTAAACGTCCGAAACGACTCTCCTTTTTTTTCTCTTCTTCTTTTCGCTCCCTCCCTCTCTCTGTTTCCCCCTTTTTTTCAATCACACGGTTTTCCTCCCAACGTCCGAGTAAATAATCGTTTTTTCATGTTCTTCCAGTCTTTTCTCTCGAATTCCTTATTACAATTTTATTTACCTCTTTCTGATATTTCGGCGCGACGTATTGTACGTAAATCCGATGTATATATAGACGCGCATGCGCGTAACTAACGGCATAAAAATGTCCTCTCCGCGATTCATTTCTCCAGCCACTCGACTTTCTCGTATTCTCATTTTCGTTTTTTTAAAAAATAATAAACATTTCCTTTCATCGTTCGTACGCTCAAAGTTTCTCGTGAAACTTTTTTTTCTTTTTATTTTCATGGAAAATACAATGTCACTGTCCCTTTGATCGAAAAATAACATTAAAATGTGCGGCTGAGTAGCGAATTTGCGTCACGGAGCCCGCCGATTTCAATCAAACTCGATAACTTTTCGATTATGCGAGTGACTTGTCGTTCGGCGATAGGACTAATTCCATTCGAACCGCGAGATACCGGCGCGGAAATCCGTGAGAGACAAATTGAAGGCTCGTGGGTTAGCCGAGTTCCCGAAGCTCCATTCTCTTTCTCCGCGAAACCCTACCGAAATGCTACTCTCTTTCTCTCTCCTCTATAACCTACCCCTCTTTCGCGTTCCATCGACGAAGAGAGATCCGCTCGCGATACATATCCATCCCTCGTTTTCTCGAATAACCTTCCACTATTCTCCGATATACAGGGTGGTTTTCGCACCGTGTGCACCGTTATAACTTCCAAAGTATGCGTTGCACGAGAAAATGTTGTATACCAAAAATTTAAAAGGATGCACTATATAAATTTTTGTATAGGTCAATGCGTTTCGAAGATTTGAACGACAAATTTGTTTTTTTAAATAGAACACTATATTTTTTATAGCAAAATATTGTAGAGATTCTGAGTAAAAAAAGTATTAACCTTTATTAGCTCTAAACTTAATAGCTAACGAGCAATGTCACTTTATTACTTGAAAATTTACTTCACATTTGGAGATTCAATCTTCGAATCTTCTTCGAATCAAATCTTCGAAACGCCTCGACCTATACAAAAATTAATGTACTACGGTGCAGTGCACTTTTTTAAATCATGTAACTTTTGTATATAAGGTTGTTTTGGTGCAACGTATACCTTGAAAGTTATAAGGGTGCACACGTTGCATGGACCACCCTGTATCTATATACACACGCGTATACCACTCCTGGATTTTCTCATTCGATATCCAGCGAAATGTATCTCTTTCCCGTCTTCCCGATAGCTATGTTATTATCCCGTGGATTAAATCGACTGATTGGGGATTTCCTTTGCTTACTTTTACAGGAGGACAAAGATCTCGTCCACGAGTTTGTTCAAAATGACGGATTGGCGTGTCTCATCAAGGTCGGCAACGAGGCCGACCAGAATTACCAGAATTACATATTACGGGGTGAGTCCGACATATTTTGTATCATTACAAATTGAGTCTTGTTTATATGAGAAAAAAAATATGCGTTCCCACTTTTTATGTTTTATTTTATTTTTTTTTTTTATTAAAACGAATGGAACATCGGCGTGACGTATTCATGGAGAAAAAAGATTTTTTCCATTTCGTTGTGACAACACCTCGCGACGATTCGTTTTCCCATGGCTATAATCGAGATGGATCGAGCTACGTAGAGCGTAGGACTTTTTGACTTTGTCGTGCGAAAGAGCGTCGAAGCGTCGGAACGCGCGGTGTTTACGAGGAACATACGTACATATATGTATTTACATATATATATAAGTATGTATGTATGTATAGATACGCCCGACAGCGAAAGAATAGATCTCGCAAGCTCGCCGCTGCTTTCATAAATCTACGCGGTATGATACAAGCTCGAGGCCGCGCGCACAAACGCGCGCTTACTCGGTATAACTAATGGTCCGAAAGTTGTATATATGGTTTCGTAGTTTAATTAAAGTTCGTCCGTCCGTTAGCGCGGTTCCATTTAAAGTGTCGAAACTAAAAAAAAAAAATATGGCGCGCGCGCGCGCGTTACGGCAAGGGGGTGGTATTGCGGACGAGAAACGCGATTCAGTCGCTCCGGGGAATTGTAAGAGCGAGCGTTGATTAAGCCGTGATAATAATTCCCGGCTGTATAATACGTACGTACAGGTACCGTCCAGAACTCCGGTTAATGACTCTTGGGAAGGCGCAGAAACTCAAACCAAGTCTAGATAATTTAACCGATCGGTCCCACCGGTGAAAAAGCTCCGCTCGGTTTTCCCAGTCCTATATTTATACATTATATACGTTTAACAGGGCATTTCGTGTCAACTTGATCGATGTCTCCGTACCCAAAGCTCTAGGATATCTTTCAAAATCCGTTTTAACCTTTTCTTTTCAATATTGTTGATGGTTTTGTTCGACTAATAAAACTTACTTCGATTAAAAAAGAAAACAGAAATTAATTCGCTCCAGCGAAAAGTAAACGAATAGTGGGCAATTCTGCCGAGACTGACCAATGTCAATTGAAATTTCCTCAGGGTGTATTGGCCCAGCAAACCCAGCGTTGAATTTATTTTTTCGTTTTCAAACATTAATTGAGGGAATTTAGAGAGTTAATTGAACTGCCCGAGGCGCGTACATGTTCTATGGAAACGCTCTGATGCACGTTATAAACTCTCCCCGATCCTCGTAAACGTCCGTTACGTTTCATTACCGAGAACTGGCGTATTTGAATTTTCCATTTCGGTACAAACTTCTGATGCGTGCTCGAAAATTGTCCACAAATATGAACAGTGATGTGAGAGATCAACGTTTTCGTATAATTTGAAAATACGAAGCGTGTAATTATAATTTGCATCGTCTTGTAACGTAGCGTTGTTTGAAAATTGTTGTTTGCTATTTTAATTTAAACCTTTATTTGTCGATTAGCTCTTGGCCAGGTGATGTTGTACGTCGACGGTATGAACGGTGTTATGGAACACGGGCAGACCGTTCAATGGCTCTACACCCTGATAGCGAGTCGTTTTCGCCTGGTCGTCAAGACAGCTCTGAAGCTCCTTCTCGTATTCGTCGAGTACGTCGAGACGAATAGTTTGTTGCTCGTCAGAGCTGTAAGGTCGGTCGACACGTCACGTGGTATGATACCATGGACGAACGTAATGCGATTGCTCAAAGATTACGATGCGGCTGACACCGAGCTTCTCATATACGCCACGACACTCGTCAACAAATGTCTCAATGGCATACCCGATCAAGACACGTATTACGATCAAGTTGACTGTCTCGAGGAGCAAGGTATCGAGGCGATAATACAGCGTTACATGTCGAAACAAGGCACGGATCTCGATCTGCTGCGTCAGTTTCAAATTTACGAGGCCGTACTTCATCACGAGGATGGGAACGAACGAGGCTCGCCCATTAGACAGCTCGACGATAATATCAGGTAGGAATCGTCTAATTGGAAATTAAATGATGGGAACAATATTGGAGTCACAGGACTGAGAATGGAATCGAATGTTCGTATGTTTTCTGATAATAGAAAAACTCTGCGTAATCGAAAATCCCTGGTCGATTCTCACGAGCGACGAAAATCGCGGAGACACTCGACGGGAACGTCACCTTTGTCGATGTCACTGAACGCTCGTCTCAGTCCGAGACTGAATCATTCGCTTGGTCTAAATTCTCTAAATGGTACGCTGAATTCGAGTCTACCCGATGACGACGACGAATCCAGCAGCTCGCAGAGTTCACAGGGGCTTGGTGAGGTTCAACTCAATGGCAGTTACAAGGAAAACAAAGCTGGATTTCCAGGTGCGTCTGTTTCCCTGTAAGAATGGAGAGTAACGATGAAAGAAAAGTCATGGATGATTTTATTAAAAAATTCGCATTTTCTTGTTTACATCAGCTGACGTTGGTGTTACGCCAGCTCTTAGAAGGCGACGGGAGCGAGCCGAGCGACAGCGCAGTTTCATAAGAGAACAGCAGGAAGCTACAGCCAACATGAGAGCTTCCATTGGAAATCCCGATGATCAGGAAGGTAGGAAGTGTCTCAGTTCGGAAATTGTAGCCAAATACACTCCACGCATTCTTGCGTGAGAATTAGATTGCGTCACGTTGAAATGACACGAATGTCTCGAATGGAAATATTTTTCTCATCCGTCTGTCTCTCTGTCATGGAAATGAGACAGTTTTCACTCGCCGATTCGGATAACATTGTACGACAGAGGGGAGTCTCTTTTCTATTATTCTTCGCGACTGTGCACTTTCTGTATTGCCTCATCCATTTATCGTGCACTCTACATGCGAATTTCTCTCGTCTCTCGTTCCTTCGTATAGAATGTTTCTAGACTCTATTTGCATTTTCGTTGAAAGATTTCGCGGCAGCGTACCAACGGAACCGAGACCACCGTTCGAGCACGACGCCCATTTCCTATTTCACAACATTCCAATACTCGATGCTACACGTCCATTTGTGCAAAATTTATGTCTCGCATGGCAATAAATCCGATAAATTTCACGATGCCCCGTAGAGCTTCCGAGGGAAAAACTTATTCTTGTCGTATTTAAAGAAAAAGAAAGAAGAGAACATTTAAACTAAAATCATGACACAATGATTTGTATTCGATTATAAAGCTCCTTTCGCATCGAACGGCATGAGATTCACGAACGGTTCGCCCTACGAAAGAAACGCTGATTCCCCCTCGAACAAGTTATCACGTGCAAACAGTCGTAAGGATCTGACCCCGTTGATGAACGCTGCCAACAAACTCGACTCCGAGGAGAAGAAACCTTGGTACGGCAAGAGTCCGGACGAGGGTGTGGAATGTGACGAGGGCAATCACACCGATGAGGACGAGGATCGAAGGGTGGTCGTGCCGATCAAGCGAGAAGGTACAGTCAAGGATTTGACACAAAAATTGGCTGCTCAGAATCTCATACCGAGTAGCCCCGTGGAGGATAAAGTTTCGAGGTAAATCGAGAAGTAACAATAAAATTTATACGATCCCTTCCTCTTCAAACGAGCCTAAGAAATAGTTCATTGCGATTTCCCGTTGCCTTATTTATAACAGGATAGGGGACATGAGCGGTTTGATATCGAAGGCCAAAGAGGGCTTGGCAAAGTCAAAATCCAAAGCCGACGTTCTCAAGTCACCGACGGGTGACAATCTGCCAAAACTGACCGAGGTCAAGAAATCCGAGAACGAGTTACACTGGGAGGAACTGGTGAATCAGCTGAAGAGACCATTAGCATTGTGCGATCTTGACTTTACGGATTTAAATTCGGACGACGAGATCGACGTTCTGAGTCCGGTGAACGTGAGCAACGGTGTACCACCTCCGCCACCACCTATGGTCACGAGCCTTCCCACAGGATTTTGCCGCGCTCCACCACCGCCCCCACTCGGAGGTCGATTTCCACCACCCTTTCCAAACGGTCCACCCCCGCTATTCGGCGTCAATCTCAAGTCAACGAGATCGGGCAATAATAACACCGACGCATCACCAAAAAATCCAACCACCTCCAATCCGTCTACCACCAGTCCTACAAACGGTCCAGCTGGCATTACCAAGAAGAGCAAAAAGACCGTCAAACTATTCTGGAAGGAAGTACGCGATGATCCCATAATACTAACGCGTCTAGACAAGAACAAGATGATATGGGACGAACTGCTTCCGGTTCCTGTGGACACGCAAAAGCTCGAACATCTCTTTGAGAGTCGTGCGAAGGATCTCATCACCAAGGTCAGTCAAGATCTACTCTATCTTTTATTTCTCTACTTCTTTCCATTTGATCTCCTTCATTTCGTTAAACACGTAGGAATGAACAAAATGAACTATTTATTCGAAATGTCGAAACGAACTTCGACTAACGACGTATGGTTCGGGTGAGCTTACTGTGACGTTTCGCATACACACACGCGCGCATACATGCCGGGGATCTTTTTCATCGTGTTTATACGTCAGCGCTTCGAACGGAAGCCGCCGGTTAGACGAGGTAGAACTCACAGTCGTTGGCACTGTAAATGGGAATGCGTATTAAAGGGGATAGAGTTACTCCGCTCTACGCCCGACGCACTTTGTCGATGTAAGCGGTGAATTCTCAAGGACTCTTCTTTCACTCTCTTTTTCTCGGGAGCTAAAACTTTTACGATTTTTCTTAGTATTTTCTTTGACGCCCCTTCAGACAGTCCCGGGTAATTGGATCGAGTGTCTAAATTCTTTTTAGCTACGGAAAACGACGCGGTGTTGTAACGCCGGAACACGTGTAAAAGCAGGCGTCGATGTAGATTTTTTCATAACAAGATTTTTCGGTAGACGTTGAAACGACGCTCGGTCTCGTTAGTAAACTTATCATCGCGGAACTTGTTACGACGGCTCGAAATTCGACGTTTCGCCAAAGACCTGATATTTTTTTTCACCACGTAATATCAGTTCGGCGGACCTTTGAATTTAACTTTTAATATATATTCGTGGCTGGATTCGTTTTTCTTTTCAAACAACTCAAAACCGTTGCAGGTTGATTAAAAAAAACCAAGCGAGACAATAATTCGTACAATAATTACCTAATTAGTGTAAAATAATCGACAAATGGAACGACCGATACGGTTTTATATCGCTCGGTTCTCTCAAATTACGTGCAACATTAATGAATCAGTCTGGTCGAATGATCGATAGAGGCAAGTGGCTCGGTGCATATACGTAGTTTTACTCCATCTCGCTAATAAAACAGCCCAACATTTTTCGCTTTGATTACCACATTGGAAAATATTAGCTTTCAATTATTTTATATATTTCCTTTCTTCCCGTTAACGAATGAAATTTAGCGATTCAACGAAGAGCAATTCTGCATTCGAAATAAGTCGAACGAGGCAAATGTATATATGATTTTCATGCACACACACACACACTTACACGCATATATGTATATACAATATATATATAAATCATTTTTTTATTAAATTTTTTTTTTATGACGAGAGAAATTCCATTTCTATCGCCTCACTTGACGTCTCGCAATGGCTAATTACTTCGAGACCCGTAATTGCACGCCTGGGTTGTTACGCGTAGGCGGTGGTTGCCGCACACGCCGCGAGTGCCACGGTAACACCACCCTCGTATTTATATTACACGCTTTTTCTCGTGCCAGAGCTTCACAACCATTTTACTCACGCTCGAGAAAAGCCAGCCAGTTCTCACTTTATTTTTTTTGTCTCCTCTCGTAGCACGCGTTCGCTTTTCGCTATTACGTTCTTTTCCGTTTTCTTTCTTTTTCTCTTCCTCTCTCCATCTCCCACTCTCTCTCTCTCTCTCTCTCTCTCTCTCTCTCTCTCTCTCTCTCTCTCTCTCTCTCTCTCTCTCCCCCTCTCTCTCTTCTTTATTCTTCTCCCAACCTTGTCACCCCACTTTTCATGCTTGTCACGCGGATAAGCAGTATTTGAATCTAGCGTACAGAAGACATCAACGAGTACTCGTGTACATTGTATACGTATCTTGCATACATCTATACGTGTCTATTATAAATACCGAGCTCGTATTTTGCGCACGAAAGAGATCGAGGTGGGTGAACGCGCGCAAGTCCCTCGTGCAAAAGAGTTTATCGCGTGTAACCGTAGAGACTTATCCGCCCGCCTTTCCCTCGAGTATGAATAACATTAAGACTCTCGTTTTCACGAAACTTTCTTCAATGAGAGTATTTTTATTTTCATCACGAAAGTCTCGAGAAAAAGTCTTCGCAACATCGCACGATAAATGAAAAATCCCGGAAATTCTGGGAAAATTCTTTCATATCCGAAAAAGAAATATTATATACTTTTTATTTATTTTGTTTCGTCTTCAGCATGTTCGTAACATAAGTGAGATTCGATGCAGCAAGCTGCGTGTATTGTTTCAAAGTTTTCTTCAAGATTCATCGTCTTTCAAACTCGTTCCAAGGATCGTAGACATCCGCGGTTGGAAAACAGAAATTCATTCGGCAAAGTGTCGAAAGATCGTATCCGACTGATGCGAAATAAATAACTTGGAAAGTTTCGTGATATTCTCTTGTCTTCTCGAATATTTATGAGTTATACCGAAGCAAAGACGGGTGGCTCGAGTGAAATAAATTGATATTTAATTTATGAATAAATTAACGAATATTCGATAATTGATTAAATGTTCGTATTTGTCAGGAAAATTGCCTCGATACTCTTCGAGTTTATCAGCGCAAAGGTATAATATATCGATGTCTATTAAATACTTCGAAGACTTTCAGCCTTTGGTAAATATGAAACTTTATACCCAAGCAAAATGAGAAACTTTCAACATGTTATCATCTGTCGCTCGAGGGCTTCTATTCCTCTACCCTTCCTCCTTGTTGATCCTCGCTACGTGAGTTCATGAGAACGTGAGAGATGCGTGACTGTACTGGCCTAACGAAAATGAGATCGATATTGAGAACGGATATATAGAGCTTAATTGATTGATAACGGTACGTGACTCAGCGACAATGTAATAGCTACACCGACCGAAACTTTATGATAATGCGAATTATGCGAGCGAGAAATTACTCCAGACGATATAAATATAAATCTGTATAGAAATGTGAAGTAAGAAAATATCCTCTTAGCTGGTACGTCGAATGGTGATGGGTTTATATTAGCAAACGACTAATCTGTTCTTGTATTCTTTGCAATATTGTTGGTGCTCGCACGATACAAAAATGGCATGGTGGAATTTTACAGGAGGTGAGTGTTCATTTTTTCATAACTTTTCTCTCTTTCTTTCGTTAGTTTCTTTATTTACGTATTTTTTTTTGTTTCAAATTTGGGAGCTTCTTTTCTTTGGACTACTCTCGTTGTCCAACTCTTTTAATATTGTGCAGTGTAATGTCCTCAGCTATTCGTAATATTTGTTTAATTTTATGGTAATTATTTCGCATCGGAAAATGTATCTCTTATCTACCTTACTCTCGCACTTTATTAATCCGTTAATCACACACATACACGCACCGACAATGTCCTATATAGATGCACGTTTCTATGGGAAAACGGTGCGGCGAAGTTTGTTGGGCCCGGAGGATGGTGAGCAGTTTGTCCAACGTGTCCTAGATACACATTGGTAGGCGTCGAAGCTCTCAGGAGAGAAGAGCCCGGGCCATCCCTCTCATGCTTCCTCTTCCTCCTCGTTCCTCAAGGTCAAACAGGGTCAAACGGTCTGAGGAGGAGGGTTGCAACTCCATCACGCTCCAAATCGTCCCGACCATTCCCTGCGCCGTTTCCATCGTGGTGTTTCCGTCGTTACAACCAAACACACTAAACGCACGGTCTCCAAAGACTCTTAACACGCTCGATAAACCAAATTGCTAACAAGAACATTTGCCCGAAAATGGAACAATGCAATTAATAATCGAAACTCCGTCCCATCGCGAAAAGAGAAAATAAGAAATGATTATTTTCTTGTTTAACGACTCGTGTTTCTGTTTGACGAGCAGAAACAGCAGGAGATGAATAAGAACAAAGAAATCATCGTTCTGGATCACAAGAGATCGAACGCCATCAACATCGGCATGACGAAACTTCCACCCCCGAGATCGATTAAAACTGCAATTTTGAAAATGGACGCGACGATCATGAACCGCGAAGGCATCGAGGTAAGCTTTCAACAAACGAATCTTAATTATACAATGTATTTATATATTTGTCAGGGAATTTTTCTACAAAATTTCTCGACGTGGATTACATAATACATTTATATTCAGTATTGTTTTATTGGCTTGGTTGCTATTTCATTTCGCTCCGTTTTTTATGTTTCTACATTTTGTGCGTGTGTTCTGTTTTTCTTTTTCTCCGGCAATTTTACGTAGAAACTCTTAACGATGTTGCCGACCGAAGAGGAGAGATCCCGAATTCAAGAGGCGCAGGCCGCCAATCCAGATCTTCCACTGGGATCGGCCGAGCAGTTTCTACTCACGCTCGCGTCCATCTCGGAGTTGCCAGCGAGATTGAAACTTTGGGCCTTCAAGCTTGACTTCGAAAACTCGGAGAAGGTTCGCCAGATGTGATATATATACCAGGGATTCGAAGTTTTTTCTTCTCTGCCTCTGTCTCTCTTTCCCTCTTCTGTCTTCTTAGTTTTTTACTCGAGGGCACGAAACTTCGAGAAAGTTTACCGATGCACAATTATTGTACGGAGGAGTGAAACAAATGATTTTAACGAGCGAAGAATTGAGATATGGAATATAGACGGATACTGAGAAAAAGAGAGGGAGAAAAAGAGGAAAGAATAGAAATAAAAAAAAAATTGTCATAATTCCGAGACCTTTGTGACTGCAGGAAATCGCGGACCCTTTGATGGATTTGAAGCAAGGAATGGAAACGCTGAGAGTGAATAAAACGTTTCGCGGTATTCTGAGCACGCTCCTGTCGATCGGGATATTTCTTAACGGAAATGAGGTAGGTATTGAACGGGAACCAAATGGTATTCGCCACTTAATTCGAAAAATCTTTTTGACCACGTTGAAACGCTCGTATGCTCGAGAACTTTTCCCTTTCAATCTATCGACAAGGGGAGTGTTAAAACTGAGGGGGTGGAATAGAGTTTTCTTTTTTTTTTTGTATTTTTCACATCTTGGGTTCGTAGGTGAAGGGCTTTCAGCTAGAATATCTCGCCAAAGTGCCCGAAGTCAAGGACACGGTGCACAAGCACTCTTTGCTCCATCACCTGTGTCACATGGTGATGGAGAAGTTTCCGGACTCCACGGACCTTTATTCCGAGGTGAGTGGTTCGAAAGATAAAATATCTATAAGAAAAAGAAAGGAACGATGAAGCAGAATTCCACACACGATCTTCAGACGTTCGGCGACCTTGTCAGTCTCTTTTCTTGATCGCGTTAAATGATGATAGAAAATATATAGCGAAAGTAGGATACAAAAATACTGTTCGATCCGATCTGACGAATAAATTTGGTAGATCGGAGCCGTGACGAGAGCATCGAAGATCGATTTTGACGAGCTGGCATCGAATATCGGTAAGCTCGAGAGCGAGTGCAAAGCGTCCTGGGATCACTTGAAGCTCATCGCCAAACACGACGGTTCGACGATGATGAAAGTCAAGTAAGATTTTCGTTCGCATCACTTCTTTAATTCCAAGCTTCGAGAACACGCCGGAGCTCGAGGCATCCGGCAAAGATTTTTCACAACACTCTATACGAAATTGTGGAAGACGGGTGAGAGAGATAGTGAGAGGGAGCGGGAAAGCCTTGCTTGGTCCAAGAGTAGAGGTCCAATAAATTCGCGAAGCTTTCTCCTCGGAGAAGTTGGCTCGGGACCAAGAGACCCTCCATTAATTACTCCAAGCTCTCCCTTCTCTCTTTCGCTCCCCCCGTCGTTTTCTTTTGCCCCGCGAATTTTTCTTATTTTTCTTCTATTTTGTTTCTTCCCTCGTATACATTGACCTTCGTCTTCTACCGTTCGTTTCTTCCTCTTCCCTCGTCCTTAATCTTATCCGTTTCGAAAGGGGAAAGGTAAAATTGGACCGGGCAATGGGCGGATGAACCGAGACGCCGAGTGAAGAAGGAGGGCGCATGAAAAAGAGAGAAAGAGAGACAGCTTTGGGGTATCGGATGTTCGCTAATTTCTTCTTTCTCGTTTCACAGAATGTCCGATTTTCTGGCCGACTGCGCGGAGAGGATAATCGTACTGGGTATCGTTCATCGACGTATTATAAATCGTTTTCACAAATTTATTCTGTGGCTCGGTATACCCCTACATCGTGTACAGGACACAAAACCAAACGAATTCTCGAGGATAGTCTCGGAATTTGCCCTCGAGTATAGAACAACGAGGGAACGAGTTATTCAACAACTGGAGAAAAAGGCCAATCACAGAGAGAGAAACAAGACGAGAGGAAAGATGATTACTGAGGTTCGTCTTACTCTTAGCCAATAACTATATGTATAGGTGCCCATACTTTTTTTCACTCTCTTCTCGAGTCTCGAGAGAAGACCCCCCGAGGACGTCGTCGTTTTTTCTTTTTTTCCCCCGTCTCTCGTTCTTCTTCATTTCGGCATCCTCTCATCATTTCTTTGTCCCCTTTATTCTTCCAGGTGGGTAAATTCCGCACGAAGGAAGATCGGGCTGACGCTGAACTTCGTCAGCTCCTCGGTAGCGACATTTCCGATGTCGAGAGTTTGCACGGAACTCTGCCATGGAGAAGACAGCGTAAAGACGGTGAGTCCTTCGCCTACCTCTTACTCATTCTACAGCTGCTTATTCATGCGTTATACTCTCGGCTACTTCGAAAGAATCGCGATGTCGGAAAAAACCCCGCCGGCAAGAATGAATCTTGACGGCGCATGGGAGTATAAGTTGTCGGGGATGAATGAAAATACGCTTAAGAAAAGAGAACGTTTTTCGTGTTTCGCCGATCGGTGGCAGACTCGATTTCACCGTGAAAGAACGTTGGCTTTCCTGGATGGAAAGAGATGAGCATAAAAGTCGGATTTCTCTAGGCTCTCCGTTATCAAAGACCGTTGGCTCACTCGACCTCGTATATAACGCGAGATTTGAGAAAAATGCCCTTTGCAAAACCCAAGATTTATATTTATATATACGCTTAAGGTAGCGAGATATATCGCTTCCCACACACTCGGTTAAGTATCATACCAATTGAGAGTTCTCCCGAGCCAGACTTTATGTCGTGACGTGGAATTCGCGGTAAGCGTTCAACGGTACGTTTCGCGTCAGTCTCACCGTGAACTATGACACCTGACTGTCTAGACTCCGTTTTGTGATCCGTGCTCTAGATGAAAATTTGTTCAACATAATTGGAA
The DNA here is from genome assembly GCA_946811545.1 of Netelia fuscicornis. Classification (NCBI taxonomy): domain Eukaryota; kingdom Metazoa; phylum Arthropoda; class Insecta; order Hymenoptera; family Ichneumonidae; genus Netelia; species Netelia fuscicornis. The sequence goes on from OX328015.1 coordinate 1,297,205, forward strand.
TATTATTATTACACGAAAAATGAATGAAATATTCCTTACACAAAATTTCAAGCACATTTTTCTTCGTCTCGTGGGGTAATCGGTGTTCATGGTTGCTCAAAGAGTAAAACGCAAAAGAGACGGAGAGAGAGAAGGTCTATTGCTCTTGGCATCTCGTCGCGCGTCTACCAGTTTCCTATCTCTCGTCTCATGGTAATCGTCGGACGAGCTGAGGATGGAGTTACGGAGGCGAAATATGATACGCCACAGGGGAGTTCCGGCGCGTCGACTTACCACGTACTGTGCAAAGAAAGAAGGCAAAGAAGTCTAAGATAGAGGACGAAGAAGGAAGGAAAGGATGATACGAAGACGTATCGGGGCCGTCAAGGCGAAACTCTCTTCCGGTCGAGGGAAAGAAGATTTCCTTTTTTTCATTTCTTTTTTAATTCTACGCTGGAAAGCTGACATCGGTCACATCACGAGCCACCGTCACAACCGCAAAACAAGTTCGCCAACAAGTAGAGACGCGCAACCGCATCGCGCACATCGGGTAAAGGGGACTCACCCCAACGATACCGTGCGTCGTAAAACTTAGCGCGAGCAGTTACGTCGGCTCGCTACCCCCGCAATAACTTGTGCTCTCCTTTATTCCTCGTGTATATATCCATTCGAACGACGTAAACCAGCCTCGCGCGTTCTCTGGCAACTCGTCGCCTTTGCACGTACATAACACATACATGATCGTTGATACACACACACACCCACACACCCGGCTATACAAATACGTGTAGGGTGAAAACGAGACAGAAGACACATTCGTACGTGTACGTTGACAGTTGCCGTTTTCGTTTCTACACATATCTTAGCTGTCACCTCGAGGTACCTTAAATCGTGCTTGAGGGTCGCGCACAAGTGCGAGGGACGATTTTCTCCAGCCTTTTCACACCGACGTCTCCTTTTGACCCACTTTATCCTCTTTATTTTGCAATAACTCAGGCGACAACCTGCAGTGAATGGAGTACGCGCCATGTGGGGTAGTTTCGGATTCTTTATTTATTTTTTTCTCATAGGGCTTGTTTTATTTATCGTTTCTTCGACCGTGTCCTGTGACGATTGTTGGGCTTGTTGAGTTCGATGGCGCGGCATTCACCCTTTCGATAAGTCGCCCAGTGGCCTTTCATTTTATATGTCCTACATGATCGATACGAGCTGAACATAACGATGCAGTTGACAGAGAATAAAGAATGCGAAAAGAAATGTTACGGAGTTTCTTCCTGAACATGGAAACTGCGCATGTTTTTTTTTCTAATTTTATTTCATTCTTTACAGGACGTACCGCATTGGGTCCGATAATACGGGACGAGAGAAGCAACGGTAACGTGACAGATGGTGACGACGAGCTACTCGAGTCTCTCGTTAAAACGGCGACGAAAACACCGGCGACGAGAACAACGCCGCGTGAACGCAAGAGGACGAGACACGCCGACCGTAAGTCTTGTAAGTGCGATCCCCGCACCCTGCACGCAACCTGACCGCACAATATAATCACGACAACCGATTAAGAAGCTGAACAAAAACAAAAACGAAAAAAAAAAACAGTACACACTCAACGATATTTATCTCGATTTTTCCCGGTTGTCCAAGGAATCGTGAATTATATTTCTCTTTGAAAAAGAAAACATTTCGCTACATCTCCAGCACCGGTGGACCTAAATCCTCACGGACATTTTTCCTTTCACGAGTAGTAAATTCCCATTGCGCATTATTTTTTTCTCTATTTTCCTTGTACACCTTAGGGATGGGATCGAAGGTCTTGCACGGTTTGTAAAATCGGGACGGTAGTCCGTTATCTTTTTTTTTTATCCCAATGGCTTTCGGAAATTGATTTTCTCGCAACGTCGAGAATTTTCTCAGAGTAGGACGAACTCGTTGGAGCGAGAAGGAGGAGGGAGTTCGATGGAGTTGGGACGAGAGACGAAGACGAGTCGGAGATACATCCGTGAGAAATGAAACGGAGAATAGAAAACGCGATGAATAGTATTTCATCGAATTGAATCAGAGATCTGTCGACGTCGTGGTACAATATTGATTAACGCTTTACCTGTTCTTTGTCATTTTTTTCTTTTCGGAGACCACACTGAGAGACACCGGGTATATAAAATAAATTTGTAACGTAACGAAATACTGGCGATGAATATGTCGAGAATTTTTGAATTCGAATTTTGTCGGACAAATAGCGGATTAAGGGAGACGGGAAAGAATCACCGGGGAAATCGCGGAACGTTCTCGATATTCTGTACTATGTGCGGATTTTCAATCTTCTCTGCTGAATGTCGCTGAGCTTTGACTATCCGAGCTGGTACGTACGACCGTATCTCAAAATATTGGACAAGCCGGGTATTAGGACCGTTGCCGTTTCATTTTATTTTCATTGATATAAAAACAAGAAAAACTTTTTTATTTTTATTGTCAATCGGGCGTCGGTCCACCACGTATAAAATAATCCTGGCTCCGGTCTCCTGACACGCATCTCTCATCTTAATCCTCTTGGACACGACTGAGAGCGACGGTGTGAGAGAAGCCACGTGAGCCGATCGATCCTTTCGACGTATTTCCGTACTGAATTATTGATTAGTCTCCGGAGTACAATAATCCCTCTCGTTCTATCTCTCTCTCTCCCTCTCCATCTTTCTCAGTACCAACACGATGTTGGATTATCCTCGGGCGTGGCTCGTTCCAACACTCGGAATAATAATATTTCAACAAAAACGAACGACTCTTAATCAGACGGAATATTTTCAAATTATATTTCTGTACTGGACCTTGCCATTGGCAATAATTTTGTATTATCACTAAAAAAAAAGAAGGAGCGTACGATGTAGAGCGGCTAAAGAAAGGTGGCGTTGGCAAAGTAAAGGGTGTGGTGATGGTTCTTAAAATTTTACAACTACCACGTTGGTACTTCTTGTTGTTTCTTTCCACCTGAGTCTCTCAGCCTCCTGTGCGTTGGGATTTTTTGTTCGACAGTGAAACGATCTCGAACCCGGGAGAACAACACCACGCCGGAAGGGTATCAACCCTGAAGGGGTCGCGCCATTCTCTCAGACGTGATCGTGTTTTCACGCGCCCCAAACACATAGGATGATAAAAAAATAGCAAGAAACGAAGGTTCGGTGCTTTTTTTCCTCTTGATAATCTTGCACGCGTGCTTGGCTTCTTTATCACGAACGTTTTCCCTTTCGTGACTGCATGATCTGTTTTTCTTATTCCGTACACGTCTGTTCTTTGCAATTTCCCCTTTACATTTCCGATACGCTCGTGTCTAATCGTGAATAGATATTATACGCGCGGTAGAGCACTCCACGAGTGTGTGACAAATGTGGCAAGCGCGGTCTCGGTTTCGCGGTTCGTTCTGTATAATCGGTCATCTCAAGTACTGAAATGAGCTATTGCGCGAGTAGAGGCAGGAGATAGCTGCATTATCCGCGAAATGTGTGTGCATGCGGAGATACAGATATAGGATTATTGTAATAACAGTACGCCGAATGGCAAGAGTATCGGGAAGAGCTGGTTAGTAACGATTCCCTATATCTACTTGCTGGTACAGAGAGCGATTCTGGGCGAATCCCCAACCGTGTCATTCCCCGAATAATTTATCGGCAAAGCCCGGCGTTTCGCAGACACACGCTAAACCGATGCTTTATCGATTGTATTTTGCCTCGTTGACGATCGGACATTTCAACGTGTCTCTGTCTATCGTTAAAAAGAAACTATCCATTTCCCTTCAATGATAGCGGAGTGCTGCTCGGTCCTCTCGAAAGAAAATTCGAATTCAAATATCAAATGAAAAACATACCCGTACACACAATTGGAGAATCGGATAACGTTTTTCGTTTAATGCAATTCTTTTTCTCGTTGTATATCCTTTAATTTGTGCGAATTGAACTTATTTTCACAAATTAAAGGGGAGCTCGAGACCCTTTTTGAAAAATTAGCAAAAAGTTGCAAAATTTTCGACAAGACGCTGTTTTCCCCCCTCGATAAATTGGATTAATCGCCTTCGCGTAGAAATAAGATGCGAACATGTTAAGTACTCGCGAAAAGTTGTAACGGGAAAAGCTCGTACTCCGCTACTCTAGCAGTATCTTTTTGCACATCACCAAACTTTCAACACAAAGCTACAAAGGTTCGCGAAACCTTACGGACTTTTCGGCTAAATCCTGCAAAGAAGTTAATCCCGACTCGAAAATTAACATTTAAATACGTTCGTTCTTTCGTATCGCCCAACAGTCTTGTGCGTTTTTCACGATCAAATGTTTTTACGTTTTCGCCGCAAGAAGGGTAAGGCGAGCGCCGGGGCCATTGCGATTGTACAATACAGTTCAAGTTCAATTTCAGTCTTCTTCGGATTTGGTTGTACATAAAAAGTTACTTTTTTTTACAAGCAAACAAGCCCAAGAAGAAATTAGTGTCGTTGAGTATCCGACGAGACATCAAGTTCTGTCTGTGAAATTGCCACACGACGACTGTCGTAAGACCCGTTTATCGAAACTACGGAAGTTGCTCACTGGCGTACACAATTTTGTATACCGAGACCTCGTAAAACAGTTAGAAAGTAGTTAAGGGAAGTAGACACGCGCGAAAACTTGACACGGGATATCGGGACCGCGTGCGCGATGTGCATGAACAGTTTGAGGTGGAATGACGAGAAACTAAGAGATTTCAAGGGTGGCTTCTGAAAACAGACAAATAGTGTGAGGGTGAGCTCACTCGGCGCACGTACGATCTACGATTCTGGCTGAATGGCTTGCTGGATGAAGATCTCAGTTGACGTTTTCTCGTCGTCTCCGTTCTACTCGAAAGAGACATTCTCAGGGGGTTGTATCTCTCCGACTGAAATGAACGATGAGACGAAACTTTGTTGGCTGGAAGACCGACAAATTCGCTCATCCTCGTTTCTACTTCGCTTGCATCCGTTAATAACACATTTTCTTGTGAGACAGTGATTGTAATAATTCTCAATGGAATTGCAACTCATGGAAATATGTTTTGCAGTTGCTGTTAGCTTCTATGAAAAGATTTTACTTTTAATGAATAACTTTTCAATCGAATTTTTCTATCAACGTTTTCAATTTTCGTCACATATCGTTATTTTACTTTTTCTCGTTATTACTTTCAATAATGGTTTTGTTTTCATCAATGCTTCTAATCCATCCTCAAATTGATTGGATCAATTAATATTTCAACTGATACTACAATAATGGCACATCCGTTTCCTCAATGGGAATTTCGCTTCCACGGCCTGGAGCTGCCTTCCTGCGAGATTTACGTGTATATATGCATGAAGCGGTAATCTGAAAATTAGCACAGATCCTAGTCGGGTTGATTCCTCGGCTTGTTTGCTTTATCTGTCTCACTCTCACTGCTCAGCATCTACGCGAATCGACGCGCGAGCATAAGACTGTCTCGCTCAACTAACTCTGAATAATTTTACATGCCTTGTCGGAAATTTGGCCGGATCTCGCGTGCACTAACCGAAGCCACCGGCTGTTGTTCCGGATTTGCATTTCAAGTTAAGCACACAAGAACGTTTGGAACATATTGACGAAAATTGAAAAAGTCATAAAGAGCTTTGTTAAATTCCAAGCATACGTGTAAAAGTGAAATTGAAAAGCATAAATTTGTTTGGTAACTCGACCGCGTTAACAAAATTGTGCCAGAACGATTATGCATGACCCTGTGATATTCCTTTTGATATTCCTTTTGATCATCGTGAAAAAAAACATCCACAAAACCCGCGACCAAAGGTCCTTGGTGTCTTTTGTCAGCCAAATCTCCACAACTCGCATGTAATTTTGCGACCCTGAAATAAATGTTTGTCTTCATCGTCTTCATTCACGATCCAACACTACACGACTGTCCGCTTGAAGCCTGCTGCACGAGAAAAAAGACATCCCTGGCTCCGACCGAATATCCCTTTATCTATGTGAACATAAAGAATATTGTTGCAGTGCGAAGAACGCTGAAGAACGGACTCTCGGAAGAGGAGAAGAAACACATTGCCGCATACATCAAGGGCTACTAACTGTGATAAACTTGCCCGGATCTACTAGCGATATAAAAGAGAAAAGAATAAAAACAAAGGGTACACGATAATTTGCGGGGGAAAAGTTGGAAGTTCTTTTTTTTTGTTGGTGTCGATTCAATGGAGTTACGATAGATTCGATCGATTGTGAACGTGAGTTCAACGTGAAGTATTCTGGCTAGTGACTTGAAAGCACGTTGTGTTAGAAACGATCAACTGGAAATTGCATTCGCACTTTGTGATTTCTCAAATTTATTGATCACGTCTACTTTTAACGATGTTGGGATTCACGGTCCTCGGTTGAGTCCATTCGATTTAACGATTCAGAGAAAAGTTTTTGATATTCTTATTTGCGAATTAAATTTTTTGCAGGCGAATCGAACGATTGATTGTCCGATAAAATTAACGATTTTTAATCTACGCTGTGATAATTCGAGAAATTGAGGACTAAAGTTATAGAATTATATCTTGGACAAAATAAGATTAAAAATCACGCTCGATCTTCGCGACGTTCGAATCACTCCGATTATAAATTTCTCTCTGAGTCGTTGAGAGTTGGTTATTAAAAATAATCGATAATCGATTTGAATTTTTAAATTCGCGTAGATTTGCTATACGTGTTCAAAAGCCTTAGAGATTAGAAAAAAAAGCAATCGTCCAGTCTGCCTTATTGCAACGAGCCTTCAATATTAGATTAAAGAAGAGAATTAAGCAAACAAAAATCCTAGAAGCAGTGTTTTCATTATCACGTAACGAAAAAAATAAATAAATCGAGAAATCGAATAACTATGTACGCGTAAACTGTGAGAATGTTTTCATGAAATAAACGATGAATACATAAATAATTATGACTACGATGCTCCTTTATCGTCCTGGATTTCTCCAAAACTCAGCAATTTTTCGAATTGAATACATTATACAAGGTAGGATGGTTTGTTTTAAAGAAAGTCAAACCAACACGACGATGTATTAACAAATTGTGTTCAAGACACATGATTTATTATTAACCTTCGTCCAGCTTTAACAACATACAATATAATGTAGTAATAAAACGTATCAGTTTATCGATAATAATGATAGCGACGAGAACGTTCTCCATTCACTGTCTTCATTCACTTTCGTGCGTTTCTCTTTTTCTTTTTAAATGGGTTCATAGTTCTTTTTTTTTTGCTCTTTTTCGTCACTCCACAGATGATTATAGAGATGATTTTTTCTGAAAAAATGCCATTGGTTCGGGGAAAGGCGGGAGTTGGGATTGAACGGGTTAAGTACAGTCGCGGACATTTAAGCTTCAGCGAACGAACGTAAATTCTAGAGTATCGATTGAAAATCAAAGGGCTTGATCGGAGAGAATGGACATATAAAATAGAAAATTACTCGAGAAATCGCAATTTCGCATGTATATATATAAAAAAAATCACTTTCTCTCGGATATTTAAGCGGTTCGTCGTGTTTTTTCTTTCTTTATTAACTAGAGCGATATGAAGTGCTTTCGGTGCCCTCGTGTGTGCGTTGTTCTCGGGTGTCGCGTTTAAAACTCGACGAAACTCACTTTCGAAGACTTTTTGGCTTCACTGAGGGACGTTGAAATTCCTTTTCTCAGCGTACACAAAAATCCATCGCGGTTTTCCTCTCCCATCAGCCGTTTTCTTTTTCTACGTTCTCCCTATTTCCCACACGAGTGCATCGACTTTACGAGAGATTTTTTTTTATCCCAACGGACGCACAAAAAAGGTCCGTTAGAGAGATAGGAGATACGCGCTGATGTCATTGAGCGATGGTCGAAGGTCGAAACTCTGAGAAAACTCGATGTTTCAGTTCGGTCGATGCTCGCGAGAGGGTAGTTCAGGGTAGAGGGAGAATGTAGAGGGCGCTGGTGACACGTTCACAGGGTCGTAAATCCCATCCGCGGCTTGGAAGACCGAACCATTGAGTCACCCAGCTCACAATTCGTCGTGTTTTGGACCGCTAAACTCGTCGTGCGATATAAAACCGTTTTTATCCGTGTCCTCGTGCTGGAATATTTCCTCCACGAGCTTGTCGTTGTCGGCCAACATTTTTTTCACATCCTCGTTCTCCCCTGCGTTCGATTCTTCGGCCTCCAACATCTGTCTTCTCAGATATTCGCTCACCTAAGGACAGAAAATAATTAAAAAACGGTGATAAATTGAGAATTTTTATTTTTCGATGACAATCGTTTGATTCAAATTTAACGAGGATAATATTCCAACAAAAAGAAACAATTTTTTCCCCAAGCGTGCTTGAGGTGCTAAAGATTAATAGCCGTCCGTGAATTACCAACACCGAGACGTCCTGAATAAAGAAATAAAAAAAAAGAGATATCTTGCCATTGTCCTCACCTCCTCGCGGGACAGCATATTGTCTTTGTCAGCGTCGATTTCTTTGAAAACGTTGGCCGTTGGTGCCGAGTCGCTTATGTTGATGAGCTCCACGTCGAAGTGTAGAGTCGCTCCTGAATTTCCAAGATAGAAACAAAAACAAAAAAAAACACATTTAGTTTCTTCGAAGCGTATATATGTACTCGAATAAAAAAGAAACTAACTTTCTCGTTTCGTTGATAAAATTATTCCCCGAAAAAGAAATAGAAAATAAAAGAAAAAAAAAAGAACAGAAACGATTGAAATTTCGCGACGCGATAGAACAAACGTCAGGGAATCCCGACAGCTCGAAAAACCAATGATCGAAAAAATTCTCCCCCGTTGCCGTTCTCTCCAATTGGAAAAGCCGAGACAGTAGCGAGAACGGAAGAGTTAGTATTAGGCGAGCGGGTCGTGGTAAAAATTCATAGTGCCGAGTGGTCTAGACCCGACTAACACGCACACTCGTGAACAAACTGATTGGCCAAAAAACCGATAAAAATTCAATATGTCCGATAGGACGGAGACCCGGTCGTCGTCGTCGGTCACCACCGCTCTCTATTCTCCGACTCTTCTCCTATGCACCTTTTCGATATTCTCCAATGTTACTATGTACATATATCGCCATAGCGAAAAGTAAATTCAATTCTGCGTGTTCTCGTCGATATATTTGTAATATCCATCACACATATAATATTTTTTTCCGTAATACGCGAAGAAAACGTTCTCCACAGAAAACTTGATCCTTAACAAAAATAGACACGCCGTGTCATCTCAGAGCTACCTTCCTCAGCTGACATTCCAGTGCGCCAAAAATACCCGCATTTTTCAGGGCTTTGTATCGATCCTCAAGAAACTTTCGACGTATACGTATTCGGATAATGTATCCTCTCTAAAGGTAAGTTTAGAAAATCGGCGAAGAGAAAGGGTGAAGAGGTCAAACGCGATGATCGCGTGTTCGAATTCTGACTTTTCTCTGAATATATACATAGGTACAAGTATCGTACACGTGAAATTATTGATTTCGCAGCTTCGTAGTTGAAAGTAGAAATATCGATGGCCGAAGGTTGGTGGTAAAGGGAGAGAGAGAGAGAGAGAGAGGGAGGTACGTATATAGTTCGAGGGAGATATAACAACGTCCGGAGGGCTAACGAACTGCGGCCACGACACTGCGCGCATTAATTATAGATGGTCCCGGCTGCGATTAAACGGCCGCTAATGAAATATGGTGCTTAATTATTCGCTGTTTGAACGAGTGAAATTGATATCGGCTCGTTCTCGTTTCCTCTCTCTCTCTTCGTTCTGGCTACGTTTTCGCTACACGTATAACACGAAATTTCCCAACGTTCGGTACACATATAGATAGTTTGAGATAGTATGGTCTAGAGAAGCGTTGGGAACCGAAAGAGGTAATGGGGGAGGAGGCAGTGCATACAGGGGACTCTCGTTGAAACGTCACGTGGAAACGACAAGCGTTATGTATATATATATATTGATATACATATAGATTGAACAGATGGTCATATGGAAATTGGACAAGGATCACCAGGTCCCCCGCGATTGGGAAGCCGTTTTCCCTATGTTTCTACTTGCTCCATATGTATGCGTAACGATATAGCGATCTGTACGTGTATATAGAATAGATATATAGAACATGGAGGAATAGGCGCGATAGGTCGTCGGGATACTAGAAAATGTCCTGTGTCACGCAACGCACACACGCATATTTCACTCCGTGTATGTATATATATATATAATGGAAGGATGTCATTCAATGTAATGGTCGTTGGTGTTCCGTCGTTGCTTTTTATCGGAATTCTGTCCAATTGCATTTTTGACTTCGATTTTGCGCATCGCGTAACCATCCCCTTTGTCCTTTGTGTCCTCCCTTCCGTTAGCCGGTACTACGCCGTATGAAAATCGGTCTCGTGGGTAATTTCAAAAGTGATGATCTCTCAGCTGTAGGTACTCCATGTTAGAGAAAGGAAAAGGTGGAACGAGTGGAGCATCGCGTAGTTACCGTGGCACAGATCCAATTGTTCCTGCGATACCCTCTAATCGTGTACAACCCACAATTTTCTTGAGGCACGCGAGGTATATACGTATATAGAACTGGTAGAAAGCTATATTTTCGAGATATAGGGGATAGTGAGATTGTGGCAAAAATTGCGGTAGGGAATTCGCAATTGCCAGATTGGGCGATCGTTATTCTCGGCAAACCCGTCGCTAATTGGTTCGTTTCGATGGACTCTGGCATATCTCTCGAGATCGTCTAGACACCCTCAAGGGCAGATAGGAAGAAATTAGAAAATTTTCGCACGAACAAAAAGAAGATTGTTGAGTCGCGACTGTCGTCGGAATTTGACTTCTATTCCGAGTCGATAGATTTGTAATTTTTTAAAAGAATACTTTTTCGAAATCTGAACTCATTTCTGAATCTTTTCCGGGTACAAGATACTCGCAAAGTATCGAATAGATTTTCATCGTTCGATAACTCACCTGCGGGAATTACATTTCCTGCTCCACGGTTGCCGTATCCAAGCTCCGGTGGAATTGTCAATTTTCTCTTCTCACCGACGCACATGTCGACGAGACCCTGATCCCAACCCTTGATCACTTGTCCAACGCCAAGTTGAAACGTGAAAGGCTGATCCCTGTCCAAACTGTAAAAGATAAAACAGAAATGTACCATGAGTATCGACTTTGCCAAAATAATTCTATTTATTCATTCGTCATTCGTTGCAAATTTATTCGAATCAAACAAATTTCACTTTCATCGTGAATATTTCATGAAAATGATTCACTTAAATCCTCAAACGCAACAAGCTCTATAGCAGAGCTTTGAACTTTTGCAGAGTGTACGATATTCTAGCTCCTCGAATACATCGAGTCAAGGTTCGTAGCAGCTTCTCCATGAATCTCCGTACGTCGAATATAAATTCGTGAAGTATCGAGGTATCGTGTTTCCGGAGATTCGATAAATTGCGAACAAAAAGGGGTGAGAACATCTTGATCCACGGTAAATGTCGAACAGAATCGGTAATGCCCAATCGGGAAGGTGATAACATCCTCTATGCAGTGTAGAACCAGCTGAGAATAGGGTACATAAGGGATGGTGGATAGGTAGAGGGAGACTGAGAGAGAGAGAGAATATTCCAACACCTATGTGGGAAGACATATCGCTGCGCACAGTGGCTGTTTAATTATTTCATTAACAACCGCGAGGTTTACGAGCAGCCTCTCCCTGTGACGTGTATCTACGTCTTGGACGGGATCGCGTTTACTGCCACAAGGGAAAGCAAGGGGTGGGGGGCTCCGTAACTCCCGTTGAGTTTACTGTCCGAACGGCAAGGAGACCGTATTTCAACATCCGCCGTGAGCAATGGCTCGGAAGGCCTACACCAATTTCACCCGGAGCACCTCGGGATCACCCTTTCCTGCTCTCGTATCGCCCTATATAATAGACTTCCATGGGTCGTTTTGTGCCAACGCGAGCAAAATTTTCATCTTCGTTTTTATCTCTATTCCTTTCAGACTTTTATTCCATCGTTGAAAACAACCAACTTTTTCACATTTGAGCGAATGGAATTAATTTGTTTTTCAAGGTTAACGTCAAAATATACGATCCACTTTTTTCTAGAAAGTTTTCATAGTTGTTCAATTTTGCCTGCAGGGCCAATTTCTCATACAGTTGAATAAAGTTTGTAGAAATTATTTTAAAAAATTAAAATTGTTACAATTGTTCGAATTGACATGGAACGACCCATAGACGAGGTCATCTCATGTCTCTCGCTCGCGTTTTTCTCATCCTTATATACTATATCTCTTGCACCTTCTTGCCTTCCGAATGTCCGACGCAATCGAGCCCTCGTATTTTATCGAAACGCTCTGGCTTGGCTATCTCTCTCTCGATTCTCTCTCTCTCTTGCTATCTCGCGGAATATCAAGCTATAGCGTCTCGACACTCCTTTATACACGTATACGCGCTTTGTGAGCTCCGTATCTACTACTCGGGATAAGAAGAAAGAAACACTCTCGTTTCGTACAGCAAGAGGTGAAACATGTGATAAAAGATCGGCACGTCCGTACCGTAGCGAAGCTGAGAGAGAGAGAGACAGAGAGAGACAGAGGAAGAGTACTCGCGCGTGACGTGCGTTTTGGATAAAGGAATCAACTCGGTCGTTCGTCGTTGCTCCTCCCTCGTGCCACCGGAGAAAGAAAGAAAGTAAAGAAAACACGAAAAAAAAAAAACAATTGCTCTGGGACTCGTTCGTCCACGTGAGAATAAAAAATGTCACAGTTTCATTCCTAATGTTCCGGCCAAACGATGAGGGTCTCTCACTCTCCTTTCGCGCTCTCTCGACTCGAGAAAATGTACAACGCGTTTTTCGAGTTGTCAAATCGCTCGTGCGTCAACCCTCGTATCTCTCGCTTTACGCGAGAATCGTTCCTCTTTCATATCTATAGCGTTGAACTTTTGTGCTCGTTCTCATGACGTAGAGGGATTTAAAAAATTCAAAAGATCGTCGCTACGCACCCTCTTGTTCTGTCACCCTCGTACTATCTCTCTTTCGCCTCATTTCTCGTTGCAAAAGTGGGATAAAGTTCGTGCCCTAGATATAGCGAGACACTTACGACTTGAGCCTTAACAAAGATAATCGATCTTTCTCCCGAGAAACGTGCAACGAAATGCGTGAAATGATATTTATAAATAAACGAATATGCACCCTGAAAACATTCTCCAACTACGAAAGCTTATTTAATTCCCACGGAAGTAAATTCCGATCCGATAAAAAAATAATTATTTCGATTAAAATCAAGTGAAGTTTATTGTAATTAATAAAATCGGGTTTGCGATACCGAAATTATGACCCCTACGATATTTTATTTTGGTTAAAACAGAGGGCAGAGTTTCGCGATGATATTCGATGTAAAAACACAGTACAATGTTATCTATATATATAAATATAGTCGGGATTCCATAAAATGTAGCATGTCGAGAGGGAGTTTAATAAAATATACGCGGTTAGACCGCCGGATCATTCGATGGCTGTGCAATTTTTAACGCGCGAGCACTGCTAATGGGTATCGAATCGTCGAACCGTGTGTACGTATCATAAGCGGTCGCGTTGTGAAATCGAATTCGTTGGAAACGAGCTAGAGGCTCTCACGGGTCCCGGAGTTATACGAGCGCGAGTGGGTACACGTATTCCGTGCGTACGGAATCAAAACGAGAGTTACGGTATAAAATTGAAAACGGAATGCGAGGGGGATCGGTTCGGTCCGAGCCGGTAAAGCGATTGCATTACAGATAGGGAGATATCGATGTTTGCGTATAGGTTTGTTTATGCAACATATTTTATTTTTATCGCTCTTGTCACGAGGTGATGGCGAAATGGTGATTGGGAATGATAGTAGATACGCCCATTGGTACGGATTCGTTGAAAGTTATTTCGCGGTGGTGTAATGATCGATAATTCTGTTTTAAAACTCGTTTATTTATATTCGAAGAAACAAAACACGCGTCAAAAGTACGTGAAATAATTGCAGTTTCATTATTCTACTGGGATCAATTATTCCGGGATTGAAAATGGTTTGAAATAATTCTCTGTAGGAATTCCACTCGTATCGGGTAACATATTCGCCGCGCGGATCCGCGTCACAAAGGGACTTTCGTTTTGAATTTCCAATTGCATTTATTACATTTAATAAAAAGTAACTACGATAGGCGTGTACGTTATTCGAATTGATGCGGTAACGACTTTCGTCTCTGTCGTTGAATGTATATTTTGAGGAAAAGGGGTTAGAGTGAGAGTAGGCTTGCATCTGAGACTCGAAGGTCTCGGGCTATCATGGTCGCCTACGACACTCTCTCCATTCTAATGTCTTCATTTGAATATTATGCCCTGCTTCTCACCGTCCCAGCCTCGGGCGTTCTCGCTACGACAGAGAGAAGAGTTTTCCCTTCTCGCGTCTGTATCCAAGTTATCCACTATTCATCGAGTCGTCCCGGCCATTATTATCATCATTCTCTCTGCAATATATTTTTTTTTATCACAACCGAGAGAGAGTAAGAGAAAGAGCCTATAAAACAAAAATGTTCGTTCTCGTTTTGAGAGTTAAAAAATAAGCGACAATCATCGATATATCGTACGATGTGCATTCGTTCGGTTCATCCGTAATGTTCCGGGCTCGTTTACGTATCTTTTTGTGGATACGCGAATGTGCCAGAGAATATAGATATAGGTACGCGAGCGATGCACCGTGCAATATATAATCCGCTTTGACGGGTTATTTTTTTTCGCCAGACATTATCTCTCCCATTTAACCAACTGTCAATTTTTATCTCCGAGTCTTTTTGCGAAATTCAAAATAAACGGTCGCCGCTTCGGTATTTGTATCATATTTTCCTACGTGAAAAAAAAGCTCGCTAATTATTCCGTTCTCTCGATGCTGCAAAAAAAAGCGTCGCGTTAATAATAGTCGGGAATAAAACTTCGCGTAAAAACATAGCTTGGATAATGAAGCTTGTACTAGTAAAATGATGAAAATTAAACCAAGATGAAAAGGAAAATTTTTACTTTGACGGAGAGCGGAGATTTGTTCTCAAATAAGGAAAGTCCCGCTCAACCGAGGAGACAGACTGTCCTTCCCAGTGCGAGAGCAGACGGGTTGCCATTGCGAGAGGCTGTGCGGCTATTAATATTCCAGAAAAAATATAAAAAAGCGAAAAACTCGTAACAAAAAAGTAAAGACTGAAAGAAATGGCGGAGGAACAATGGGAATGTCTAGGCGAAACGTACAGGAGTTGGCATGCCTCGACGCTCCGAGCATTTGCATATTTCACGACAGGTGAAACGCGGGTGCTTCCCCCTTCCCATTTCTAGGAAAAATAATATAAATTCACAGCGATATGGGTACACGGCATATGTCATAAACACACGCATATCGTTTGCCACATGTGAAAATATAACCGAGTTACAAATTTGCAGATATCGGTTCAAGAACCCTTCGCGTACAAAAACAAAAATCATACGCACTGAATTAAATTTTAAAGATAACAAAAATCTCCTAAAACCGAGTAATTTTTTCATAATTATCACGTCGTTTCTTTCATACAAAGTATTCATAATTATCTGTCGAAAACACGAATTTTGACAATTTTTTATTCACAAGCTAATAGATTGCGTTGAATTAAAAAACAAATATTGAAACAGCGACGAAATTCAGCGAATCATCGAATAATGAAAGGAGACGCGAATAAATTGCGTACGAGTTATACAACGAGCTTCCCACAATGGGAGCATCTCGCTCGAGAGAAAAGGGAGATACGACTTAAAAAAAAAATTACAAAGAAAAGGACCGTCGGAAAATTTCGTTGAATTTTCAGCCTTTGACCCCCGCAGTAGACCATCCCTCGCTGGCATGGAGCTATTACCGGCGGGTCCTGCAGGGAGCTCGTTAACATATCAAAGAACGGTAGCGATATTTAAATTTATTTCTGGAAAAAGGCTTGCGAGTATCGGTGCGAAAAGCCGGTATATGGATATATATATATATATATATATATATATATATATATATGCATATAAGTATATGACCCCAAACCACCCTTCCGCGTTCTTATTCATCTTATACATAGTCGTGAGCCGGAGACAGCCAAGCGGGTGCGACCTCTCCGCCAACGAGGTCTCGACGTACGAGTCCCATGTACGTAGTTTAGTTACGTCCATGTGCAAGCATTTAACGTTAAATCGATCAACGTTCATTTCATGGATCGGCAAAATTTGCAATATTTTCATGTATTTCTTTATTTCGAAAAAATCCCCCAAAAAACAGGACAACTTCACGTCCATATAAAAAAGAAATCCTGAATTTGTGGGTCTTGCAAAAGGTTGAATTGAAACGAAACGCCTCGTACACAGAACAGAGGGATCCGGGCCTCCCGTTGTTGCTTCTCCAACGAGCCTATTGCAACTTCCCCGAGCAGAAAATTAATCGGTCCGCCCGACGTTTTATCAGGACTTAATCAAACATTAATAGGGCGTGTCTGCTGAGTCTCGCCGGATAAGAAATCTACAAGGCAGTCTACTCCTGACGAAACACTGCGAGTAAATCCAAATCGGTCAGACGGAAGACGAATTATGGCAACTTGAAATTTCGCGTTTCTGCATGATGCCGCGATTTTCTACAGATTTTTAAAGTCGGATCATCGATTACCGCATATTTTTCCATATACGCGACGATCGTTCGAGGCAGCGTATGATATACCTCTTGCGCGATTTAACCTTTTTACGACAGTCTGTGGAGCGTTCTCTCCATGCGGCACTCATTTTACTTGGAATTTTCTTCGCACATATCTATATACAACTTTGAGAATTCTCCAGGATATCCTGTTCGAGCTAAGCTCGCTATTGTCCGGTTTTCATAGCGTCCGAACAATGCCACCGGGATAGAGGGAACGAAAAGCTCGTTGAATTTCAAAAAAGAAAAAAAAAGACATCTTCCCGCCCTTTCTCCCTTTATATCCCTCCACCGATGATCGATATATCGATATAAAGCGAGAAGCCTTAAACATTTTTCTACCCCCGCATGCCTATGTATAAGCACTAGACCCTTTTCTATTCTTGAATTAAAAAAAAAAACCTTCGATGGAACTTTACGAGGTATATAAAAAAGGTTTCATATACGCATTTCGGACTTGATATCGCGTGGTTATAACTATAATGTCTACAGTCGTATATACACATAGTCCTTACCAAGCTGTTGCGTTCGACTCTAACCGAGTATATCGGCCCCATTGTATCCTACCGTAAAATGTGTTATCGCTCTCTCGAATGCCTTGACACACACACGCACACACAACATACACATATATCGTATATATATATACGCATTTATGGTATTGCTAACGTCTATTCTATATAGGCGTATATATATAGTAAGCTGTACATTTCCGTCATTTGGCATATTACGAGAGATGAGGTGTATGAGAATCTACGAGCACAGATCCGTAGTCTCCCTTCACCCTTATTCACCGTAGTCTTTCACAATCTCGCGTGTCGACCTCCATGCAAGCATTATTTCAGAGCCGGAAGGCGAAACGACAACTGGCTGCGTCATAAAATTATCTTATGTCAGTACTATTCGGAAATTCCAGTGTTTAACGTACGTTTTCCTTTATCACTGGCCCATAAACTTCAAAGTCCCCCTTTCTCCCTGCCTGTCCCACTACTCTTCACTCACGATCGCTCGCTACCTTATACGATTCGTAATTACTATTTCGACAAAAGTACGATAACACTTGTACCCGCGTCGAAAGCTGCCACGACGATTTGCTCGCTCGTTACACGTACGTTCTGTACCAGCGGGTTATACCCGCACGATAACGATATCGTTTTAACTCTCGTTTCCTCCGATAATCTCTCATATATATTTCCGTAACGTCGAATGAAATATTTTTCCGATTATAATATATTCGTTGTTATTTAAGAAAAATCTTTTAAGGAAAATTTTAGTATTTTTGGTTTATTTTTTGAGCGCTAATCTCGAGTGACCCGGAAAAAGCCGAAAAATGAACCGAAAGTACGAAATGTACAGACACTTTATGGCTCTTATCACGGGGAAGGGGCTCTCGCACGTTTTCGCTCGGTATCTTTCTCGCGAGGTTCCGAAATCCCCTGCGGTCTCTATACAGCGAAAGCTCTTCAGGCGAACCAGCAGCAGTAGCAGCAGCAGGTTTCTTGGGTAAGAGCACGAATGCTCGTTGTAAATTTCGAGTGCTAAGGTACATATACAAGGGTAGGTGGCTTAATGTAGATTTAGATAGCTCGTAGGCGACGCACACAGCCCCTGGCGTATGCTTGGCTTTTAAGTCTCCGAGACTTTGGCTAATTAATTTATAGACACGGAGTTGTGCGCTTCACATTGGCTCTTATCGCATCTTGTATACGCGTATGTATCTCTTGTGGATACACGAGAGCTACGTGTTGCCGCGATGTACGTTTACAATTTGTTTTTTACCCCGTCGAAATGTCGTCAAAGTGCGCCACGAAACAAGTATCTCGACCCGTATTCGCCCTTTATTCAAGCGTAAAGAATAACCAAACCTTCTGTACTCGTCAAAAGACGGTTCGAGGGATAAGAAATATCTTCAGACAAATTTCGTCAAAGTCAAAATAAATATAAATCGTTGATAAAACATTTTCCATCGTTGTACCGTACCTACGATTCTCTCCTGTTCGTCTTCCCCCCCTATGACGCTTCGTAATTCTTTGCTCCATTTTTCATTTCCCATACATATAGATGAAGAAGAATAAGAGAAAAAAAAGGAAAAAAAAGTAGTCGAGCATGGTGAATATTTTATTGGCGATGAGGGTGAAGAATTGAGAATTCTAGCACATAGAGAGAGAGAGAGAGAGAGAGAGAACGAAAAAAGAGAAGGAAGGGTCGGGGGGTAAAGGCGATCGATGTTCGTGAAAATAGTTGACTACGCACACAATCCTTGTGACACATTGTTCGTGAAGGTGGTGGAGAAGTGGGAGAAGAGAAAAAGCGAGAAGGAGCTGTGCTCGAAGATACGCGGAGAATGGGAGAGACGAAGGAAAACCCGTTGCTCTCTACTGTAAGGGTCGCGTTCCACGAACGTTGGTGTGCGTGTGTGTGTACCAGGCAACGGCATGGCCATGTTAGGATTTCCCATGCGGGGCGTACGTTACGTTACGTTACGTTACGGTGCACCATGAAATATGCAGCAACGCTATCTGCTCACCGAGAGGCCGCAACGTGTTTCGGGAAAAGGGACGATTCTCCCAGTAGCAGGCAGCGGCAACAGCAGTACCATACCCGTTACCGCACCGGTTCTCTTCCTCCTCGGCTTTCTTCCTCTCACTTCTCACTTCTCCCCAGTCCCCAACTATTTCCCGGGGTGGCTGAAGCGAAGCTCCTCGCCGCATTGACCGCTATAGCCGAGGTGTCGCGAAACGTGTATAGTACAAACTCCGGACTTGCAGCACCCTCGAGAGAGATCGAGGGAGAAAGGGAGAGGCACCTCTCTTGCGACAATCTAATTTACCCCATACCATGGATCATCCCCCTTCCCCGTACACTTCGTCGTCCGTATAAAAATCGTTTCGACAGATTATAAATAAAAAAAAGAAAATCCGTGTTTAATCCAACGATATTTCGATACGAAACAATGTTTTTTTAATGCATTTTATATTTCACGACTTTTTTAAATCTACGAAGAATCGATCCTCGAGTATCTCTGATATCTTTCGATATATAACCTAGCACGAAGCCTTACAACAAAGGTATAAAATGATAAAAATTTATCGACAAATAGTCGAGCGGACTCGGATCGTCGTCTGGCTATTTCTCGAGATCCGGAAATCTTCTCATGGGCAAATAAATTTTAGCGATCTCCACGTGGCTGTACACAGAGATTCCTTTATCGTCGGGAATACCTCGGGACGATGGAATAACATTCCCGCCACTTTCGCGTTACCTCGAGTTCGTATCGAAGCTTCGACTAACACTCGTACACACGCACCTCCCCACACACGTGCGATAGACATAAAATACATATATTATATAATATATACTTATAGGAGAGAGTGTAATTCACAAGCCGCGCGTGACTTTGCTTAATCCAACCGAGGGACACATAATTTCTTCGTTATACCGCGCGTATGTGTGTGTGTGTGTGTGCGCAAGGGTGGCTCATATAAAAATTTCGGATCGATGCTGAGCTTGCACGTGAATACGACGATAAAAATGGAGAGAGATGGCGCTATATTTTTTAGGCGAAAGAGAGAATGGAAGAGGGCGAGGAAGAAGAAAAAGTGGAAGGAGAGATAGAGCGAGGGGGGGGGGGGAGAACCGAAGATATTTCCAAACGATAGCAAACACTGAAACGGGACCGTATACACACACGTAGCTAGGGTAAAGTCTAGAAAAGTACGCGGTCAAGTATCGTGAAGATCCGGAAACTTGATAACCCGAGGCGAGAATAATAGTGTACGTTGCACCGAGGGCGAAAGATATAAGGAAAAAGGGCAAGCAAAAAGTGTATTGAGAGTATCGGTTCTCTCCTAGTGTGCGTACGTCTTGGGACGTGTGTGAGGTAGAAAAATATAATAGTCGAGGCCCGCCGTTGGTGATACCGCTGACGGCGGCGAGAGAGCTCGTAGCATCGCGAGAGAGAGAGAGAGAGAGAGAGAAAGAGAAAGAGAGAGAGAGAGGGTGAGAGTAGTGGAAAAACCACCATCGAGCGACGACGATGAAGAAGACGACGACAACGACGAAGAGAGCTTCCACTTGGAAAGGTCGCGCCGAGGTGGAGATCTTTCCTTCGTACACTCTCGCAAAGATCTTGCAGATCTCTCGGCGTTCTTGCTATCGAAACGGGTTGTGCGAGCGATGCCTGAAGGCTGCAAACCTCTCTATCTCTCTTTTCGATATAAAATGCTCCTGTACATATAGAACTCGGTTCATCCGACCCGAGGACTATATAGTTTGGATAAGGAAGGGGTTAATGGATTTCTGGAAAACTTTTCTAGCCACTCGGTCTCTGTTCGAGCGGAATATGAAGTTCCGAGTAGTGAAATTAGCGAGTCTTTAAGGCACACGTTGAAAAAGACTTTTACCCCCGACCTCTACATCATCCCCTTCTCGTTTTCTCCTTCTCTCTCTCTCTCTCTCTCTGTCTACTTCTCACTCTCTCATCTGGTTCTTAGTCGCAGAGAAACGAAAAGAAACAGACAGCTAAGTAGCTTTCTCCCACGATACCTTTTTTTCACCTCGAAATCGCTAGAAAAGTAATGCCGTGAACTCTGGAACTGGTCTGCGGCTTGCCCGGAAGGAAATAAAAGAGACAGAGGGAATGGAACTGAGAATGAGTGAGCGAGTCGCGAGCACTGTGGACCAACCTTCTCAGAAAAATAGGACACTTCTTGATGTAGAAATTGGCTATATATATCTATAGATTGTAGCATCTTGGAATGAGAAACGGAAAAACGTCCGCGAAAAGAACGAAGAAGAACAAAGAAAAAACTGTCGCGCCTCTAGTAAAACGACGAAAGTTTCACAAGGAGAGGGCGTCGAAACACGCGGGTGGGCTAAGTATACTTTTCAAAGTATCTTCCGGGTCGGGCACGGCCACGAAGGTACAAAAGTATCCATATATATGCATACATATGGGGCGTTCACGCCCATAAGCCGTGTCAAAAATAAATTATTCTCGATTAAATCGATCAAACCACGATTCACCTAAATATACATTTTTCTCTTTTAATACCTCAAAAACCGATATAAAAATACACATTATATAAACAAAAGTACATTTTTGTTCCCCAGCCTGGTCGACAGAGTCTGGAATGTCCCGTGTAGATACGATATCGCGTTTCTCGCTTCCGTGTTGTATCAGAGAAAAATAGCTCTCTCCTGGGAGATACAGGAGAGATATAAGTTTACCATTCTTTGTCCAATGGACGCGAGGCTTTTCGCAACGATTAACACAAGTCCCTTTCTCTCGTTGTATTTAACAGTGTGCGTTCGCGTGTTTCTTCCCGCTGGCGTGGGACTTTGTCCCTCCGCGGAAATATTTCTCGAGCTTGCGGTCGCTCAAAGTGATAAGGGAGAGGAAAAAAAAACTATACATATACGTGCGTGAATAATGGGTATAGAACTCGAGGACCGACTACGTTGGGCAAATGTATGTCGCGCAGAAATTAAGCGCAGATCTATACTGGAATGTTAAACGGAATGCTGCGAGGTGTGCGCGTACTTATACACACACACACACACACACACACACACACACACACACACACACACACACACACACACACACACATATATATATATATATATATATATATATTTAAGTACCCATTCGTACGTTGTAAACTCGCGACGGTTAGCTACGGTACGAGTTGGTACTCTCCTCGGTTCCTAGCGGTGAATTCAACACGGAAATCTCTAACTCGGAGTTCTCTCGGGCGAGACGCACACCTGACCCGCGGTTATTCCAACCGCATCTACGTTTAATGCAAGCTCGCCACCGTTTCTCTCTCGAAATCGAACTTTCGTACTGTTTTCAACAATGCCAACGTATCGATTCTTTCGTCACCAATGTTCAGCTTTTTATACAGGTTTTTTGTTCAGACGGATTAACGATTTATTCGACTAGGACGAAATGCAAATTTTATCAATTGGCCGAATTCAGTTTAATTCTGCAAATCTGACATTTGGAAATTTAATTTTGGATTTCTTTCGCGTCTCTTGCAATATTGATTGTACTTCTCTCGGGGTTTTAGCTGGGAGAAGGTTAACCAAAATTCATGGGTTTAGGAAATGAATATTTATTGCAAAGTGAGTCGATGGTGGCGATGGAGTGATGGATTCGTGATCAAGATTGGCACTCTTTTTGTCTAAAATATACATACATATATATTTCTATTTTCACGAACTCTCGAGCCGAGCGAAATATCGGATTTGCCTCTCGCCGACCGAAAATTCATATTTTTTCCACTTTATAAGATATAATTACGGATATATATGTATATATGGTCTCCAGTGTGAACGTCCCACGGTCGACCGAAGTGATTCGAGCCCCGTGAACTCTCACACTGTCCTCGCTCCGGCTTTTACTTCTTTTTTATATTCTTTTTTCAATTCGCGTTTCGTGAAATTTCCATTAGCCGAAACGATTGCACCTCGAGGCAGTGCGACTTTTCCTCTCAGTCGTTAGCTGGCTACCGCGCACCACGAATAATAGCCACGGTCCGATCGTTGGAATTATTCCCGTACTGCTATTTTCTTCCTTTCATCCCTTTTTTGTATTCGTTTTCCGCCTTTACGCGCGCCAGTCCATAATCTTCGCTGAAATAACGCTACCGAGTGAAGAGAAGATAAAAAAAAGACCGATGAATTTATATTTAAGAAACACGAAGGTGCTGAGGAACCCACGTCGGTTTATTATACATATACGTACGTTATGCGTATATAGTTATAATATCTAGTTGCCCGTGGAATAACGTCGTAATTTGGCGAACGGCAAGAGCGAAAAAAAAAATGGGGAAGAGGGTGAAACCCCGACGCTTTTCTCGTAAATCGTTTTATGCTAAAGTCGTCGTTTTTTTCCGAAGCTTCGGTCGTTCGACCGCGTACGACGAGCCACGCCAGTCATATAATACAGAGAGCCAATATATTCCGTTACCAGATATAATGCAGAGCAGGTGTGCTTCGTGCCTCGAACGACCCAAGACGCGGTAACAATTTCCTTTATTACATTGGCAACTGATTGAAAATATTGTACTTTGTTGCCGTTGAGATTATGTATTCGCGAAATAATAGCGAAACTCGCAGTGTTGTTACGAAACGCGCGAATAACCAAGTAAATATTCCGGAAGCGAAATAAATAGCTCAATTATCGATTTAATAATACGTACGTTTCATCGTTGCGAGATTTTTCTTTTACAAACGCGAAATTTGGTTCGAGTCGATGATATTGAGGATGTAAGAAGAAAAAGAAGCATTTTCTATGGTGGGAGAATAACCGCAACAAAGTCGAGCGTGGCAAAAAAAACAATATTGATTTTGCAGAGTCTGAAAGGGAGCTCGAGATACTCCGGTAGAGCCCTAACGTGCATCAAGTCGTGAAATAGATGGCAGGGTCTTGAAAAAAAAAGCTCTTGCCCCGTTACCCCCGCGGTCTCTGATAGGATGTTGCATCTGGCGCGTATGAAATTTCCATATCGCGTCGAGCGAAAAGCGCCCGGACGGCTGTCGCGCGCGGCACCCTAGCGTCGTCTTGGTCGACGTTCTCGCTGTGCTACACAGCGAAAACGGATGAACCCAAAGCGGATCTACGGGGTCGAGTGAGAGCGAGAGAGAGAGAGAGAGAGAGCGAGGACTATACATATACATATATATATATAAATAAATGCATAGGTCGCGGCTCCAGCTTGGCGTCTTTTGAGAAACATTTGCAATTCCGAGGATCTCTCTCGAGGAGGGTTGAAGTGGCTATATACGTCCGGTCGACGCCGCGGTGCATGCGTCGCGAATGAAAACGGCTGAGATGCAATCTTTTCTCTCTCGTACTTGTACGCGAAATATTAGAAAAATGTAAGCAGGGACCGCGATGTTAAAGAAAAAAATAATAATTTCAAATGTTTTCCATATATATAAAAGATACGAATTATTTTGTATTTATCATCCGGGTGTAAATGTTTCATTAGCATTGTGTAAATTTGTACGAGGTACAAACATAGTTTATCAAAATTGAAGAAGTCGATGTGCGAGCATTGCTGTTATAACGTATCTTGGTTGAAGAACCTGTGAATTATTATCCTCGTTGTTATAATTATAACCATGAAATCTCATAGCTTTCGGGTTTCGTGAATATTTAATAATATTTTAAACCTCTTCAAAGAGACAGTGGAGCACTGATATTTAATGAAATCTTGTCGCTCGTTGATAATACGCGATAATTCGATTTTCCGACCTTTCAAAATTGGAGATGAGGTCGAGTATAAAAAAATATACAGAGACTTCACTCGGGTCTCAGGACAGCGGGGGACAAATTGCGTCATTTCCGCGAAGGTACGATCGCGCGTTATCTTTAGTGACAAACTCCGGTGGAACAGCTCGATCTTCCCTTTGACTCGATAAATCTTCAATTTCGAAGATCAAAGCTGTGACTAATAGCGAATATAATAGATCTCTCCCGTTATCCTTTGAAAACATAATTTCTTCGCTATTCTTCGATTAAAAGAAAGGAGAAATTCATTTCCGTTTCGTATATATACTTTTAATGCTTAAAACAATATTGTGCGTTAAATTTCAGGCAATCACTGCGTTGCTAAATGGATAAGGCACATATATATATATGTACGTATAACGTTATTGCGAGGCGATAACCGTTGCGGCGAGAGAAAAGCGTGCTAGTTGGAAGGCATTGAGCTGCGAGGTAAGTGCTTCTGCAGCTGAATAGAGTGAGTGGAAGGAAATCGAGTCAAAGGGAATGGAACACCCCTCCTCCTTTCCCCACTTCTTCGTCCCCTTGTTGAGAAAATCCTCGTTGGTGCTTCTGTGCTTGCGACTGGTTTATACCGCGAAGACTACGCTAGCTGTACTATGCGAGCACTCGATTCTCGTTTTGATCCCCTTGAACCGTGCTTCTGCCGCTGTCGCTGCTCGTATGCCTCGAGGGAAAGAGACACGGGACGAGAGAGGGTAGGAAGTTTTAAGGTTCGCAATGATGTAAAAGAAAAATCTTGGAGGGAAAAATTAATAAATTCATCTCGAATAAATTCGTTTTAAGCATAATTCACCATATGTTATGACGATTCTAATGAAGAAGAATTTATTCCAATTAATTAAACGCATTGATATTTTGATTACATTTTTTATAGACTTTATGATAAAATTTTGCTTTACGTATCATTTGAATTTTTTCATGGTATTTTCAATGGCTCATTCGTAAAATCTATTGAAATAGAATTTATTTTCAAATCGTGACGATCCGCGATTTTCCACGTGTCTTTGTAGCCTGTGTACGTTTCATACATGTCGCGCGGGCTACACGGCTAGCCGATAATTGGTCCGCGGCTGCTATGTAGAACCGTGCCTTTCGAGTTGCGGTTACGGAGATGCGGGGTTTATATATGGCGAGACCAGAGAGACAAGATTTCACCCTCTGTTTGCTACCAGCCAGCCCTTCGTAGCACTTGGTTTCTCTCTCACTCTCTCGATTATAATCGATATATTCGTTTGCCCAAATCCATACGACGAACTGCGCGGATTAACGTGTAGATTGGTGGTCTGTATAGTTCGAGATACAGGAGCGAGAAGGTTGGTGAACGGGGGGGGGGGGGGGGGGGGGGGGGGGGGCTAGGATGAGCGAGTATTACCACACGAGGCAGCGTTGCAACAAGACTTCGATTATCGGAAAGCAGGCCTTTGCTTCCATTGGGAGCGGATCGTGCCATCAGCACAGGCCGCGTATCATACGCGACAACGAATATATATACTATATATATTACCATACCATGGGCCAGACTATTACGCTATTCGCTATTCAATCGGTCCAACCCTAAAGGGATTAAGCCCATGTTCTATCCAATCTTCCAGAATATTTCAAATACTTCTTGTAATAAGAATATTTAAATCCCACGATTTCGATAAATATTCAATGATTTTAGCCTTTGTTCCCTGAGAGTCGGGTCTTACGAGATCCGAAAATCCTTTGTCGGTAGAGGTCTAATTACTAATTACTAGTAGTTAGTCTCGATCATCCATTCCGTGATCCATTACACGTGTATGTGTACGAATGTGTTCTCCCTATTCACAGACATACATCGGCTATACACCGATGATTACATGACAAACGTGACACGATGTGACCGATGTAATTTCGCTCCGCTGCTGGGAGGGTGAGGAGTCCTTCCAATTATCTCCGATTAATTCATCTTCTCTACGTTGTAATATCGTTGAGATAAAGCGTTCTGCTTTTGCCGGCGTAATTTTATTCCGTTAATGAAACGTCAGGAAAAAGAATTTAATCATTCATAAATATTCTACGGATAAAGAGAACGCGAGAGTGTATTTTGGGAAAATCATGCACGATGCATTACATCCGAAAGGAAAATTTCATTTTTCCTAGTTTAAAAATTCTCGCTGTAGTAATAAGAACATTAGCTTCCCGGTTGGAAATTCTTGGATGATCTCGCCGGTTCATTCGCGTAAAAATTGGCAGACGAATTCTCTCGCGCGATTCGTATAGGACGATCCTTCCAAGATTTTTATATCGCGGTTGGGAAAATCTTATCTTCACTACGGACGTGCATAACAGCATCGGTGAAATAGAGCTCGTGTATGAAATAGCGAGAACGCGCAACGAGTATGCATTACCCGCATCCAACTGACCCTTAGCATCGTTATCGTAGCCGTTAACTCGGGTTTCATAAATGAAAAAGTATGCCGCTACCTCGGTCTCATCTCGTCCTTGCGCGTATACTTCCTCCGTTCTTCCTTTTCCACGAGACACCATGCGAAACTGCAAACTGCAACTGCAGCGTTATAAGAAACGGCTATTTGCAATATCTCTAGCAATATACAATATATTAAGCCGGGGTAGATCGCTTGCACACGAAACCACATATCCTGCTGTATATGCCTGTTAAACCCCTTGCCCCTCGTCCCTTCTTCTTCCCCAACGCGCCAGTTGACGCTCCGGAAAAATATTCGGACCTCAAAATCGCGGATGAACACAAGTAACGTCGTGCCGCGTATAACTATTATTTATATCGTGTATACGTACGCACACATGGTGCCCAAAGAGTAGAAAGCATTTTTATTACGCTGAGGCGGTTTTATCCACACTTGAAGTCACGAGAGGTATAAAGGTGGAATTGCGAGAGCTCTGCGTTTAATAAAGCGCGAGGACGACATGGACCACCGACTGAATCGAAACATCAGCGACGTTGCGCGTGTACCATTACATTATGTGTACGTATACATATACACGTGTATATACAGAATTCTGCTATTTCTTTCCTGCGTTTTTATATTGCAGCGTAAAAACTCGAAAGATCTTGCCTACCTCGAGCACCAGGAATACTCTTGAGTTGTACATACGTGTATATATATTTTTCCCTGTATATAAGCTGTTATTTCGTCTAAGTCGTCGTATGAAATGACCAGGACGTTGTAAAACGTTAAAGTTAATGGTGGAGTTTTATATATATGTATATATATACATGACACAGAAGAGAATAAGAGCTCGACGAGACAAGTGCTCCACGTTGGAAGATATGACTCTTTGAGAAAAGGTATACACACTGGAATAATAACCGGGCGAGACCTTAATATAACTGCATACGTTTCGTTGTTCATTCTCTCTCTCTCTTTCTCTTACTGCGAAACATTATGCGGGTATATGGTACTCGCGATTAAACTGTTCCTTAGACTTTGGTGAATCTTTGTATGTCTGTATATACAGATCTCTACATGGAATGCCAAATATAAAGAGCAAAACGAGAGAGGAGTCGCGTTGTTATTTCTATAGGGTACATTCTCCTCTCTGTCTCTCTCGTTCATATAGACAAGCACAGAGTTGATCGTACTTTCACGTCTCATCGAGGAGTTTCCAGCCTTGCTTCCATTTCCACGAGGAATTTTCCTCGTAGAGAGAGAAACGGAGGGAGAGATTGGTTGCAAAACATACATATGCAATTCGCGAGTTTCGGGGTGAAAATAGGGTGTATCACACGTTCTGAAATTAATACCAGAGATCGGAAGACGCGTATGTATCGTAACACAGGGGTAAATCGTTGCGACGAGCGCAATCCCCGAGGTTTCTTTTTTTTTTTTCGTTGAGCGTATCGAGTTGAAGTAATTTGATAGGACTACACAGCTCTTCTGTATAGATAGTCACGTGTATGTATATATGCGTGTCGTCGTCGCTTTGCGGACGTGACTTAGAAATTTGTCGGCTCGGCTTCGTGCTCGAACTTCGTGATACGCGAGCTACATAGACGCGCACGTATTCCGCGTACATAATTCTCGACTCTGCGCTCTCTGGACCAGACGAGAGCGAGGGTGGTGGAATGAAGAGAGCGTGAGAGAGAGAGAGAGAGAGAGAGAGAGATCATGTTGCGAGAGAATGGGAAGGGTTCATGGTTGGGGCGTAATACCCATAGTGCAGATCCTGTACGAGAATCTATAGATATAAATAGGCACGTGCGCCTACGTATATAGAGACTATGAAAATACGAGCGACGTTGCGAGCGGTCACCGAATACACGTCGAAATAACAAAAGCCGAGAAATTAATATGGCTCAGGGGATATTAAACGATGCGCGTTATTTGTTCGCGTGCCAACAATCGAGAAAGAAAGGGGTGGGAGAGTAGAAGAGCGGAGATATAGATAGACGAAACGTTTATACATCCATCTATCTGTATACAAGGGAAAACGTGTCACAGACTTAATGAGGATAGTATCGGTATAAACTACGCTTGATTAAAGGACAATATAAACGATGAATGATAAACTATCGCGATACGAGAATAACCGATATATATCACCCTCCGATACTACATATCGTTCGTTCTAACAAGTTTGAATGCACGAGGCAGATGCTTTTGTATTTTGCTCGAATACATATTTTCATCCATGCTCGTGCCGGCTTTGGGAAAATCCGATAATCATATACCGGGGTTAGGCGGGCGTTTGGGAGCTCGAGGGTGAGAGGCAAAGTTCAATGTTCGTGCTTTCCGGCTATGAATCGCATTTTGTATTTTGACCTTAATTGGCTCATATATTCAACACTATGGTACATTATTAACACGGGCCAAAAATGTAAGCTTAGTCTGAAATCAGCTTAATTAGTATTAATACGAGCTTATATATTGGGCGCGAATGTTGAAGCGAGTATATCCGGTCGGGCAACTTCGGAGAGTTGATGGTTGTAATTTATTATTTGGAAGAATCGATTTATTATCTATAGAAATATCGTTACGTCCTACAAAATGGGGTTTTTGCAATGCCAAATAAACCTTGAAAGCACAACCTTCCGGTGGAACAATGAAGTTTAAAAAAAATCGCTTTCCTCCTTCAAACTTTTATTTAAAAAAAAAACATATCTCAAAACTCGTAGTTTAATATACGAGTATTGAGCCTGCAATTCTCTCACGAAACAAAGTCAAAGTTATTTGTATATATACGTCAACTAATTACGAATTAATTGAAAACATTGCATAAATTTGATGTAACATCGTTACATTAAATCAACCGAAAAATCTCATACGCGTAACAAAAGATCGGCAAATTCCATCGTGCGAGTAACGGATTATAATGTGGCAGGAAACGCGACTTTCTGACACGAGAGAGGGCTCGATGAATTTTCGTTGGTGGAAGTTCCACTTTAACGCTTCCGATATGATTCACGCGACTCGAGTGTGTACGCCATCGAGCGCAGCACTAGTGACGCGTACCTATATACATATGGAAGCTTCGCGGTGGAAAAAAGCTACCCCGCCGATCTTTATCAGCGAGTGACTCGCGGCTCGTGCGTTACGGGGTGTATGGAACGGCGGTAGGAATATGGAAACTCCGGACTGGAGAGAGAAAAGAAACAAGAGTTGCGGGCTTTCGGTGGTGCCGTGTATCTGTGTGTGTGTGTGTGTGTGTGTGTGTGCGTGTGTGTGTGTGTGTGTGTGTGTGTGAGAGAGAGAGAGAGAGAGAGGGCGAATCCGCGGGGCTGCAACATCGCCACTCATCAATCACGAACTTAATATTCCAACGGGCTCCGAGATATTGCTGAAACGCGAATGCCAGGAAATTCCTGCCACTCTCTCTCTCTCTCTCTCTCTCTTTTTCTCTCTCGTCTGATTCTCCTCGTTTCCACGAGTAAAATACGTTAACGTATTTGTGTCTAGGTACGTATACGTGCGAGGATATACCGGTTGCGCAGTTTTTTCTCCACACCCTCGGCTCGCCGAACCTCGGAAAACGAATGAGCCGGATGAAAGCTTATCAATTAAAATCAACGATTCGATTATGACGGTGAGATTCGCGTTCTACGTCATTGGTGTTCGAGCGTAACTAATTTGATCGAAGATACGTGCATATTTATTTGTACGGTCTTTTATTTATGTACGAACAGCGTCAAATTTTCCGTTCATTTATTTGATTTACGCGTAGCTAATTTTTATTTTTTTTTTACAACAAGTTCGATGGCTTCGAATAAATTTTCAAAGGCCGCAATGTTTCGATTTCCCTTCACTTTGATATATTTATATATATATATCGAATGAAACCATAATAATAGCGTGTCCGACTTTCTCCAGGACTTTCTCGTCTCGTAGCGACAAACCTGTCCTGTCATAGTCAATCGATGAGACTCTAACTCTTTAAAATTTATTCACCGCATAAATTTTCTCTCACTGCTTCCCGTATCCGTATATGTATAACGGTGCTACATCTGCTTTCGGAAAGTATACGTACCGTGTCTATTTTCGCTTTCGTTCGTGAAAACGCGAACCACGAATAGGCCGTTGCAGTTCAACCGTACATATTTTCGCGTCGAATAAATTCAACGTAATACGTTAACAAAATTTTCTATCCAAGTTGGGAAAAAAATTTGAAATTCTTCGATAAAAACGTGCACAAAGACTCAAATTGATATTGAATGGTCTTCTTTAGAGGCAAGGGAAAACGTCTACTCCTCAACTCGCTTTTTCGTCCGCGCTACAAGCACGTGTATTAAGAGCTAATATATACGCAATTTCATCATATACTTGGCTATAGCTATGGAAGGGAATGTCGAAATTGCACACGAGTACAGAATGGCTTTTTGTCTCGAGCGAGTGAACTTTCGTTACAAGCATCAATAACGGTTCTTTTACAATTTTCATCCCGTGCTTGTATACAAACCGATGCCCGGAGGTAACAATTCTTGCTCGTCAGCGCGTTCATAAAACGATTTCTCGTAGACATTCGCAAAAGCTTCTCTCTGTTTCCCTACCTTTCCGATCGTTCTATCTCGCTCTCGCGTCATTGGTTAGGATCCTCTCGTCGAATGGTACGGTGCTTACTCCCGTAATGGAAGCTTATCATATAGCTTGCTTTGGAAGGTCCATCTTGTGTCTTAACTCTTCGACTACGACGTAACAAGACGGAAGTAGAGACGGGCGTACCAGATCCGCCTCCGGCATCCTTGTCAATCAGCCCATCCTCACCCCCCCCCCCCCCCCTCCTCTTACCCTTAAATACAAACTTTCCTTTGATCGTAATAAAATCCCTTATCGGGCCATCGGAGAGTTTGAAAAGTCCACCCGAAGACTTTCCTAAAGATACACTTTATATATATTTATATCCTTGTATAAATATATATATATATATTGTTACTTTCGTGCCAAGCAAAATTCAGTTTGTTCCACATCAAAAGCAACGAACGCCCGGGCGAACCAAGAAAATCAAAGAACTTTGTGCCTCGGAGTCTTTTACCTCCTTCACCTCTCGCTCTCTTGCCGTAGCCACGTAATTGCTTTAAATTGGAAAATACATTATAGTGGTCGTATTCGCGCGGTCGTTATCGTCGTTGAGCAAAGAGATTTCAAAATCGATCGTTACCCATACGTCGGACGAATCGATGTTTTTTATTCGTTTCTTTTATTAGACGGATACGTGACGAGAAAACAAGCACTGGATGATTCTGGACAAAATACGAAAGACGTCTCGTTAGGTGTTTGCTTCGTTAAAGATCGCGAAACTCGAGCTTTGGCTCGTTCTTTTCTTTTTTTCCCCCTCTTTCTTTCTCGAGGTTAACCTCGCGTCGTCCCATTATCGAAGAAATTCATGTTCTCCTTTTTTGAGGGCAAGAGGGAGAGAGAGAGAGAGGGCAATACATCTCCGCAGAACCGCAGCTTCGTTATCACGAACGTGGCAATTAGTGGGTATGTGGGTGAACCCTTTGTTAACCACCGCTTCGGAAAGCCGCGGCGGGTAATGAAGCTTGGGTTAGAAGGTGTGGTTAACGGTGATCGAGAAACGTTTCTCTTGCGGCTATCAGGGGATTCCACAGCGTTTACGTTCTCACCCTCGATGTGTTGCATCTTCTCTATTCACACATATTCATATATATATATATATGTACACTTATTTGAACATGATTAGGGAAGAATGATAAAGTGTCGAGAAGTTGGATCGCGGCGTTAAGCGTTCAGATATCCATTGGTCAATTGATCTTCCACTCAGCCACGAGAACCCCCGGTGTTGATTTCCCTCAAACATATCGGATATAGACAGTACATAGATCAACCGCTCGCGGGTTCGAGAGCCAAGTTTCTAGAGCAATATACGTATATAGAATACCCGATATCGCCCCGAGGCGTAATACACTCGTATTACTTGCAGTGATAACAACATCTTCTATTAACACTCCCGGCAACATTTCTGTTTATTGGAAATATCGAGTCTGTTTGTTTTAACCGAACACTCTTGTCTATCACTTCGAATAACGATAAATTTGATAATTTCACGAAAGACTTCACCTTTACCTATCGGTAACATGATAAAGAAATTTCTGGTTTTTATGTATTTTGTTTTATCCGAGTATACGCTTCGCCAACATCCTACTGGATTGAGCAAGAGCAACATTCACCCTCGCGAAACATGCCTCGTAAAATGGGATCACATGCATGATACGTCTGCCATATCTTTTCCGATAATGTATACACAGTAAATATATATATATTTACATATCGTAGTGATATATCGAAGATATCGAGAGTTTCGGAGGTTTCTTCTCCAATGGTGTCTTGCGAAGTCCCGGCCTCGGGCAAAGTAGCACGAACCGTACGAATCCGAGCCCCGAATACAGATGAACCCATGTCGGAACGAGAGAGAGAGAGAGAGAGGGAGAGGAAGAGAGAGTCTAGTAAAAGGTGAACGCACGACACCGATACTTCATGACCCGGTCTCGAAACATTTTCATACGTGGCTCTGTATGTATGTGTGCGACAGAGACGCAACAATACTCTCGTAGGTGACCGTAAGAAACGCGATGAATACCCCACGATCGTGTGTCAACGATGGGTTTGACGTTCTAAACGGAAAAAGAAAATGTGAAAGTCGCGATTGTGGAATGCGAGCTCGCACATGGTCTCGTTACGAATGTCTGTAACAAAACTGATTGTAAGACGCATCCGTATTTCGTCTCGGCAAACGAACAGTTACTCCAGCGACGAAATTCTTTTCGCCACCCTAAATAAAAGAAAGCTCATAACGTTTTCGTTAAAATAATAACAATACGGATGAACAATTTTTAAAGACCATTCAATACTTGACATTGATGTTCGGTCGCATTTTTCCGTCGTCTCGTTTCCGCCGTGTGGCCACGACGGGGCCTGTGATTGATATAAAAGAGTTTCGTTGGAAAATTAAAAACTTTGGGAGTGGACGGGTGGGTTGGGATAGAAAATGTACGTCAGCGAGGGATGACGCGAGTACGCGCGGATCGAGGGTATGAGTGACCGAATCAGCACTCTCGAGCACCGTTCGCGTGGTTGCTCGAAAAAAAAAAACGAAAAAAGTAGAGCGATGCGAACGACAAGAGTGAAAAGTCGACAGTGGTCTACTCTAGTGACGAGTATGGAACGCTTGTATTTCCACGAAGCCAATATAGTATAAAGGATTTTGAACGTATATATAGTTTCACACACGTATCACTATAATTAAATAATGACGATGGAACTGATGGTTGAAAAGTTAAAAAAAAACAAAAACTGAAATGAAGTCGGTGACACATTATTAATAGGTTGAGCGAGGCGTCACACCTCGGGGACTAATGCCCAACAATCCATGCAATCTTCGTTAATCCACGTGGATTGATACGGAGCATATGTATTTTTGGTGCTAAAATTCACTCCGGGCCCGGATATGTTTGTTTATATAAATCATTTGATTTAACGTAGATAGCGCAGAAAATAATTTCGGTGTTTATTAATTCCATCAAATATTTATTTCAGTCTTGAAACGTTGTTTGAGTATTAATATCTTTTAAATCGAGCGGAAAGTAACGTCATCTATAATCGAAGTAAATTCATATAAATATTCAATGATTAAAAAAATACATTTCGTTCGATGCGAATCTTTGAAATTTATCAAACGAATGGAATTTGTTATAATTCAAAGTCTTAAATCTTTGAATCGATGCGATATATTTATGTAATATACCGGGGTGAACCTAGCAACGAGAACTTTGACCTCGATGCAAAGTATACGAGAGAGGAAAAGAGAGGTGAGAGAAGCGAGTGTTGGGTCGGGGTTGATTCGCGAGGTTCATAGTTCGCACTCCTAGCTGTTGGAGACCCTCCTGCTGCTCGGGCCGTTTTGAAATCGTTGTCGCAACCTAAATAATTGAAGCGGTCGCGCGAGTGCGTGCATGAAGCTAGAAATTTTGAGGTGCCTCTGGAGAGGGTGGACGTGGAAGGCTTACGAGGTGGTGCCCTCTCTCTACGTACCAGACTACAAGGGTTGTTAATTATTTCGCGCGAGTTGCCTCGTCGCTCGCCCCGTCGTATATACATAAATGTGTGTATATGTTAGGCGCTGGGGCGGTATGGAGCTGATACATGGTAGGTACTTTCGTTGAGAAAGCAAGAGGTACAAGGAGAACGAAACGAAAACTATATATAGCCACCCTCCGGGTTTCGTGGCAATATTTCGCGAGAGACATATGCTGCGACTCGTTAGGAAAATATATAAGCGGTCCAGAGGCATTCGATGACCCGCATTCGAATATTGAATCAACTTCGTTAAAATTATTTTCATTAAGCCGCGTTTTCGTGGCGGAGAAAAAGATACATATAAATCTCGAAACTCGCCAATACCAAATCGGCACTCGAACTAATTGGCTCTCGGAATTTATTTGCATAACTCTATGTAGGTTTACCGCGCGGATCAATAATTCGATTAATTGTAATTTGAAATTTTTAATAGCCTGAAGCGATCATTCTGAGACATTTTTCGAAATGTCTCAGAATGATCGCTTCAGGTTATGTGAAGAATTTTTGGACATGTATGGATTGTGAACGAACGTGTCTGTTTTCTATCGAGTTTTGTTCGATCGATTTTCGTATTTTATACCTGGTTACAGGTCGTACTGGAGAAAGAGAGAGAGGGACGTGAGAATTGCCAGAAAAACGAGAGAAGTGGGGAGTGGGAGGGGGGTAGGGGTGGGCTGTGAAATGAAGATATCGAGAGAGTGATAAAGAGATAGAGAGCAGAGTCAAGATGCGGGAGGGCCAAAACAGATGAGAAAAAGAAAAAGACCGGGTAGAGGAGGTAGAAGTGAGGAATAAGAGGAAAAAGACCGGGAAGCGGGCGGGTCAGGACAGAAAGGAAAAATAGCCGGTAGCACCGCTGAGTTTGCTCTCGTGGGATATCATCCGTACTCCCTTTTGGGGATAGCCTCTATAATGCAATTCCGTACAACTCATCGATCCTTTACGACACGTCCGTTGCAGCGTAAGCGCCCCGTGTGTAAGACAAGGTAAGAGAATAACGTCAAGAAACTCGTTTGATTTCAAAGAAAATAGATAGATTTAATTATTAATATTAATTCAATTATTTTACCAATAAACGATTGTTTATATTTTACAAGAGACAATAATTAATCGTATAAATCAACGACTTACGAATCAATGTTAAATGGGCGTCAATTCATTTTCCGATTTGTACGAAGTTTATTTACATCCGTAATAAAAGCAGGATTTTTATCTTCCGTGCGCACAAACGGGCCGAGAATGCTGACAAGCGGAAATTGGAAAACCGAAGATTCCAAGTACCCACGGAGATATACCTGTCAATCGAGATCGCTATAAAATTCTCCGAGATTTTAAACGAGCGAAAGATTTTTCTCGCGACCTCGCTCGAAAACCAATAAACTGTTTCACCGGAATTATTTTTAAAATATCAAACGGGCGTACAGTTTAAACGATCCTTTGAATTTATAATGCTTATCGTTGGAATAGCAATTGGAAAATTTGCGAATATGCAACGGTACGAGAATTTCGAAAGGTAACAATGGATTGGAGTTGACAGTGGGGGAAAATGTTATATATATCGCATTGTATTCGCGCACACGTCCAGAGCTCATTCGGAGCTCGAGGAGCGGCTGTCCTTCGCACGAACCAATTCAATATTCGAGCTCTCTCATCCGCGATCGACGAGATGATATGATTGGTACAAGCTAGTCGACGAATACGACTCGGTCTCTCTCCCTCTCTTGTGAACTCGTCGCGTAATGGCAATTCATACAGGACCCGATATGCGAATGGAATTTGGCAGCGGCCCACCCGAAGGTTCGTGCATAATCGATCATAGTTTGACGCGTGTATCAACAAAGTTTCTACTTCCTCCGGCAGCTCGATCTGCTCCCAGATTGGTGCAAAAGCTTGCGGCCACTTTATTCAAAACTCAAAATATTCAACGATCGATTTTTAATTTTTCAACCGAACAATTCTCAATCGCGTTCGATAAATTATTCATTTCACGTATATGTAAAAACAAAATCCCTTCAAAATAGTTCAGTATTACAAATTTAATTCGTACTGGGACGTCCGTGACGGTTCTATTTATTTTGTTTAACCGAATTTTATTCGCATTTCGCTACGTACAAAAAATACGAGGGTGGTTCGCACGCGCGATGGTAGGATTAGCTACGTATTTAACCGTGTTTACATCGTGGGAGATATTTTCCCTGAATCGGCCTCCTAATTTACGTTTTATACGCTTTTCATTAAGAGCGGACTCGTGTTGTGTGTATGTGTGTGCATATACGAAAAGACGCGCAGACAAAGCACAGGCGTAAAGAGAACTCGAAAAAGCTGCGTGTATGTATAAACTTTAGGACCGTTCGTTTTCCCACGTGGAAAAACATTTACCGACACAGCAGTAACGGTAGAATCCGGCAACTGTCGTTTTTCAACGGGCCTTCAGCAAGAGAGTATAGCTTTTTACCCCGCTCAGTTCGCTTTACCCCGCGTCGGCTGCTTAATATATATACGTGATTCTCGGCCTCTCTCCCCACTCCCTTGGTAGCCCGGCAGCATCTCTGGCTTCCGACAGAAGCTACCTGGCACTAATTAAATCTAGTAGAGAGCTTCAGTTGCGAAAACGAAACAGTCGAGGCCCGCGCCACGACCCCTCTCTCGTTTCGCTCGTTCTCTTTTTTTTCGCCCAGCTTAGCGTACGTTTATAGTCTATATCGCGGACAGCTCTCTCCTCCGCCTTATTCCTTAATTAAATTGTAGCACACGGCCCTGATAAACTCCTTTGCAAAAAAAAAAAAAAAAATGGTAAAAAGACGATCACCCCGGCAACTCGGTCATCGTCGGATAGAAAATATAACCCCTGGCGGGCGGAAGTTCATCCGATTTTCTTCGTCTAGCGCGAAGGTTCCGGCAAGAAATATTCGATGAAAACGTCGCGATGAAATTTCACTCTCGTGGATCAAATCTCGCGCGTAGTTACCTAGAAAAAAGAACGTTTTACTATACGCTGCGTATTTGCTCGATTCGTATTAAAAAAAAAAAAGAAAAAACGAACTTAGTCGAACGGTACGATCGATCGACCAATCGAACATTTATTCGCCCATATCGCTTTTGCGCTTTCACAAATATTAATATCACGGAAAATTGATTGTAAACACGAATCGAAGCGTTTCGGAATGAGACTCACCGTCACGCTTACGCAAACATTCATAAATGCATATATGCATGAATAAACGACACAAAACAGGAATGCATCACCGAGAAACGAGTGCGGAAAGAGGATTGTAGCG
Source organism: Netelia fuscicornis (assembly GCA_946811545.1). Classification (NCBI taxonomy): domain Eukaryota; kingdom Metazoa; phylum Arthropoda; class Insecta; order Hymenoptera; family Ichneumonidae; genus Netelia; species Netelia fuscicornis. The sequence continues at coordinate 1,336,003 of OX328015.1, forward strand.
CGTATCACGTGTATACCTATATATTTACAGCCACGCTCACTTGCACTTCGCAATTAAGTCCATAAAAAGAGAGATTTAGCGGGCTCGTAGGTAGAACGAGTCGGGCAATATTTATGCATGATGGCGGAAATAAAAAACGGCGTGTCCACAATGAGCTAGTGTTAATCGTTTGCATGAATATACATGTATAATTTTTTTTCGGTGCAACGTACGAAACATTTTTCGTTGCTCTCGTGGTCCTCGTAACTTCCAAACAAATATTCATTTCATCCATGTCGATGCATACGCCCGCTGTTGGACTGAATAGCCATGTTTTTTTTTCTGCCTTTGCTTTTTCATTCTCACCAACGCGAATAAATGTCGTGCGAGTGTTGATGAAGCGACGGAGTGCGGACGGTCATTATATTTCCCGTGTCCGCGATATAGAAATGGATATGTAGTCGATACGAATATTGCGATACGTAGGTGAATAGCGAAGAGCCGAGAGATCGACATGCGGTAAGAGAATTCATGAAAATTGAAAAATTGCGCGAGAAATCGGAATTTGACACTTATCACGCGTTACGCATATAAATTTCACAATTTTCTTCGTCCACAATTTATCAATAATTGATCAAATTATCGAAATAAAGATCCCCGTGTTGTTCGAGTAATTGCAGAAGTTTAGCAATTTAATGCACTTGTCCGTAAGAATCGATACGCAACTAGCGGGGCTTGACGAAGAAAGCAATCAAGCCGAAGGGAGCACAGGCATCGAATGTTACATATATGAACATCGTCGCAGCCATACGAGAGAGCTTCGGCTCCCGACAGAGCGAAGCTGATGGAACGCACGACACGGTGGAGCGAACCGTGATAACATCAGGCTCGAAGCTCTATACGCGTATACACGCGATGGCCGAACAAGATTTCCGGTGCTCCCACGGTGGTGATGCGATCCGAGGTTTGCTCGCTGGCTGTAGTGCGTCATCGCTCGCGTACTATCACAGGCTGCCTCCGTTGCTACGTAACATTTATTTCGGTACGCGCGTAGGTAACGCATTTTCGGATATTCCGTAAATTTCTAGTACGAGAAAAGCGTTAAGCTTTCTTGTTTTTCCCTCGACGGAATGAATTTCGGTTATTTCGCACGCGTGCGGATGCGATGCCTGAGAAATTGTCCCTTACCTCAGCCGGTGGAAATGGAAATTAACGCGACGGTCCAGAGAGAAATCTCTGATCTCTCCCTCTGTGTCCCGTGGGAATCGTGGAGGAAAGTTCAACTCCCGCTGATAGCTTTATCGTGCGTACAGCATCAGCAAAAGTGTTATCGCGCCAACGTGAGACTCCGAGGTATGGGAAATTTAACGGAGACGACGACTGCGACGATTCACCAGTGCGAGACGCGGCGAACTTTGTTCACGGGTTATATACAACCGCGATTTCTCCGCTTCGCTCAAGTGCCCTTGTGCAGATAGCTATGCGCTCCTCAAAGGGCTAATGATAACCTACGAGTCTTATTTTCACAAATAAACGAATTAAAAAAAATACATACAAGATCCGCATAAAACATCGCAGATTTTTATTCATATTCGAGTGTCGTACGATCCCGAATGAAGATGCCTCGTACAAGGTCGTGAGTACACGTCGTCTCTTTTACAATCCCGAATCTACCATCTCATTTGTACGAAGCAATGAACTAAAACCATACGTACGAATGATTTATTAATTAAGATTTTCAAAATATACGTTTTATATGAAAAATACCAGATTTTTGTTGGGAACGTATAAAAGTTCCACAGGTACGTGTAGGTACATCAATATCGAGAGTTTGATTTGAATCGAGAGCTGGCGTCGAGCTGGCTTATACACCAGAGGCAGAGAGCGAATCGAGTGGGCGCGACGACGTCACCTGGCAACAAGCATATCAACGAGCTCCCGGAGTACCTGCGCCCTGTCTGTCCAGCTAACACATACGTATATCCTTTCACGATACGCTCGCGCGAGATACGTTCTCCAGGTACTTCTTTCATCGGAAAAAGTTGGAAAAAAAACTCCCGGGGCATTGCGCGCCAGCGTTCGCACTCGGGAAACACACACACAGACGCGCGCGCCAAGCGAGGAAGATGAATTAAACGGTACTTGAAACCGTCAGAGGGCGCCACCGCGACCTCTTCACACGCACACATTTCTCTCCGCTCATACGTGCCGCGTTATACAGGGTTATGGACATTTAACGTTTTTATCTCTTCGTTCTACCAGCTCCACGTTTTTCCCCTTGCAAATATAATAATCCTGTCAGTAAGAATTAGTATGCATTCCGTTTTAAAAAAGTGGTAGCGATTTAATTAATTTCTCGAGAAGCGATTAAGCCAAGTATTCATCCGAACGCTTGATTTTCTTTTTTCGTCCGTCCTCGACATTGTACGTAACCCCGTGATAAGAAACCGGCGGCGCTCTACAAAAGATTCGAGGACGATTGTTTTTATTTTCATGTTCGCGTATGATAATACCGTGGAAATTTTCTTATCGATGTGGAAACCGCGCATGTCGCGTCGTGAACGTCGGGCATTAAAAAAAAACTTACTCTTGTATCACAGGTGACTCAACGCGACGAACGAATAAAACTTTTTATCAACTACAAGTCGCGAACTGTATCGTTGTTGAGTCGTGTTGAAACTATGAAACTTGTCAGAGTTTGAAAATTCTTCGTCGCGTGGAGGAAAGTAAGGAACTCTTTGGTGGAGAACATTGAAGGTCCCGTATCGAGCGTGTAAGGAAGACGAAAATTCTAAATAGAGTCAAGGTTTTCCCTTTCCTCGTATCACGAAGGGTCCAAGCTTTCATGAGCTTCTGGGAAACCCCTCGAAACGTTCTCGACGTAACTTATTTTCTACTCCTGCAGCAGGTACATATTTACGAATAAAAGATCATAAATAATCTGGAGATAAATTTCCGAGAGGGAAAGCGAGGGTTGCTACGGGTTACGAATTATTACGATAAATCAAATCCAAATGTATCGAGTGAAATATCGCTGATCGAGCTAACTGTGATGTCCACGTGTCCAAATGCATTCTCCTATTAACTCACCGCAACTTTATATATGAAGAGTTCGATCTGTCGACTTAATACGCTGTTTTTAACGCACGAAAATATTGCGAAGTATTTTACTCGCGTACAATTATTTATTTGTGTAGCAAGAAAAATTTTCGTCACATGTGCATGATGGAACGATCGATGGCGACGCAGTTTTTTTTCTATCGCGAGCGGGTCTCCAACGTCGAGCACGCCGGAGCGCAACGATTAACGGTTCTTATAACGGCTGCGAAACAATTTCGATGGTTATAAGCCGTCCACCTCTGCGACGCTCTCAAGGCGAACAACCGCTCGAATCGTTATAGCCGCGTCGTTCAATCCATCACGGTCTGGGAATGTTTCGGGCTTCTGGCGAACGCAGGAACGAAAAGAGAAAATACAGGGAACGGACGGATGGGCTCGAAGAAGTGAGCGGGAGAGTAAGAGCGAGACAGAGAGGGAGAGAGAGTGAAAAGAGGGTTAATTGGCGGTAAGAAACGAAGGAGCCGGGTAATTACCGTCGACCAGCGGAAAAACCGACTTTTGTTCTTTGCCTTCGAGACAATAGCGAATAAATCCGTTAACTTACAGCAAAGACCACTTTCTCCCCCTTCTCTCTTTCTCTCTTGTTATAATACGGCTAACTCAATAGAAGCGAGAAAATTTTCCTGCCGAAATCTCTTTGCGAATCGAAAAGCTCTCGGTCAACGATTTTCATATGTCTCGGTAACCCTCTCTCACCCCGCGCGTTCTTTTGCTAACGGGCAAAACTTTCTTCCACCGACAAAACGGTACTTTACGGCTCGTGCGAAAAATGAATGAGGATAGTCCGAGAGAAAGCGAGGGTGAGGGGGAGGAGAGCGCTCGGAGAAGGGAGAGAAAAGCTTCCCTGGTACAGAATCGCAGTCTCGGATTTTGCACGCGGGGCCTCGCGGTCTGAATTTTATTTCTCGATTACCATGACATTCAGGTTCCACACGAATTTCTTCGGGTACAGTTAAATGGAGCGAACTTTCTAAAACGGCCTCGTTTCTCTCCCTCCTCTGCAATCTCTCTCCCTCTTTATCTCTCCCCTCTCTATATACACCCGAGACATATTTTTTATCCATTCGTTCTTTCGAATTCGTATCAATCTTGAAATTCACGACTCGAATATACGCATTTACGTAGCGATGAATACAGTGGCGGAATTCGTTGGTGTAATGAATCATGAAAGGCTCAATTTACCAGTGAAACGAGCGAGTAATATAGTCGAGTCGTTTGACGATCTAAATAAAAAGGTTTAACGAAAAATCCGATAACCACATTGTTGGTCCATGTTGAAGCGAGGATAATTGAACCTCGAGCAATCGCGATTCCGTTTATTACTCGTTGTGTGCACTCTCTCTGTCTCTCTCTCTCTCTCTCTCTCTCAATTGACGTCTGCGTATTAGAGCGAAGAGCTGGGTTCGAGCATACACGAGCGCCGCGGGGCCTTGTACGTTGCCCTCTTGTGCTAATGCTTTCACGTGCATCAAGTACATCGTCCCTTGCGCATACGCCTATATACGATAGAATACACGATACATCGGGATATTGTATCACCGTGTATAGTGTACTTGCTCGTACGTTCGTGCACGCGTGTACATGCCCGGTAGCCTCGAGCACAGTTTGCACAACGTAACAAGCTCAGCGGCATGTTTTCTACCGCAAACTCATCGCGTTGATGAACTTCAATATGAATCTCCTCGAGTTCTTCGTACACGTTATCACAATAATGACGATATCAATGAGAATAAAAGAAAAAAGAAAAAGCGATCGAGTGCTCTATCAACGAGACGATTCAATACGCTGGAATTGATATCATTATAGCGATGTCCAATTTATCAATATTTTCAATGTCAAATTAGTCGAAAAGCAGCGAGAAGTTTCTAGTTAAAAATTTGTGGAAATGATAAAAGTCCGCTGGGGACAATACGTTGTCTATTATTGTCGAGAGAGATTCCTTGTGTTTATTCACGGTTAAAATTTGATGCCTGTGTCATAAAAAAGCGAGCGTCATATCTCGACAGTGTTAAGCACTTTTATCGACAAACCGTTATATGTATATTTCAATGGTCATACACGTTCGGTATGTTAGCCGAATGGCGCGACAGAGCGCGATAACCCTCTTTTCGATTACGGGATACTGTCGAAGCCGCGCGAGTTTTGTCCAAGCTGGTTCGCGACGCGAGGTTATCCTCGAGAGAGAGAGAGAGAGAGAGAGAGAGAGAGAGAGAGAGAGAGAGAGAGAGACGAGAAAAAGGGAAAGAGAGATAGATGAATGATATTTGGACTTCGAAACCGGATCCGAGTGTCGAGAGAAACGCGCGATCGCCGAGAGTTTCATAGACAGCGGTGGCAAAACTGAACGAAAATTCGCGTCGGTTCAATTTCAATTGCAGAAAAAAAAGAGAGAAAAATCTAGGCTATGCGCGGAACAAGTGTGAATATCGATTATACGCACTCGTTGCAATTTTGGAGCACACGCGATATTCTCGTCACGCCGGACGTCATCGACATGTGGCGACCACGGTAGATCCGGTAGAGCGAACCGCGCGATATACAAACGCGATAGCGCACATTAATGTACGCCGATTTGAGCGTTGGAAGTATATAAAAAAAAAATGATTATTCACTGGTGAACTGACCTTGAGTCGAATTTGCTGCCGTCGGAGAGAGTTCCGGTATAATGCATCGTCACCTGATCGCCCTTCTTCGATTTAACTTCGCAGATTTCCGGCTGATAAATTCTATCGACCTTAAGACCACCACTCTGCTGACTCGCATTTTCGGCAGAGCCGTGAATATCCGTTACACCGAGGCTCAATATTGCGAATATAACGAATGTGCAACACGTCGCAACGGCGAATCTTGGATTATTATGACTCATCGTGAACGTTGAATATACGCGGGAACGTGGCGGAAGCATTATTCTTTAAGTTGCGTATGTGCGTTGGCGGTTGCCTGCGAACGACTGACACTTCGGTCGCAACTGTGAAACCCACGAAGCGCGCGCGGACCGAACTGCAGGGCGAGAGAGCGAGGGAGTGAGAGACGAGAGAGATGGACTCGAGAGATTTGTGTGCGCGTGATTGTCTATGTACATATGGGACGTTCTATGTATACCCGTGTGTCTGTGTGTATGTGTGCGGGGTGGAGAAGCGTGCTACCAGCCACCCCACGAGACCAGAGAGAAAGTCGGAGGGATCCCCGCTGCGCGCGCGTTCGAATACTCGGTGTGAGAGAGGAACGAGGCAGGAGAGAGGGAAAGAGCGAAAGAGGGGGAGGTAGACGTATACATATATACGCCGCTAAATACGTGTACTTATATATACATATAATACACGAGCGGAGGCCACATTGCGCCGTCTCATTGGCCTCTCCGAATATGTAGGTCTCTGGTTTTCCTGTCCCTCTCTCTCTCTCTCTCTCTTCTCCCTCTCTCGCTCACCCACATCGTGCGAGTTCCTCTCCCTCAACTCCCCGTTCGTATCACCATCCCCACCCCTATACTCTCATAACCCCTCTCACTCTGCCATTCCTCGTAGTCCGCTCGCTCCTCTACCCAAGCCCCTCTCGCGGGGTACAATCCTTTTTTACTCTTCCTCCTTTTAACTCCCTATATACACCTACATTGTACACTCTGCAGCCTCCCTTTTGCTCTCTCGGTCCCACTCCCGGGCTCATCGTCCGTCGCTTCCTCTGCATTCGCTCTTTTTTTTTACTCTTTGAACCTTTGCCTCTCCGTCTCTCTCGCGAATCTCGCGTTTCTTGCTGTACAGTTGCTCCGTTCCCCCTCATGTGCTGCCTTGATACGGTTATCCGAGCTTTTCCCTACTCCCACGGTTGTCTGGTTCATTTTTCTCTCTCTCTCTCTCTCTCTCCCTCTCTCTCTCTCTCTCTCTCACACACACACACACACACAAACTCCCTCGTATTTCACATCTTCGTCAATCTCTTCAACTTACTTCTCGAGCATTCTTATACAGCTTATACCATTCGATTATCTCCGTCAGAGTTCTTTCTGTCTCTGTCCCCTCCTCGTTAAATCTAAACAGGCATATACGCAGACGTTGCCTGATACGGCAGTGTCGCGAATGTATATGTGTGCGAGGCGGACCAGCTGATGTCATTACTCTCCGTTATCGAAGAGCGCTGAGGCGAGCTGAGGAGATACGAGAGGTGGAAGTCCCCAGATAGGACAAGCACGTAGAGCGAACAGTTACTCGCACGATCGTCACGCATCGCGTGCTGTCTCTCTCTCCCTCGCGTTTCTCGAATCTCCTATGTGTTTATATGTACATGTGCGTGTCTGATTATACGATTATCTCTGTGTAAAATCCTCTGTCCCTCGTTCATTGGTCCATAACGTTTCGAAATTTCGGACTCCCTGATCTTGGTGTTTGTTCGTGCGTTCGCAGCGTACATGTGGTATAACGCTCTCGAGCAACCGCGCGACGTGGCAGACCTCTCTCTCTTTCTCGCTTCGACGTAGAGTTTGAGAGGCCCTTGAGCCACGCGCGCACAGAGGACAAGCCGAGCCGTGATACCATTTGCCACTTTCATTAATCGTAAGTCCAGTTAGGCTATTTACCTCGAAATACGAATAATAAAATTTCAATGAATCAATCAGCAACGTTAATGGCGATGAACGCTTTCATTTATTCTACGACGTAATATTCCCAAACGAACATAAAAATAATTATCTCCATAACGTATAAATCTCTATCACGGGATTAAAGCGTCTCCATTATGTTGATTTCATCTCGTCGTGCTAGAAGAAACAGCCTACGCATCATGGCGCAAGATCATTAAAAATTAGAACCTCGACGTGTTTTTTTTGTTTTATTTTTCCGTCCCCCCTTATTAAATGACTCATAAGCACATTTAAAGAGAGTTTCGTTGAAATTCCAACACGCGCGGTCGCGCTGTCGTGCATGCGGATACGATATACCTCGAGCGAAGCAAGAGTCAGTACGAGGGCGGAGAAGGAGGAGGCGGAGGGAAGGAACATGTGCCGTTGAAACTTGGAAGTCGTGTGGCGTACGTGCGTGTCGAGTGTCGTCGACAAATGCGAATCAGCCCAGAGGGACGGCGGCCCGTATGCGTGTGTAAGTTCCTCGCTCTTCCATTATACGTATATGCGTACTATGCGTGTAGGATGTTGAAACACTCGCGCAAGAATAGAGGATTTTCCCTTGCGGCGGCCTAGCAAACGCTCCCTGAGTTTTCCTATAGAGCCCGCTCGTTCTAAGCATCGTTGCAAAGGCACGCACGAACGCTATCGCGTACCTTGAGCTCGTTAACTGTATGACGCGAACTCTCTCACCGCCGCAGCTTCCTACTGCTGGTGCATATAAGCGCGATGTATACAAGCCTATGCGTACATGTATATCTATAAACACATATCCGCGGGGAAAGTAAGTCTGACGCGGCTCGTTTCCCAGGAAGTGAAGACGCTCGCGACTCACCGCTGTGTATATGTGTCGTGGATCGCTATAGAGGAGGAGAGGAAAAGGATGCGTGCATGTCAGGTTAACGATACCGTCATTGGCCACAAGATACGAGAGAAAAGTACGGGATTCGTTTTATTGAGATTATCAAAAACGATTACGTCATAGTGAAAATATTTGTTTTTAACGATCGTTTGTATTTGAGCAATCTTGGTAGGATAGTAAATAAATTCTTGTTTATCGTTCGTGTAAGATCGTGTCTGATGTTCATTGGCATTATCAATGGCGTCTCGATGGCCAGTGACTGTCTTATTTTCCGGCGTATCCTTGTGGTTACCAACGAGACGAAGCCTCGCGTCAAAAGGAAAGTCTCTCTCGCGGTATCGCGTATATACGTATACATTGTCCTTACCTCGGGAGTTTGGTACGACGCTGCATTGCTCCTAAACTTGCTAACCACGAAGTGGAAGAAGGGGTCGAGCCACGAGGAGACGAACAAGTTCCTCCGAGAGGTTTCCGTCGAATCGAGGAGAGCAAAGTCTCTCTCCTTCTCTCTCTCTGTTTCTCTTTCACCGTAGACTGAACTGCGAACTCTGTACCCCTCTCTCTCTCTCTCTTTGTCTAGTAGGTGTACATCCTTCTCTTGTGTTCTTGTGACAAACCACGCTCGTCCCTGAGTCCTTCGCGAAACTTCAACACCGAAGCGAAATCGTATCCTCGGACGGTGGAATCGCACCCAACTACTCGAACCTGCAACAGGTCAAACTTCCAATAACTTTCCGGTATCTTCTATTTTTTTCATACTACGAAAGAGTAAATCCCAAACTTTCTTTAATCAGTTTACGTCCACCGAAATGAAAATAAACCTCATTTATCGTTAAAAAATTGCCAAATTTATGTTTAGTAAAGAAAACCAACCGTAAAATTTCTACAAAAATGTAGCTAGAATGAAAAAAAAGATAGATTTTAATATGTAAAAAGGTCATTCGAGTTATCGCCTGTTTCCGGTAGTAGAGAAGTTAAGTAAAAACTTTTGTCCTCAAAAAGAGAAAAAAGTTTTTCGAGTCAATGACGACTTGGCGTATCAACTCTCTTGTCGCGGCAAAAAATAAAGCTGCGAACAGGAAATGAGCGGGCATATTGACTAAAGTAATCTTCTCTGTTCGCGGATAGTGCCCTGTACGTATTAGGTTCGAGGGTGTAGATATATATATATATATATATGAAAAAAAGATGGTGGGAAACAAGTATGAGAAAAAGCAATTTGCGCGTGATGCGACCATGTGTCCGCGCGATAGTCGGCAACACATATACGTATACGAACTATTGCGCATATATATTTATGTACCTCGGGGATACCGGAGTCCCTCCCTTTCCTGATTGCCGGAACAACCTCGGACCCTTCGTCATTCCGCAAAGTGAAAGACACTCGTAAAGTCGAGGGCGACTCGGGCCAAAGAGGATGAGTGGTAAATGGCTCGCTGTTAATTCACAAGTCAGCATTCGGCACAAATATAACGCTCCGACTTCTTATTTCTTGCATACTTCATGAATGTATGTATTAGCATAAAGAGGAAAGAAAAAAAGAAATACGAGCGAGCGAGGTAGAGAGCTCGCTCGATTAATTGTAATAATCATAACGACGTAGAAACGTGGCGATAACTGCGTTCTTAATTATTCGAAAACGCGATAGCGGTGCAAAGTGAGACGACAATGAGGGGGTGCGAGAGTGCGGTGAATGAATGAAACCGCGTTAAGGGTGCAACGGAGTTCGTTCCGTCGTGAAATTTATGCGGCAATATTTCAACCCCGTTCTCTCGACGTTTGATATATTCTTCATTCGCGATGAATATAGCGCAACGGGTGGTATAGAACGTATAACACTTATATATATATCTACCGTCTGAGACGCGTATCTGTCCTATACGCGCGTATATGTATAAAATTGTATCGAATACGTGGGAGAGAAAATTCCTGGAATGCACAAGATTGGAACAATGAGACATTTTTCCATGGATCTCTGTAGATACAGTTTTTATATACGCTGTCATATTACCACCCCCGGCGACAAAAGAAAACCCTTTTTCGAGAAAAGAAGAATGTTGGAAAACTCTCGAGAACAGAGAAGTCCTGATTTTATATGTTTAGAACAACTATTTCTTTTCGGACGCATCGATGAAAAAATTGTATATCTCTTATTTTCATTTCGAGTGTTGATTTCGTATGCAAAGTGCGAGGATAAAATCGTAGCGATGATTTACCCGGACGCTCTAGCCATCATCGCTTTTATTTCCTACAAGGATATATAATACGCCGCATTAAAAGCATCGCTCGCGTTAGATCCTTCGCATATCAACGGTGTAATACGCGCGGTCACGAAGTTTGATGAGATTTTAAGTGGCTATAAAATAAAGCCCGAGGGCTGTCTCTTCTCTCTTGCTTTCTCTAGTTATGACGCTTGCATCCAAGAGCACGAGTTGCTTTGTACATTTTAGTAAATCGATCTGTACATCCAAAGTTGATCCTATGCCATAACAGAATGAGAATAAGCAAAATAGCGATATTTTAAGTTCGTTCTCAAACCATAGCTCTCCCCACTTCTTCGAGGGTTTCTCTTTCTTTCTTATTTTCTTTAGCTATGAAGCCCGCATCTAAAAGCACGAGTTGCTTTGTACATTTTAGTAAATCGATCCGTATATCCAACGTTGATCCTGTGCGATAACGAAACGAGAATAAGCAAAATAATGATATTTTAAGGTCGTTTTCAAACCATAGCTTTACCCACTTCTCATAGCCATTCTATTTCGCAAATGGTCATGCAAAACACATTTTAGACCAAACCATTGACAGAGGAAAGGGGCAAGCGCAAACGAGAGGCAGAGAGGGAGAGTAAAGGGCATGAGAACGAAAGAGGCGGAGGTGGAAGCGGTAATTAAGCCGGTGTCGCACCGGTGGACGTTCTCTACCCTTCTTCCACTTTCTCTTTCCCCCTCTGTTTGCCTCTCTCTCGTTTATGGGACTCGGAATTCTCGTCACGTTCAAACGTCTATACGTATACGGTGTGCCGAGCGATTTCCGAGCCGTTGCACGCTTCGTTCCTTACCCCACACAGCGCATGCATCGGCTCTCTCTCATCCCTCCTCGTTTCTCGTCTCTCGTCCTATATCGGTTGCACCTTCTTTTTTCTTCCGCGATGAATCGCGGAATACAAATTTTCGATATTTTGCCCTCTATTCGTTCTTCTCAACATCCTTTTTACCCCAGGATCACAATCTCGTGGCGCAATTTTCAACACTTCCTGTCTATGTAGGATCGGACCATCGATAGTCGCATGACTACACATCTTCGTCCGGAGACTCTTGGAAACTCGATGACCCGTGGTGGTTGTGCACGAGTGACCGATAAACGGAACATTCATAGCCACCGGGTGAATAAATATATTCAATAACCAATCTTTCCCAACTTTAGACTGCGTCAGTCCATAAAGTACGTATAATATTCATATCTGTCCTATATTTCCGTGTTTGTTCTTCTCATGTACGAGTAGTATGTATATATATAATGTAATATTCTTGCACAACTTTTAATCCGGCACGAAATTTGCACCATAAGTCTCGAAAGTTGTCGCGCGAAGCAAAATCTCAGGCTGAATCCGTCTGTGGCTACTCGAGAGAGCTTCACAGAGCTTTAATCTTTTATCCCTCACCTCAAATGTGGCAAAACTCATCGTCTCGTACCTTCCGGACACGGATTCTATTTGTGCCGAAAAGCGATAGAGTCTGTCTCGTCGCGCATTTAAGCCCTGTCGTGAGTTTCGACAAAGCTTCTCTATAGACTTCAATTCCTCTGTTCGAGGAATCAAGGTATGTAGTGGTTGCTAGAGAATTCAGCTAGAATCGTTCGAAACTCTCACTGTCTCTTTCCTCTCACCACGCTCTTTCGATTAACATGAATGTGCCGAACGCGACAAAGCTTTTGCGGAGATAATATATAACACGATCGAACGATTCATTCGTGTAGTTGTTAATGCGAAATTTTGCATCCATGCTTCACCATTTATTTCGATCATACGACATTCTAAGCAATATGGGAAAGTTTATCGTTTATACATGAGCACGCATTTTTGTTTGAGAATTCTGATAAGCAGGCTATTCCTGAACAAATTGACTTCGCGCAAGATAGTAATTCGTCGATTATACTCGCTGACACACACACTTGTGTTTATTTTTTTTTTGATAAGTTTGTAAATTTATATGTCTCTAACATCTCAATAAAGAACTCTTTTCCTTTGAAATCCGAATACCACCATTTATTAATAAATTTCCTGAACTGCTGTGCGAATGACAACAGTTTGAATAAAGTCGAATATAAATATATACAGATAAAAGTAAACACAAGCAAGTATATTATCACTTTTTATCATTTTCGTGCATTCGGAGTTGTCGATGATTGCGAGAGAACTTTTATATTTTTGTTCCCATAAAAACACGTTTATTTCTACAGTGATAACGCGAAGAAGAAGATTCACGTCGAAGATTTCGTTGAAAATATCGCCTCGCGCAAGATTCGCTGTAATATAGAGAATTTCTATAGCTTATGTAGCACACACGTTTTTCCGAGAGTAAAGAGGCTTCTAACGGATGAGCATCTCGCTCTTCAAAACCATTTTATCGTCTCTTCGTGCATCAACTCGGGGAATAGAGGAATAATGTTGGTATTCAAACATTCGTAATTTTTTTAACATCAATAACAATTCTTTTTTGTTAAAAAAAATACTTTTATTGTCAATCCTATATTTGTGTACATAAATGAATACGTTTTTTCTATAATGTTTTTTGTGCACAAGATAAAACATCCTTTCTCGTAAATACAGGATATACGTTCGCGTTTAAGATCTCGAATCGTATTCGTGTATACGACTCGAGTACACTTACAACATAGCACGACGAATTAAAGAGGCCACGGCTCGTTACATCTCTCGACTTAATTGCCACTCGCGTGGAAGTAGGATTTAACTTTTACCTTTCTACTCACAGTGTCCACTGTCATCAATTCGTTATTTTAACACTACGAAGCACTGTAGTATCGCAAATAACGCGACATATCGCATTTATTTAACACACAAAACAAAACATTCATCGATACCACGAAACGTGAAAAAAACATGTTAATTATTCAACCTCTTATTTTATTGACTCGAATATTCGGCCGTATAACTGGGCTTTGCGGATGTCGGACAATCATTAATGAATGTTCGCAAAAAAAAAAAAAGAAATGCTTCAACTCTTCGCGGATCTCCCGGTACGGGTCGGTAAGAAGACGCACGTAGAAAGTTATCGCGTGAGGTCAGCTTTCTCCCGACGGAGTACGAACAGTCAAGAGCGTTCATGGCCAACCGCTATATTTATACATATATATAGTTGAAGATATATATATATATATATATATATATACAAGAACAGAGAATCGAGCACCAGAGAGAATCCATTCGAGGATACGTGTATGGCTTATATACGGATGTTACCTCCGGGGAGGGTGGGGGGGGCAAGGACATATCGTGGGTGAGTGGGTGCCTCAATTTCTTCTCGCTGTTGGCGACTCAATTTCTTCTCGCTGCTGGATATATAGCCGGTAATCCCATTCGAAAGAGGAAAACGTCCTTTATGTACCAGCGAGAGTCCTCCCGATCCAATACGCTACATACGAACGAGCGGAAGTGCACCGACGTATTTCGAAAATAAAAAAAAATTAGAAAAATCAACAACAGAAGAGAAAAAAGATATATTTACGATGGTGCGCGAAGCGAAAAAGAGAAAACGTCGATCGGATGCGCGCATCTCGTGCGACTCTTGAGAACGTTGTTGTCGCAGCGAAGCTTCGTATCGATGTTTCAGGCAGGTTTTTCAGGTACCAGCTGCACACTTAAAAGCAAAGTGGACCATAAAATATCTCTGACAAGGTATTGACGCGATTATTCCTGTTGTTGTATGTGTGCATGAAACCGCCGTTGAGTTTAGGACTTTAATTAACATACCGATACGCTCGGTATCTCGAAAATTCGATCTTTACTTACTAGCAGGATGAACCTGTAGGCAAACATCTACCCAAACATATATGTAGGCATCGATTAATTTCCGATATTGTAAACTTTGACGCTATAGCGAAGGCGATAATGCGAGATCCTTTTCAAGGGCTTACGATTAGAAGTATCTCGGAAGTTCGATGCGCATGCTCCGATCAGTTTCATGTGGTTCGTACCGATACGTCTAAGTATAACACGAGCGAACTCTCGCTTTCGTTGAAAACTGGATACTGGTAATTGCTCCGACTTCTCGATAATCATATATTTATCGTCTTATCGATGCGATGAATAATCATTCCGGAAGTGGGATCTGTGCGAGAACGTTCTCTATAACGAGCTTTCGAACTTTTGCCTCGTTTTCTGTTTCTTGTATGCGCACGCTTTCCCTTTTGAGACGCGCGCACGTGGATTAGACGTATATTACAGTTCCTACTTTTGCCTTTCTCTCTCTCTCTCTCCATTTCTCTCTTTGTACATGTGTATTGTAATCAGACGTAGTTAAGAGAAGACGCATCTCGGTAAAAGTCAGACTTCGAATCTTACAAGAGAGTACGAAAGTACGAGTCATCGGGAATAAAGAGAGATTCCCAATCGCGAAAGTTTTGTTCTCACTCTTTCGCGATCTTGAAACTATGGTGTTCTTCTGTACCGCGGTGAAACGTACGAGACGATAAGTCGACTATGTATATCCAATATCTTCCACTTACCTTCCAGTCATCGTTTCGACTGGAATCAAGCTTAAATTTGCATCGAAACGCTCGATTGAAATAGAGTTTTGCTTCGGTTCAAAGAAAATTCAATTGATTTGGACGAACGAGAAATATTTCTGTTGATCGTAATTTGGAATCGAAAACTTCGTTAGCGCCGGGACAACTCTATACGTGTATAGATTTCGTCGCTAGCGTATATTCGATACATTCGTCCTGTAGAGGGTGGATGATGGCGAATATAACCAAACGTTACACTGTCGCTATATGTATATCGAGGGTAGGTACATATATGCCCGTAGGATGATAATTATATTATAACGCTCGTCGGAGCTTCCATATCGTGCGATGCTTCGTTACGATTCACGTTGCAATACCCTCATCGACCGTGTATTTCCTGTTTAACTAGTAGGAAAGTGCCTCTCTCTGCCATGGGAAATCTCGTCGATGTTTCACACGACACGGACCGTTCCAATTAGTTATAAAAATCTATACCTATACAATTAACAAGTCCAATTAAAGCATGCCGTGAAAAAACTTTTATTGGATCGCGAACGAAAACCTCCAGGAATTTTAGGTTGACCCTCCGTGGCTCGTATATTATTGACATTGACAACGAAAACGTTAAATACGTTCATAAATTACGTATTATCTCATAAATCATGATTTTATCGAACAAAAAAATAAACAAAATAGTGTTTTCCGAACTTTTATCGTTCATTGTTCGAAAAGCCCGGCGTTGGTCTTCAGGTATTGTTGATATATCTGTACGTACTTTAGTGGTAATCAGAGTAATGGTAGAAAAGGTAAAGTCGAAGATCGAACCGTGAGCGGGAAATGCGAAGCATAAGATCGACGGGAGTAAAAAAGATAGGAAACGAAACAAGCCAGGTCTGTATATAAACAATGAGACATGAAAGAGATAGGAGAAGAGGAAGAAAGTAGTTCATTCAGTGAATTACCAGTGGAACGAATGGAAGGAAAACCAGCGAGCGTATAAGAAATGAAGGAAACAAACGAGAGGAGAGGAGAGGAGAAGTCCAGATAGATATCACGGTAAACACGTTTTATTTTCGCTTCGGGAACAGAAGCATTCGGAAGCTCAAAAGAAATTGCTCCGTTCCTTAGTTTCGTTTTGCTCTCGAACGAGACGCTCGACGATCGTGTAAACTCATGTATACATACCTGTATATATGTATATAAGTTGACAAGATCGCCGAGAATCTTTTTTTTTAAACATACAACTACATATTTATATAGTTATCAGAAATTGAAATTCGAGTAAAAACACTTTTTATAAGATATTCTAGTATAATTAATCAGCAGCTAATTATAACGCTGGCTCCGTTATATCTTTTATAACTCGATATTTTTACAAGGGGATAAAAATAAAAGTAGATCGTTATTTCGTGAGTACATTGAGAACAATTTGATTCACGTTGGGAAAACGATTTTCCCCGAGTACTTTTGGCTATTCGAGAGCGTATATATAAGAGACGAGGGAGGAAAAAGGCGAGGGTGTTAAAAGTCTGAGAGGTAATTTTTGGCAAGAGGAAAGTCGAGAATACAGGAGTTCGCGGCAAGTACGTGTCTCGAGAGATTTACATGCGCGTATATATACTCAGTCCACTATACACGTCAGCTATCTCTCGTTGGTTCTTACGTCGCGTCGTTTGATTTTCCAAAATCACCCATCCGGGACGCGTTTCGCTTGGAACTTTTTTTAAATATTGCAAATGCATTTCTCGTCGACAGCTGGTATATAAGGTGACGCGGAATGAGAGAGCGTCGCCTGGGATTCATAAAACTGTGCTGCGCGCCCAGTTCGTAACGTAGAGAGAAGAAAAAAAAATATTAAACGGACGAAAAGTTAGAGAGTGACGACACAGAGAGGGGCGAAGAAGAGCTCTCGTCTCGGTCGGTTGACTTCTAAAAATTAAACTTTTTCCTCGGAATTTTTCCGGCGGCAAAGAGTGCTTTATATCGGCTTGTAAACTTTTGGAAGACCTTTAGACGCTCCACGCTCTCCTCTCTTCTCGCGTCAAAAAAGTTTAAATTGAATTAACCCAATAATAAGACCGAGGGGGGTTGACTCTAGAATATATATGTATATGAAGAACACTCCCATCTTCGAACGGTGGCTTTTTTAAATCCAGGGCCAGGCTCCAAAAGCTAAACCCTCGTATAATTTATTGATATAAATTATCACTGAGTAACAAATTTATGAAAAATATCACGAGTAAGTTTTCGTCGTCAAATAAGCATTCGTAATCTATTTATTTATTATTTGTTCGGGCTTGTGGTTAGAAATTAATTTGTAGTATTAAAAAAAATGTCAGTACAGAGTTTAGAAAAAAAGCAGGGAAACAGCATTTGCAGACTGTGTCGGTTCGCGATAAACGTTGTTTCATGAGTTCTGTTGCGCGAAGTCCCATATTTTTTATGCCCCTCGCTACGAGGAATTTTTTTTCTGAAGATTTAGGTCTAACAGGGTCATTCTAAACTTTTTTTTACTTCTCTACGAGCGTCGTTTAAGCACGCCACTCCCTGAGCGAACCTACATCACTGACTTCGGAGGGGCAACCGGTAGTATAAGAGAGTGGAGCAGACGCGACGGACCACTCTATCGAATTCACTGAACACGTACGTGCTAGGCATTCGAAATATGCCCTCGCTGTCACGTTAAAAACCGATTTATTTATTCCCGTGTGCCTGTACCATTTTCACGTTTTCCCCGCGACCAGCCTATCACTCCAACGGAGGGAGAGAGAGAAAGAGGTAGGCACGGTCGTAAAGAGAGTATGTCAAAGTTACGTATTTCCCCCGATAGCGAATCTGTAAATAAATAAACTCTATGATAAATGCAATGATACCTATCTATATTTTTTACACCTTTGCAATTTACATACTGTAATCAGTGGTGACCAAATCATCGAAAAAAATTACGTAATTTTATTTAAGAGCCAAACAGATTTGCTCCTTCGATAGCGAATCTGTAAATAAATTAATTCTGTGATAAATGCAATGATACCTATCTATATTTTTTACACCTTTGCAATTTACATACTAATCAGTGGTGACCAAATCATCGAAAAAAATTACGTAATTTTATTTAAGAGTCAAACAGATTTGCTCCTTCGATAGCGAATCTGTAAATAAATTAATTCTGTGATAAATGCAATGATACCTATCTATATTTTTTACACCTTTACAATTTACATACTGTAATCAGTGATGACCAAATCATCGAAAAAAATTACGTAATTGTACTTAAGAGCCAAACAGATTTGTTCCTTCGGTAGCGAATCTGTAAATAAATAATTTATGTGAACAATGCAATGATACCTACGTATATTGTTAACACCTTTGCAATTTACCTACTGTAATCAGTAGTGACCGAATCATTGAAAAAAATTACGTAATTTTATTTGAGAGCCAAACATTTGTTCATAATTGATTCGATAAGCAAAACATTTTTCCGATAGCATTTAGCTGAAGATTGATTTATTCACGATGTAACAGTGTATAGGGGTACTCAAAGCAGAAAGGAATTAACAGTGAATATCGTAGATCCATTAGAGATGTACACTAATGCATCGACCATTGACAAGGCCCCGCTCAATTTCGATCACAATTCAGTTACAATTGATTTGATAACGGTTAGCAAAGTGAGTAGCATTGTGTGCGTGTGTACAATATATATATATATATTTGTATAGTCACATCAACGAGAAAACCGGACATGCCAAACTCATTCACCGTTTGTCCAGGGGGCTTTCAAATCGCGGCTGTGAAATGTATTATAAATACGTTATCACAGTATTGGCATAGAGCGTATGCTGGTAATTAATCGTAGATAAGAGCACATGGAAGTGCCATACAATAGTCAATAATTGTTCGAGAGTGGATAACGGGTTACGCTAATGAATAATATATTATATTAGTTACGAGTGAGAAAGCTTGCTCTATTATTTACATTCAACTATATTCATTGTCTTTACCTTATCCTTGTTTCTAAAAAACACATTTTGATTAAATATGACATTTATGATATGCAGAATAACCGCGCTTTCTCACTCCACAACGCGTAAGAAGAATTCCTTTTTGGAGCTTCTACAAACTCCAAAGAGAATTCCAGTGTCGCGTAGAATCGTTAATTTTGCGAAAGAATAACTGGTGTAATAAATAATTTGTCGAAAGTATCGCGTTGTAAACAGGCGTTCCCGTTTGTAGTAAGCGGCTTAGAAGCCAACGAGCGACGCCCGGCTGAGCGGTAATGCTACAACGGCTTTGAAAACATATTTTTCACTCTTTTTAGCCGGCACATGCGCGGTGTCAAAACGTTCTCTCAATTTCAAGCCCTATCTAAAGCATCCTCGCGTTTGTCCTTTAATTCATGTTTGAAGATTCGAGGTGTATATTTAATCGTTCAACTTACGCATTCCGGTACTATACTCTTCGTCCGGTTGTCCCATAATGTGGGAAGGCAGAGGATGAGTACCAAGAACACAAACCGAGCTCAATGGTGTTACAGAAGGTCAGGGAGCCAACGCTGAGCGTCGAGTCAGCGCTACCGCGGCGGCAACGAGGAATTAGACGGCATACGAAAATCCCTTTGCGGTCGTTCTCGTCGAGGAAGGCTCCCAGGAATTAAGTCCTTGCGTATATACCGCGCTGTCCTGTGTTTCCTTCTGTTTATGGTCCACTATATATCGTTATATACATATAGCGACGCTACCGTGTATACTTTCAGTGGTTTAGCCTGCCAGTTCAAACGGTACAATTTTCACTTAACCCGAGGAATTTACGAATCCAACCTTTCTGGCAGGAACCTTTAACAGCGCTGGATTCTTCTGCTAACTACCTTATACAGAGACGTCTGGAAACTTGTAGGAGTTCGCTCTTTCTGTCTTGTTCTCTCTTTAGCTACGAAAACTTAAAAGTCGTTCGATAAAATGTTTTCGTCCGTTGAATGTCTGAAACTACGAGATGTAAGAAAAATAATGGACTCGTGGTATATACAGATATATCAAATTTCAGGAATGAAATTCGAGGCAAGAGAAATAATTCAGGAAGATCGCGCGGACGGATCGAGAAGGGGATACAGTATTGCGAGAGACATTTTCCGGAAGGTACGAGAATATTATATATGTGCTTTCGAGTAATTTCACGAAATCCCTGTTTCGAGGATATATAATACGATTTGTAGCGCACACGGCGAATGTTGAAAATTCATTTTACGTAGGTCTGTAATGAGTCCCTCTTATCCGAGCTAGCGGATGAGAAGTCGGAACGATGTGGCGTTCTAGAGATGTGCCATTTGCTCGAAGCAATTAACAGCTCCGCTTACATCCATTTACGTATATAGGTTAATTATATATACCGAGGGGACTCCAGTCGCATATACCCTTTGAACGTCAACCTCCGTCCAGGATGGTCCAAGGTAGTGCAAGACTGGGATGATAGTATTTATCCGATTTATCCGCACTAGCCAGTCTTCACGGTTCTCGCACATGGCGGCGACTATCAAATATTGTTATTAGAGAGACGTGTTTGTAATTAAGTTTACAATTTTTATCTTAGTAATAGTACAGCTTTAGGAATGAGGTTGCAATTGCTTCAGGGTGGTGAGATAAATTTCCTAGCTATAGATACTCGGGCAAGAGTGACACAATTTTTGCTATTAACGAATACATAAAACCGTCACGGATGAGCAAGCTACGTTACGGATGTTTTCACCGGTTCGCTTGGAGCCCTATGATGCGCCGAACATTGGAATAACGCCAACCCTAAACTCTTCCACCGTTCACCCTCTTCTTCACCCCTTCGCTCAACAATACAAAATGCCGACGCTCGTATTTCGCCGGAGAGCGAAAACCACAGGCGAGCAAAAGCGTTTTTTGGGATCGAAGCGCGTGAACAACTCTCAAACGAGGCCGCAACGAACGAGGTGTAGTGCGGGGAATTTGCACAACACGGGCCGAGAAAGAGAGAAGGCTAAACGCGATAGTCGTTACTCGCGCCATAAATTCTCGTTTTAAACGAGCGAATGGCCGACGGACACGCGTTTACGCGCTTTTCCGATTCTTTCTCACTCGGTAGACCCCTCCAGCACCGAGAGAAAAAGGGCAGCTCTCATACTGCGCACCATTTTTTTTTATCAGACCTCGCGCGTAATCATTAGATCATGTAACTACACTTCGCCATTTCGAACAGGATATTTACGAAGTACCACAAAATATATCACTATCTACCCATCTTTAGTACATACGTATTGGTGAGATGAGCCACGGCGAATAGCGTACGGGAAAAATTGTTTTTTTTTCGGGATGAAAATAAGAAATATTTAAAAAATTTTTTACTTCATTTTTTTAACTCGGAATGAATAAACAGACAAAAACTGTAAAATTGGGTTACTTTTGATATTATAGGTGACTTTCACGGTTTTTCACGGGACTACTTTAACAGAGCCTAAATAAGTTTGAAGTATTGGTTCGCAGTGATGAAAAGGCGGAAAAGGTGAATATTTCCGTAAATTACGATATACTAAGATTATAACTATGATATTTGTGTTGTACAAGAAATTTCCGATTTAGAAATTACCTTACAAAGTTTTTTTAGACAAACAAAAAATTTGACCCCACGGACCCCCTAAAGTCTCGAAAGTAAACTACGAGTATCGACTGTCGGTACCTGCTGAGGGTCAAAATTGATTTCCTCGAAAAAAACTTCAACTGGAAGTTACGGAATCAGAAATTTCCTGTACAACATGAATATCGCCATTATAATCTTGATATATTGCAAATTACGTAAACATTCGACCTTTTCACCGCTGCAAACACACCGTACTTTCTCACTCCGTTAAAGTTGTCCGAAAATCATTAAAGATTTTGGTCCTACGAGTTTCGTCCATGAAAACACAGTCACCAATTTCAAATACTAGTCAAGATTCAAATTAGAACGTGTTCGAAAAAATAGATACTCGATAACGATTATTCCAGAAAGTTTGGTGAAAATTTGAAGCAAGGTTGAAAACCGAATTTTTGGTAGCTTCTCGCTCCTTCACGTTGAATTTGTCTCCTAGCCGATGTTATTAGTATTGGTCTGTAATGTTGTAGACTGTATCGCTCGTTACGCAGCTTACAGTAGAGTAAAAGCAAACGGGAATGCTTGCCTGGTGGGGTTTACGCGGGTCGCAAGGGTTCCACACGAATTCCTCGACAACTCGCCGGGACTTGCTCGAGAACCTTCCAAAGCGGATAGCTGGAATGTTTATATAGGTACATTTTAGCATGCATTAATGATTGCATTAAGAAACACGCGGGGTAACTACTTCACGAGAACATCGAGCGCAACTGTAAGGTTAACGCGAATGTATCGGTCGAATCGTGCGAGCACACGTTGAATAGTCGGAATATCGTGAGACTGCGCATAGTAAAAGTAGCAAAGATCGAATCTCGAAGAGTCTAGAGAGCAGTCTGAAAGAGTCGAGCTTATAGGAAAGCACGGGGTAGCAAGTTTCCGTTCGTCGTGCGGATGAATCCTACTGGGAAAGCTTGAGAAAATTGAGACTGGCGCTTACTTATCCGAGAGCGAGTCTTGAGTGAAGTTGCTTGCTTCGCGTCTGACTCTATTACCTGACAAATTTGCTCTCCGCGAATACCGGCTGCCACTACTACCCCCGTAACCGTTGCAAAGCGTCATATCGAAAGACAGCGGAGCTTTTTCACCTTTTCCTTTATTTTTATAACCGCATGATAATATTGATCGAAAGTCTCGATTCAACCTACTTCTAAACGCGTCTTCCCATTATTCGGTTGCTTATAGCAGTAATTCTGATCGTTGAACCCAAAATGTCTCCTTTACCCTTCCGTTTATTAACGTTTTTTGAAACACGTGCGAGATAAGCTCCATCCAGAAATTGTTAAAAATAAACTTATTCGATTTTCCTACCAGCTTTGACATTTCACTGTAATCTAATACACATTATTGTTCTCCTGAAATAAATAATTACTTTATAACGCATCGTACCAATGTGCGGTATTCGTTTATAGTTTCTTCCGCGACCACGTGCCGCAATGTTCTCGGTACGAGATAGTAAAACGTAACTGCGGCTGCGAAAATCGGAGAAAAAGAAATAGCGGCCGATGAATGGTTTGGAGCGCCTGGTCTGGCAGATTATCGTTAATAAGAAAAACCGGGATAGAATGAAAACAAGAAGAAAACGCGTATTGAGGTTTGCCTCGTTAGCGTTCCTTTTACTTTGTGTGGTTAAAGGAAAAGCTCCCGGTACGGTACTTGAGACCGTTTCGATTCAATATCCACCGGGGGTCGCTCGCGTGCATCGAGGAAAATGCCTGAACTCGCACAGGGACGGAAGCCATGAGCGCAAATGAACCGGAAAACCTTTCGGACTTTGTTGCAGCCAACGCGAACGGACAATCTCTTTTATACTTCTCATTGTTTCCCCTTTCGTATCGGTTTGGCTCGCAATTATGGCGATTAAGCGTTGCTTCGCCAAGCATCCTATTCTTCCTCCCGCGGCCTTGACGTCGATTGATCGTCGTGAGTTTACCACAGTTTCCACCACTTTTTTCGTATTATGTAACACAAACGCTCGCCTTCTTCCGTCGCTCTCTCGGCTGCGATAACGTACATCCAACTTTGTATAAAATCGAACGGTCAGTCAGGAGAGTCGGATGCTTTTAACTGATTAGAAATTTTTTTATCCACAGAGAGTGGAAAGAATAATTCCTTGAATGTAAAGTAGGAAATTTGTGTATTATAAGGAACCGAGTTGATACGATAAAAAAAGTTAAGCTATTTTCTTCCCTGGGGAATCCGCGTAATGAGTTCCTTTAAATCAGAACTCTATACACTGGATGAAACTAACGTCGAATTTTACACGAAAATACCTTACCCCAGAAAATAGAATGAAAATCAATATCGGATTTTTTCCAAAAATTCATCGTTATTTTTCTAACGATACTCGACTGCCTGAAGCAACGCGAGCGTTCGACAGATTGGATAAACGCCGTGGGCAGCTAAAATGATATCTCGAAAGGTTTACTCGCTGTTGGCTTGTTTCGGGCATGTCGTGTGTATAAGACAGGTCTAGCGTAAAAAGAGTCGTCATCGTCGAGAAACAGTGTCGCTCGACGAAACTAGGAGGGTTGCACGAAATAATGTACATCAGTTTGGAGCTTGTCGTTGTCACGAATAACATGTCTCGTCGTTCCAGCGAAAACGAGGACGTACTTGGCGAGAATTTGAATCGATTTCGAATATAGAACGTATGTTTATTTCTCCCTTTCTCTCTTACTGTATATGTTTCTGCAAATGAGAGCTGTGTAGAACGAAGGTGGATGGGGTACGAGGTGAAACAATGCCATTGGATAACAGGGGCAATTATCCGGTCAGTTGTCGAGGGAGATAACGGGCGAGAGACGCGAGTGTGAAAAGCGTACGCGCAATCCTTTCTCGTACATCCAGCCGGTTAAAAACGCTAGAGAATTCGAAATACACGCCGAGGGGGTTGCGGAATGAAATTGTGCTGACGTATAAACTCTTTCTCTCTCTGTTGGTGCACTATCTATTCCAACTGCATGTATAGCTCCGAGTATTTTACACGCGGAGAAAAGGAAGTGCTGCCGCTGTGAGCGATGTCGATGCAACGATGCAAACGGACGAGAGCAACCGGAAATGCATACACGGAACACTCGCACGGGCGTGTGTGTGCGTACGCGTGGCATATCCTCGTACCCGCAGCATTCTCGTCGCCGCGACGGTTAGTGGAACGGGCGAGCATTCATAAAAACGTCCGCGAGTGAAAAAAAAAAGAAGTTTTTCATATCCCTCTCCAGCCTCGCGTATCTCACGCTGCGGTTGTCGTATTCGTGTGACTGTAAAAAAGCATAAACACACGCCCACGTATAGAGGATACTTTCTTTATATTCATATAAATGGCGATTGCCGCAAAGTTATAAAATATTATCAAGTTATTTTCGCATTGTTTCAGATTCGGTGAACCGCGCGACTGCGTCGCTTCGTTCTTTCGCTTCCTTTTTTTCAAACAGTCTGCAAACTTAACGTTATAAAGTGGATGGAAGAGAACGAGAAAGCAGCGAAATGAAAATGTTTCCTTATCAAATAGTCCTGGAGGACTCGGAGAATACGACATCGAGAGTGGAACACGAGTTTCGGTAAGTCCCAGCGCGTTAATACGGTACTAAATGACGATCGTATTCTTCTCGAACGATCGCAATTTACAATGAAAATATGCCAGGGAGAAGGCGAGCCGGTGTCACCAATGATAAAACAGGAGACGGTCCAAGAATTTATTAAACTTTTCGCTTCGAGCTATTCCAAGTACGTCGAACTCTCCGCTTGAATATATTTCTCGTTTCCCAGAGATATTATAAAGTTTGTACGCGTTTCGCGAAAGCTACGGTTATCGCCCGTACGAAAGTGGGACCACTATTCGGTGGTGGGAGGGTAGAAAACAGCGAAATCCTCGTGAAATTTGAGTACCCCGTTAAATCCGAATACTCACGCAGGCAAATCCCTTATGTTTACATGGCGTTATTCTCGCGCGAGCATTCTCCCTCAGTCGTTCTTTGTCTTGTCAGTTGTCCAATGCCACTAGCAAAACTTCATACGTATACGCCACGAAGTACGAGCTATAGAGAACGGAAGGGATAGAGAGAAGATCGAGAGGACTTTACAGTTATCCGCGAAACTCGCAGATTCCGTCGCCTTGCCAGAACTTGCTGCAATTTGAGAACGATTACATTCATGTAATGTATGAAGGCAGCCTTATCACTGTCCGATTGAAACGAGACGAACGCCAGATTTGGATCACTACATACCTTTGGACCATCTCAATCGTTTTACTTCTGTTTTACATCACGTTTTTTTTGTCACTCTCGACGTGACTTCGATAAAACTTGTTTAATCTTCGGTCCGATCGCGTTATCGTTCGGATCTGCAAATATATCGTCTATATACAATCTCGATGTGCTCTCGCAAACGGTAAACCTTCGAGGAGAGACGGGGGGGGGGGGGGGGGGGGGGGTGGAAATCACCAGCCGGCGAATTCCTATACGGGCATGTATATACGTATGTAACATACATCGCGTATGCTATAACAATAACTCTCGCTACATTTATCACGGGGAATGCTGATGCGCGTCAGCAGAGCTATATCTCTCCACTGGTGCGCATCCGAAATAGCTAGTCACGTGAGTGTCATATCGAATATCCAAGCGTATATTGACTGTTCGCTCTGAAAATTGTGATAAAATTTCGATAAGTCGATTCTCGTTCTATCTTGATTTCTTTTTTTGTAAAAAGGAAAGAAATTTTCTCCTATGTAATTTCTATTCAACGTAGATACCGATCTAAGGTATGATATATAAACTTAGGATCGTGAGGTTAAATCGATCTATGGTTCATCGAGCATTTTCGGAAACGTTTGATCAACAGTACAGTTCTGTTATCATTCGGTTAGGTCGTGGAACGAGACAATGGCAGGCGTAAAGAATAAGAAAGAGCGTCGTGCGAGAGAAGCGATATTAGACGATCTATACCGGAAACGCGGACGAGGCTAGGATGCGTACGTGAAATTTCAAACGTGACCCGGAGAACGGGGGAGGGGGACGAACGATGAAGGTTCACGGATGCAATCATCGTTAGACGCTAGGGAGGTTCGACGATCGCCAAGGTGAACGGTAGCTACGAGCCCTCGACAGTCGCTTCCGGAATCCAGCGGGAGGGATGTTAGTGAGGGAGGATCGTACGGTCGGGTTAACGCAATCGGGTAGAACAGCTAGGCCATATATATATATATACACGTACGGTTATACATAGACCTATGTGTATATACACGAGAGAGCTCAGGGGGTGAGCAACAATCACGGCCGATTGAATCTCTCCAGGTCCGTGGGACAATAGCGCTCGACCTCGAAGATGACTTCGTGATACGCCGAGGGCTTCACGTGAACTCCACCGTTCTTGCGAGAATAGCCAAGGATCTTGCCCTCCGAAGCCCTCAATCTCCTCTCCTCACACCCCTCCTATCCCCTCGACGACTAGCCGCTAGCCTTTTTTACGTATATAGGTATGCGGAATCCGCCTTTTTCATTCTTTTCCATCCCTCGGGTCCGACGATAATGTGACGAACGAACTTGGGAGTTAATAATTATTCTTGTCATCTAGGAACTCGTGATATAACGCAGAGAAGTTTTGGAAGAGGAGAAGTATTCGCTGAGCAATGAATGTTTTGGAATATCCAGGATGGTCAACGTCGATGGTGACGTGCAATCTCGAGTAGTCGCTCGAATGAAGTGCGCATGGGCGACCGGAAGTTCAACGCGTGTGTCGAGCTTTGCTGGCTTAGTGCCATTATTTATGTATTAGTTCATCACGGAAACGGCTGGCACGATAGCAAGGCCACCTGTGTCTTCCTCTTTCCCTTTCCAAGAGTTCAAGAATTTACGATCGAGCCCAGACGTTCTCCCAATGTCGTCTCTGTACGAGTGTGTACGTTCTCGCTCGGTCTCCGCCCGGATATCGAGATCGATCGCAGTCTCTATCGATACTCTCGCTCTCTCCTACTTTCTCTCCCACCCTCTCGCTTCGAGAGTTCAAAGATTTTACTCCACCTACCACAAAAGTCGTCCCTTTCAGCGATGCCATGTCCAGCGATTTCTGGAATCCCAGTGGTGCCGCGAGATCGTACGAGTCGTAGTCGGGAAAAGACTGCGATGCAGAATTCGCTGTGCAAACCCGACCGCAAGAATTCACGATGGAATAAAATTATAATAGATTACCGGGTGATACCGTATAAAGTAACTCGGCTTCTATTCGGTAAGAGTGACGACAATGGTGGTGTTAGCTCGGAGTCGACTTTTGCATAGACAAAAGCCACAAAGTGCCCCATGTGGTGCTAGACGACACGAGACCAAGATCGTTGGGACGGCGTATAATAAATTGAACGCGGAGGTCCTCGTCAATGTTGCATGGACAGTTTTCACTGACGCGTACAGAAAGGTTAATTGCCGACCATCCTCCGCCAAAGCATAGCTTCGTGGCCCCTTAAAAGCTTCGCGCTAAAAGATTAAACTTGCCTCTCGTGTACGCGCAAGATTATTGCATTTTTAACGCTACCGCCGCATCGCCATATAGCGTCCTGGCTGGCCTTCCCTCGTACACTCAGGAATAATGATATGCCCGGAATGTGCATGTTGTGGCGCTTCTGGGCTTTGCGAGCACTCGCTCTCTCTCTCTCTCTCTCTCTTTCTTTCTTTCCCTCCACCCTTGCCTCCCTCTAATTTTCTCTTATACATCCTCACGAATGAAATCATTGAAGGAATAAGCAACCCCGCTGGTAATTCCTGAATATTTCCAGGCCGAACGATAAAACAGGCAAAATAATAGAGATGGTAAGAAACAACGTAATCTTTTTAACCGCAGTGGAATAGCTATAAAATTCAGTGTTTTTCAAGCCCCCATAGTCGTGAAGAAATCTACATAATAATAAAGTTCGTGAACCCTCGGACGAGATGTTCGACTATTCGCGCAAGTACGCGGAGCGAATGCCTGATACGTTCGAGATATTCGTACTTATATGTCGGTGCAGTAACAATAATATAGACCAATATGCATAAAACGATGATTGCAACGGAATTAAATTATTCCCGACGTGCACTTGCAAAATCATAAGTTATAGTTCCTGCAGGAAGAGTTACGACATGGAAACTCACGAGGCGTTGCGCGCATACGCATCGATACATTGAGCTCAAGTAGTCCAAGTACAATTGTCGCAATCAGCAAAATAATATTTTCTACTTGACGGAAATAGTAAAATCCATTAGTCCGGTAGTCAATTTGATAATTCTCATTGTTTGTTTCTTTAGTTCTTCCTTCTGTTATGCTTTAACCGAATTCTACTTCGGACGAGACGCGACCAACATCAGTTGCAAGCTTCTGAATTAGTGACGTTGCGTAATGGCTAACTGACCATGGCGCATCCCGAAACGTAATTTTCCTCGTTCTTTGGCTTTAACGCCCAAGAGCACAACCACGGAATAAAACTATACACCACGGCGCGGGGTGTTAAGTGTTAACTATACCGGTACCTTTCCACGCAGCGAGCTAACTTGATTATCCTATTTTCTACCCGCCGACAGCCAACAGTGAATTCTCTAGAGCGCGTCGGCTAGGAGAGAGAGAAAGCTCTGAGAAAATGCGAGGGAGGGTTAGAACGGAAAGAAGATAAAAGGGAAGAAGAAAAAGAGGGGTATAAAACTCGGGTGCAAATACAATCCTGGTACATGTACTGGCTCAGAAATTTCAAAGACTTTTTCATCTCGTCTCTACTTCCGATATATATCAAATAATAACGTTTTGATAAAAAGGAGAGAGCCGTACAGAGACCAAGATGTAATATAATTTATGTGCCAACTTTGACAAGGATACGCTTATCGATATATACATTTATATCCGACCGAGTCATGATCGTAATCCCGATCAATAATTATTTACCGTCCTTTTTTTATGCCCATGCGAAAATGGTCGACCACTGTATTATTGTTTTATGGATGAAAGTATCGACAAAAGAAAACTCATTCGCCGTAGCGATGCCGGATCGTGGTGGTTTTAGGACGGGGTACTGGCTTAGAAGTTGGCATTTACGTAGTCGCGGCTGTTTTCCGACGGTCACGCGAGGACTGGGGCGGGGGGGGGGGGGGGGGGCTCGTAAAATACGGTGATCGCACGAACGCAATAAAAACTGTCGGGATGAGGCTTGTGCGAGTACCGCGTCGGTACCGATCCTTACATATAACGAAGAAAAGAGAAAGATCATGAAGGAAAGAACCGCACCCAGAGGGCTACGTATAAATACGAAGAAGACCGAAGCTCGTTCGTTCAGTAATTTTACGCGTACAAGTTCTTAGAAGACTACGATAAAACTATGTAGAGAAGCAAAGAGAGATTATGGAACGAGCGACGAACCGTGGCTTGCGCGACATCGGATATGGAGGATGGTAGTGGTTGGCTTTGGTTTTGGTGAACATGCGACCCGAGAGGAGAATCTTGTTGCGCTTTGTCGCACGCAATCATGCACGAGTGCCCGAAATTCTGGGCTATGATAAAGCAATACACCGCCACCGCCAACAGCTGTTGGCTGGTTCGTAATGTCTTAATAATTAGAAGTAAGAGGGAGTCGCAAGAGCGACCAGGTGTAGGATGAGAGAATGAGAGAGAGGGACAGAGAGAAAGACTGACGGGACGAAAGAGACGGAGAGAGGGAGAGAATATGTGAAGGTGGATGGGTGTAACTTTGCTGTAATTAGGAGCCTCGTGAATTCGTTGGTGGATGGAGACAAGCCAAGTTGGTCCTCGCTCTAATTAATAGTGATACTCAGGCGAGACGAGCCGAGTAGTACCGAGACAAGACCAAAAGGTTGGTGAGAGTGCAGGGTTGGGAGGGGTAGGCGAGACTAGCTCTCTCGGTAAGCCTGTGCCATGGGATCACGACACGACGAGGAGTAACTTAGATCAAGTTATAATGGCGTCAGATATTCAACTTGCTAAGCGATAACTCCTTGGTCGCTCCGGGAAAGCTGTGACTGAAGGGGCTCTGGGAGAGCGTGGCAGGGAGTTGAAATCCACGAGGTGGTACCACCTACCGGGCTGCGGGAAAGGGATAGCTAGAGAGATGCGACGATATACTTATACGACAGAGATGGGACCTGAGAGGAGGTTGAACTATACAGCCGCCGAGGATGACGATGGCAACGACGACCTCGTTTCCTGGACCAGCGAAGCATCGGTCGGTGAGCGAGAGGCATGCTCCGCGTATCAGCCATTCTCTGCGGTGAAAATGAGCTCCGCTCGCGTTCCTTGGCGTTTGACCTTTCTACTACGAATCCCG
This sequence comes from Netelia fuscicornis, assembly GCA_946811545.1. Classification (NCBI taxonomy): domain Eukaryota; kingdom Metazoa; phylum Arthropoda; class Insecta; order Hymenoptera; family Ichneumonidae; genus Netelia; species Netelia fuscicornis. Next base: position 1,367,257 of record OX328015.1, read on the forward strand.
GTGGAAACTGCCAGGTTCTCGATGGAGGGTACATCCACATAGCGGAGAGCGCAGTTACGAGACTGTTCACGGTGCGATTCGTACGCCTCGTTCCAGCGCGGTACACACGCCAATGTCATATTCGAACGACCCCAACGTCTGTCCTACGTGTGTCGCACATCTATGTTGTCTCTATGTGTGTGTCTCTCCATCGTTCTCTTCGACTCTAGTATCTCTAATGCCAAGTTTGTGTACACACTGGGCACACACGCGAAACGTCCAAAACCCGCACCCGACCAATCCTCCTTGCACCATACACATCAGCACTTTGGTACCTACATATTCTGAATCGTTGACGAACTAATTAGTCGACCGCTCGATAAGCATCACCTCTACCAACTCCATCGTCGTCATCTCATACCCCACGACCTTTCCTAGTATTCGACCTCGCCCAAGCCTTGAAATTTCATCTCGCCTCGTGGAAATGTTACGCTTCACATTGAATGCCAATTTCTCGATGTATAATATTACGAGGGACGCGCGAGGCATGTGTCTGATACGTAATGATTGCTACTTATCCTGGAAAGTTCGATGGAACATCATACGGTCTTTGATGGTCTCTTCTCTGAAAAGATCCTGCGTGTGCCTCCATGGGTACCGGTGCTCGCATTACCATCCGATTGGAATTCCGCAAACATATCTCTCTCTCTCGCTGGAGCGCATCCGCGCGATATTCGTGAAAACGAATCAACGAGCGCATACCGAGTCTACCAGATACGCGAACGTATGAAATTTCCCATCCGCTCGAGATTAAACTAATACAGACGCCTTTTTCTATATTCACGGGATCTTGCGACGTGTGGCGTGTACTTTCTCATTGAACACATTCTGCGATCAAGTCGCATTGTTTCCTGATACGTCACCGACTCATTATTATCTTGCTTCGTACATTCTACGTTCTAAAGGGTAGGTACGTATCAACAGTAAAAATACGAACGAACGTCTGACTTTCTGTTGCGTCAACTTTAAGGGTTGAATGAAAATTTGCGGATTTGAAATATTTTCGAACCCAGGCCTCATTACACATCCGCTTATATTCGGGGAAGTGTCGTTATTGCGTAAAGGGGATCGTACGAGTTCAGAGCCGGCCTTTCATTCCTGCTTCACCCTCTCCTTCGCCCCGCAAAGCTCTCGCTCGTTCTCGCTTGCGTTTCCTCTTGGTTGTTCGCAAGGGAAAGATAGCGGTAACACTGTCAGAGTATACACATACTTTCGTACAGAATAACCGCGCATCGGGAAGAAGCTCGCGGGCACCCCCGATGTTACATGCTGGTTTGCTCTGGCTGACGCTGGTATATGCGTGGGTTAGAGAAGATGCAAGAAGAGCCCCGTACAGTGTTGGGAAGAGAGGCACACGGAGGGGACGAGTGAGAGGTGCCTACCACTCTCACCGAAACTTCGGAGCCCTCTTCTCGAAGGTTCCTCTACGAGAGCTCATGAATTTCAGACACGCTCGTGCGCGCACCCATCCCCCCTCGGTCGTACCCACGCCGTTAACCCACGAAACGGCATAACTCGCGCGAGAACTCGTGTGCGCGAGATACACACTCACCCTTGTATACCATGGTGGATCCTCCCGCTACCCTCGCCAACCCTCTCGACTCACTCCCTCACCAACCCCATACACACATCAGCCACTCCTTCAACCTACTCGCTCTATCCAACATCACATAGATAAAGACCGCCGCGCACACTCGACAAAACGTATATACGAGTTTACGAATCTTCGTTTCTGTACAAACTAGACGCTTCCGTGAGATGCACTCACTCGGTTCTCGCTCTCTCAGTTGGTATATACCCTCGTAAACGGGAGGGAAAATTTGTCTGAGCGCCTGTTCCTGACGCCCATTTCGCTGCTACGTCTCATTCTCTCATTCTCACTTTCCACTTCCCACCTCTTTCCATCTCACATCCTTTCTCGTCACATTTTGTGAAGATTTCGGTGATGACCACGATGTTACTCATCATCCAGATCGAGTTATAAACTCGTATGAGATATTCGCGTTAATTGCTTTCTGGCAATTTAAACTGATATCATATAACTGAACAGACCACACACCCATCTATATATGATACTTTTCTCATTAATCTGTTCTAACCGTGCCTTATTAAAAATTACAACACCTCGCTATTTTGTTCGAAAAATTTTTTAGATTCCGGGCAGCTGCGAGAGTATGTAGTAGGTGTAGGATTCGTGTGTTGTATACGTAATATAAATACGTACGAGACATACATGTGCGTATATATTTAGATATCGGAGGAGCAGAAGCCGCAACGAGTTTTCATGTAGGAGCTATATCCAGCGGGGGAAGACGAATTTGGGTTGCGCGCTCAGCGAGCAAATGCCTAGCCCGAATAAATTTTTAACGACGGAAACGTCCTGTTTCCTATCTCACCTCACCCCCGGTATACCAGAAACTCGCAACTACCTTTCTCTCTCTCTCATGGTGGCATGTCCGCGTATACCGGCCAGCACATATCGTCGGGAAAAAGGAAAATACAAGCGCGCATCTCTCTCGCTATTTTCGAACGCTCAGCACAGTGCTCTTCGTCTCTCGCCGCACTCACCGCGAAGACAAGACTAAATAAATACGCATCCGCGGGGCATACATCAACGGGCAACGTACTTCGTGCCTACCTTCGAGCTACGTACTCGCAGGCCAACACACGGCATTGCTCTTCCAGCATACAGAGTATTGCAATTGGTTACCCGGAGTTCTCTATTTCGCAATGATGTATATATATAGAATAGGAGGAGGGTATGTATGTACGTAGAGTGAGAGGCACACGCAACGATCCCTTGAGAATTTGCAATTTTCTATACGGACGCCGAGAGATGAGCAGTAGCTGCATCTTTTTTCTCCCTCTCTCTCGAACCTCTTTCGCTATCGTGCCAACGTGAAAATACACGTATATTTTCTTACATAGACATATATAAGTACATCGATGGAAAATGTGTATATCGTATACGTATTATATATAAAATATACTCGCTATGTATCCGAGATCCGATATGTGTGAGCACGCTCGTGCCTAGCGCTACAGATGCATACCAGGAGGAGTTGGAGGAGGTGAAATAAATTGAGTGTGCCGGGGCGAGCTTTTGAAATTCAAAACATTTCACCCGCCCTTACCGAGAGAGTACGCACACGAAGAACCGAGGGCCTTGGTATACCGATGCCACGGTTAGATAAAAGATACGGGCGTACGAGGGGGAACGAGGGCGAACACCGATCTTTCGGAAATCTCCAGGGGTTCTTAGACATATACATAGTTTTACGGAAAGGAGCTTGGTGCATTCGCGTATATGCGTGCGAATCCTAGGTCTCGGGAGAATTCCCCCGAGCACAAGTACGCAAGGATGCGACGAATTTTCACAACTACGTAAATTTGATTTTTCTTGTTTTTTTTTCAACGTATCTCGCGTTCGCATCGATCGCGATTATATATTCGCGACTATTCGCGTCGACGACTTTTCAGTAGGAAATTGATTACCGTGCCTGGCACACCTGTACTACGTATCTAGGTTTGGTATTACGTGCGTGCATGTACGTATACAGTACACAACCTTTTCGCCAGTCTCGTCTATAAGCACGTATCCTGCCGAGCTCGATCATTCAAGCTCAGCACACCGTAACGAAATAATTATCGGAGACCGGTCCCTGCTTCGCGTTGCGCTTTGACGTGTGTTTGTGCGTACTTTTATCGAGTCGTCAGCATGAATTCGCGAAACCGTGAAAAACAAATTTAGTTCGTGACTTGGAAGTCAGCGAGACGGTATCGGGAGACGAGTGTTTGTCGTTTTTCTTTTTGTTTCGTCTTATTATTTTTCTTTCTTGTATTTTCCGCACGATTGCCGCGTATGTGCGCGCAATGCCCGTGAATCAGGGAGTGAAAACTTGGTCGTCGAGCGAGGAATATAACAACGAGACGAGAAACAATGGAATTTCGATCTCGTCTTCGTCGGGTGTTCATGGAACGACACCGGAAATCATCTTCGGTTATCGTACTACCGGAATGATAGAGATATCTAGGACAGTAGGGGATGACGTTGCTCATAAGCCCGCGGTAGTTATGACGTCGTCCCATCACAGGTATTTATCAATGTTTTGTTATTTTTTTAAACGATCACAAGAGTCGGAAGAACGAACGATAAAAATCGAGAAAACCCATCGGGAATTGGAAAAAAAATGTCTCTGTACGAGTGTGGCCCGAATGGAAACCTTGAAAACGAGAAATCCGATCCAACGGCGGGTCGTTGGCATTTTATTTCGCAAATTGAACTTTTATTCCGCGAGAAAATTGAAAATAAATCATCCGCGGTGAATTCGGCTCTGTAGTATTATTGCCTAGAAACAAACCCGTGACTAGTTTGGTCTCTTGAAAATACAAACGCAACAAAAAAACAGAAATAAAAAAAATATCTCGCTACGTATACGAACCGCTGTATCGTTGCGGGAACGACGAAATTGTTTTTCAGTCCACTGCGGGTTATTTCCTGAATGGTAGAATTGCGCGAGAGGGTGGGAGGGGCGGCAAGAGGGAAAGTGGGAGAGGGAGAGACCGAGTGGGGAGGATGAAGGTATATATCCGGAATATACAAATGCATTTCGATGTACAGCAGCCACGAAAATGCGAATCCATTTTGACCACGGAAGAGGTGTTTAATATTTATATAGCTCAATTAAGCAGGTAGTTTCGGCGCAACGACAGCGTTGTTCGAAAAAGCGTAACGAAGTCATGTTCCATTTGGGAGTGGTATACGCGGAGGAAAAACAGTGGCCGCGGCGAAATATCGCGGTATGGGCACATGGAAGGGAGAAGGAGGGGTGGGTCAGGGGGGAAGTATATGCTGCCTCGAAAATTTTGTCACTTTCCTCGAATTTGTCACGAGCCGCCCAACAGCCTGGGTTCCAGTTGGCGAGACTCACGTGGATTCCATTTATTTCATGGAGAAATAAGTCGCGCAACGTAGAAGTAAGAGAGAGAGAGGGAAAGAGACAGAGAGAGAGAGAGAGAGAGAGAGAAAGAGCTGCAGGTGCGGGAAAGATGTGTTGGAGGCTGCGAGAGAGACGAGAGTATAGGAGAACAGCCAAGGAAGCACACTCCAGCGATCTTTATTCTTGGTTTTACGTGCGCTCCCGGTCTCGCAGCTCCCTTACGAGAAACGTGATTCGCGCCGGGCGCAAGGAAAGAACCGTACTGTAGACGTATACGACGACGACGACGACGACGACGACGACGACGACGACGACGAAAAACGTAGACCGAAGAGAAGAAAAGCGAGCCGGCGATAAGTGTATCCTAGTAGCAGAGGCGCAAACGATAGAGCTTCCAAACTGAAAAAACGACGACGTCCACGACGTGGCGGCGTTCCCACGTACGCCGAGTGAACGGTTCCGATGCCATACTGTTACGAAGAGTTCGAAGTGGAAGACGGACTCTTACTCCTGAATCGAGACGTTGGTTCGCTCTCTCGGACGGTGGTCGACCGGATTCTTCGTCCGATAAATATTTAACGAGAACTCGGCGGGCTACCCAAACCCACCCTTAGTCACTCGTAGAGCGGTCTTCGGGCCATGCTATACTGAACAAGGCACGGAACAACCCCCACAATCGTATATTCCACGACAACTTCTCTTCGGTCAACATGGCTACTGTTTTAACTCTAGGCCACACGTATGCCACACGAGAATCAGGTTTCTCAACGACTTATGGTTCCTGCACATAGATCGTACGACGGGTCACAATGTTTTTGATTCAGGCATGTATGTAAGGCCTCGATTATGCAACGTAACGTAAGCAGGGATATCACTGTAGAGGGTTGTCGAGGAATATTTTCTCTAAAGGATAACGGCGAAAGAACGACTTTTCGAGGACTAAAAATTCATCCGGTCTTTCGATTCCCAACCGTATTGAATCTTTAATAGCTATCTGATAGAGTTGGATCGATTCAACTCGCTCCTTTACAGAAAACACACTCTACCGGTGCTCTTACAAAGTAGGGCAAAGGTAGTTCGAGTTTCGATCTCTGTACCGTCGTTTTGATCGTTCACTCGAGACACACTCCATTCAATTTATTTTTGGTCAAACGGTATGGGTGCGCATCGTACAGAGACGAGCTTTGACCTTAACGCTATCATTGCGCGCAAAGATATCAATGCGTACCTATATACGGGAAAAAGAAGAGGAGGGGTTTCTCTCGTTATATGAGAACCTTATAAGTCCAGACGAATTCCGAGTTTTTCGAGCTCTTTTGAGGCAACGACCCAGTTGGCTTCCGTAGTTGAATTTATTGGCGTTTTGATGAAAGCATCCAGCGAGTTATTTCGCCCGTCTTGCCTTGGAAGAAGCCGTCCGCCAAACCAACGTACCTCTTTTTCCACTCGGCCCTAGGGCCATAAATTTTAAAGAAAGCTTTCGTTCTTTGCACCCTTATATACCCCCGCGCTAGCATCCACTATAGCTACCATGGAAGCATCCTCTTTCCAGCTAGCTAGCACTAGCTGCACGTACTTACCTACGTCCTACGTCTCACTGCCAGTTTAACTTTCGAGAAAATTGCTCTGCCAACCGGAAAAAGCGGTATCCCTTGTGGACGAGAAAAGGAATCGACTGCTTACCTTCGGACCTGCTCTTATTATACGAAACGAACGAGTCAAACGGTATCGAGCTCGACGGGATGAAATCTATCCCACCTATATATCCATGAAAATTATACACTCGAATGAAAAACATTTGTAAATATTGTATCTGTGACGTATGTCCTTACTATTTTTTATGCCTAGCCCTCTTGCCTTTCGACAGATTCGAACGAAACGAATATCATGGATAAGTGACTCCTAGAATCATCCATCATTCCTATGCCATAATGCCCCTCTCCCCTAAAAAAAGGGAGAATGTTAAGCGGTGAACAATCTTTGAAAAGAAAATGGCAAAGAAAAGAATGGCAATTTATCAAGATTATATGTATAAAGAGATCAGGTGTGTACGTAAGCTTTTTTCTGAATTGCATTGGGGGAGGCTCGAGGTCTTACGACACACCCCGTAACCCGTAAAATTCGCACATATTTACATAATTGTGCGTACAAATTCCAAACTACGAGAAAAGGATTTGTCGGCATGTTGAAAGTGTCTACGAGTGAGATATGTTCACGGTGTGCCCATACACCGCGCTCATCCTACGTGAGCTCTTTCCACTAGTTTGAATTGGGTTATGAATTATTTATGCGAAAACCTTACGTTTTAAATGTCAGCGTAATTCGCCGTTATGCGTATCCCGTCCTTGTACCCTTCATAGATTTTCCACTCGGTTAGCTCCAATGTTAACAAATATATACGGTACGAAGGTTCAACCTATATAGATGGGTTGAGGTTAGTGTGCTCCCCGGTACGATAAGTACGGCCAAACTGATTAATTATAGATGAAAAAGGGGCGTTCGTACGGTTTGGTGTTTGTCTCCATTAGAAATTCTCCGTCTCGTCTCTTTGCCAGCGCATAGCCCACGGCGGAATCGCAGCATTTTCGCTAGAACAACAACAATGACGCTGACTCACCCGTTGAATCCCACCCGCATCCGTGACGCTCTACAGAGCTTTTTTTTTTACCGAGGACTTGATCTCGTTCGAATGAATACTTTATCACCGCCAACACGCGATTTTCACCTCTGGCTTGTCGAACAAATTGCAAAAACGAAGAGATCGCGACGGTCTTCGAAATGAGAAAAGATAGTCGTTGGATAACGTCTACGGAAAGAGCTGGACTTTTTACGTGAACTAAAAAAACCAACGGAGAGGGTTCTTTCAAGCACGGTGACTGCGATCTTCTTGGGTTGCTTCGACTGATCGCATTTTACTCTCACTCTCTCTCTCTCTCTCTTTCTCCCTCTCTAACCATACGTACCACCCACGATCCATATATTTCTCTTACTCTTTTTTATCGGTTTCTCACGAAGGTCTCTTTTCCCTAGTGAACGTCCGACTCTCGCTCTCTCTCTTCCTTACTTGCCATTACCAATCGTCTCGATCGGCCACCCATGGGACTGCCGCTATGGTAGAACAGGTGGATAGCTCGAGAACCATCTCCTTTCCCTCCTTTTGTATACTACATCGAGGCTGTTGCTTCTCCTATGGGTACAATTCTCGTTCGCGAATTTATCGTTAAGGTTTCCTGCGCGATCGTACGACCGGTCGTTATCTCACCTAGCGATATATATACGTATGAGTATCGTCAGGGTAGTTAGAACTCGACTTTCATTCCATCGTTCGATATGTGCCATGTGCAAGTAGAACCGACGATGATGCAGGAATCATGACGTCTATATCTGATTCTCGACAGACACGCGACGATTTATTCTCGCTTTTGCGAACGTGGTGTAACGTGTGATTGGCAAAAATTGGACAAAATAAATGGTACCAATGGCGATTCAAGCGTTCAATTTTCATTATTACCACCAGAGGCGCTGACCGAGTATTTTCGGTTAATCGAGTCGTCGAAAGTTCCGTTCTCATCCGATCGTAATGAGAACGGAGGCGCATCGAGACGGTTACCATTTGCTACGTGTCTCTTTGTACATGCTGAGCTGTGCGTTTTGTGATTGTGAGAAACACACGCTCTATATACAATCTCGCGATTCGACTACGTGAGTGGCGCATCCCCACCCACTGAGCGATGGGGATGTTTTCGCGGCAGTACGAACCAAACCTACGCTTTTCTCCTTCCTACAAGAAGAATTTAATATTAATACACAATTTGGCCTCTGTCTCGTACGGTCGTCCTGTAACAACGTCTTCTCCTGTTTACGTGCCCTCTCGAATTTATTATTCATACGGACGTAGCGCGAGAGAAAGAGAGCGGAGACTGAATACAAATGCGAATTCCGTTCGGCGTAGCGCCTTTCGTCGAAAGTGCGTTATAGGTGGAAGTGACTTTACGAAACTAAACTAGCGAGAAGACGTGGAAAATTTAAGAGTACGAAGACTGCGACGAATTCGAACGATTGGTCACTCCTTCATGAATCTTTGAAATTACCGTCGCATATGGCACTAACGCGAGCTTGCAGCTCGGAAATGCTATAAAACTTGAAATCTTCATCCAAGACGTGTCGGCCTATGTACATATACACGTACGTATACGTGTGTTTACGACAAGGTGCGAGATGCACGAGGGGCCAAGGAGGGGTTGGTTATAGCGATACGTATAGCCACAAACATGAGAGCCATAACTAAGCGTAGAGAGCGGAAAGTTGAAATTCTCACGGTACAAACAGTGAGACGGTGGTGTCTTTGAACTTTCGTATTACCATTTTGAGTGGTTCCTCGCGGGCTCTCTTACCTGGCTGTAACAGAGCGAGAAAGAGAGTGAGAGAGAGAGAGAGAGAGAGAAAGAGAGGTAGTCGAGGCTTGAGAATGGGGGATGGAGTCGAAAGAGGAAAAGGCAGTCCACGTCTGAGTCGCATGAAGCTAAACGCAAAGTCCTGACCAACTTCGCTCTCGAAGAAACGTACACATCTCACCACTATCGTATTCGCTGAGGAAGGGAGAGAGAGAGAGAGAGAGGGAGAATGAGTGAGCCGAGACAATCCCGGGTTGCGACGAAACGTTGAATTAAAACTTGTCGCGGAAGAGCCGTTCTCCATTTGCATGGGTAAACCCAAAGTTTTCCGCGTCTCCGAGCTCGTTTTCCTTTCCGCCGCGAAACATATACCCACTGTAGGTTCTCATCTATATATGTACGTATACATAAAATATATGTATACGCGTACATAACGATTGGTGGAACGGCGACAAACGTCTTATCGAGAACGATAAAACCACAAGGGAAGTAAGAAGGGCGGACGTTTACCCTTCAATAGATTCGAGCGTGGCTCTACTTAACGTCTACTCAATTCTAATCTCCATAACGTGGCTTTCCCGTGGTACATCAAGCCCATTCTCGAAGCGATAAAGATTATATCGCGACGTATATATATGTATGTTATTTATACGACGGCGCTCGCGCTTACTGTCAACCCTCGTATTGAAACCCGACATCCTCACCATCGACTCGTGTGGAATATGAATTCGGTAATATAATATCTTTCTCTCTCTCTCTCTCTCTCTCTCTCTCTCTCTCTCTCTCTCTCTCTCTCTGTACCTTGCTGGCACGCGTATTCAACTAGAGGTGTTGAATTCATGAAGCGTGAGTTGGTCGTGGTGTTCGCGATACCTTTAAGCCATTCCTGCTTTCCCACCCTCGAGCCTTATCACGCGTGATCCGTCACACAGCTCGACAGCCTAAATACCGTCATATGACAGATTTTAGTCGCGTGGAAAACGCTTTTCGTGCCTATGAACATACGGGGTGCGTGATGGGCTTTCGGGCTGCGAATATGCGTTGTAAAATGTGGGTGGGCAAATATACCCGTATTCGTATACGTTGGTTGAGTAAATATTCACGTATATAGAGGTATATATCTGTATAATATATGTGTATATAATTTATATACAGAGAGAATGGGAACTAGAGAGCGAGAGACAGATACGAGCCGAGCGCCTTTATACGATATTATAAAACACCTACATTCCCTCATAAGTCCGAGGTAACGGAAGAAAACTGGAGGGTGGCCGCGCTCCTTTCTCGTAACAATATATTTCCCTACGTCCGACTGAAATATACATAAATAAGCATTTTTATGACGAATGAACTTGGAAATATTCGAGACACCCGAATTTATACTTAAAGTTTATACAAAAAGTGCGAAGAACTGGTCAATAGTCGAGAAACTTTGAAAATTCGAGTCGAAGAATGGCACTTCGTTGATGGACGAAGAATAACGATAATAATAATGATAATAATAATAATAGTAATAATAATAAAGCAATATCTACGCCACGAGTGTTATCAAAAACGAAGGAACGTTCGGTCTCTGGGCTCTGTCTGGTGGTATTAGATTCTCGAGGGAAGGTTTTCCATCTTCCCTGTCTCCTGCGGTCTCGTATTACGATCACCGTCGTCCTTTTCGTCTCGGCTGGTGCCGCGTTGCCATTGCCGCTGCTGCAGCAGCACTCCGAGAAGATGAGTTAAGGCTCGAATCCGCGAGGCAAGGCGAGCACCAAATCAAAAACAGCTGGCGATAAAACCGAAGGCGGTGGACGGAAAACGAATGGCTCGATTCCGTGATTTAAGGAGAGGTCGTCGTATTAGCGGGGTTTGGCGACGAGCCGGGCTTCGCGAAGGGAAATAAAAGGAGCAAAGAGAAACACCCGAGCCTTCTGGTGGAATTGGGGCAAGAACATTTCGAGCACGAAAAGGCACTCAGCATTTTTACGAACTTTTTCAAAGCGTTCGATCGATCGATCGATTTATCGATTCGCTCGGATAAGAAAAGAAAAAAATAAATAAATTTTCTAGCCCAAAGTTATTACTTACCTTTTTTCTTTCACGTCCAAATATCGATACCTTTCGTCGACTCGCAAGGTCTGTTGCTCTTGTTGCGATAATGGTAGCCCCATACCCGGTAAAAACCGAGGCGAAGTGGCTCTCGCGCGTGCTGGGTCGATTTTTACGATGGATACTACTTTGCTATTACGTCTACTTACCGCGTTCTACTCTACCAAGCTTCGGGCGCCCTTTCTTAAAAAAAAAACCGGTAAAAAAGAAAAAAGAAAGGAAGAAGTTCCCGCAGGTCGGGGTTGCTAGGAAATATGGCAGCTGTCCTTATGAATTATCGCGAGCGGCGCATGCTCGACGTGTATTAAAATCCTTTTAACCGTCCATAAATAAGGCTCTCGCGTTCGACCAGGTAATTCCCGTGGGGTATATACGTATAGGCACCCCTCTGTACGAACAAGAAATTCCGAGACGCCGTGCTCGTTCGCGATTTTTTACTCCAACGCGAGATGGAACACGTTCCCGCATAAATACTTACGATTTCGGGAGGTGATCCTTCGATCCGACGTCTTCCCTGGAGGAATGATTATCCTTGCGAGACACTAAAATACGAACAAACTCTGTACGTGTTAACGACGTCTGAGTATCGATCGCTATTATTCACCAAAATTGTTTCACAAATAATTAAAAATCGTCTACTTCTCATTCACGTTTTATCACATAAATATTAATAACTCGAACTGTTGATCATGATTACACCAGATTTAGCTCGAAAAAATGTCGATATTTTTATCCGTCTGGTCGCGTCTGTATCTACAGAAGGTAAAGTAAAACGTTGTCGGTGAGTAACCAGCTGATTTCTAACTTATCCACGATCGCAAAACGAATTTTCCCCTGATAAGTTAGCAAACGTAGATAAACAAATTTTTCCAATTCCCTCGTTATCAAGAGCCGATCGTGATAAGCCATCGGATAATACGGAAAAACAAGAGATAAAAGGCGGTGGTTCGACCGAAAACCACCGACGATACACAGATGTCGACACGGCGTCCATAACCGGTTCGATCCGGTAAGGGCTATGCGCAAGAAAGTCTGCGCAGTCCCATTGACCGGCCAGAAGGAGTCCGAGCCTCCAATAGCGAACCACGGTAGCTTCGGTGATAGCATAGTGATCAGTTCGTCGAGTGTTCCGTATGCGTCGCACGTAGAAAATCGTTCTCTCGTCTTTGCTTGCTGGGCTGCCCCTCTTCTCAAGCACACACTCTCGTTGGTAACGTTAAAAAACACCTATCCTTGGGGTTCGTATTCATTGTCCGATTATTAACAATCGTCGCTCGCAGTTGCGATCTCAATCGTTGATCGGGTTCGCGGTGAATCGTTCTTTTCCGTTTGGTCGTCTTTAAACAAAAGAAAAACAGCTATCCGAGTTTGAACGTCAACTGCGTTAAGCTGCAACTGTTCTTTGGTTCTGCGGGTCTTCAGCGATCCACCAATTCGTCGAGAGTTACCAGACCGACAAAGACGAGGTAAGTTGCTCCATGAGTCATCCGCTCACGACGGGTTTGAGTTTGTAAAGGCTCCGAGTTACTGTGCGCGCGAGATATATATATATATGTATATGCATATATATATATATATACGCGTCTTTTCGTCTGCTTCGATTTATACGCTCGAAGAATTGTTCTTTGACACGAGCATACGGGATAAATCGACGTTCAAGAATCCCTTCCTGTGCCATATAACGCTATAAGTGTTGCTTCGTCGCTGTAAAAAAATCATTCTCCCTACTGACCTCCCTCGAATAACCGTGAGTTAACTTCGACGATCAAGTGTCAGATTCGACGTCGATAAAGACCCTAGATACCTTCCCCATATCCTCGCTCCATCGATAATCGTCTCATTTACAAAATAATAATAATAATAACAATTTTCCTTAATTCGTTAATTTTCATTAATTCATTAGTGAAAAAAGATCGTTTATTCAACCGAGTGTACGATATAAATTGAATGAGAAAACCCAGGGTACATTTCGCGAACGGAGAGCACAGTCGGGTTAACCCCAATTCCGTTGGTTTACACGGAAAATCAATAGACTAACCCTACCCCTCGGAGACTCCGTTACTATACGCGATTCCGCACTCACGCTCTCTGTCTGTCTGTCTCTCTCTCTCTCTCTCTCTCTCTCTCTCTCTCTCACTCTCGCTTCCATTCTCATTTACTCTCTTTCTCTCTTTCTCCTGCTCTCTTTCTCTTTATCACGGTATCCTCGAGGATATTTCGCGTGCGATAAAGCAAGGACGCGGCAGGAAATGCACGATTTCCCGCGTCCGGAGAAATCGATAATCGTCTCTGGATGCTCGCGAGAGGGACGGCTCGACAACGGTAACATGCGCTCGCACGTTTTAAAACACTTCCTTATTTCGTGCCTTCGTATCTTTCTGGCCTTGAAACCAAGGATATAATCCAATTATTGAATAATCGCCGTTTAGCGTAGCCCGAGCGAGTAACTTATTTGCCCTGCAGTATCATTGCCATGAGTGTCTACAGGGGGACAGAGAGTGAGAGAGAGAGAGAGAGAGAAGGCGAGAAAAAGAGCCAAAGAGAGAGAGAGAGAGAGAGAGAGAGAGAGAGAGAAGCTTCTGTCATCGCGACACAAACGGCGCGAAAATTTGAGCAAACAGAACGTATTATACAATAATCAACAATCATTCAAAATTTCTCATAAATGTTCATAATCGCGGAGTAATAACTAGTTCAAAAAAAGAAAAAACGAGAAAAGAAGCAAAATTATATATATCGGGTGTCTTAACAATGATTTTTCGACGGGGCGGTGGTATATCGGGGAGTATATAAAAGACAGAGAAGCACAGCGCGCACATGCAGTCCCGAGTGTGCTGGGCGCTTCCACGGAAATCAATAAGCGACGAACATCTGACTCAATTCCGTGTATAACCCCATCGACCAACAACGAGATCGATTTTTCTTGCATGTGTAATGCATCTGTCTACTACTGTAATATACCCGTTTTCCCACGTATGCCTCTCTCTCAATAGTCGATATATATATATACACGTCAAATATATATATGTCTGCTACATCACAGGCAAACCAGGGCAGAGTCTCGAAGAGTGTACGCACGTCATCGATGACGACTCAATAACGATGATATCGCGAATCAAGATGCACGAGTTCGATCTAATTGGTCGTTTAATATCGATCGAACGTATCGAAATAGCGAAGAAAATCGAAGACTCGTTGCGAACACTCGAACAACTCGAATCCCTTCTTCGTGAAAATTCGCGCGCATTAAAACACACCCACACACACCGAGACACTGATGCACAGTTTGCAATCGGCATGGCGCCAGAGCACGCATGATTAATTATGTCTAGATATTAATGAATTTTTCAGCAGATTATACGTTCAGCATGTTCACGTCGCTTAACGACACGCAAAAGTCTTTCGCACTAGAGCATAATTCTCGAAAGAAGTTAGGCGACGGCATTGGCAGAGGAAAGAAAGATGTTCGTTTTGTCAAGTTATGTAATACGCTCCTGAAACGTGTGACATATATACATTTACGTAACGCGCAGTACCGGATTTGACGTGGCGAGAAGGACGAAGGATCCGACCCCTCGTTTGGCGTCCAACGCAAATGTTTCAGGAGCGAGAGAACGATGTTTTGGTAAATGTTACGCGATCGTTTAGGTGGCGACTACGTTTTTCGACTGCGAGACGCGACTGCGTGTAAGTCGAGGAAAGATAACGCGGAAAAGCTTCAGAACGCGCGAGTACCGTAAAGATTTTCCATTTTGGAGATTGAAGACGACGCGTAGATAACGTTCGTGTCTACGATCGCGAGAGATAGACGAACGTTTAAGGCCAATGTCGTGTTTAGTGCCTCGAGTATGCTCTAGCTCGCGGGAGATTTCTCTATCTCTACACACATTTTATAGTCTTACACAAATTGTCTTTATTATTTTCCATTTTTTTTTGCCGTTCGTTTGCCTTGTTGACGTACGAATTTGGCGATAAATTCGGCTTCCGGCACGCCTTCGTCGACCGACAGCTGCTGTAGCAACATCCCAGCACTCGAATCAGAACTGTCATCGGGGCATTGCACGAGAGTACGACGTCCAGGTCGCTGCCTGGCAGGCCCGTCGTCATCGGCAGTCGCAAGTATCATCGTCAACGAGAGAGGAATTTTGCCATTTTTGGAAATATAAAGAGAGAAAGCGAAAGAGAGGCTCGGGGTGGAGAAAAGACGATAGCAGCGAGTAATATCCTAGTGGGGCTAGGCGCGAGCATTTCAAAACGCGAAGGTGTAAACGTGGGAGTCGTGAAGAGGTGACCGGAAATATCGCCATGCCGGCAGGTATAGGCGCTTCGTACAGGTCGTTGGGTGACCTGGGCGAAGACGTCTACAAAAGTACGACGATCGTCGATCAGACCCAAACGACGGGACAGAGCGTCCTCGAGTCCGTGAAAAAGGCTTTCAGCTTCGCATCGCCAAAGATCGAACTGAGGAAGAAGGATCCGCTGATCGAGGACAGAAGGGAGAGCGTTTCGATAGTTTCAAGGTAGGTCTTTCAAAACACGGGCGATCGGGATAATTAACGAAAAATAGATGATAACAAAAAAACAACGCGGTGCTACTGGTCTCTTTGTGTATATACGTAACCCACTTATCTATCTATGTATATACGCGCGGGCCTTTCTTCGAGCTTCCTTCGACGTCGCGGCATATCGGTCACGTCGACGCCTACCTTCGACCTCGAAACCTTCTCACGACATACCTCATATCTCCTCTCGTCATTTCACCAACTGCATACCAATCACCGAAACATGTCGCTGCTTCGAACGTTCCATATTAACCTACCATACGTCATGATTGGAAATTTAACGAAAATTTAATGGTGGTAGATTGTTGTGACGGTGGTGGTTTGTCACACGTTTCGAACTTTAGTCAGGTCGTTTTATTTCGTTCCGGTTCGGTTCCACGATCGCGTTTCAATTCGTTCTTTAAACTAACTGTCAATAAAATTAAACGCTTGTTACTTTGAAACACGGACAAGATAAAGAATTTTTGAGACTATCGATTTGTTAATTATCGCAGATGATATCGATTATTAGCCGGTTAGAATCGAAGAAGGAATTACGTAGGACCGGAAATCGACGGTGCGAGTATCGATCGGTCCAGGTAAAACAAGGACCACGAGGTAAGCTGCATGTGTCAAGATTGTTTTTCATCTTATCTCGAAGCACGATTTTCTAGGCGCTACTAGCATGGCTTTTGTTGAATTGATCGTATAAAATATGTAAATATATGTACAATAGCTGTAGCTACTCTCGGACTCTCCTCATTCGCATTCTTCGTTATGTCATTGCGTGTGACGTGACGCACGCCGGAAGCTCAAGCTTGCAACAGACCGATCGATGTTTTCCGTTTTGCCTTCACCGTGAAAAATCTTTCATCGTATTTCGAAGATTATCGGACGCGCGCGAGATAAACGGAAAGCACCGATCGGAGCTTTTGATTACCATAACGGCTCTCGGCTTTTCTCGATGTAAATGTAATATGCGAGAGCACGAGGATCGTTTTAGTGTCGTCAGCACGGGATTACGGCTGAATAGCGTTAGCCCAAGCCGATAGGGCCGGTCGTGTGATTATTTGCGGCCATTTTGTTTTAGGGAGAGAAACAAGATGCCCACAGCAGCAACTGCCGAGGAATCCGCACTTCTGGGGTAAGTGTTTCATAACGAGAAATTCTCGGGAATAGAGCGAGAAGAGATGCGCGCGCACAACTTATATTAGAAAGACCGAAGGATGATAAAGGACCGCAGGGTGTCCAACTCTTTTCGTATATACGCCGGAGGATGTGAATTTTGTCAGAAGGTTTTTTGATTTATAGTTTTGCTAGAGAATGCTATCTCGACGAGCAGAGTTATTGACGTAGCTATAGAACGAAGTACATTAGTTAGTTTTCTTGACAATTATCCACCCACACTTCCGAGCACACTCGATATCCTCCAACATATATCATGACACCTTTCATCGTTCATCATTCGAAAAATCCCGATATAACGATAAATTAAACGAGAGTTCCTCCCGTTCGACGAGAAAATAGAATTTAAAAATGAATAAAGAAAACGCGGATTTCCGATGGTTCATTGATCGGAGTGTCGTCAAGGCTGTTCCATCCGGACGAAGTCATCTTTAATTTATTTCTTTCGTCGATGCTCCGGTCTCCGTGTAGCAAAGACGCCGGAAAGTTGCGAAACTCGATGGGACTCGCGAGAGAGTCCGATCGTCGTCGCAGGCGAGGTCGATCGTGTCTGACGATACGTGACACACGCGTATTCCACCGGGAACGCCGAGGACAACGAACAAGAGTAATGGGCCGAGCCACGTATATACCCGCTTTATTCTGTCTCCCGTATAAAATTTCGAGACTCCCAGCGAGCGCTGCACAACGGCTGCTCGAGCTCTCTTTGCCGGGTTCACGTTCGTTCTCCCGCAGCCACGGGCTTTCTCGACGTTGCCCGTACCTGAAAACTCTTTCGAGACCAAAGGACGCCCTGAAACCAGTTCGCGTCCGAGAGTCTCGTCGGTGGAGAGCAAAAAAACGGTCTCGGCTGATTTTATGAAATCGAATATCGTGCCGCGGGAAGAGGCGGTTTATATAGGGGACGAAGCTCTTCGACAGCGATAGAGGAACCAGAGAAGAAAAAAAGAGAATAAACGACGAACTAGATTCTTCCGATCTTGGCCGATGCCCTGGTTGAAACGTGACCCAAATTGAGATTCTCTCGTCTCTACACAGCCCTCCACTCTTCACGAATATCTTTATTACGTGACCGCGTACGAAATTATTTTCTTTCTTTCTTTTTTTTTTCAATTGCGTTGGTGTCTTGACAATCTCTCGGAGTAATTCATTCAAGGTCGCAATTACAAGACGCGAATTCTTGACAGTCTCTTCGTTATTCCGGAATTCGTCTTCGAAATATTCTCAAGTACGAACTACCGTGAATAATGATTACATGGAGAATGCTGCTTTATTCGTTGAAGCCGAGAGGCGAGGTCCGGAGCTTTTGATTTATCGTAGCTCGGATTGTAACTTTGAGACTTTAATTAAAACAATCTTCGTTTATGATGAACGAATAATGACTCGGATTTTCCAAAAGACCGGAGAAGGAACCATTACGTGTTGAAATCGCTGACGCAGTCGAGCCCATTAGGCGTTCGTTTCTCCCAAGTAGCGTAATCGCGCTAACGAGCGATCCGCCGTGAGCGAGATATACAGCCGGAGAATGGCGCTGCTCATTCTGAAGACTTTTGCTTTTCGAGTGGCGAGAAGTTTAACGTCCTCGGGGTCATTCAAGCGAGCTTGAAAGTTTGAACGCGGTGCACGAAGACACATTTCGGTCTATTCGCAGTGGGCGTGAACGCGGACTCGAGGAAGTCTCGCGAGCTCGATCGCCCGGAATGTATCACCTGGGCCCACTTGAAAAATACAACGATTCTCGCATAATAAAAGAAACACGTTTTTCCTTCTTAATTTCAAGGAATTAAATTATCACGCCTCGTAGAGTCAACGACAAAAATAGTTGTGACTATGCAAAGTTTTAAGACGAATCCTCGGGTGACCACGGCGTAAATATTCTTTTTGTATACAAGTAACTCTCTATTATCATGTTACGCAACAGTGAAACGCTTCGCTCGGTGAAAAAAAAGACTTTTTGTTCAGCTTGCATGGACCTGGTGCGAACACTGCTGTCACCCGACAGGCAGCAATATATCATAGGTCGTGTAATTATCGACGCTTCGTTAATGACGAGCTACGAGCACGATAGGTACACACCGACTGGGACAAATGGAAATCCAGCATGGGAATTTTCAAATCTGTGTTGACTGCTCGGTATTTTCCTGAAGATCGAGACTCGGACCAAACCCTGCAAGATTTCAAATTCGTTTTTTATCGATCGTGACCTTTTTATAAAAACGAAATAAATTAGAGCAAACGAAGGACAGGAATTACGTCCCCTCCGGAAACAGTAAAAATTACCCTGTTGTTAAATCAGTTCCAATGTTCATCGAACTGAATTAACGAAACTGGAAGAACACTTCCGTTACGTACGTGCTGGCGGAGCAATTAGCGCTCGGATGAAGTATGATTAGATGTCATTAAGCCAGTGGGGGAACGGGACTAGCCATTGTCCCCTAGCGTGACTACAAAATATACGTCAAGAGAAACACGGAAATTCTGACGTTCATAAAGTCTGGTACATAATGGATTTCGACCCTTCGACCCAGCAAAATAGCGAACAAACACATTTGGCTGATTGGATCGCAAGGATCGAACAATATTTCGATGAGTCGGTTGGATGGAACTACCGTATTTTATCGAATACAATAAAATCGTAAATGTATCCACAAATTATTCACTCTCCGACGTACCAAAAACACAATCAAATCGGATTCGGAAAATGCTCGCTTCAACGAACTGTAAATCGAAATGACCCATTGAGATTTGGAAAAGGGATATGTCATATATGAAGTACGTGTGGTCTAACCGTGAAAGTTAATCGCCATCAGCGCACACGTATCTGGCTCTCGTTAACCGCAAATGTAACGAAACCAAATAATCAGGAATATTACCTGCGTTATGTATCTCGCTTCGACATGCTACGAACATCGATCGTTCCTCTCGTCACATTTCATACCAAATCCTTTGAAAAGACAGTAACGAATCTTAATTGAATGTATTATTTTTTTATTAGTTATATTAGTCTTAGAAACTTATATTAGTCGAGAGAGTTTCATACGAATTCAGCTCTAGAGTGAGAGTATTCAGTGTGCAGCAGACGTTTTACCCGACACAAACACCGGAAGGTTGCATCCGCCTCTACGGCGGAGCTGGTGGAACTAACGCACATATTCGCCCAGGTACGGTGGTCAAGGTAATCGTTGTGACATTGTGGATTGCATCGATAAAGCGGGATGGTGCATTATGAAAATATATTTGTGTCTCGATATCCCTCCCAGTATGTGACTGAAGCATGAAGCCTGTAATTTAGGGCATACACATGCATACAACAATTCCAAAAATCATTCTCGCAATAATTATCGAGAAATTATCGTACGTGAATCGATTATAATTATTGCAAAAAATCAGATTCACGAGAATCGACACGTACGACGATGCAAAATATCATAAAAACTTGATTACCCCGGTGGGGTTCTTGGTGAGCTAAGAAATTCAAATAAAAAACGCAAAAAAAACGCACAAACTGCGCCTTACTCGGGTTTATAATCGATCGATAAAAAGTCAAGCCACGACCACGTCGGATATCGTGTGTCGAAGGAGATCGCGAGTGTCGAGTTTCTATCTGCCTGTCTCCTCGCTCTTTCTTTCTGTGGTACACGACCACGAAGAGAGAAGTCGAGCGCTCCGAAGCTTCCTTCTCTCGCACCTCCGCGGTCGAACCGCGCGAGCTTCTCTTCGCGAATGGACAAGCCACGTATCTTCCCTTTTTGTTCACGTGTAATATTGTTTTTCCCACAGAGGCATAATCTGCGACGCATTTTTATTCATCGAGAGAGCGCAAACATTTCGCGAGAGAGAGAGAGAGAGAGAGAGAGAGAGATTTATTGGCTGCCAAGTCTCGTCTAGGCGACCATGTAAGCGCGAGTAATATTTTTAGCTCACAGAACTTTTCGAAATTTCCTCTTTTCCTACGTAATAACTTTATACCGTTGGGATAGAGAGGAGGGTGGGATTATGACATACACCCGATAAATGCAAAGAGTCGCGAGGCGTTGGTCCGAAAGTGCTTTGACCGAGTGAAAAAAGACGAAGAAAAGAGAGAGCTTTTACATTTTGTCCACTCTCTTCCATTCGTTGGAGCGGAGATCCATCGAACCGGGGATTTCAGTGCAAGTGGGCAAAAGTAAAGCGTAGATAATCCTCACTCTGCCGCACCGCGTATCTCGCTCGAGCGTTGATCCAGTTTAAGCAGCTCTTTGTTTCGTGCGAAATCTACCGTTTCCAGACGAGTGCCAAAGCCTCGAGGCATTCAGCGAGCCCGGAAATTCCGCTTCGGACTGTATATCCGTGATACATCATTGCACGACGAAGCTTCTAGTGAATTTAATTAAAAGTTTGCTTTGAGAATTTCTGGAGGCCGAGAATGAGCAAAGTGTCTCGATCGTTTCGGCTTTTATCCGGTGCACAAAGTTTTCCCGTTGATTCCTTCGCCAAAAAAGCAATACTACGCACACGAACGAGTACGATTATTCTCGTGACGATCATGCAACCGTAAAAAAAACAGCTGGAGTACGAAGTTGTACGGATGTTTATTTGTGAAATAAATTCATATTCAATGTATTAAGTGTCTCTCTCGCACCTCCGACTGAATACAATTTTATCGTCCTCGAGTACATACCGTAACTTTTATGCGGTCGAGTGAAATCGTTCGTGGCCGGAAACCAATGAATGACGTGTATGCTCGAGGGGGGGGGGGGGGGGGGGGGATATACGGGAAACCACGACAGTGCCGCAACCCAAGCTCTCTGTGCTTGGAAATTTAATGAAGCTCGATCGAACGTCTCTCGATCTTATATACATATATAATACATAAAATTGGTGTATGTAAGAGCGTCCATTGCAGCTTCTTCTCATTGCGAACTTTTCCGTCTCATCGACAGAAATACGTGCTAAAGTGGGGCGACCGGTTGAATTCATCTTTTTGTTTCACCATAAAAAAAAAACAAACTTCGATCAGGTGGATTCGATCGGTGACCGATATGTTTAATTATAGATTCTCGAACCTCGGATACATATTTGAATTACGAAGGGAAGATATCGAAAACGGGGCTAGAATTGAGGGTTGGAAAACGAATGAAACTTGACAGTCGCGAGGGTAGTTCTTCTACAAGTTGAGTTATTTAATCCGGCGAACGCTCCAAATACATCGAAGCGTGCGTAACCTACTT
Organism: Netelia fuscicornis; assembly: GCA_946811545.1. NCBI lineage: Eukaryota > Metazoa > Arthropoda > Insecta > Hymenoptera > Ichneumonidae > Netelia > Netelia fuscicornis. The sequence continues at coordinate 1,389,663 of OX328015.1, forward strand.
GAGATAAAACGCCTCATCCGATTAGTTCATTAGAGGGGTTGCTTTATGCACGTATATGTATATACGGATTTGGTTGTCGGGGACTTTCCAAGCTTCTAAGCGCACCGAGTCTATCAATTTTCTAGTCGATACGAATAAAAGATAAATTTCTGCATTCGCGACCGGAAAGCACAGGCTAGTATATCGAGGAACGGAGCCCGTTGTGGGCGTCACGGGGTGTAAAACGCGCAGAGGAGAGCATCGATCGTCTAGGGGTAGACGTCTCGACGCCGTCTGTTAGAGAGGAGTATCTCCGCTTAGTACGACCATTCCTCTCTCTCTCTCTCTCTCTTTCCTCGCAGAACAAACACGCCCTGGTGATCGACCCAGCATGAACCAAATCTACTTAGTGTTCATGGAACTTTCCTTTCTGAGTCAAGAATCTCTCGCCAGGGTAATAACGTCCCTCGTTCTCTCTACTTTTCTCTTCGGGGTGCTGATGTTTACCACTCAACGTGACCAAAGTGCACTGATTTGGAGGATTTCGTTTCAAGGAAATTTCTCGAAATTATAGGATCGTTTTCGATGACCTGAGAGCTAAAGTGGGAATGTTAGATTTACGATAAATGGGAAAGATGTTTTCCCCGAAATTTGTCTGGTTTGATAAAATGTAAGTGAGGTTGTGGGGAAAAATTAGGTCGTAACTCTGGGATAAGAGTTATTAAAAATATGTCATCGTAAAGAAATTCCTTCTAGAAGTGCTCGAAAGTGAGATAAAAGATCCAAGTACTTCTCCGTGAACCCATTTTTCATGCCACTTTCAGAAATATCTTCTTTTTTATTTTATAATACAAAAGGAGGAAGGCATTGTATCCGGCATGCATCTCGTTCGTATCCCTCGAACGTCGAGGCCGCCCGACATTTCCGAGAAAATATGAATTGGGTCAGCGCATAAAATCGTTAAACAAAACGGGCCGTATCTCGACAAGCTTGACGCGATGTCGAGCAAGGGGTGGTGGAGTAAAACAGGGGGTAACTAGAGAGGTTGATATAGTTATGGAGCGAATTGAAACTCCTGCCTGATATGCCACCGAGGTGTGCATATAGTGACATTAGTGCCACTGTCTCGTTACTTCCGCCCGAACGAGAGACGCTCAAATTGCCCCCGCGACCCCATGCACGCGTCTATACATATATTTAGCTCATCATTCTAGCAGCGTAGTGGAAAATCTCCATTTAATGCTCCAGTTGCGGCGTAACGTTAGAGAAAATTATCCGCTCTTTAAAAATATCAAACGACGTTCGGCCACGGGCCAATTAATCGCGTACGAGCTAAGTTCACGTCGCAAATTTATAAAGAAAACATTGTTTCCTCGCTACGGTCGCTGAACAATTTCTTTTTTTTTCGCGTGACGATAATGTCAAGGTCTAATACAAGTTTTGACATATTTATTTTATTCTGAAGTGCACCATTGCACAGCCGTAACGTTACTCACCTTAGCTGGGGCGTGGTCTTACAGATCAATACCGTAAAAAGCGTCGACTACCGTGTACATACGTATAGATATATATATAACGGTCTCGTTATGTCGTGCAAGAATTTATCGTGGGATTCTTCCACATAACTCTAGTTCCCTCGAGATCTCAGATAAACGATCCTGCACCATATCGCGTAATTCCGATAGAGCGTTGCGAAATTGGATCGTGCAAAATTAATGAATTTCACTTCGATTAATTCGATGTATGGCGAAATATTTTAATCGATGAATAATTACGCGATTATCGATCTTGTTACAACGATCGATCATTTCGGTAAATAGTTGTGGTGTCCGTAGTTTTTATTTCAGGTTTTGCTGCAGGTGACGATCGTTACTTTTTTCTTACGTGCGTAAAGTGCGAAGCATTTTACGCGTTTTTTTTCCACGAACCACTGTTCTCAAAATCGATTTTCCAGAGAGGAAGGCCCAGGGACGAAAGTGTTACGAAAAGGTCGTAAAAGTCACACAAAGCAAAGAACTCTGGAGCGACTGTTTTTTCAGATTCCCAGAGTGAAATCACGAGAATGCGCTCGGTCGCTTTGCCAAAAGTAAACGAAAGGGTATTTGCGGACTCGAGGACCGGTGGCGAATTCAAGAATTCTCAATCCTTAGAGATATATACGCTTTCTCTCTTTACGAGGACCGTCTCCGGACGCTTTCAGCAAATTTTATGATTCGAGAGTCCTCGTAAAACGAATCGTAGAGTAAAGTCCTCGGACCTTCGTCAGGAAACTGATATTCACTTCCGAAAAGCGTTAACCCCCGGAAATTCGGTGGTCCATCGACAGTGTGACACCATGAATCTGGAATCGAAACGATAAACGCTTGTCCGACATTGTTATACGCGTCTGTCCGACGCGTGATATAAAAATTCGATTTATCGAGTGAATAATAAATATTCTTGTTTTCACACTCACGAACCCTCGAAGAGTCGATCACGAGTATTTCGAGTAGCGTTAAGCTCGTCAACGGGTCAGGTACTTCTTCGAAAGCCTGGCATTTGCCTCTCTAGCTTTGAATACTACATGCAGTTCAAACTCGGGCACTTGCGCCACTCGAGCGCGTGTGCATTGCTGAAAACAACGAGGTCGACTGTTGCCCCCCCGGCTAAAACACACGTATACCGACACCGCTCTTATTTGATTGTCTGTTTATTCAACAGAGCTTTGGCGTACATATATTTGTGGGATAGGCCGTAGAAAAAAAGTTCCCAAGCTCGATTCTATTCAAAATTTCGCGAGTCGATCGAGAATTAGGGCCAATACTTTTGGAAGGTATAAAACCAAATTACGTGTTACCAAATAAAAGGGCATATCGTTAATTAAACCGCGTTGGCGTACGAGGGTCGCGAGTGGGAGGAGAACGAAGTCGTGCTGGAGATTTTTACCGAGAGTCATTTTTTATTTATTTTTTCTCTCCTTGCTTCGTGCACTTAATTCGGCCGCGAACTACGCCGCGAAATAAGGCTAATTTTAACGACCCGCTGGTATTAGATTTTTCCTTCGCTAGAAATATTACGATAAACGTACATACATATATATATATATATCTGTATATAGTTGAAAATATAACAGACCGTGCAAAAACGAGGAGAAATTCTGGAGAAAGCTCGAAGGCGACCCGAGTCGCGTACGGTCTTGCGCCCCGGATATAATTTTCCCTTAACCTGTAAACACGACACGTGACTCTCGATATCGGTATATCGATCGAAGGTAAGAAGTTACGCAATGGTAATAAATGTTTCACTTGTTCGTTTATGCAGCACGATGCCTTCAGACAGTATGGACGACATCGAGCTGAAAAATATTCAGCTCCAATTTCCGGCTCTAAGATATCTCACGAGGGACGACGGCTCGGTGAGGGAGGAAAGGGTCGAGACCGACAAGGGTAGTTTGCTCGTTGCGGTTCAAGGAAATCGAGCTAAACCTGCCATTCTCACTTATCACGATCTAGGCCTTAACTGTAAGTATACGACGTATTAAATCATCTCGTGCATAATACGTATAAATAAAATCAACAAAAAAAACACCCTCGTACCTTCGGGAAGGTTCGGCATGCTTAAATGACGATGGCAAAGTCCCCGGAAAAGCTTAACTCGCGATAAATTATTGGCAAACTTTTATCCACGCCGTATTGCAACATACAAACACACATATACAGAAGTTTCCATCACGGATTAAACGCGGCAGAGGAAACTTGGCAGTAGCCCAATTCGACTGTACAGGGCCGTTTGTATCCGGAATGCCAATGGGATATCGACACGTTACGAGCAACTTTAATTTCATCGTCAACCCGGGCGAGAGGTCGAGCCAGTTAATTAACTTTCGAAACCTTGCCTTCGCTCTGTCGAACGCATAAATCGCCTCTGCCGGAAGATCGGAGATCGAGGGATGATCTAATTGCTATATTACACTTTCGAAATACCACAATCACGGTTTTCCGAATGGATCACTGCCCTTTTTAAAATTTTTTTTTGGGGTTGAAATTATTATCATTATTATTATTATTTCAGACATTTCGAGCTTCCAGGCGTTCTTCAATTACATCGACATGCGCGTTTTACTCGAAAACTTTTGCGTCTATCACGTAAATGCACCTGGACAAGAGGAGGGCGCTTCAACGCTACCCGAAGAGTGAGTATTTCGTTGTCTCTATTCGTAGAAATAAAGTAAACTGAAATTTTGGATACATTTTTAGCTATGTTTATCCGTCGATGGACGAACTTTCGGAGCAGTTGCTATTCGTGCTGGGACACTTTGGTCTAAAGTCGGTTATCGGCTTCGGCGTGGGTGCCGGTGCTAACATCCTGGCGCGATTCGCGCTCGCTCATTCGGAAAAAATGAACGCGTTATGCCTGATAAATTGCGTCTCGACGCAGGCCGGATGGATCGAGTGGGGATATCAGAAACTCAACGTACGCCATCTGAGATCTCAGGGCATGACCCAGGGTGTACTCGATTATTTGATGTGGCATCACTTTGGCAGGGTAAGATTTTTATATACAATGCAGAATTATGATCGATACGATCATCGATTGACCGTTTGCATATTTTCCTATCGTTGAAAATCAAAACGACCCGACGACTCGGTTCTAACAATCACGACAAAATATGTATATGTATGAAGATGTGTAGAGACAAAAAGTCACTGGCGTCACTCGACAAATTGACGAAGACTGGTTAGGTCTGGTTGAAGCGCTCGTGTTTTTCCGAGCAGGAAATTAATAAGGCTGACTGACGTCTTAACAGGACTACAGCAGGGCAGATATGACATGCTTGACCCGGTTCTTTATTCAAATACTGCCAAAAAATTGGTCAGCTCTGAAATAGCTATAATCGTTTTTGAAAAAATGTTTATTAAATCACCTTCGCCTGAATTCCACTCGCGACTGTTCGAACTTTAAAATGCCATCAGGTTGAGCACACTATGATTTTTTAGCTGTTCTACATTTAAATAAGCGAACAAAATTAATAACTAATAAATTTAAAAACGTCTTAATTTTTTGCTCCCATAACAATTTTAATATTAGGCATTAAGCAATTGTTGCATAGACCGTATATCAAAGTGGCACAAAAATCTACACGTTCTCGAATTATCGGGAGCGCAAATTCGTGAACGTACAAAGGTTTTCATCGTTAGTGCTCCCCAGATTTTTTCCGTTTTTCTCTAGCGAGGCTCGAAAATTGGATTACAGCGTGAGCCCCTCGGTTTTGCAAAAGCTCTTTCGAAGCTAGCATATATTCACGACCTCACCTTATCATCTCTCTCCCTTGTTTCAATTATGCAATGCGTAGATAATTAATATGGTTACCTGGAGAAATTGTACGCGAGCTTTACTTTTTTTAGCTAAGAATTCTTCAAGCTTCCCTTTTCATTCGACCAATTTAATTTAATTTTCTTTGTCCTTTTTTAAGGGTACTTTGGAGAGAAATCACGATCTGGTACAGGTGTACACCAACTACTTCGAGCGTCGTGTAAATCCTACGAATCTCGCCTTATTCATCGACAGCTACGTACGTCGTACGGATCTCAACATTGCACGGGAATTGGACCCTACGCGCAAGAAGGATGGCTCGACTTTGGGAGTTCCCGTCATCAATATTACTGGATCATTGAGTCCTCATGTTGATGACACAGTGACGCTTAATGGACGTCTCGATCCAACCAATAGCTCTTGGATGAAGGTAAACGATTTATTTTTCGTGTTAAAAAAACATGTTTTCAAAGGAACATTGAATTCCAATCTTGTTTAAATATTGTTTAATTAATGATAACGCGGGGTTCGTTTGATTATAAAATTTCAGATTTCCGATTGCGGTATGGTATTGGAGGAGCAGCCGGGTAAAGTCAGCGAAGCCTTCCGACTGTTTCTTCAGGGTGAAGGATATGGTAAGTGAGCGTCGTCGCAAAGCCACTCATACGATACAGCGATATCACCCGATGATATTCGATTCATCGCCAAAAATTAAGACGAGAAAACGAACGAGATTTTAATGCGAAAGAAAAGAAAAACAAAAAATTCGAGATATTTATGAACAAAAAAAGGAGTTGAAACAATAATAATGGGACGCAAGGGTGGGCGCCTTGACGTGACCTGGATATTTTTGTGGGGTTCGTGCCGCGTGTCCGTCGCATCGAAGTAAGAAAAAAGGTAAACGTTAAAAAAAGAAACTTATATTGGCGAGGAGCGAACAAAAATATTTTTTTCGAATCGATCGGTATGAAGAATCGCTCCTCGACGGTGCTGGCTATAGTGTTTTTTTTTTTCGTGGACGGCCGCGCGGCAACCCGCGCGTGATAGAGTAAATTATTTGAAAAAAAAAATCGTCAAAGGAATTTAGTGTTAAGTTTGCTTGAATCTCTATCGGTTGGTATATGAAAGAGAGGAAAAAAAACATATTCGCCATTTGTATCCCGTATAAATTATAAAGATTGGCCTAAGTAAGAGGGGTTGCAAAACACCCTTGTACACAATTTTAGACGTCACTGTATTGCAGAGTTTACGATCACGTTATACGCTGGCCTTGTTAAAGCAAAGAAGACAAACGAAACAGAAAGACAGAGAGAGGGAGAGAGAGAGAAGATTAAAAAAAAACGAAACGTTGAAATTCAGTAGTTCGTGTTTGTCAGACGAAAATACGGTGCAGTCTAGATACGTGCGTTGCGACAACGAAAACTGTAGTCGTCTATCCTCATTATTTGGTCCATCGTGGATTTTTAGCATCGTGTTCTTATCGCGAATGGAGAGTGAGAGAAAAAAAGAAATAAAATGAAAATCATTCCGAGTTTTTAGATCGCACGTAGTGAGAAATAAAAACGGTAGTTAAGAATTGAAAAAAAAGAAACCCAGTCGATCGTGTAATGTGTCCGTTAGAGCATAACTTATACAATCGTCGAGTTAATTTTACGTATACATAAATACGTGTAATTGTCGGAAAAAAAAGAAACGCGTCATGTCGGTCAAAAGTGACGCCATCGTATTTAGAGACCGCGTTCGTTATTCTGTTTGGCTTTTTGGTCACAGAAACACACCCGCACTAAAACCACCGTATACACACTTAAACGCTTTCTCACTATTCATTTTTATACCCCCCGTTCCCACCTCGAGAGAAAAAAAAACGATCCGACGAAGCTCCCGTCTTATTATTGACCCTCGTGAGGTCGATTTGACGCTTCGACCGTCCTACCACCTCGATGACCCAACGCGCCAATCAGCAAGGCTTTTACAATCCTTTACCGATTAACGACTTACGAATAGGTAAATTACGCTAACGCCACGTGCGCTATTCATGTGCTACGTTCTACTGTTCCTATCATCTCATCATCGTCATCGCATCGTCGCCATCGTCCATTGTTTTTTTTTTTAATAATTGTTTTGTGTTTTTATATTTGCGCATCGTTATCACACCGATGATCGTTACGATTGTCATTACTCGCTATATATTATTACGATTATTATTCCGATTTTCACCGTCATTGTTATAATGAGAATATTTATTCATTCCTGTAACAAGTCGCTTTATACATTTTCCCAATGGGGTTGGCTTTCGGTGTTTTAAGGACGGGAGGATCGTGTTATCCGAAAATAATGCACGTTTCGATGAAAAAAGAACAATTTACTCCGGAAAAGCTTTACTCCGGAAAAGTTTTACTCCGGAAAAGGTATCGAATAATCGTCTTATCACACCGAGATCCAACTCTCTCATACGTAATCGACGATCATGTATTCTACGTTTTTATTTCATTAGGCAGGTATATTCTGGCTCGTATTTTAGATGAATAAATGACAGAAGTTAGAGACAAAGAGAGAGAGAAAAAAAATAAGAAAAACGAGAGCAAAAAACACTCACAGACACATAACAATAAAAGAAAGATAAAAATCGTATTATCGTATCTAAGCTCACTGTAACCATTTTTATTCTCTAAATGAAGAGGAAATATAAGAAAAAATTACTTGTTCACCGACTTGCGCCTTTATTTCCCACGCGTCTCGGATCGATCGAGTGGTACGTATTACTTGAAGTCATCTCAGCAAACAAAATATCGTAGATTTTGTTCGTTACTTTTGTATTCGGCTTATTGGCTATAAACTTTGCTTTCTTTTTTTTGTTAATTAATCGACACTATTTATCGAATTGAGTAGTCGCCATCACCCGTATTTCTTTTGGCAAAAGGTATCGGATATTTCTCAAACGAGTTAAGATAAAGAAAAGAGCGAAAAGAATTTTCTTTGAAAAAGAGAAAAATAATCACCAGAAGTGCATTAAAGTCTGCCAATAGCGTCGTTTTATCGCACCAGCATTGACACACTTATCATTCATTATTTATTTTCTATAAGTTTAATTTTGAAAAAAATAAACATGTATATTTTATTTCTTATGCGTTTTAGTGGTGAGAACCCCGCGGAAGACCCTGACGCCGACAACACCCGAAGGTAATTGTAATTAGGAATTGAGGGCAGCAAAGGAGTCGAACGCGCTGTTGGCCAAATTGTAAGGCCAAATCCTCTAAGTGTTAAGTAAGTCGGAATTAAGAATTTTAACGGGAAATATATTTCTGAAAATACTTTAACGATTGAAAATAATCGCTTTAACTAATCCTGACTTTTCTTTACCAAAAAAAAGCCTTCATTAGTGGCTCGACTCATTCTTTCACTAACTTTTCATCCGACTTGTCGAACGTGACGATTGTCATTTGAATCTCAATGAAATAAGATCAGTTATAACGGACGAGTTTACTTTTTTACTAGTTTACTGGTTTATTACAGTACTCCGATGTCTTTACAGGGTAGCGAGTTAGCGAAGAACATTCGAGCTATAGTCAAAATAAGTCACAAGTCACTACATGAAAATGAATCGACTTTTGCCTGACTTTGACGCTCTTACTGTTAGCCTTCTCGCTATTCTACCCTTCATTACCGACCGACGAATCGATCGCATAGATATTTCGTTTGCTTACCTCGCGTAGAACCACGAATGTCGTAGGTCATGCTGCGGCGATCGATCGTTTTATAGTCACGAATTAAGATAATAAACCGACATTGACGTAATGCAATTATTACTGAATTAGTCATTAAAAAATAACGGGTTAAAATTACCTCACAATTAGTAAAAGTACGACAGCCATATCTACGTGTTCCCCAACGCGCATCATTGTGAGATTCGTTTTTTTGTAGAAAATTTGTCTTTTCTCCTTATAGCAGCTCTCGATTGTGGTAGGAAATGAACAAAAGAAAGAGAAGAACAGAGAAAAAACAAAGAAAAGAAAAATCATCTAATCTAACAACGATAACGACTGCACCGAGTATAGTAGATTAGTCCTACTTGTGACTCCTCACATTTTACTGCCTTGCCGTTAATATATTAATAATATATACATAACATTTGATTATGTATATGCACACAACAGAACACTTACACGTAACTTTCATTTTGATTTGCATGTGCGCTTGCTTTTGATTTAATTATTTTCCTTTATCTATATATATGTATATTTCATCGCGAATTAATTCCACGACGTGATTGTGACGCGCGGATGAAGAATTTTTAATTTTTTGGTGAGTCGATGGGTGTGTGATCGAGAGGGGTATTGAACGACTATCGAGTCGACACGGATGTGCTTTGATCATTTATAGAAGATTATTTTTTTATAACGATGCAAGAGAGAGAGGAAAAGAAAAATCACGACTAAACGAAAAATTTCATTGATTTTCCTTCCAGTTGCCCCGCTCTCACCGTTAAAAATGGCCGATTACCGGCTCGCATCGCTCGAAGGACTGAACCACATCTGCAGCAAGAAGATCGACTGGCCCACAGCGACTATTCACATAACCGAAAATCCTATATCGGAAGCTGTCGTCTGCTAAACGTTCGAATTATCATTGGGCCCCATTTTTACATCTCTCCATCATATATATATCTACGGTCTATATATATATATATATATACATATATTTATGTATATTGTATATGTATATACACCGCGTAAAGGTGGGAGAATATCGAAGGAATTTATCAGAACCCGGGAAGGAAAGAAAAGAACAAATAAGAAACGGAGAACTCTTTGCTAATATCATTCGCATTTACAAAACAAACAAAAAGATTATAATAATTGAAGGGAGCACACACGATTTTCATTCGTTCGATCATGCGCCGTTCGTGCTCGGCAATTTTATCAGTTGTTAAGTAATTCATCGACGCGAGGTTTCGTCGGCACAACGATCGAACGTGCATATATGTCTCGTGACTCAAAATTCCATTTTTTCATAAAGTTCGCCCTAAGGAAAAAGAAAAAACAAGAAAAAAAAAACAATTGACGAGGGGGGAAGATTCGTAAATTTATCAACGAAACCTTTTATTGAAAATATCAACGATCTGAATCATTAGACGTAATCGAAAAACGAAATCAGAATGAGAAAAACGATATCAAGTAATTAGTGGGTTGAATCGTGAATTACTTTTTTTTTTTAAATATCAACGCTCAAAATTTTAAAGGGAGGTCGCGTTGAATTTATCAACGTCAATGCGACGGGACTGGAAACGCTTTACGCTCAAGTGCTTGAATCTCTGGAGGAGGGCTTTTTATCCCGTCAGGTTTTAAAAGATAGACAGAGAGAAAGAGAGAGAACCATCAACAAGTTACGACTGACAAAGTCATCAGAATTTTTCGAGCCTTTTTATCGTTGAAAAACGCGAATGACATTTCGAGCAATGGATATCTCGAGCGTTTCCAGAAATCTATTCTTATTTTTTTTGCGTATCGTGGTCGTAGACAAATCCGTGAGATTTGCAAAAAAAAACAATATATATAGTTCGAGTTCTCAGGTCAGCGAAGAAAAAAAGAACGAACAAAAAAAAAAGAAAATTCTCAAAGTCTCACAGAGCGTAATATCCCTAGAGACATTAGTGATTATTCCTGCACTATAAACGAGAGAGAATGCTTCATATCGTAGAAGGAGACATAATCTTGGCAAATGTTGGATACAGCGGAGAGATGATTCTAAAAAAAAAAAGCGAAAAAAGAAAAATCGACGAAAGAGAGAGCGGCTGAGGAAGAGGGAACTTTTGAGTTTGTTTGCGGCTTTGTGCAAAACACTCTCGGACTTTATTCCCTCGCAGTGTGGTCTTGGCTCCTAATAATTATACACGATTAGAGGTGAAAATTAGATAGGTAGACGTTAAAAGTGTATTTAAAGAAAAGAGCTGAAGAAAAACGAAAAAAAAACGAAAGAAAACACGAAGACGTGCGGTTCGGCAGGTTCCCAAATATGGTTTGCGAGAGGTTTTCCCCAAGCCTATAGCGTGATATGATAAGACGTGCCTGCATCAGAGGTGATAAGTAGCTTAAAAAAAAAGAAGTTTAAACGCTTTAGTTTTCTATATTGAGCGTCCACGAGTATATATATTTCTTTTCGTCGCTCGTCCTTAATTGCGGTATTTATTCTGTCGAGGGGTGCTGATTAATCTTAACGAGACGAAAAAAATGAGTGCTACACGATTTAATCGCGTGACAGTTCGATTTTTTAAATATAAGCGATATACGAGGGAGGCGAAAATGAAAGAAAACTGCGGCTGACGATTGACAACCGCTTGAACACGAGGGTGAGCAAGAGGGCAAGAAGTTTATAGAAAGGTGCTAGAAGGGATTTCATCATGGTTCTTGAATGCCTAAATACGTATACATAGATATAGCGAAAACGAAACGAGGAGTCGATCGCAAAATCAAGAAAACAGAATTTATTTGACACTACGCGTATATTCCAGGAATAAAATAAAATTTATTTGCATGGTAAATATCGCGAATTGCCCAAATAAATTTCACTTGATTCGTATAAATGTCGCGTGAATCAAATAAATGCGTTTTTTCGCGATCGAAACGAATACATTGGAATTGCATCCTCGTGAACGTTCGCAGTTATGCGAGCGAAACTTGCGGCAATTAAGGAGGACAGCTAATCAATAATCGTTGCTATACTGAAAAAAAAAATGCTATAAGAAAATAATAGCTTACGAAGCCCACCGACATTATATTTACGCGCGTCAAAAAGTGTGAAGAAAGACGAGAGATTTTCGTTCGATCGATCTCGATCGATCGCGGTCGTTCTACCGAGATGAAAACACTCGGCTCGCTACCCTGGATCATCTTCCGGTGCGTTTCTTTACGAGCTCTGCCGGCTAGAGTGGCTGCCACGACACGCGAGAACACGGAATTAAATGAACAAACAACAAAAGAGAAAGATGAAAATAGCCAGTAGCGATGTATACTAACGAGACTAAAAAGAAAAAAAAAGATTCGCGTTTATGCGCGCGGCAGGTAATTAAAATTAAACGAGCTAGATGGAGAGCTTTAGTATACAAAATATCGACACACGTGCGCACCGATATACATCTTGTTATTTATAATAAACAAATATAGAAAAACCGACCGAGACTCTGCGTACGTTTTTTTTCTGTTATCGTTACTGTTCCAACCCCTGCGAAAAATCTTTCCTCCATGTAACACACGTGTCTTCCACTCCCTCGTAACGAATAATCTGTTTTATTCCCGATGGACCGAATCTTCCCGGTCGCTCCTTTGACCGGAATAAACACATGTGAGCATCGCGATATCCCGAATCTGGCGTTTGCTTTGGTCCAAACGCGAGACCGTTTGGCTCGCTCGTTAGAGAAAAAAAAGAAAAGAAAAATAATATATATCACGATCCCGGATCTTGGGCGAGAACAGATTGTGCTGTCGTCTGAAAAGACATCTGGTCATCGCCACCATCAGGATTCGATTTATTACGATTAATGTTGTTACGATCGATTTCGTAACGACGAATAATTTAATTTTCTAAAATTGTACCGCGAGCGAGAAGTTGTTTTTTTTTCAGAATTTGCAGTATCGCTTCGTGATTTTGCGACTGCCAACCCCGACGTTCCTTTCATCCCCTTGCGGCCTTACAAGGTATTCCAATAATTTTTTTCCGAGCGCCTCTCGCGGTTGAGAATCGAGTTTTTGCCCGAGTGTTTCGCACCGATGAACAACGCGCGCGCTCGTCTCGCATCTCCGCACGAGGTCGAACACGAGAATCGAAGAAGAGACTTGGCGCCGGTAATTTTCAGTCAGCCGGTAGCAACGAGAGTCACCCTTAATGGGCAAGCGAGATACAACGATTTTGTACGAGCGAGTTCGGCGAAAGATAGTTTAAAGGGCGTTGAGAGAAAATTTTAATTTGCACAAACCTGCGGTAAGTCGAGTTAGAAACAAATAATTGCTCGAATACAAACCTTTATTAAACTATTTCGAACGAAATAATATTATTTTTTTCTTAAAATAATTTCCCTTGCCGTCTTGACTCGATCTCGTATTTCTCCTTCTTATCGTAAAGATAAATAAGAACCTTCATATCCGTGAATTTTTCTCGAATCGCGACATGGACGCGTTTCACGTATCAAAGGAAGGATCATTGAAAGGGCGAGGGGGAGGGGGGGGGGGCAAAACTCGACGAACAAGCGCACACCGCGAGAGTACGTGCCGGATCGAGATGAAGAAGATATGACGGACCAGTCGTACGCGTACAAGAAGAGAGACGGGGTAGGCAGAGGGGAAGCTGTCGAGAGGGTGATTTTTTCGTCGATGCGAGAGAGAAACGCGCGGGACGATTCAAGAAACGCGTCTTCGAGGAATTGCTCGAAGAGACTCCTATAGTACGAATCGTATAACTATATAGAAACGACTCTTAGGCCGTGGAAACGTTGGAGGGGATAGAACTCGATCGTCGATCCTCGTGGATCCTCGGTAAGATCGGATCGTGAAACCCGCCACCTGTTGTCCGACGTAGGAAAGTCTTGGAGGCGCTCCTGACAAACCGTACGCGCGCGTTACTCTTAACTTAGCCGGCGTGGGAGTAAGAAGGCCCGCGCGTCGCGTTCGCACGAGAAACTCTCTGAGAAAAACTCCTCGATCTCTCCCTTGACACGATTTCTCGTCTGTTATAAAATAACTCGGACAATTACGTTTCGCGTCTTGCAAACTAAAAAAAAACAAAACACCAAAACGTGAACAAAAGTAAAGCATTTTCGCGTCGTTTCAAGTGCGCGCGTACGTTTGTGTTCGCAATAGTGTTCGATAATCGATCGAAATATTAATAATCGTTCGAGTGAAATCGTCGTTATGTGAGAAAACGATTATGGCAAAACGATTATTCGTATCGACGCTAAGTCACAGGCGTTACAAAGCTCACGGCCTATCGACTCACTGACAAAACGCGTGACACAATCTCGAAGAGCGCGTGTACTTCACTCGCTCTCGCGAGTGCGTCATTTCAAAACAAACGGCGGGAAGGAACCTCGCGCCGTTATTATCCCGATAGCGACACGGTGACGTCTTCGTGATATCGAAATCTTGGATCGCGAGCCGCGTCAGCTCAAGATTCTCGCTGCGAGATCGCGAAAGAAGCGAAACCTGCCAGTCTCGCGACGACTTCCCTCGAGCGAGCTCAGATCCGAGCGAGGACTAAAAGGACTTTTGGGGCAACAGAAATTCTGGCATTTCACGTGAGAACGCGAGGAACTACGGACAACCGAGTTCCCTACGTCGCCGCTTAACGTTTTACGGAAATCTATAGTTATTTGTTTTTCTTTGTTTTACACACGCGGTGTGCGGGTACGAGTTAATTCTTTCTATCTGAGGTGAAACGTGTCGTAGAAATACGAGAGTGATGTTTTTGTCTTTCGAAGTGAGGTGCAGTGGTGATGAGTTTTAACGCGTTTTTGTGTCGACAAGTGGGAGGCTGTTAACGTTCGGGCAGTGATAAATCCTCCTGGATAATGATAACGATAATGGAGCGAGCCAAGAAACTCTGGATCTTCGCGATGCTGCTATTGGCGCATCTCATCGAGGCGGATGTCATCGAGGAAAGAGGTAAGTTAAGGCAAAATAAAAAATTTGTATGGAATATTCTGGAACGTGACACGCGTGCGTGACATTCCAATCCTCGGGAAACCGCCGATATCTTCGTCAAACTCGATAAAAATAAGATCATTCCAATAAATTTCGTACATTTTTAGAAACGTTTGTTTATCCAATGTTTTATCGATGCTTTACGTAACTCTAGTCTATCGTTGTTTCTCGTGTATCATCGAAATGGATTGAAAATAGGAACGGTCGAAACCGCTCGTTCAAATCCGAACGACGAGGCGGGAGAAACTCGTGTAAATTGTCACAGCAACGTTGTTGTGAATCGAAGGGTTCGTTCACTTCGACCACGAGATTTATTTGTATATTATGCCGGTGTATGAACGATAGAGAGATATTTATACAAGCGTATTTACACAGGTCGCAGCGGTGGGCTCGATATCCAATATTATCGGCTGAATCATATCCGAGCACGATATCACGTAGCGAATTTATCGGAACTGGCTCAAGGCAGCTGACTCGTTGCTTTTTCATCCGCGAATTTTCTTTTTTTTTTACGTATTTCTTTAAAATTAATTAAAAACAAAAAAGCGACCCTCGTGGTGTCGCGCGTCTCGTGTTCTTTCGCGCATGTGTACTCGAACACAATGGGTTAAATATATCTTGTTAAACGGTTAATTAGGCCGTAATAAGATCGGCTCGAGTGAAGCTCGCGAAGTGAGAGAGATAAGTTAGGGAGGGCATCGAGGAACTCTCGGCAAGTCGGCGGTAATGCGAAAGGAGCGCGTCTTTCTTAGCACTGAACACATGTCTTGTGAATTCTCTCCCTTTCTCTCTGGCTTTCTTTCTCTTCTCACCGTCACGCTTCATCAAGACCGAAACCTTGTCCTTTAATTTCGCGCTCTACGCATCTCTCGTCGTCTCGCATATTTAGGACGTTATCAGACCGCTATCGTCTGCACGCGATACGCAATTTTCGTGGAAATAAAATGCCTCTCACGATTTTACTCGAGATGGTTAATACAACTTTGTTTTTTTTTTCTAATCTTTTTTCCAAGCGTCTCTTATCATTCGATAAGCTATCACCGGCTCGTATTATTTTATTTGCAATGACGCAACTTACATCGACGCGACGTAGCTATCGAGCATAAATTATCATTGAATACGAAAATGGGAAAATCGTTTTATTTTTTTCACCTGAGACGCATCGAGGCAAAATTCGTCTCTTTCTCGTTGTTCGGTAAACTATATGGCTAACTCTTGCGTCTCCCTCGTTCTACTCCACCGAGGAAAAGGCACATATACATACATACACGGTGTGCGTAGGAACGGCAGAAGCAGCCAAGCATAAAGCAAGACCGAATCGAAGTCCATAAACCCCGTCTCGTGAAGTATAAGAAACAACCGAGCGAAGAGACCTTCCGTGTGCGCACGCCGCCGTCGTTGCCGCCATGTCCTATATATATATATATATATATATATATATATATATATATATATATATATATATAATACACAACTTCGTACAATTGTGTTTTATATAGCAGCGAAGTGAACGTCTCGGGAGCACCGAGAGCTCCAATCCGTGAAAGTACAAATTCGTTCCACGTATACACTCGAGAACTCTCCAATACGTACATATATATCCCCGAGGTATAACGTCCACCATGCCGGATATGTCGGGAGTTCTTTCGAACCTTTAAAACCCAGTTTTTCTACGTTTTAACGTCGACAACAAATTATTCTAGGTTTTTCGTGCGTCCTGGAAATATCAACGAATAGTAGAAATTATTTTTTCGATCGGTCTGAAATATGTTGGGAGGTTCGAGGGGAAATCAAAGCAATGATTTTGTTTATTACTGACAAGCGATAAGAATTAAGCAATTTTAGTTTATGCGTATATAGTGAAAATAGTAGGCACGACTATACTTGGTTGATCGGAGTATGGAGAACTAGAGAGGTGAATTCGTCTCCCTCTCTCTCTCTCTCTCTCTTTTGCGTGATTGCTCGTGTCAACGTTGACGATAGATAGCTCAATTGCTCGCGGGTATGTGCTACGCCAAAGTGCGTTTGCGATAAGTCACGGTCGAGACTTTATGGTATATATACGAGAAGGACGAGTACTTTGAAGCGATTCAAGTTAGAGAAACGATGAATGGGGGGACTGTCAAGAGCGTGCCATCGATTAATTCGCGGCTCCCTTGATGATCTTCGTTACGCACGAAATAACTAAATCTTCCGAAAAATATGATTTTAGTGGCAAAGTAATCACATCTCTAGCGGACAGATCGTTGGATTTTTTAAATAGAAGTTTCGTTCTCGTACGATTGATCGCGCATGTTCGTCTCCAACTGGTTGAAAATCACTTCGTGCCTCCATTCTCGGGGCAAAAGATATCGCGCAAGACGATTCGCGGGGATGCGTCATCGGCGCGGGTACAGCGATCGTCGTCATCGGGATCGGTTCAAGTGGTGTTGACCCACAGGGGATGGAAGAGAGAGAGAGGCACACTCCCGTCTTGCTCCGTTCTTCTTACCCGCTCTCGGATGTTGCTCCGTGTCGCGGCCTCGCGGAGCCTTGGTCGTGCCGTTGCTCGTGCACCACATCTCGCGTCCTACTGACGTTACCATTCGTGGGAACGTCACGCGCCTCTCCTGGAGACTTTATCCCATACCAATTGATGCGACGATTTTAATGGTGCTAACTTAGATAATGTGCGTAAGACACGAGGCGTTCGACGACCGGCCAAGTTTTGACTGAGGAAAATGTGTTATTACACTCGACCATACACACACACACACACAAACACACACACACACACACACACACACACACACACACACACACACACACACACACACACACACACACACACACACACACACACACACACACACACACACACACACACACACACACACACACACACACACACACACACACACACACACACAAACACACACATATATGTATATGTATGTATGTATAGGCTCATAAATATGCAGAAGGAGACACGTCGAGGTATAACGTGCTCACCCAATTACGAGGGCGCAATTCACAGCTGGCCAAGGAGAGCCACGAGCCCGCGACTCACCGCATATACATGAACCATATACGTCTATGCTATATACAGATATATATAGGCAAACGACTGCGCAAGCTTAATTGTTTAATGGACTAATGAAACGATATACCCGCCGAATCTAAGCCACATGAAAAAAAGGGTCATCGTGCATCTCTCGTCACCTTTTTATTTATCGATGTACCTATACGAGCGATCGAGGCTAATGAAACTAAAAATTTTGTTTTCATACTGTTTTATTTATAAACGTAATTGACGAAACGATTTTTGTAAAATAAATATTCGTTGAACACTTCCGAGAAAAACGGTCTTTTCGAACTGGGAGTAAGAAGCCCGAGAGACTGCGAGAAAGGAGAAGAAAATGAAGAAGATCCGGCAACAGGGCCGAACTGGAATTCAGGCAAGTTTGCCTCCGAGTAAAAAGGACACCCTGCCGCGAGGGTTTAACGGGGGTGGCTAAAGTCCCATTCATACGCAGAGCCGATCCCTAAGGTTCCTCTCGCGATCCCTTCTCCTTATTCTCTCTTTCGCATTAAGGAACACGCGCTACGAGCAACGATCCAGACGAAGAATTTCGTTCGCCTCGTGAATACACGCTGGGTGCAACACGTTGCAGTCTCGACCGTTTTGCTCTTGCAGCATATTGCTCGACACTCGAAAATATTCATGCTCGAAACATTTTACATTTTTAATTCGAAATGATTTTTAATCGAACGATCCGATAATTGATCTTTGCTTCATAAATAATTGTTGCTTTTTTTTTGTTTGGTTTGCTGAATATCGCACAATTTACATCCGTTTCCTGTTGTCCAAGATCTCTCGTGTCAGCATCACACGAATGCCTCGGGTGAAATTGCACGCGGACGGACCAGTTTCGCACTCGTGAGCGTAAAGTGCGTTAACGTCGTCTCTCTCACGGAGGAAGTTCGTTCCCATTCCTGTATAAGGATGGGCACCAATGACGTTCCGGGATATTTCCCATTTCCGTCTCTCGATCGTTTTCATTCCTGTTTTTCTTCCTTTTTTTTTCTTCACATCCTGATTGGCTAAAAGAGATCATTTTCCATCGTTGAATAAGAAACACGAAGGCTGATCGCCCAATAGTCTCACGAATATGGCGCGACTATAGATATTTAAACTTTCGTTACACGTTCCAAAAATTTCTTTTCATAGTTTCTTCCCCCCCCCTCCTTCTTCCATTCCTTTTCTTTCGCCGAAGCGCAATTTGATCCCTGGAAAGAATACGCGCAGCTTTCTGCAACGGCCGTGGAGAGTCTGCGGTTTTCGAATCTGCTCGGATCGACGTCAGGTTGCGTCAGTACGAGCGAGAGAAAGAAAGAAATAATGAAAGAACTCGGGCATTATAAATCTCGCGGTTTCTAGCGTATACACGGGAAACTCGATTCTCATTTAACAATAACAGGTATACGGAGAAAACATCATTTTCAAAGACTTCAATTTTTACTCGCGTTTATTTTCACTCGATGATTTTTTTATTTTACGACGGAATTTATCTCCAACCCTGCGCCATCTCTCTTTCTCAATTGGTCCGCGTTAAAGACGTATCCCCGAGACATATATACGTTGCCTGTCTCATATACGTGCATAAGAAACACACGTTGACAAACGAAAGAAGAGTATCCTGTACAGTCGTTCCGCAACGGTTCGCTTTCGCCTGGGGCATTGCCTTCGCGTGTCTCCGGACGATGTCCAGCGGCGTGTTCGCGAATACAGACGGGTACACGATACCCGCGTCGAGGAAACGCACGAAAGGTGTAAGAAAAAAAATCTTTCTTTCGAAGAAGATTAAAAACGAAAGATTAAAGATGAAGAAGATCGCGTGTGTTTCGTCGGATTACGAGTATAAGCTATAATTGGTACAAAGGCCGATGTGTTCTATAGGGAAGGAAGCGAAGGGGGGTTGATGGACACAATCGAGAAACCGGAAGTCGCGACACGCGCATGAGTTCGCGATGCTGCGAGAGATACACGGGCCAAGTTCAAAGCTGACGTCTCTTTTCAAGATCTCGACTGTCCCTAGTGGGCAAAACAAGAACGCGACACGGAGGCTATCGTAAACGTCTCGGGTCAACACCTTTATCTCCATTCAAGTTCAATCGGACTCGTTCTCGCTTCGACGCAAGTTTAATCTCCCTCCGATATTCCACGACACGCGCATCTCGCGATCATCCCGCGAAGGAAACGTCTTATCGTTCTGCACTCTTGAAACAAAACAAAGAAACAACAAATAACCTAATACCGAGACTCCGGTGGCAGGAAACGATTTAGAGATGAAAACATTCGTTTGTCAACAAGAAGAATTTCGATCGAAGAAGTTTCCATCAGTCTGGACAATGTATCGTCCGCGTGATACAGCTGTATAAACTTTTGTGATATCAAGCTTGTATATAGCTGCAACTGCGAGAGTGACTTAACGCCAACAAACGCGCGTTTGACTCCTCTTCTCATAGCGAGAGAGGGAGAAATATACAACCCGAGAAGAACTCATCTCTGGCGCGAAGTGAGCGCATAAGTACGAGACGCGGTGGAGTTTAATTGAGGTTGATGAGGGGGGCGCGCGTATTGGCCCGGAATTCAATGCCGAGATGATGTTTCACGCGCTCGTAAAACACACGCGCGAGGCCCGACATCGCGCGTCTCGTGGCTCATCGAGAGGATGCATTGGAAATATCGATGCGATTCCATTTTTACGATCTTTACATTTCGCGCACAAAGATACGGAGAAAAAAAACTCGATAATTGTTTTCCTACTCATGGTGCTGGAATCATCGCAGATTAAAGAACTTCGAGAGAGATCGAAGCCTCGAAATATTTTTTCGTAAACAACTTTATATATATACGTGAAGTTTATCGCGTCTGTCTTGTAAACAAGAAATATCGTCGTAAAATTATTAATTACGACACCCTCTCCGGCCTTTGACCCCGTCGTTTCGTTACTGTTTTTTTGAGGGTGACGAGATGCCGACGCTCTATTAGTCGAATGCCACGTGGTCCTTCTAGCCTCGTTAATTCACTCTCTAATGATATTTTGGTGGTTAAAAAACGAGCCCCGGCATGGTTCTGGCGAAGTAATAAAGCGTCGAGTTAATTCCCGCAGCCCTCCCGAGAGTATTAAAACAGACTTAGCAGTATCGTCGTATCGCGGTTATAAGGTGTCACGAGGACATCTATATGCTTGACATTCCACGGGATCGTTTCTAAATGTTCATCGCGTCGTGGACGTTATAGCAATGCGGAGTATGTACAACATACGGCGTATATAGTTATAGCGAGCCTAAAGCTCGCGCGTTTTGTAACAGCCTCGTACGACGTCTCGGGGACGTTCCTCGCGGCGGCCTCTCTGAATAGAGGCGTACCAGCCACCTCGCGATAATCGAGTTGTCAGAGCATCCTGTAGCCATCATACGCGTACTATAATTCTTGTACAGATACGCATATATTTGTACCGCGAAATTTCTTAATCTAACTTTCCCGAGTGTTTAGCCAGATGAGTAACGAATCCCGTCAAAGTTCTGCGGGTAAACTAAACGTCATCGATCATCGAAACTCGCTAAGATTTTCAATTTCCACCGGCAGATTTCTATTTCGTTCTTTATTATTTTTATTTTGTTATTTTTGATGACTCAACAAAAGGCATGATTGGTCACTTTGCAAGGAGTAACAATATTTTGTTCGGCCGATTTTTTATTTCACTCGGTGGATTCTCGGCCGGAGGGAAGGTAACACGCGAGCCCGAAGGGATTGCGAGAATTGCGTGTGGTTCGCGGTTATGGAGATCAAGAACCTCCCTTGTGAGGTCCAAGGGAGTGAACGCTCGCGACTGCGTAAGGGAGGGAGAGAGAAAGAGAGAGGATTGCATTTTGCTACCGCATCCATCCTCCACTTCACGAACATACACACATACACACATTTCTTTTTATCCACCTTCGGAATTCCTTCTCTCTTCTCTCCTGGGCCCTCTCGTCCCGCTTCTCGCGCGTATATACCCTATCCCATTCAGGCATAATAACCGTGCAGTTTCCCAGCGCGTCTTCAATGGGCGAAGATTGCATGCTACGAGAGACCTCAAGCCGGTCCTCTCGTATCTCTTTCTCGCTTTCTCTCTCTTTCTCTCTCTCTCTCTCTCTCTCTCGTTCTTGGGCGTTCGTTCGTTCCTTCGTTCGAAGCCTCCCCCTCTCAACTTCCCTTGACCCCCTCTGAGCCCCTTGTCCACCTCACGCAGCAGCTCGTCTCGCGACCGCGATCTTTGCCTCTCTCGTCTTTCTCTCTCCCTCTCTCTCTCTCTCTCTCTTTCTCGCTCCTTATATTAGCTCACGTGCTTCATACGATTCCATCCTCGTCTCTGAGACGCAACCGCGTGTTCGGTCTCACGAAAGGACCTGATGAGCAATGTCTCTCTCTCTCTCTCTCTCTCTCTCTTTCTCTCTCTCTCACACGCACGTTCTCTTGGCTACCGAAGAGAGAGACCTGCATCGAGCACTCTGACTTGCTTCATTTTTCCAGGCCGCATATATTTCGCTAGCAATGTTTCTCATGCTGGCTTATACAATTTATATATAGATTTGTATTTCTCGTTTCGATCCAGAGATCGAACACGAGAAATACTCGCGTGCAGTCACGAACGCCGAGGATCTTGTACAGGACAATGAAATGAAAATAATTTTATTGATACGTCGTATTATTTGTTCTAATCAAAATAATGGAGCGAAATGTACGAGCGATTTGACGAGTAATGGAATTTCCTGGAACGCGAGAGAAGGGAGATTGTACGGTAGCTTCGGCGAGTACGGAGCGTTAAAAATCATATAGCAATACCTGTGCGAAGATGTCATTGACCGTCAATAACTCGGTGAGCCCTGGGTGGTTCCCGTCTCTTCGTATCTTTTACCCCCCTCCTCGCTGCCCACCATTTATACGTCCAAGCGGAAACGACTTTTCTGCATGATTATTATATCGCGTGTATGGGCTAACCGCGTCGATCTTCGAGACCCGAAATTTGCCAAAAAAATATCGAGAACGTGTATTTCATATTCCAGGTACAAAATTATACCCAGACGCACGGTTTTTAACGTTTTCTTTTTTCTCCTTCACCGCTATTTGTCTTTTCATCGTTGAAAAGTTTCAGCTCGTTTCTGCGAGCTACGTCGGAAAATGATGACAAGAGGTAACCGCGCGACGAAGTCACAGGAGTCTCGAGAGGAGACGAGAAAGAGACTCGGCTCTTGACCAAATCGGGTAACCAGTCTTCGAGAAAACAGCCCAGATATGTCTCCGGAGAGGTTCGCGCGGTCTCCGGCAGCCAAACCGGGACTCGCGAGAGAGCCCGAGAGCGTGTCCTCTCTTTCGCGGTGTACCTCTCGTCCTCGTCGTCGTCGCCGACGTTCTCGTCGCCGTCGTCGTCGTCGTCGTCGTCGGGGTGAACGTCCACGAGAGGCTCGCGTACACACTCGGACTGGAAGAACAAGTGAACTTTCAGGGCGACTCTTCCCGATGTGCTCCGAGAGCTGCATCGACGACCCACTCTCTTTCTCTCTTTCTCTCTTTCTCTTTCTGTCTCCCTTGCTCGCATCGTCAGGGACAGAGACTCTCTGCCATTACTCGAGTATAGTAAACCACCATCACGTAGAATTATACCAAGTTGACTCGAGTGTGCTGAAAGTCCACGCGATCGCGAACCGATTTTATTACGAAAGAGACGAATTAGTTTTCCACCAGGCTATTTAATTTATTAAATGGACGAGGAAAAGAAAGGAAAAATATATCGATCGTTGATATTTACGTTCACAAAAACTATGAATTTCGTAGATATTGCTTATTGAACTTGAAGAAAGGAAGTTGAAAATCGTCACGAGATTATTGCGCGGATCGAGTGACACGAGAGACGAGAAGATTCGCCTGACAAGGTGCGGACACCACGAGGGAAAGAAAAGAGAGCATGTGCGTTCGTCTTTTAGCGAGTTTTGCCGCGATATTTTTATCCTTCGCCCTTTGCAAGTTGCGGAGTCTCGAATTCGGTGCCACCTACAAACAGGCACAGGTCCGAGACAGCCTCGACTTTGTACATTTTCTTTCTTTCTCCGATCTTTTTGACAAGAGGAATATTGTACTCGCGAGTCTTCAGAATACTTGTCTCTATCTCTCTCCCTCTTCGCTCATCGTACGATTCCAAGCGGTTCCTAAAGAGAAAGAGAGGCAAGGCATCACGAGGACGCAACAATGCGTTTCACCTCGTGGACTCAGGTAACTCAAACCCCAAGCTGACGGGTCCTTTTTCGAACCTCCTCTCCATCTTCCAACCTTATACCATCCTTCTTCTTCATCGTTTCTTTTTTCATCGGTCTCTACCCCGCATCAACGAGACACAATGGAGGATTTTTCTTACCATGACGAGGATGCACTATTTTCTTTACGCACATGGCGTAACGTGTACGTTGGTACGCGTTTCACGACTATAGGGCGCGCAAGGGAGCTTGGCGAGGGTGCATCGTCATTCGGAAAGTTTAGAAAACACATTTCTCTTTCCCCAAAAAAAAGCAACAAAATTTTTATAACGTAAATAAAGTCAAAATGACGAAGTAAAAAAAAACATTGCCATTTTGTTAGTTGATCTCATTTATGTTTTTTTTTACGTGTCTAGGTTACTTCTTCCCTTTTTCGTTGATATCGTCAATGCCGTGTGTTCATCCACGAGACCGTAAATTAAAATAATGTTAGAGCTCGACGATATAAAGCAGCGTAGCTCGTTGAAGCCTCAAATTTCGTAGCTCATCAAGAATCGACCACCCATGCAAAAATTTCCTGAGGCGATGAACGCCCGCGAGATTCAAAGCTTGTACGGCACACTACAACGTTCATACACGTATATGCTATACGTATGGGCAAAGCATGTAGAGAATATGAACGCGCTGAGCTCTCGACAACGTACACGATAGGGTATAACGTTACATGCGCCGCTCGCATGTAGAGCCTCGTTATGTTTTCGTATGGGAACCAAGGTGCGATGGACATACGAGGATGCGCTTAGAGAGAAAGAAAAGAAGGAAAGAAAAAAAGTAAGAACGTCTGGTACGAACCACTGGTCTGAGAATTACGCTGTCTCGACGCGTGGTAACTCAACGCCCCGTTATTGTGATGCCGGAATTAAATTGCTGATTCAATTTCGCTGTTTTACATTTAATTCGCTTCTTTTTCGGATTTCTCGAGCTCGCGTCGGAGCTCCTCGCAGACAAATGTATTATTTATACGAATATATACGAGAACGTAGGTACGTCTCTTTTTTTTTACGAAAACTGACTCGGATGAAATTGACTCGAATGGGAATTGAATTATTTGAATAATTGTCTAGAAGTGATCGCTCGTTCCGAATAAAAATGATTTCGTAATTTCGGTTTTTCGATAAAAATTGTCTTATGGAAGATAAAAGCTGCGGTTTCTCATCTTACGACGTTCGACAAAACGCGACACATTGCGCCGACAAAAAAGGGAATCTTAAACACAAACGGTCTTTTTCTGACCTCCCGGAGTCGCGAAGCGAAACTGGCGAACGTTTTTTTAATGTTTTTGTTTCGAGGGAGATTGATCCTGGTCTCTGTCCCGTGTACCAAGATCGTTGAAAAGCGGAAGAAAAAAATTTGCGATGGGCCATGTGCAGCATCATGTGGTGACGACACATGCTGTCTTATGAAATTATATTTATTCTTTTTTTATTCGCGGTCTTGCGTAGTTTTTGTCACCAACACGCCCTTTTAACGATACGAAGCGAGGATTTTGTGTGTCCTCTCGAAACGCGAGGTTCGTTCGTATCGTATTTTCTTTATTGCGATAACGAGGCTGATGCCCCTTCTTGCACGGCTTGTTCGACATTCGAGAACTGGGATGAGTCTCGAATCTCCGAGCCACCCGGTTAACCCGAATTTTTTAACGCTCCGACGATTTCTCGCTCCGACATTTTTGCGCGTGAGTTAACTCAAAGGGATAACTCCTAAATTTCCCTATACTTTGTACTTATTTTCTTTGCTTAATTAAATGTTTTTTAAATCGTAACATTGTTCTTCTTATTTTCATATTTATTCAAGCAGTTTCATTCGAAAAGAATTTTGTTTTTATTCGAGGAGGAATTTCATTCGCAAGATTTACAAGAAGTTATCGCGTTAATTGTTTTTCAGAGAGCGCCGAGAGCTATTATCGAGCTGATTAAACGTTTTTCACGAATGCGTACGTGCGAAAGAACAATATGGAAGTGTATTATTATACGAAACTCAACAATGGAACATCGAGCAGTGGAGTCTGATACGTTATAAAGAACGCTGGCCTATCCGTGCGTAGATACGTACGTACTATACTAACGGTCGACTGAGTTTTCCCAGCGCCTCGGACCTGCTTTTTCAGCAAAAAAATAAACGCTTCGTCTAACTCGCGCCGTGAAAAATGAATTTATACAAATTTTTGTTTTTCCCTCGAACAAAATAATGTCAAGCTTTTTGTAATTACTATTTCAGTGTTAAAAACAAAATATATGTATACATATATTTCTTTTTAACCCCGCTCGTAAAATCAATCGATCGTTGTTTACAAATTTGAGTTGCCTCGAGTATTTTCTTAAGCTCGCACTTAAACCCCCGGGGGAGTTCAAATTTGTGAGAACCACAAGTGCTTTTTGGCCCCGAGGTATATAACGGTGTTTCGAAAAAAGGATACGCGCTGAGGCCGACAGTCAAACAGAGGACGGGGCGTAAAACCACCGAGACTCTCGAATCATCCCTCGAGAAACTAAAGGGCCTTGGGAAATTTTGGGTTCCGTAAATATTAGAATAGGCAATGGTCTCACGGCCTCGTCGTGAACTGGGTAACGTTTAGTTCTTAGGGAAAAAATACCCGACGTTTCTCTTTCGAATTATTTCGAACTAAAAAAAAGCCACGTCGTATTTTCTTTTGTTCTCGATCGAATGTGCGACAGAATGGGATATCGACCATCGAAATGGGACACCACTCGTGCAATCTTATCACTCGTACGGCTCGTGCGTATTTAATAATGCTTTTGCCGTTATTACAACCGCGTATCATCCAACGAAAGCGTACAGTTTCATTGGATTTAGTCGAATGAAAAGTTATTAATAGAAAAAAAGTATTTTCATACATCTATGTGTACGTAAACTAATTGTCGGTGATTTAATTTATCTCTGCTCACACTTTACGGCCTATCGTCACTTTTTACGCCGTGCAATAAAGAAAAAGAAGAAAAAAAAATGCTTGAAAGATGAACTTCTTTTGGTGTGTTATTACAAGATATATTATTCCTCGGGGAAGAATCGCCACGTGGGGCATTCAACGGAGGTTAATTAAGCGTCGAGTTCAATTTCCCACGGTTTTAAAACGAGAACGCCGAACGCCATTCCGTTATTCTCCCATAGGATTCTCATTTCCATCCAGGAGGAGTCATTCGCGAGCGCATATTTTACGCGTTCTCGCGTGCATTATTGCACAAGTACCTTGAGGAAGAATAAACGCGTGTATATATATCTCTGCAAATATTCCAGCTGGTGCGAGAAAATATACTCCTGTGTCTCGACCAGCTGGGCCACGTAAAAATTGTTGGCAGGTTGTTATGCTGACGATTCCACGCAAACGCCTCATGCACACATATATACTTTAGGGTATAACTCTAGTTCTTTTAGTTCGAAATTAGTTGGGTTTCTGGTTTTGGCTCTCTCTCTCTCTTTCTAGAAAGAACGATACGTTTGAGAAACGGTGAAGGAAGGAGGCGAAGAGAACGAAGAAGAAGAAAAAAAGCTTGTGCCAGGTGCTGGAGAGACGAAGAGGCACCCGGTCTTAAAAGCGAATATATCTAATATACACAAGTGATGTGGAGAGAACCCGGAAGCTGGAGCTCTCCTCTCATAAGAACACGTCCTGTTCTAAGGATTTCATCTCAACCGCCCTGCGTTCTCTCTTTCTCTCCCCCTCTTTCCCTTTTTCTCGTCGTTCTTCCTTTCCCATGCCTCTCCTCTCAACGATATACGATGGTGTCCCATGGCACCATCAGGGACAGCTGGTGATCCTCGATGGCTAGCAACCTCTCGAACTTCCTCATCGACTTTTCTCCCTGTGTTTTAAGGAAATTTATACCGAAATTTTGCCACCGTTTGAGTGGAAAAAGAATGATGGACCGACTACCAGCTCGTATCCGGTCTTGATGATATTCTATAATTTACGAGCATTGAACATTCTCGATGCTTCTAATTCTTACAAAATCGCACGAGATCATTTTTCCTGTAGGGAAAAAAATCGGTCAGTGCCGGATCTAGGAGACGCGTTCTTCAGCTGGCAGTGCTTGTTTCCAATGAAAAGCAGCGAAATGGTACCGTGAGAGAAGATCGGATGTAGATCACGTATAAAGAACTATCGGAAGAGCTATACCGCATAATACCAGGAGAGATCGATACTTTGTACGAGATAGACAGCGCGGTATTGTATAGCGCCATATGCGATCGCGCGGGCCCCATATATTTAATAATGGGAGAAACTCTGCCTCTCCTACTCGAGTTATTCACGCTCGCAGCTCGATGAGGTTCTCCCTAAGTTTTTTTTTACCTTTCCCTCCCGAGAGTTTACCTGAAGGATCCTGCGATCATCCCACGCCAAAAGAGATGCGAGGGCTCTTCACTATGTAGCAGGTGTTGAATATTCTCGCGAACGAATCTCTCGCACCCTACGAGCATCCCGTTGGCCTAGGTCAGCCCGACTTCGAAAATTTAACCCGAGAGAAAGTTCACCTTATTAAATCAAGATCGGTCCAGCGGATAGGACACCCGAGGTGTATCGAAAACATTTTACTTTTTTTCCTTCGTACCTTCGTTAATTATAAGAGGTCAGAGATCGTATTAAAATCTTTACGAGGTGCCGAATATAAATTGGTAGGTGTTGGAACAGCTGGTGGTTATCGCATCCGGATTTTTCTTTCTCTTATCCTAAAAATTAAATTCGATTTCATTATTAACATGAAATTTTTTTAAACAAATTTGACGTTTTCCATGAATTGCAGACATTCGTATGAAAAAATTTGCGAAGATCGAGTAAATTTTCAAATCTGTGAAAAATTATTTTAAAAAAACAGCAATTGGCTGGACTTCCTGACATTTTACAGCCCTGATGAAACGTCAGGGAGTCCGATTAATTTTCTGCTCGGGCAGGTAATACACCTTGTAGTCGTAAACAGGCTGACGCGGAATTCGCTTCCTCGTTCTCGATGAGATCGTTTCTAGCGGATCGTTGCGCGAGAGCGTGTACATGATCGAACAAGGAAGAGCGCATCACGGAGTTTGCACCTTCGACGGCCACCCACGCTTGACGCTCGCGGGCTCGCGGGGAAATCCCGAGTCGCTCGGGTATAAAAGAGTGTTTGTGTTTGTGCGATGTGATAAGAGCCACGAGATATACGATAGACGGTTGCTTTTGATAGTCGTTCCCGGTAAAGCGACGAGGACTGTATATAGTATCATTATCTCGGAGGAACGATGTATATATGAAACGTCGAATAGAAATCGTTGAATAACAAGCGAGCAAAACTTCCATAACGAGAGACTCTCTTTTAAGCCTTTCTCCTCTACCACGGGCTTCTCTTTCTCTCTAAGAACTCTCCTTTGTTCCCTCGGCATTGATCACTCGAGCTCGTCGTGTAGAATCGCACATACGTTTTTACTAATAACTGTTGGATCTTTACACTTTGCATTTTTGCAATAAAACGCGGATTCTTTAGATTTATGTTTATCCTTTGTCGCAAAGTTCCAATCGATTATTTCCTCGATATAAATTTATAATATCACGATTTTTTAATAAAATTAGATTTATTTCGTGAAGAATATCGCTTTCGCGGATGGAACGAGTGCGAATGAATAAGAGAAACAAAATGCGGTGAAGATAATTTCTCTATTCGCGGAGAAGTATCACCCCGTTATCCGTGTGAGGAGAGATAGATAAACGAAGTCGTGGCGAACGGCAAAGTTGTTTCGTGCTCGGCTAAGCGAGACTCGCGGAGCGACTTTATTCTTCTCCGTTCACGATGCGAACATACGCGTTGGTGTGTGCGTTAATGTACGCGTTCGTTCTTCGGCGAGAAAATTATTCGAGAAGTTTCGAGACCGTGACCGTTTGTTTAATTCATCGGGGAGGGGAGCAAAATAGACGATCGCGTATGAATAAAATTCTTATTCGGGTTAAACCAATTTGGGTAAACCCAAAATTATTGGAATTGTCCAATACGTGATAGGCATATCTATGTAACGAGCGTGTCTAGCCCACCGAAAGTACGGGATTCCCTGCTGAATTGGGCTTGACATGCAACTGCAATCAGGTATGGGTGTATGCGTTCGTCTCGTAGATCGACAAAGGACTCCACGTGTAAGCGAGGCCCGTTTGTTTTCTTTCTTCATCGGCGAACGAGTCTCGACCCATTCTGCATTCTAATCTACGACAATGCTGCTGACGAGTCTCTCGGTTCCTTTTTTCTTCTCTCTTCGAGTCCATTACCGTTGGAAATAATGTAAGCCGAGGTGCTCATACGTGTCTTTCATGGGGCATGGTTTACCCCTGGAGATGACTCGAGCACTCGAAGACCGGTGACAGATCGAATCCTCATCATAGTCTCATCATTATTCTCCTTCTTTTCTCCTTTGAATCATTTAAATTCAGTCTTAAAATATTTCAATCTCAAAATTTTCGGTGTTGGATGGAAGAATGCAGGTCGATGAAAAAAATGAAAATTATCGTTGAAAATAATTTAAACTCGAGCACTCGAAGATCGGTGACAGATCGAATCCTGATCACAGTCTCATCATTATTCGAATTCTCGTTATTTTCCTCTTTCGAATCGTTTAAATTCAGTCTTAATATATTTCAATCTCAAAATCTTCGGTGTTGGATGGAAGAATGCAGATCGATGAAAAAAATTAAAATTATCGTTGAAAATAATTTAAACTCGAGCACTCGATGACTCGAGCACTCGAAGACCGGTGACCGATCGAATCCTCATCACAGTCTCATCATTATTCGAATTCTTGTTATTTTCCTCCTTCGAATCGTTTTAATACATTGTCAGTCGTAAAATATTTCAATCTCAAAATCTTGAGTGTTAGATAGAAAAATGCAGATCGATGAAAAAAAAAAGTATTCGAGGAAATCCTTGATCGCACCTGTCCGCGATTAAAACTATATACGGCTTAGAATATTTCACTCCTGAAAGAATCTCCATCTAAGGATAAATTAATTAATCTCTCGCGCACCTAGTCACGAAAATTATTCACTTCCGTTAAATCTCGCGAGGTAATTAGTTTGATCAAGTGACGCTGGATCGGCGTTGAATAGCGATAAATTTTCCACGATTTTTCTCGTATTTGTATTTTACGTAATGTTTTCTTCATTTTCTTACCTAGCGCTATAGTTTTGTTTGTCTTTTCTCTCGGGCGAGACAAAAAACGAGGTAAAATGCGTTAACCTCGCGACATCGCGCGCAGTAGCAAGGCGGTTGTTTTCAATGCGTTCGTGTATTCCAATTTTTATGTTAAAAGAGAGAAAGAGAGAGAGAGAGAGAGGGAGAGAGAAGTATAAGTTTCCTTTCTTGGTTTTCCGTGCACGCAACTCGTATATCTTCCCTTGCCGCGCTCACCCCCTCGACGTCGCACGGTGGTTACGCGGAGTGTGTGCACGAACGCATGTGCGTGCGTGCGTGCGTGCATGCGTGCAAGGGATTCTCTCTCGTGTGAGAATAAGCGAGAAAGAGACGAAGGAAAGAAGCAACAGGCTGCTGTCG
Organism: Netelia fuscicornis; assembly: GCA_946811545.1. NCBI lineage: Eukaryota > Metazoa > Arthropoda > Insecta > Hymenoptera > Ichneumonidae > Netelia > Netelia fuscicornis. The sequence continues at coordinate 1,421,485 of OX328015.1, forward strand.
AGTAAAGAGAAGCGGGGTGGAGGAGGGGCTTTCTCGCTTCTCTCTCGCATTCATCCAGTGGGAAGTTGCCCGAGCAAGTGGAACAAGGGACACTGAGAGACGAAGAGCACGAAGGGAGAGAAACTACGAGAAACAAAAAGAGCGCACGTCGGTGGCCTCCCGTGCTGAAAATATAAACACTTTTTTCGTCCTACCAAGGCCTTTCACGATGTAAAAATAAACCTCGAGGAAACTCGGGATGCAAAAATAATAATTTATCAACCGGAGGACGATGGGCTTCGAGTGTTTATTTACGTAATTAAACGGAGCAAATGGCAGTGCGAACGATTTTGATATTTGCCTTTTTCGAAAAAAAAAAGTCGCAAAATCCCATTGCCGCCGGTTGGGAATTTTTGCCCAGAGGGATAAAACCGCCACCGGTTATCCTCGTCACAGCAAAACGCGTTTCTCGAGTCGCAGAGGGATCTGGATGAAAAAAAATATGCAAAAAAAAAAGATTATGCATCGTTCTTCTTCGTTTTCTCTCTCAAGACACACATGCTCGAGGAGGCGCCTCGCCGTATATCGTTTTCTCAGCATGTGCGCCTCTCTCTTTCTTCAGCTTCCCACGTCCCACGTCGCGCGCCCGGGCCGCCGTCTGGAAAAAAAAAACTGAATCTTTCTCGGACGAAATGCGAACCGGACCAACGTGTTGATCGATAACCGATGGATCGTTGACAGCGCGCAGCGAGGGAAAACGCGAAAAGAGATTTATGAGAAAAAGTCGCGACGATGCGAAACTAAAGCGAGACGCGCGAAGATACGTTTTTTTTTTTTATAAAAATCGTTAGATATTTTCATAAAGATCAATTCGTCTCGAAAAATACGAATTAATCGGCTCGTCTGTCAACATCGCGGAATCGAAATCGATACAGCTCGTATCTATCGAAAGGACCCTCGGGCCCTCTCGAACACGCGCATGCACACTCCTTAACAATGCTCGGTCGGTTTTATCAGCAAACACGTCCTACGCGCCATGCATATTCAATGAATTACAGGTAGTAAAACACATACACGCGCAAACGGTGAGCAGAGGGAGAGAGACCGAGACGTACGAGCGGCCGTTCTCGCTCAAATGCTAGCGCCAAAGAGCCAATAAAATTCCCCCCGAATTCCCAAAGCAGAAGCGAGAGGGAAATTTCGACGGAGACTCGTCGTCGAGGACCCTTGGACGATCTTTTTTTCAACGTGAAGAGCGTACCCTTGCTCGAATTTCTTTATTATCCCTGCGATATATTGTTCTCCTTGTGATATAAAAATAATAATGAAAATAAAAATAAATCTCGCACGTTGGAAATAAACATACAATGAAACACGCAATTGCTTCTCTCGTTGCTCGGGGACCTTTGAACCCTCGCTCGAGATAAAAGCATGATCGTTTCAATTACGCGTATGTATTAATTAACATTGACCACGATAAGGGAGAGTAGCGAGGGAGTTGGCGATGATACCGCGCCCTCGCGAATTTCTCAATAATTTTAATGTTTTCAATTAACGATCTATCTTTAGAAACGTATGTAACGTCGATGCGAAATTTCGTTCTCTTTGTAGCTTTTGGTTTTATCGGTAGCAGCTTTCTCGACTGTTTGCGTTGACGTCATTGGATCTTAAAGCAAGCGGACGAAGGAGAGGGGAAGAGAAATAACCAAATAAACATCTCGGGCTTCGTTCTGCGTCGCATTATCGTTGTCTAATATCGTAGCTAAACATTCCTTCCGCACGTTGAACAACGCTCCAAGAAGAATCGATATGATTTAAGAAGCGTGACGCACCTGACGATTATCAATGAAACGACGACCTTGTTTATCGAAAGAAAAAATATCGTTCGAATTTTCATTGTATATCGTGAATCATTTTTTTGTAAATTCTCGATGACGCGAAACTTCTCGTCTGGTAGTCCGGAGAGGCGAATGATTTAGGTGATTTTACGCCGGGGATAGGAAGACCAGAGGAGGCGACAATGAAACGAGCGAGTGGCGAGCGTTGACATCGCGAATCGTTAATCAAACCGACAATCACTTTAATCGAGACGCGTTCGAGGAGACGTGACGCACGACGTAGCGCACGCGTTCGGTACGCAAACGCGAGTCGGATTATCGTTATTTACTCCCCGCGCGTGTATTATAGATCAATTTCATATCTATTAACCGTGCAAACATTGAACGGGCGTGTTTAACCCGTAAAATGACTATTTTGAATTTGTGTTGGTAAATTAACATTTACGTCGCGAATTACGAGGATCGCTCGGATTTGAACGATCTCACGATTATCACGTCCGACAGGACAAAATTGATCGCTCTCGTTTAATTGATCGAACAAACGGTAATCGCGTCATTAGAGTAACGAACGTTGAACGTTTTCAGCTCCCCCTTTCCGAAGAGTGTTCCACAAAGCGGAACTACCGTGGGTCAGCGTTACTAATTCAATTATCGGCTACTTCGACGGGCGACGTGCTTTAACCGTTGATTACGAGAGAACTACTTAATTACCGTTCGGTAATCTCGCAATTGGCCTCATAGTGAGAATTCGAAGTGCTACGATACGATGCGGGTATGCAATTTCCAATGCATAGAAATATACAAACGTAGCTTTTCTTCTCTGTGGGAACTCTCGTATATTTGCGATAAACGCGTAACTAATCATTATCTCGTGCATTAATGAAAAATAATAGCTTTTGATAATTTTTCCGGTGGCTCAATGGAGTTTCGCGATAAGATCGATCTTATCGAAGCATCGACATCCCACAGGCTCGAATCTAAACGTTCGAACGAATGCCGGTAATTATTGCACGTATAAGGAATTCTTTCGGTCGAAGGTCCTTCCCAGCATGCAATTTCTCGTTTACAGAATTCTTTGTACGAATTGAGATTTTCTCACGAAGAATTGATCAACGTGTTCATTAAAGAAAATTTGTTTTGTTAATTATTCTCTCGGGCTTAATAAATCTCGAATAAAAAAATCAGAAGGTTTAACGAGAAGGACAGTCTCTTCCAGACAAGAAAAATATTCCATTCGGATCTTCGGGTAAAATCATCAAGGGGAATGAAGCATTGAGTGACTTCTTTATATCTCCCTTATGTTAGTAAAAGAAAAAATGAAAAAAAATCTACAAAACGTTAGAAGTATTCACAACGTCGCTGTGTATAAAATACGAGGATTGGAGGGAGGAAGAAAAAACGCTGGAGCTTCGACAAGTGCGAATACGTTGCTCGTGTAAGAGGCAAAAAGTATTCGAGTAAGCTGCTCACGCAGCAAAACAGGAGTGGCGTTTTCAGCGAAATTCGTTTCGATGCGAAAACATCGTACGCACGTATTTGAATACGTTCGATTTGCAGTTTCGCTACACGATATATTTTGTTCTCGAATGTTTCCTATTTTTCATATTAATCGGATTTCATAATAAAATTATAATTTTTTTAATCGGAATTTCAATCGAAGTTCCGTACCGTTCCGATTTACTCGACGGGACGAACTAATTAAAAAAATGTATAAACGAGACATACAGATGAGTTTAAACTCTCGAGTGGATCAGCTATAGTCGTCACGTTTTTTTTTCTCAACGCTGCATCGAGAGTTTCTCGCCCACGCGCATCTCGTCTCGGCTACTACAGTCCCAGGCGATATTACACGTGTAAGTTGGCGTACGTAGACCCCGACCGGTTTCCGAAGAGTATCTCGCGTGATTCGCCTCGGTCCGAGAAGCGAGAAGGAAATTCTACAAAAATTCGTTCTTCCTCGGAGGAGCTTGAAGAATCGAGTGTCTCCGTGAATGTTTGCTATTAAAGCGATGTAGCAACCGATCGGGTCAAATAATCGTGTGAATTATTCACAATGAGGGAAAAGATCGTACGATCGATCTTCTCGTAAAATGTCCCTGTAGCTGCGTGTGCCTCGCAGGAAAAGGAAAGAAAAAGTGTATTTAGCAAGGATCTTGCACGATCGAGTGAGATAAGGACGAGAAAAAGGAAAAAAACACGTCGTAAAGAAAATGCACCGAGTCGCGTTGCATTTTCGCGCGCAAAAGGTCACACAGCTGGCACAGGTAAAGTAGACAGCGTTACCTGCGAGGCTCAGGTACGGCGTCTTTGTGTCTGTTATACAGCACAGATTTATATATACGCTCGACGGTGCATACAGCGGTGCACAGGCGAGATCTGCCCCACGTCCGCTCCACTTGAGCTACGTAAGCGTACTTCGCATAGTCCATTATATATACACATATTGCGTGTACTACGAGCACTGTGCTGCGAAGTGAAAGTTGTTAAACTTGCTTAGGGAAACGTTCGCGAATCACCAGACTGGTACAAACTCCGTATAATCTCATTACAAACTAACCGATTTTTAGCATCGTTAACCTTCCGACAAAGATTTTCTACACTCGCGATTCGTCGAGTCTTTTCCATTGAAGTAACAAAATTCATCGAATTATCAAACTATTCGATGCGAGAATTAATTATAAAATAAAGAAGCAATATTATTTAATGAAATTCTTGAATGAGAATCGTTAATGGGTAAACAAATACTTATACGGGAGTTTTGAGTGGGAGGGAAAGCAATAATTAACCTTCTGAAAAAGATTTTCTACACTCGCGATTCGTCGAGTCTTTCCATAGAAATGACAAATTTCATCGAATTATCAAACTATTCGATGTGAGAATTAATTATAAAATAAAGAAGGAATATTATTTAATGAAATTCTTGAATGAGAATCGTTAATGAGTAAACAAAAGCTTATACGGGAGTTTCGAGTGGGAGGGAAAGCAATAATTAACCTTCTGAAAAAGATTGTCTACAGTCGTAATTGGTTCAGTCTTTTCATTGAAATTACAAAATTTATTGAATTATCAAACTATTCGATGCGAGAATTAATTATAAAATAAAGAAGGAATATTATTTAATGAAATTCTTGAATGAGAATCGTTAATGAGTAAACAAAAGCTTATACGGGAGTTTCGAGCGGAGGGAAAGCAACGTTCCTGGATTTCTCGTGCTGAAAGATCGTTGACACTCTCGTAGAATGAGGGACAATATATATATAGAAATAAATCTCACATTAATTTCAGCGCGATATGGTTCGTGTCGCATTTTAATTGTCGCTGGCATGCAGCGCGTTGGCGTGTCTCAAGGTGTCGCCATCTTGGAAAAATTCACGTCCTCTCGTACAATAAGCTGTAGCAAATTCTCTGTTGATCCCTCCCTCGTTGCGTATGTGTAAAAAACGACACGATACTTAAATACGACGTACATATCCGAGAGCTCCCTGTCCTGTTTCCTGCGATTTTTTTCGCTGTCACGCTATCAAAGATCCCGGTGCTTATAAAAAATTCTCGCGGCGCGTCATAACGTCGCTCGTACCTACGATTCTCGAAAGAAAACTTCTTTTTTCTTACGATCGGTTAAAAATATCGAATTCTTCTCACGCGTCTCGTTCGAGCAAGCCTTCCCGTACTTTTTGTTTCTATTTCGATGAATTTATTTGATTGAAAGAAAAGAAAGATCGGTAAAAAACTCGAGGCGCAGGCAAAAGCTGGTCAACGGTGATGATTACGTAACGACATCCTCTCTTGCGTTACCCTGCCTACTGTCGGTGTTCGACACACACCTGTACTTTATTCCTCACGCTATACGTATATTATATACACCTTTCGTATCACCACAGCTTATGGCTAATGACCATCTCATTTTCTCAGCAAACTCACACCTCTGCCGAAGCAACAGCAACAGCAGCAGCTCTCGCTTTTATTCATCGGAGTGTTTCCGCTCACTTTCGGAAGTCAATGCGCCACCATCATTTTGCAAAGTTCATCCGTTAAACGAAAATATATATTTCATTCGCGTAAATATATTTTATTCTTTCGCAAATGTGTATTTATATCGAATTGTAACGAACGAGAATGAACAAATATGTTTCTCTTGTTTTTTTTTGTTTAAAAGTAAAAAGAAGAATAAAGAATAAGAAGCTGCTATGCAAACAATCGCTGTTACGGCATCGATAAACCGCGATGGCAAAAATTTTCACGAGCTCGTTTAAGCCTGTGGGCGTTTATACGTACGAACGCGAGAAGGAACCTGCAGGTGTTCGAAGCTTGTCGAGGAAGGGAGAAAGAGACAGCGTTACCTCGATAACATACTCGTCGAGTTCAGTGTACATTACTCGAATGTTCATTGAAATTCATCGGATATCCTGTACGATCGATTATTGAGGGCAGACTTTTTTTTGAGAATGACACATGTCGTTCGTCGAAGAAATGATTCTTTTTTGTTTTTGCTGATTCGCGATTTTTGGCACTTCCTGTCAGATCGATCGTTTCGAACGAGATTTTTTATTTTGAATCGCGAATTAACGATATAGTTCGGCGAATTAATTTTTGCTGCATCGCGATTTCGAGTAACCCGGATATTTCGTCGACGATTCCTGCGCGCCTTTCGTTTGTTATTTTTATTTAGCCTTTTTTCCCTTTATACCTCGTCTTCTTCGGCGTTTTACCACAAAGCGAGTCGTCCGCTATATACACCCGGCAAAACAGCCTCCGCGTTCGCCAAGTTCCCAGGGGCACGACCGACAAAGAATTCTAAAGATTCGAGAGAGCGTACCTCCCACCACCGCAACTGTGAAAAAAAGGACGTCGTTCCCCGCCGAGGGACTGCAGGTTTTGCAAAACCTGCAGACCCACCCGTTTGTGTCCATTTCGTTAATTTATCGAGGAACGGCTGTGTTTTTGAATGTTCTTTTTTTGTTTTAATTATTCAAGTATTACGAGCTTGGTAGAAATTTGGGCCATCGAGGGTTACGATGGGGCATTCGCCGTTCGCGAAGGAAAAACATCGAGGCGATATAATTCGAGCCAGATGCTCCATAAAGACTGACTTGTATACGCGTTATGTATAAAGAGATACGTCATATGCGTATCGCACGCCGAGGGAGAGAAGATGGTTTAAAAAATGTATGAAAAAAGAAAAAGAAAAATCGATTTTACAATTATAATTGTTTGAAAAAACGATTTATTTGCCATAATTAGAATAAACCGGTTAGTCGACTGTATAGACGATAAAAGTGGCGATAAATTTTGTTGTAAACTTGTATGAAAAAACGAATATATACCGTTTGGATGGTCATAAGATACGCGAGACAGTCTCGGGTTTAATCGTTCAATTCGTTATGATGCAAGTCTGTCTATGCTGAATTTTATTATACATACATATATGCGTGTATAACTAATCTGCTGCATTGCTGTTTTTGCCAATTTCATCGGGTTTAGCAGACGATAAATGACATTACTTTGTATTAGCCGGATCGAAAATTAATGCGTTAAAAAAAGTCAATTTTGCTGTTTTATTGAAAAAAAAATGTGAATTTTTTACGGTTTTGCTTATACATCTTTCTCCTTCTATAAACATCGCGACTGTTTTAAAAATAGCGAGGTATGCGAGTCTCATGACAATCCTGTTTGCGAGACGATGGCGCATCAATCGATCGTAACAGCAACGTATAAAGCGAGGTGGAGTGTTTCTCTGCTAATAGATAAAAATTCTTTCTCAACACGGAGAGACGAAGACCGAGAGAAGGAATCAAAGTAAATTCGTAATCGACCATCGTTTCCGGTATTAATAAACATTTTGGTAACCCCAGGCCTCGACCTATCGCGACTCAAAAAACCAAATCGGTCGAAAAAAGAAGTCAACGAACTCTCCATGCATGAGGCGAGCTCGATTTTCGTCGACGATCGTGCACGCGTTTCTCGACGAAGGAATAAAAATTCGAACGAAACACAAGCTTCGCAAATGTTGATTTAGCCTCGTCAATGAATTCCAAATTCGTGGAAAATAACTGTCTATGCGCATTTTTCAAGCGCCTCGTGGCTAGTAACAGAGCGTGAACTGTTATTTATTTCGAGATTGATAAATTCGTCGTTGGAATAATTAAAAAGAAAAGAATACGACGTTTAATAAAAATTGTTCTAACAAAAGCGTGTTGAACGTCTCGAAAGGCAATTCAGCAAAAAGTCACCGACGCCATTAAATACCGCGAAGTAATATAGAATTTCTAAGTGTCTCGTATCGCAGCTGCAACGATTTCTCGTCAGCTTCGACTCAAGATTTCCGTCATTCTTACGAGTCAGCATTTTCTCGGGGCAAGAAAAAAAAACAAGCCTTTCACACCGTGTCCGACTTGTCTCCCGCATAGAGAGGGCGCCCCCAGTCCTCTTCTTGCGCTTCGCGCGAAGATATCGGACAGGGCGCTCCGATTACACGGTAGGATGACGGAACAGGCAGAAAAAGGGAGTAGGTACTCGTCCCTTTGTTCCACTTCCTATTTCTCGTACGTGTGTGCGAGATAAAATTGAGCGGAAATCTTATCTCAACTTCCGATTTAGGAAACGCCTAGAGGAAGGGTCGTTAGTTTCGGGGTGAAAACATCCCCTACTTCCGATTCTCCAACCCTTTGAATATTTTTTTCAACCGTGAGCGAAGAATGAAAATGAAATTCGATCCCTGCAAGGTGAAGAGGAATGAAAAAAAAAATTGCTTATTCGTCTCGATGGTCCTCGAGAAGTTTTACGAGAGGCTGTGTCTCTTTTTCCCCTTGCGATTGCATCTACGAAGAAGCGTCGGTAGAGGGTGCAATAATGATAAAAAAATTTATTGGAGAAAAAGAGATACGAAGCACAGGCTCGCGCCTACTTGAGAAAGTTTAACCTGCCGCGCGCGACAGAACACTCTAAGGACGACAAGCAGATGGCTCTTGTCGATCTACGAGCCCTCTAGCGGAGTGGTTTTCTCTCGATTAATACTCCCTTCGTGTGAACTCGCGAGAGAAACACGCATCTGCTAAATACATCGTTGATAAGCGACAGACCGGAAAATTCTAGTGACATTGTTCATACGATCGAAAATAAAATCATCGCTAAAGAACATTCGTGAATTTTTCAAGTCTCGAAGATTCGTGCGGTCGTAGGTAGCGAAAGACGATGGAAAGAAATTGGCATGCATAATGAGTGTGACAATGCGCCAAGGAATCTCTCCCCACCCCTCTATCTCTCTCTCTAGTCGTCGCTCGAGAACGAGTCCTTCTGCATCGTCTACGAGGAGTCGTTGCTATTCTAAAGATGGGGGGTTTGAAACACAGGGAGAGAGACAGAGAGGGGAGAGAGAGAGAGAGAGAGAGGACAACACGACTATAGTATCGCGCAGCATAACAGCGAGTCTTCATACCAGTATTACAGACAAACGAGTACGCGGACTGTACGAGAGCCGCGGTAACGTTTTTTTTCTTCTTTCCCTCCATTCGCGTATATATGGCGTGTACCACCGGTTTACACACTCGCGACTTCGACACAACCGGCTCCTCGACGCGTGTTCTCCTCGTCTTTCGCCCGCGCGGACTACCTCGCTGTGCGCTATCTTATCCGGCCGGGCGTGCATTATACGTGAACGCACCGTGAGTGTAAAACAATGAGGTCGCCATGTTTCGTTTTTTTTTTCTTTTTTTTGTTCATTCTTCTTCTTTTTCTTCGCCTTCTCATGGCAAGAGAGACCGAAACGTTTGTGAACGATGGGGTCGAGGAGGAGGTGGGGGAAAGGTTCTCTCTCGTGGAACTCATCGCCGTATAAGCTCGTCCACTCTATGGTTGGCTTGGCCTCTCTCTCTCTCTCTCTCTCTCTCTCTCTCTCTCTCTCTCTCTGTCTTTCTTGCCCGCCTGCCTTTGCTTCCTTCTACTTGGAACGCTCTCATCCATGACGCCCTACCTTTCCTCGTAACATCAGTCTCCTCGAGGACTGTACAACGTCGCGTCTCCGTATCACACATGCGCCAACGAACATAATCCAATGTCGCGAAATCACGTTTGAAAGACCTTCCGATAAAACGGATCTCAATACTTTCATTAATAATATCGCGGGCGTATTTGAAGATTTTCTCGATCTTTCGCGCAAATGCGTAACAAAGATCTATTATTAATTTCCGCTGCGCGCTAAACATCTGTCTTGGATTATAAAGCGTTGGGGCGGGGATCAAAGAAACCATTATAAACACGTCAATGAAGCGTGGTACCATAATGGCGTTGATTTAGCACAAGACGCGATCCCTCGCGGCGTCGACTCTCGTCAGACTCGCCCCCGCGAGATTCGCCACGGCTACACGATCCTTCGTAACATTGTTACTAATTCGCTTTGAAGAATTCCACGAAATTACGCATACGTGGGCTTAAATTTGATTTCGTGAAGATAAACACGGAACAAAAAAAACAGCGAATGTAACAAGTACACTTTCACTTTTACGACGAAGCTCGAATCCTAGCGCAGGATCGAACCCTGGATTCGTTCCACGCATGCCCGTTGGTAAGAAAACGACCTGAAGAAGCGACTGAGACTAGCTCCGAAAAACTCTGTCGGTAAAAACAGATTTCTTCCTGTCGGTAAGACAGATCTCTGCTCGAACCCCGTCGGTAAGTCCTTACCCACAGTCGGTCAAACCGCGATCGCTGTATCGACTGAATTTATTTCGCTATTTCAGCCTGTGCTGTTTTATCGACAGAGCAATCGTAGCTTCCGAATGTCAGCGAGAAGCGGTTCTCGAGGAAGTCGCGCGTTGTTTGTACACAAGCCTCGATCTTACTTCGCGATGTGAGAAAAATATGTGGCGATTCCACGGATTGCAGGAAATTTTTCAGATAAACACGTAGAAGTTATAAATTTTAATTGCACTCGGTGCGAACTCAGGCAGAGGATTTCTGGGTATTCCAAGATCGCGCACGACCTCTATTGGTAAACGTTTTCCCGTTCTCCGGAATGGCGTCTTCAAGTACTCACTCGTCATCCGTATAATCTCGCGCATACCGCGCGTTCTCCACGCTTTACCTTCGCGCATACACACACATACACGAGGACATACAAACGCGAATACAATGAACGACATCGCCAATTCGATTGTGCGTAACTAATCGAGCGTAAAAGTAGAACGTTAGACAACTGCGCAGGCTATTATGCCCGAGAGTAGAACAAAAAGGACGATGAAAAATTATTCTTACCTACGTCAAGAGAGACGCGTACGAAGAGCCTTCGCTTCTCTACGCGGTCATAGTCGAAAAGTTTCGCGGAACTAATCCTGCTCGCGCGGTTTGGCCTCACTCGCGCATTAATTAGTCTCTCCGGGAATTACGACGAGTCCGCAAAGTAGTCGTTGGCTCGTCTAGATCTTTTTTTTCCTCTCATTCTTTTTCTTTCATCCACGCTCGCGGAGTTCGAAGGCCACGTATGATTCTCGCTCGTTCGTCGGAGAGTAGTTAAATCACGCGGTAAAAAGTAAAAAAGAAAATAATGGCATTCGTGGACGGGTTAAAAGTTTGCTCTTGCTCGAATTTTAAAGACTCGCGCGACAAATATTTGAGCGGGAATGGACGTTACCGAGAAACTTCGCACCGGCGTAGAGAGAATGGAAAAATGACGAATTGCGTGATCGCTCGGCGTTAACTCGCAATATTCTACCATGGAGCTTTTGAAAGAAAAGAAATGTATGGATCGGCCAAGATTCACGACAATGGATACCTCGCGTGTATACGAAGCTGGAACTCCGGCGTTGTTCGAACGTCGTATAGACGTAGAGAGAGAGAGGAATATATAGGAACTCTTGGAGCAGCTTCTCTCGCCACTGGCTCCTTCTCTCGATCTTCTTCTCGTGCTCGCGCGTGTCTATATACCAACTATATACCCTGCTGGGGTCGACGGCCTTCATCAGGATCGAGAGAGAGAGAGAGAGAGAAAGAGAGGACTTCGTGTCCAGCATCACCTCTACCGGAGACGATCAACCAAACTGCTCTCCTCTCTCTCTCTCTTTCGTTCCCTCGCGTAATCCGCATTCTTATGGGAAAGCCCCGTTATCAGAGTCACGACCCGAGAGGAGAAGAGAACGTACCGCGACAATATAATATAGAATACGAGTCTTTTATTCCCTCGATCGGTAAAGACCTGGATCGTATTCGTGACTTTCGACGCGATCCTCGCTCGACTGAATTTCAACAATATTCCTTTTAAATATTGACCGTAGAATAAAAAATTCTTACATTTAAATTGTTTTAAATAATTCATAATTATTTATTTCTTAATTTGAAGCTTTTATTATATTTCTAGGCTATCGATTCATAGAATTGTTTTCCAGCCTAACTGTGTAACGAAATACGATAAAGTACTTTCGGTTCGCGTCCGATAGACGCGTGTAATTGTTTCGCCAATGTCGCAGACACGAGATTATTCATGACGCATCGATTCTATGAATATTAATAGCGCCAGTGTTGAACGGTGATTTATAACGATTCGGATAATTACGATCATCGAGTCAACTCTGACCTTACTCGTGTCTATACACGTGAGTCGGTTGCGGGGTTTGATCGTTAATCCTGACCCCCGCCAACCTTCGTACTCGTTGCAATAATTCTCCTCTATAATTCGAACGAGACTCAAAAATTATCGAACCAACCCACCCGCTATTCCAAGACAACAAACAGAGAGATAAACAGAGAAAAACTGAGCCCAACGTAAAAATATTCCCAATCCAGCACGAATCTATAAATTTCCGCAATTTCTTATCCTTGCACCAAAAATCTGTGAACCGAGTTTGCTGTCAACTCGTTAGCCTAACCACGAGACTCTCCTAATCGATTTATCGTCGGCATTTAGCCCGATGGCAAATCACTGACAACATTCTCGTAAGCTGAAAGAAAATTAACGTTTTCGCCGAGAAGGTTGTAACTCGCGATCGAGGCACGGACGTTGTCACGCTTCGCGCCTGTCGGTATATCGTTCTCTTCCTCGCTCTTACTATTCATTCGATCGAGCGGAGGAACGATAGTCCGGGATTCAGTAGGAACGGCTGAAACACCGGCACAGTGGCGCGTGTACCATTACGACAGACGATAACTTCTGGCCATGTAAGGTATCTCGTTCCAGCGGGCCTATGATGCATGCCTAATTGCGTCTAATGGCCGGTTTTCGAAAGCAGCTCGGCCGCCATACATACATACATGCATACATATACAAGATCGTTTGAGATCTCGATGGTTGGGCAAGCTAACGCGTATCAGCTAAAGCCTCGAAAGCGATTCAACTCGTCGTACGTACGTTTTATAGCTTTATAGCCGAACGTACCACTCGCTCGTCTTCTCGCAATCTCCTCTTCAACTCGGGGATGGACCACGCGAAGCGTTAAATAAATTTTTTACTACCGACGAATAATTTTATCATCGATCAATTTATCACGATCGATTATCATTATTATTTTTATTCAAAGTTATTCCTGGACGTTATAGACGTTTGAATAAAAATCATCATAATAATGGACGATAATAAAATGATGAATAATAAAATAAGCTGAATGTCGAATGAACTTGTGTTCATTCGCTGTATAATGAAAGATCGTTTGTGATTTCTTTTTTTTTTGTATGCTCCGGTAATTTTTGTGCATAATGGTACCGCGTGGTTGAATTTGTTTGGCTTGAGGCAAGGTGCGAGAAAGGTATACATACTTACCGGGAATTATCGTTATAAGTTCTTCCTACGAAATGTTTGTATAATATTATTAACGTCGAGGTTTATATTCGTTGTTCATCGTCGTTGTTCCCGTTCATGAACATCTTTCCGACAGCGAAATTCTCACGTAAAGCTTTTCTTAAGGGGCTACGTTTCGTTGCTCGCCGAGATTCTCTCCTCGAAGGCACGCATAACCTTCGCGAATGCGCATACCAACGACTACCTTGGGCAATTTGTCTACCATGCGTTAACAGAGGGCACAGGATGGCTCGACGTTACTTCGTGGCTAATACAACCCGCTGAGCGTTGTGTTTTTTTACAGTCCGCCATTCGCAAAATCTTTTTTTTATAATGGACCAAGAACCTATGAAATTCATGCAGAAAGACGAAAGAGAGGGGGGAGACTAACACCGAATAGTTACGACCTCTGGAAAACTTGCACGCGCCATTCTGCCCAAACGTGCTCAAACTGCATTTCTGAGTGTAAAGTGACAGCGGTTATCGTACGTCAAAGTTGAATATTTGAAAATATAATTAGAAAAAAGTTTTCAAGAAATGTTTTCAATTTTTGTTGTAAAATTCGAAATGAAATTCCGACTTTGAGAAATTCTGTAGCGTGGTTGTTACGAATGGAGCGGAGTTAATATTTTCTCTAGGGACACCGGAAGTACTAGACTCTCGCATCGGTGCCCTCGACTCGAAAATCCTCGAGGCGCACTCGCGATCTTTACAATGTTGGAGAGAAAGAGAGACGCGAGGAATAATTTGGTTCGCTTCTACGACTATTAGCCATCAGGCCGAAGGAAGTGCGCGAGGGATTAAGAAATAAGTGGGACGCGTTGGAGAGATTCGAACTATATTATGTACGTGTACATTAAACTTCGTACTTTTCAGGATGCGTGGGCTCGTCTAAACGCGCCAGATGGTATTGTAAAAAAAAGACAGAGATGAGTTAGAGAGACGTTAGACGAAACGGCACTCGCGCGTACGTACGAGAACGCGTGCGCGTATTTGATCGACGCGTCGCCATACTTCTTCGACCTAATCAATTTAACTTTCGGAATAATCGAACGTATAGACGTATAAATAAAGTAACGGAAAACCCGTGACGAAATTCCCCCGCTGAGCGAAATGATCGATGATCCCTCGATGCATCGTACTTTTAAGAACTTCGTGGGAGTCGTTCGAATCGATGCAAACATCATTGGTCGCTCGTACGATAAACACCGCGTTGTCGATATTCAATTTTCGTTGCACCTATCACGGGTAATCACGGTTTCATCCATCGTCTCGATATAAGGCTATAAATTCTCAATGGCTCTATAACGCTTTAAGAATGCGGTAGTAAATGACTCGTCTTTATAGTACGCTCGTATACGCCCACGTGCACCGACCTCCTTCCGGACGAAATATAAAAGAGACGCGTGTATTTACATACGATAGCGTTGGGATAAAACGCAATATAAATAAAAAAACAAAAACTCGATCGTATAAAAATCTTGATCCATCGAAGTATTTTGATCGATGATAAATTTAATAAAATGGCTTAGATATGAGTATTCTCGAAGAGGTCGAAGATTTCAGCTCGCCATGTGGAAGAATAAAACACGATACACGTTTCAATAGCAAAGTGTGATATATTAATAATGTTCCTAGCACCTCTGGTATCGTGGACCTGTGGTACCTAGTGCATAACAAATATTTCAAACGCAATCAGTTGCTTGTTGACACGGGTCAACCTTCGATATAGAACATGGGAGTATTACATATCGGACTGTTTACAACACGAGATCTTATTGCACACAGAGAAGGAAAAAAATGAGGCTCCTTATCTAATCACTGGACTGCTCTCGATATCGAGAGACTCGTTCTCTCTTTATTTCTTGGCGACCTCGTCTTAGTCGCGCCGCGATGTCCGTGAGACGATCGAGATCTGTCTCATCGCGTATGCGACCATGATACGGTGATTCGTGGAAATGTGTGAATGCACACACAGATATCAGGGAGATATAGCTGTGGATATGTTGCAAAGGATACGCGAGAAATATTATTTCGTTCTCGAGTCTGACGTATTATCAGGTCGAAGGGAGAACTGGCTAAGGGTGGATTCAGGGACATACGCATGCTCGCGAGAACAGCTGCATTGGCTGTGCTAATATTTGGCAGGGGCTCCGAGAGACTCGACTTTACGTTCTGACGATAGGAGACACTTTTTATCTCCAGACGTTTCTATGAATAAGAGATGGGCCACGAATAAACTTTCTCGAGAGACGAATTTTTCAAGAATCTTAGGCAATTCTATTCGTTGTAGGTAAAATTTCGTTTTTATTTAACATAAATAGTTTCGTGTCTCGGGGATTTTTAATTTCAATGGATAATTAAGATTTGCATAGAATTGCGATTTAAATGTTAGCGAATAACGAGAGCACGAGTAATTAATTAAAATTCGTGTATTTGTTTGTTGGAAGAAAAAATATAAGTGGTTCAGGATGATTAATTAATGTTGACTGGAGCGAGGAGTTATATCTCGTTGGAGGTCCTTGTGTCTAACCTGTCCACAAATCAGTGGCGAGGACGCGCCAAGGGTCTCCGCTGAAAACGTGGTAAAACCGTTCGTGCGCGAGCTCCGCCTTCGAGGCGCATTAAAACGTCCGAGAGAAGAGGACGTTCTCCGCGAGAGATATTTTATCCGGTTTGCAGGGGTTCCACTTTGAAATCTAAGTGGTCCGAGACGTCCTATATACCCACCCCGTCTCCTTTTTCGTTCGTAAAAGACCGCGCACCAAATTCATAAATAATGACTAAAGACCGGTCATTCCTCGTGTATCAACGACTCCAACCCCCCCACCCCCTTTTGAATTTGTAGTCTTTAAAACCTTTTAAGGTTTTTGCCAACGAGACTTGGCTCTCTTGTCGTTCTTTCCTGTTCGATGATCGCGATTTTTCGGTTCATCGATGTCCGCGATTCCGCGACTATTTGGGAGGACACGCGGCGCCTTTCGGGGGGGAATGAGACTTTACGAAAAATTTATATGAGGGTAGGAGGGAGGGCTTGTATATCTGTATACGCGTATATGAATACGGACAAGCTCGTATTCGTGAGCTCAACTTCTTCGAGAACCTAAACCTCCATGGTGAGCGAGAGAGAGAAAGCCGCGGGATCCCCGCGAGCCGGTTTCGAGATCACAACTCACGATAAGGGAAATTCGACTCGCTTCGCTCTTTTGCCGCCGCGCTTGTTTGACCCGTGGTTTAACCGCATGGGGATCCCGTCGACATCGAGCCAGATTTTCAGTCCAACTACATATTCTAATAGATTTTATAACGGACGCACCGTAAGCCGCGTTCAGCCAGGCAAATTCGTATACGATCCGCGGTGTACTTCGTAATCCTGAAACAAAGGAATGAAACAACAACGTTGTAATAAAACGAGTGAGTAACATAGAACGGAAATCACGTTTAGAATGATCTTTTGTTTGAATTTCGCGGCTAAAAATTTGAAAATTTGAATATTTCCGTAAATTGCAATATATCGCGATTATAATCGTAACATTCGTGTTGAGCTGGAAATTTCCAGCTCTGTAACTTCCCAAAATCATGATGTCGTCGGAGAATTGTGAGATTTTAAAATGCTTAAATAGTTATTTTGGATTTTTTGCGTTTTTCTCCTAAAATTTTCGAGATTTCGAGAAAAATAACGTGACAATCTTCATCAGAGGTCAAGAGGTATATCCTGATGCAACCTTAAATTAATAAAATGTTATTAAAATACTTAAAGTTTTCATCGTAGAAAAGTTGTTCAATACTGGCTAAGATAATCCGGTTTTTCGATCGAGTTAGATAAGAAAATTTTGGTTAGGTAGGTCGTCGTGTTTTTCGTTTAACCAACTCCATCGAAACTCGAGGAAAAAGGAATCTCTCTCGTTCGACGGCGAGAACGAGCTACGTAATCCTACACCTAAGATACCATGTGCTCTACCTGGTATAATTTTCATATATATATATGCGTGCGTCTCTCCTACAGAGTTCGTACACGCAAGAAACTGGTTTTGGTGCAATAGTTTGAGCACGAGAGCGAGAACGCGAAAAACAAATTAATAATAAGAATATGATAAGCGTGCGAGAGAGGTGCAAGCCTCGTTGTTTGCTGTCCCGAGACTGTACAAAGTGACTCGCACGGACAATATACATATATGTATATTATAAGTATACCGGGTGATTCGCCATTGTCCCGAGGCTAATCTCGAAGGAATCTCGTGCCTGTCGACTCGCCTCGCTCGATCGGCTTCAAAGTCCCTTTTATTCTAGAGAAAGAGAGAGAGAGAAAGGAAAAGGGAGAAAGAAAGAGAGAGAAGGAGGTAGAGTGTGTGCCTTCGTAAATGCATGCAACGGTTAGCAAGCTGTTGTTAGCCTACGAGTCAGAGTGATCGACGAAACCTTCGAGCGAGGGCTCGAAGTGGGGATCGAGAAAAAAAATCGTCGATCGAACGATCGATCTCGAAAATAGAGGCACTCTCTACAACCGGACGAAAAAGCATTTTCTCATAGCGCCGGAGCGATCGCAGGAAAAGACAATGGATACGAATGGGAATTCAACGAGAATATTTTCCGTATCGAGGAGGATGACTTGGTCAAAAAAATGTGGGAATTATTATGTATTCGTTTTTAGACGAGCGTTCATTAACATTTTTTTAACGATCGCCGTTTAAGATTTCGTTGTAACGAAAAGAAGGGCGCTTTTTGATCAATTATTTAACTCAGCGAGAGATCGTTTGAATATTAAAATAGCCGCGAGGGCATACCGAGAAAAAAGAAGTGACGGGAGAAAATTAGTTGCCTTCGTTATAAATTAGTTGTCAGTTCTCCAAAACACAATTAATTGCGCTAATTAATTTCGTTCCGTCAATATTTTTTGTTCGATTAATTTTAACATATTTTCTATCAAATTTATTTTTTTTTATTATACGATTAAAAGTTTGATTAAACTTTAATAATGCCTTTCGTATACCGTTAATGTTTGATATCTTTTTGTTTATTACTCATTGGTCGTCGATCATAAACTCCTCGCGCTTTTTAGTGGGCCGGTGTCGTTCGGTTTTATATCGTTTCTTTTTTTTTCTCTAAAATAAAAATGCACGCAGCAACGATTACGAGATATATCTCCGACTGGAGATCGGCCGTTTATGACGAGGAGAGCGAGGGCTCCGCGAGGACGATTTTATCTCGCATTTCTCTCTCTCTCTCTCTCCTTTCCACATAGTGGCTGGAGAGTTTTCAGGTATAATCCTTCCTCACGATCGCCAGAGTCATATATCCTCCTTTTCGTCGTCTCTTACGCGGCTTATGGCCAGCGAGCAGTCTCGCGTGAAGCGCCTAAAACTCTCGAGATGCAGCGCACTCGGAGAGAAAGAGAGAAAGAAGTAGATAAGGAGAATGCACTCATGGGGCTGCATCAGCGAGAGCAAGACCGGAGAACGCACGATGATCCTGCCACGATAACTTTAACTCACGTGGAATGCCGTCGAGTAGACAATTATAAGTACGTGACTCCGAACCGATGTACTTTTCGTGTGTCCGAGCTCGCTCAACGAAACGAAACGAGCCCGGCAGGTCTAATTTACAAATTTTACCCGTTTGTTTACAATATTATTTTAAATATTCTTTTTTTTTAATTAATCTTCAATCAATCGTTGAAGAAGCTCTCTCACGATTTAAACCCCGTGACTTACGTGTGACGTATAAACGTGTATCGACACCGTAAAATTGCGCCCGATATTTGCGCTCGGTGTGCGCTTACGGCCGCGGGAAGACGACCGGCACGATTCTTGCCCACCAGCGAAGATCCGTACCGGTAATAAGCACGTTGGCCGCATTGCAGCGCTTCTGAACGCGAGAGAAGACGAAGAATTTCTCTATAGGCGATTCTCGGCGAGACTTGGCGAATCACGAAGATTCGTGACGAGGGCCCCCGTTTGCGAAATTATCGAGCAGAAATGGGAAAATACGAGCTCTAACCAATATTGAGATTATCGATTGAAACAAAAAGGCAAAAAGGAAAAACCGCACGAGCCAAACAGATCTTCATTCTACGTCCATATGTATGTGCATCATTTCTTTTTGACTCGCTAATCGCGCGATGTTTCGTGTTCGGAGAGAAGTAATATTCCAGCACGTATCGGGCGCGTTACTGGCAGTGTTGTAAAATGTACGCAACGAGTGTATTATACGCACGTAGGTCACGTACTTGGCGTATACACGTGTTCTGTACCAACACTCGCTGGTATTCAGTCTTTCTCGTCCTGCGAGTACGTGACGTGCAGTACCTGCTCTTCACTTGCGTCTCATCCAGCGGGTTTATATATATATATATATATATATATATATATATATATATATATATATATATGCAAGAACCTACTTACGAACCGACTCGGTTCGTTCCGAGGCTTTTGCCGAGTGTCGCTTGGAAATGAAGCGAAGAGACGGAGCGAGAGACGCAGATAGAGAGAAAGAGAGAGGGAGGATCCATTAGCGGAAAAGATAGCGAGGACTCTTTCGCGGAGAGCGAGTGCTCAGCTCGCAGAATCCTTCGGGTTTATAGAGTGGAATCTTCGAGTTTCGCGATGGAGGTTCGCTCTTTCTTTCCGTCTCTGTCTCATTTCAGCGAGAAATGCGAGGAACGCGCGGATATTAGCTACAGGGACCTCGGAATATTTTATGGACAGTCATCGAACGGAAATTCCTGTTTGTAAAATTGGACCTCGCGCGTCCTCGAATGGCCTTGCGAGAATTTTCGTATCGCCGTTAATAATTTTCGGGATAAAAGTGAAAAGTTGATTCGCGCCGATGCACGGGCAAGGGAAAAGGAGTAAAAAAAATTGCCATCCGCGCATGTTCGCGGGATAATTTCGATTCGTTTTTTTCTCTCTTTCTTTCTCCGATTCTCGAGCGAAGAGGATCGCAAACAAGCTTGCTAACAACCAATTAAATTAGGCGGCGCTCACGATTATTTCGCTCTCTGACCTTTCGCTCTTTTCTTTTTTCTTGTTTCAGGTGAGTTGACGCGCGTCCGGTGTACGCGAACATATACGAGAAGGAAGAGGAGTCCGTTCACGTACGTTCTGACCTCAAGCAAGGTTGCTATGATAATACCGACCGATGGCGGGACCTGACCGATAACCATCTCGTGACGTTCGTTAGCGATGGGACCGAGTTAAAAAGAAAAGAAAGAAACGAGAGAAACAAAAAACCTCGACACTGGTCGGGCGAGAAACGCGTTGCAGAGGGCGCCATTTCGGTTTTTTGCTTCTCTCCTCGAGTTTTTATTTATGATCGCTAGTCCATTGAAATGTTACATTGACCCTGCATTTATCAAAGTCAGCAATTTTTTTTTTCTGGTGCATAGGGGGAGGTATGAAAAGCTTAAGTCCAAGTTTGTGGGGTTGTAACCCTTGAGGAAAATCCGCCATCTTGAAAAAAGGGGTGAAATAGTTTTTGCAAAATAACTATGAAACTATCCACCGCGCAAGAAAATTATGCTGTCGTTTTTTGTAGGAAATGAAATTCTCTACAAATTTGCTCTCTTGATTTTTTGTTGTAAAATCAAAAATACCAAAGTTATTAATAAAAAACGACAAAAAATTAAGGAGTAATTTCCTTTAAGTCGCTCTAACTTATTCTTTTTGCATTTTTCAGAAAAATATGTTCAGAGAAATTTTTTGGCGCTCCTTGAGATGAACAAATTTCACCCCTCATTTTTTAAATTTCGTTTATTTTTAAAGATTTTACAGCCATTCAAAGGTAAAAATGTGCGTCGGCACATCATACTTTGGGTTTGGGTTTAAAATCGTTGTATTGATATAACAGGAAAACTATCCACCGCGTAAGAAAATTATTACACCGTTTTTTGTAGGAAATGGAATTCTCTACAAATTTGCTCTCTTGACTTTTTGTTGTAAAATTCAAAATACCAAAGTTATTAACAAACAACGATAAAAAGTGAACGAGTAATTTCTTTTAAGTCGCTCTAACGTTTTGTTTTTGCATTTTTCAGAAAAATATGTTTAGAGCTTTTTGATAGAAGATTTTTAGACGAACAAATTTCACCCCTCACTTTTTAAATTTCATTTATTTTTAAAGATTTTACAGCCATTCAAAGGTAAAAATATGCCTCAGCACACATATTTTTGGTTTGGGTTTAAAATCGTTGTATTGATATAACAGGAAAAATATCCACCGCGCAAGAAAATTATGAAGTTGTTTTTTGTAGGAAATTAAATTCTCTACAAATTTACTCTATTAACTTTTTGTCGTAAAATCAAAAATATCAAAGTTATTAACAAACAACGACAAAAAATGAAGGAGTAATTTCCTTTAAGTCGTTCTAACCTTTTTTCTTTTCATTTTACAGAAAAATATGTTCAATGCATTTCGATAGAACGCCTTCTGACGAATAAGTTTCAATATAAATGTGTCAACTTTTGTTTATTTATAAACATTTTACAGTGCTGCAAAGGTAAGTGTCGGAGTACTGAAAAATAGACATAAAAATGAACGATTATGCGTCGTTTCTTTGCAAATTTCATTAATTGCGGCGGACAAATTTTATTTGCTGTTATTGCAATATTCATAATAATTAGCTATGAACTCCTCGTAGGTAGAGCGGAAAAGAGTTCATAACTAATTATTATTATTAACTCCTCGTAGGTGGCGCGGAAAAGAGTTCATAACTAATTATTATAAACATTGCAATAGCAACAAATAAAATTTGTCCGCCGCAATTAATGAAATTTGCAAAGAAACGACGCATAATCGTTCATTTTTATGTCTATTTTTCAGTACTCCGACACTTACCTTTGCAGCACTGTAAAATGTTTATAAATAAACAAAAGTTGACACATTTATATTGAAACTTATTCGTCAGACGGTGTTCTATCGAAATGCAATGAACATATTTTTCTGTAAAATGAAAAGAAAAAAGGTTAGAACGACTTAAAGGAAATTACTCCTTCATTTTTTGTCGTTGTTTGTTAATAACTTTGATATTTTTTGATTGTGCGACAAAAAGTCAAAAAAGCAAATTTGTAGAGAATTTAATTTCCTACAAAAAATAACGGAACAATTTTCTTGCCCGGTACATAGTTTTTCTGTTATATTAATACAACGATTTTAAACTAAAACCCAAAATATTATGTGCTGAGGCATATTTTTACCTTTGAATGGCTGTAAAATCTTTAAAAATAAATGAAATTAAAAAAATGAGGGGTGAAATTTGTTCGTCTAAAAATTCTCTATCAAAAAGCTCCAAATATATTTTTCTGAAAAATGCAAAAACAAAACGTTAGAGCGACTTAAAAGAAATTACTTGTTCACTTTTTATCGTTGTTTGTTAATAACTTTGGTATTTTGAATTTTACAACAAAAAGTCAAGAGAGCAAATTTGTAGAGAATTCTATTTCCTACAAAAAACGATGTAATAATTTTCTTGCGCGGTGGATAGTTTTCCTGTTATATCAATACAACGAGTTTAAACCCAAACCCAAAGTACGATGTGCCGACGCACATTTTTACATTTGAATGGCTGTAAAATCCTTTAAAATAAACGAAATTTAAAAATAAGGGGTGAAATTTGTTCGTCTCAAGGAGCGCCAAAAAATTTCTAAGAATAAATTTTTCTGAAAAATGAAAAAATAAAAAGTTACAGCGACTCAAAAAAACGATGTTTTTCCATTTGTTGTCATTTATTGTTAATAACTTTGCTATTTTCGATTTTACGGCAAAAAGTCAAGAGAGTGAATTTGTAGAGGATTTAATTTCCTACAAAAAACGACAGCATAATTTTCTTGCGCGGTGGATAGTTTCATTGTTATAACGCAAAAATTGTTTTAACCCTTTTTCAAGATGGCGGGTTTTCCTCAAGGGTTACAACCCCACAAACTTGGACTTAAGCTTCCTATACCATCCCCTATGCATCAAAAAAAAAAAATTGCTGACTTTGATAAATGCAGGGTTAGGCCTTATTTTTGTAACATTTCAATGGACTACGCGTCGTGTGTACCAATGCAGGTAGTAAGCATCTTTCCTCATACACACACACACACACACATACGACAAAAGGGCAATTCATTGTGTTTTTTTACAATTTTTTGTCAGATCACCGAGTCAGAATTTTTTTAAATATTCCGATTTCATTTCCAACATAATAACAACGCGTTCGTATTACGAGAAAATCTGTGAAATTCTTTTTCTCTGGCTCCCCCAAGCTGAGGGATAAAGTACTCACGGTCAGTTTGCCATGGATTTTCGCTACCTCGAGTGTTGTAATCCATGGATTTAAGTTCTTGTACTTTGAATCTACATATATATATATAAAACGTGCGAAACGATAAGTCCGCGATCCGTATACTTATGCAAATTGTAGACTATTCGCTGTCCGTAGGTATGTAAGGTCGGACCTCTCTCTTTCTCTTCGTCGGAGCAAGACCAATTTATTCCTCGAGGGAGAGAGAGAGAGGGAATCCTAAGACGCTTTCGCGAACGGGGGAGAATTCGCGAATTTTTTCCTCCTCGCAAAATCTCTTCGCGAAGGAGAGAGAGCCGATAGATTTGCTATACCGATAGGAACTGGCGGCTCAAACAGCGGGTTTTGTATATATATATATATATATATATATATATATATATATATATATATATATATATATATATATATATATATATATATATATATACATATATATTTACCGTACAGCTCGTGCGACGGACCTGCGGAGAGCGCATCCTCTCTCCCGCGGTCTCGTCCTCGTTTTACAAGTTGTTTTACAAGAATGGGATACGCGAGAGTGCCGCGAGAGAGAGAGAAAGGAAGAGGGAACGATCCTGAATATGCCCATCCTTCTCTCACGCGCCACGGAGACGATAAGATAGAGCCAGCTCGGTCGTTTGGCCACCCTCTCCATCTTTTTACATATATAGCTGTATATATACATATATATATATCTTCCCCTTCCTCTCATTACTTTTGTTGTCTATTCGACTTCTCGTGTTTCTAACCGAGCAACCGGATCATCCACTCGGGAACGTTTATATTGCTCGTTGAACTTTGACTCGGGTACAAACAATAACCGTTTTCGACCGGTATATCGTTAACTCGAATACTAGCCGCGACATACAACGTAAATTAAACTCGTTACATTGCTTTTTTGCAAGTTTGCTGCTCGCTCGAATTTAAAAAGAAACGAGAACACGCGTATCATGGAATTTTTTGATACAAGAACACCACGCCCGTTTGTTAGATTGTTTTTAAATATTAATTTGTTTATGTCGGATCGTTCGTATCGTAGAAATCGTCAAATTCGGAGATATGAAATTCGTGAAATATTGCTGCGAAGATTGTAACCCGACGCCGGTCCATTACGAAGCAAAAGTCTTCTCGATCGTTTTTTCCCTCGTAACATTGTTTATAACGCGCTCGCCGGTACTTATCTACGAGTTTACCGAGCGAACCGATTTTATAGCCCGTTTACACACAGACACACACACATGGACAAACAATGCGAACAGGTATACACAGGGATCGAATAAAATATAGACGACACACGAGAATTATCATTGCACGAACTCCGCCGTTCTTTGGGAGACGATCGTATCGTCGTACCGATCACTGGTAGCACAACGATCAATTACAGCATCGTTATTTTTAATGCTAGGCAAATAGAGCGCCTCGTATATCTCGTTGGAAACCCCGCCGGGGAAACCTTTGAATCTAACATTTTTACGATGTTCCAAAAAATTATTGCTTCGTTTAAAATTGTATTTTAAATATATTTTGTCACTTTTAGCATTAATTTTTTAACGTTCGACGATAAATTCTAAGCTTATGTTCGTCGAGAAATTGAACAATTTGTATTTTATCGAACGTTAAGAAATTAAACTCGAATAAATAACGAAATATTTTTTCAGCTTGAAAATTGACTTTCCTCGTGTGATTTACAAAAAGAAAATGTCTCAAATTTTCGTTACTTGCAATTAAACAAAGATTCTTCTCCTCTCGGAGCGAAAAGATTCGGCGCGTTTCGTGGTCGAGAAAAAAGATAACAAAAACTCGATGTCGAACAAGAAATCTAACACCGTGTCTTGCTGTCACGCGTCGTCTTTGTTTTTTTTTTTTTGTAGAACGGATAATTTATCGGGCCTCACGTGAAATCACTTTTTTTTCGACTACCGATTTCCCTCCGCCGTCACATGGCCGAGAAATATATCCGCTACAAAGTGATTCTCCCGCGAAGGAATATTCCCAGGATATTTTCTGTTCGGTCGGATCGAATTCTCGCATTTCTTCGAATGCGCGCCCCTTAATTCTATCGCGGCGGACAGGGGACGCACACAGCTGCGCGCAACTGTAGGCCCATTCGCCGCCGATCTCCACCGAGAGATCCTTTTGTCTCTCGTTGAGGAACCTCAGCGAAGAAGATCCTATCTGGCATAAGTAATTATCCTACGGAGGACTCCGTGGTGAACGCATCGAATACCCAGAGAAAGGAACCTTCTTTATTCGCCGCGGTATGCAGCGCAATAGCGCAGCACAAACATTCACGGTATTTTATCCGTTTTTCTCCTTATTCTATTTCATTCGAAACTTTAGATTTGTCGTTGTTTATTTTTTTTACGAAAATCGCCGAATCTTGAAAGTTACATTTATTCTCCGATCGTTTATAAATTAACATTTCAACGCGAAGGAAAGTCGATCTTCGATCAAAAGATTTCCATATAGTGATGATTCTTTGATTTTTCAACAGCTTTTCTATCCACGAACGTATTAATCGTGAGTTTGATTACAGATTTTCATCGCTGCGGTTGAATCAAGGATCGACGATTCACATCGTAAAATTATCGAAGAAATTGCGAAAGAGAGAGAGTGAGACAGGGAGAGGGGTGAGAATACTCCGGGGGCGATTTATTCAGTCTTTGTCGAGTAATTGGCACCGATCAGATTAATATCTCTCTCGCGGTGTGCACGAGATTTTACAGAGCTTCGCGAATCCTTGTATATTTTCTACCGTGTATTTTTCGCCTTTTATCACATTTCGCGATCTCATAAACAAATTACACACTCCGCGCATGTATGTGTGCGTGGGTGTTATACGCGCAATGCTCGTATCTCCTCGAGGGGACAATTTTCATCGTTACACTCGCTCGGCATGTTCGATATAAATAGCGTAGAAAAATATCTCAATCCTCTCTCTTTCGTCGATTTCTGTGCGATTTTTAACGAGAATATCGTAATAACTTTTAGCACGACCGGAACAAGAAAAAACATGGCCGCTTCGACGCAAAGAAGTCAAAGAGTAAAATCGGTAAGTTCAATTTTCACTCAATTTTTCATTCTGCGAGAAAAATGTATTTTGTCCGGGAAAAAATCGTTCGATAATGTCGAAGGTTTGTGTTCGAGATATTTTCTTAAAATAGCAGAAAGATCGCAGCGCGGGAGATTTCTCTCGAGGCCAATGCCGATCTCTGACGTATCGGTGAGTTGGCCGTTTTACGGTGTCGCTGACTTGATTTACGATTGCGGCTCTTCCCGACGCATCTCTCCGTCTCTTTTGCAATCCACGAAGAGCTTTCGCGAGTTGCACAGCTTTTACGCAATCGCCAGTTCTCCCGAGGACAGAAGGAGTGCGTGCGCGAGTCATAATCTTCGTGAAAATCGCTCGATCGGATTCGCTCGGGTCGCTCATTCTTACCTTTTCCGATAGGAACTTTCTTCCTGCGATGTATAACTCTCTGCCTACATAACTTTCGGAAACTCCCGAATTATTTAATTATCTTAGTAAAACAAATCCAAGCCGATCAATCAATTCGGAAGAATCGGACGTCGATGAGAGATCGACCTGGGACAATAATCTTCTTTCGATTCCATCCCGTGCCACTTCATTTTCCCTCGTGGGATACGGACGGAAAGTCAGGGCATAAAAATTCAAGAGACTTGCACGAACGACCCACTTCGAAAATACAACGACGTCTTCGAGAGTAAACGATATTTACAAGTTACAGATCGTTCGCGTTAGGATTCGATTTCACGTACGTCGTATGTAGATAGATCAACGTAAGATCCCCGAACACTCTCACGGAACTCGCGGAATAATTTAACGTTTCGGGACCATATCACGCGTTAAATCTTCCCCAAGCCGAGTTTCTTTTATAGGAAATGTTTGTACGCGCCGTGACTGAACTACACTTGCGAACAATCGCGGATTTTCGCATTGGCGTAGAGAAAAAAAATGGCTCGTAGCCAGAGTACGCGGACAAATTCTCCGATGTTTTCTCGGTATCGTGGGCTACACCGTAGGTATTATGTATACTCGACGCAGACGTCGGTATAATCAACCAACCGTGTGGTTTAGCGAATGATTCCGCGAACGAAAGGAAGAGAAAGAGAAAAAGAGAGAGAGAGAGAGAGAGTCATCGTTCTTTCTTTCTTTCTTTCTTTCCTTCTTTCTTTTTCTACAGGTAAGAACGAAGTCCGCGACGAAGGCGCGAGCTTTACCGGAGGAGATTCTAAGCTCCACAGGCACTAATACTCGCGGAAAAAATTCTCGGCCGACGATGACCGGGCTTCGAGACTGTAAAAGAGAGAGAGAAAGATTGTCTTGAGAGGTGTCGGAAACGGTGCAAAAGAATAGAACGTTGTAAATGAACGACTCCCGCGAATCATGCGGCAGGCCTTTTACCTTGAAGAGTCTTCTCGCCCCGGGACCATAACAACGCTCGCTGATGGAGAGACATTCATATATATATATATATATATACACGCGTTTACTAATTATCGCACTCGGTACAACCCACAATGCTTCCGACTGTCAATGTTCGAGGGACGAAGAGGAACGAGTTCCGCGACTCAAAGATTAGCCGATTGCCCGCTAAAAAAGATTAGTCCCGAGTGCTCCGGTTCGAATGGAATTCGAACTATTCGTCTCGTCTTCGTTTTTTCATTTTGTTGCAAATGAATAAAAAAATTAATTGGCGAAGAGAATTTTTTTTTACCGATTCGCTCTATTTGAACCATTTCTCTTTACTCTCCTCATTGATTATTTATGCGACAAACTTCGAGAGTTTTCTTAGCAAAAAAAAAACATTATTTCACAAATCCTGGATTTCTCAACTTCGTATTAACGGTTGAATATATTTCTTTTCTTGATTTTTTATTTTGTTACCGGAGCTCGGTACGGAACGAATATTGGCTCAATTTGTTGCTCTTTTTTCCGTGTCGGTGCACGGGGTAAGCACACGAGTTTCAGTGTATTAGCGAACGCTCGCGAGATTTGCCCGCTCGACGTCGCGGACGAAGGAGCGCGATTATCGAGGAGAAAGAGAGAGAAAGACAGAGAGAGAGAGAGCGAAAGATAGAGAAAAAAAGAGAAAAAAAGAGAACCCGTTCTTGGCGCTCTTCCAGGACACGACGAATAGAAAGTTGCACCTCGAAGCGCTCGCGCGAACTTCGCTAATGATATATAGCACCGCTACTTGCGTATCAAATATACATATGAAGCTTGAAAAACGCATACAGTGATCCAATACCCATCGGTATAAATCCAAACAAAACAACCAATTTTCACAACTCAGAAACTTAATAAAAAGCCACGTGCTTTTGCTTCGAGGAATGGCCAAGTTTTAGTTATACAGCGCTCGTGAAACGAGACGAGGAAAGTTTCTAAGTCTACGAGAGTCTCCTCGCGGTTACGTGCTCCGATTCTTTCTCTTCTTTCCAGATGGAAGAGAAAGAGAGACAGAGAAAGTGAGAAGGGAGAAAGAAATAAAGGATAAAAGAAGTCTCTGTTGAACGAACGAGAAATATGGAGAGAAAGAGAGAGAAGGAGAGATGCGCGAGAGACGTCGGCACACAGCAACAGACCTCACCGCTCTCTCGACACCCTTGTACCGAAATTAGCAATTTTAATGACTGCCCCGAAGGTGGTTCTTATATATCCTTCGCTCTGTCCATGCACACCCGTGAGTAGCCATCTCTTCTGCCACGCACAAGACCAAAAAGTCTATACGCATCGCGGTCTCGTTTTTTTTTCTTTTCTTCTCCTTATTTCGTTTTCTTGCTCGCGAGTAACACCCCCGCCGTTGGCAAACTCGAGCACGACTGACAGAACGACACACGTGGTGAGCTGAAATAAAGAAAATTTATTCGTGATTGATATATATTATTTATATTTAAAAAATTGATCGTATAAGTTAAATTATTTTTCTCATTTTTTATTGAAAGTGTATTAAACCTAGGAGTGAATAAAACGTGAACGAAATGCTTTATTCGTTGGATAATTTCTAATATGCAACGTGGACTGTTTAGACTGCCGGTACGAAGGACCGAGGGACATAACACCGACCGTACGAAAATGTTTTGAACGAGATCACGTATCCACGTGGCTAAGCACCCAACACTCGAGCTTTTGCTACGTTGGCATTTTTTATGCTCGTTCTTTCTCTCCCTTGCCCTAATTTCAAGTGTGCTCGTAACTGCGTAACAAGGTACGAAATATTCACAAAGGATTTATTTATTTTCTCATTTAATTGAATTTACAACATTAGACCTTTGTCTAAAAGTTTATTTCGTACGCACAAAGGTTGACTCTGTGTCACTTTTTACTAGAAATATCGCAATGTACAAAGGGCTCGTTAGATATTAACGTCGATTCGGAGATTTAACGATTATTAGTTGAATTTTGTCGTAATAAAACTGAATTTTGCAGTGGGAGGATAGAGAGACAAGCCACGTATAGGAATATTTATTACTCGGTGAGTACGTGTTACTCCACTGTTATTATCACGAGCCTCGAGTCGCACTTACGTCCCGCGACAACCCGCTGTGTAACACGCTCGAGCTAAGAAATCTCTCTCTCTCTCGTGCCAAAAAACTCAAGATTATTCATCTCCCTGTCTCTCTCTTCCTCTCAACATAGGAATTATATTTTCCTGTTGACATTCGGAGATGGCAATTGCTCGTATCTTAGCTCCATGTTCACCTTTTCGCTCTTCTCTCACTTCCAGTATTCTCCGCTCGAGCGAATGTCATCAATCTTACCGTAGATACCCTCGAGCAAGGATTAATTATAATATATGCCACGCGATATGGAGAGAGATTCTTCACCCCGTCGAAATAATGCGTATTTCTGATTTTATTCTCGTCTACCTATAGGTACGTACATTCGCAGTCGTTCGATGTTCGAAGTCGCGCAGTCAACGTTACGATTGTTCCTGCTCACTTTTATACGTATAATAATATATATGTATATTCGAGTACTCACGTTCCTACTGTAGTCGACGTAGCTGCCCCCTTGTTCGATCTAGAAATGCACACCAGCGATATTCGCGGTACGACATGAAAAAAAAAAAAAATTTTTACGATAACGAATGAGCGATAAATTTTATACTATGGCTATCGACGAACGAGCGAAACCAGAAGGATTATACTCGACGCAACGTATTTAGAGAAGCACTGGCTGTTGGATTGATTTAGCATGTTATTTAAAAAAAAATGTAAAAACGCGAATTCTCCTTTTTTTCTCGAAAATTGAATTTTGTTATCGAAAAATTGCAAAAAAGGGGATTGTGGAGTTAAATCGTAACCGAGGATAATGATGCGAGATTTACTCACGTTTCTTGTCGAGATCGCTAAACCACGAGTCCCTTAGTCGAGTACAGTGAACCGGACGATCGACTGTTACGAGCAAAAAGGTTCGCGAAGTGCGTCTCTCTCGTTTCAACGTGGGCGTATTTGGCTAGACACTCGGGGACCCTCTTTCAGAGGGACTTCGCGAGTCGCAGAAAGTTGCGAGGAGTCCTCGATATTAAGCTATAGATATATAAAATATGTGAACGAAAGAGGGAGAGAGAGCTCACTCTCCTATTCCATCCTTTTCTGTAACTAGCCTCGTCTTTGCGATATTTTATTTACCCTCTTTCGAACTGCCAGTCTCTATCAATTTTTATCAACGTGAAAAAATAATTTTCCACCGCCACGTTGCAACGAGACTCGTTGGAGAAAACGATTTTGAAACGTGATTCGTTCGAACGTCCTTGAACCTACAGTGGGGATCGGTGCGAGAAAATCGCAAGGTAGAGAGAGAGAGAGAGGCAGAAGGAAAATAAATTCGAGGAGAAAAAATATCGAGAGAGAAAATATACACGTGGATATAAATATATACACGTTGGATAATTTTGCTTCCAGGGTGGTGCGAATGATCGTAGCTTGTCGTTACTCTCGGCAGGGAGCGGAGTTTGAGCTCTTACGATTCAACCGGCGATCACGAGCGTTTTACGATCCGAGACACGAGAGTTTGCACGGTATTCGCGGCCAGTGGGAAGCGAGGAATTTCTAAGCCGCTACAAAGTGTTTTCGAGTCGTGTATGGACATCAAAATTCTTTTTTTTTTGTTTTTGTTATCCTTCTTTTATTTTCGTCCGAAAGACACGAGTAACATGAAACTAACGACCGGTGGTCGATGTCCATTAGTTCATATTGTTGCGATTGTAATCCAGCGTATAAATCAACTCTCTTTCAACCGTCTTTTGTAATCCAGCTCGATTATAGAGGCGTATAACGATCGTTGATCGCATTTCTCTTGCACCGATTTATTCGCACACGGTGTCCGTGTCGCTTATAAGAAATATACCTCCAAAACGATCAAATCGTCTTATAATCTTCTAAATTATCGACGATTTTTCCAAAAAAAAAACGATTTTCCTAATCAATTTATCAAAATAAAACAAAAATTCATATTTTTGAAAAAATTGAGGATAACGAAAACTCGTTCTTAGCGCGCATTCCTCGTAGCCTCGAGCTATTCTCTCGTCAACGAACGCTCGGGGGAGGTGGGGGTTCAAGGTACATATTTCCGAAGAAAAGCGAGGCCTCGCGGCGTGACCGATTCTACGCGTACTGTATATGTCATATATACATACATAAGTGATATACGTGTGGCCAGTGTTAATTGCTTCGGGCCTGTCAAGATGGCTGCTCGTACCGCCACTCTTTTTACGTGACTCTTGTCTCTCTCGAAACTTAGACGGAGAGAGACAGGGAGAGAGAGAGAGAAGGAAAAAGACAAAATATCTCTTATGCTCTACGTCTCTCGGTGGTACGGATGCTGAAACTCTCGAGAGGCAAAAGAATAAAGATTCTCGAGAGTTCCCTTTGTGGACCCATTACACACGCTCGTACCTCGAACTTCTCGGCAGGACACAATAGAAAACCTCCTCGCAGGTTCTCCTCCCTCTCGAGTACCCAACTACACATTCATATAAATATATAGATATATAGATATGTGTATACCTGTATTACCTATAGACCATATAACCTTCCGTAAATCAAGAAAAGGCATAAAACCGAGCACGAAGAACACAGGCGAATCGTCTCGCGCTCTCTTCCGTCGTACAGCCTCGAGGACTCGTAAAAGTTAAGTGCGTTCGAATATTTTCCACGATTCGTTTTTTTTTGTTCTTTACTTGGCTCGAGACGTCGTATATCGTTCAACGGATGGATCCACACGGGCACGCGTGCATTCCTTCGTTTCGAGCCCGCGTTCCTTGTGGTTCGATGAAAAAGACGAAATGAAAAAATACAAAATAAACAATGAAATAAAATCGTCGCGGGGTCTCGATTTCTTTTTTCGCTCGATTCATTCACAGTTTCGCAAACGAAAGTAAAGCATAAATACGTAAATGAGTTTCAAGAAATCCGGGTGATTTTAACGATCTCTCCTCTTTCTCTCTCTCTCTCTCTACCGGGAAGAAATTTCACTCCGCATCGCTTCGGCGATTATGCGAGCGCAATAACAAGCGAGACACGAGTACCGTTTGATATTTATTGCCAATGGCAAAACAATAAATTCATATATATATGTGTGTGTGTGTGTGAGTGTGTGTGTGTGTGTGTGTGAGTGAAGGAAAATCATGACGAGAGTCATAGGAATATAATGAGAAAATTTGATAAAAATCTCGCGGGGGAATTAATGGAGAACCGCGAGAGACCTCGATGTCGGCAATCGAGAATAAACGATGAACCGATACGGCGTGATTGGCGACTTCGAAAGTCGGTGATTCCATACATTTTCTCAATCCCTCTATTTTCGCTATTGCGCGACAATATTAGCGACGTTTTATCGAACTCGAAGACGAAGATTTTTCCAAACAAGGCTAAACTCGTCTTGAAATTACCGCAATTAGCCAAATCAGGAATGAACCAAAGATTTCTTGTTTCTTTTATCTCCGAAATTGGACACTTTCGAGATTATTCTCAAAGGTGAAAAAATTCGTTCGTGGAGAAAATTTGTCTCTGGAAGAAAAAGAAGAAAGGGGAATAATTTGGATTTTACTCGAAACGCCCCATACGTGTTGTATATCGTCGTATAAATACAACACAGCATAATCCTCCTGGCTACAGGGAGGCAAGAAGTCTCACGTGGTCCAGCCAGCGGAGAGAACTGGTGTAAGAGAGTCTGCTGCGCGTCAAGCATCTCGGAGCCGCGAGCGGAGAAACAAGCGTGAGCGAGCGAGAGAAGCTGAAGATACGAAGAGGAAGAGAGAAACGAGAAAACCGGTCCAGCAAAGAGGTAAACACGCAAAGGTGACGTACTCTCTTATAGAGCTGGCCTCTCGACGCCGATGTGGGACTTTTCTATCTCTCTCTTTCTCCCCCTCCCCCTCCCACTCTCTCTCTCTCTCTCTCTCTCTCTCTCTCTCTCTCTCTCTCTGTGTGTTTCTCTTTCTCTCTCTCTCTCTCTCTCTCGCATCTACATAGAAACGTCGCGGAGACACATTCGTGTACAAAGCCAGCAAGTTTAAACACACTCTACCGCTCGTATATAATAACTCGCGTATATTCACGTTCGTCGTCATCGAAACGGCCGAAACGCTCTTCGAGAACTTTAGAGTCGAGACCCTCGTAAATATTCGAATCTTCGTAGCGGAATGCATAACGGATAAACCACGATTGTCCCGTATAATTTAATTCGTTTCTTTTTTAATTTTTTTTTGTTTTGCTTACTTTTGTCTTTATTTGTCCGCAACGACGACTAAGTGGCGTGTACGAATAACATTTTCAATGGTAACCGAAACGTCGAGGCGCGAGCGCAATTTCACTCGCCGTGATTAGCATAAAAGTGCATTCACGCTTGAAACAATGAGAACGCGACCCGGGCGACACGAAGAAAATCGCGCGAGAGACGAAGAAAGAAAGAAAACAAAAATGAATGACACCCTCGCAACGTGTGGGTCTCGAAACGCTCGCGACAGGTGTAACAACCTGTTGTCCCTCTCGTTTCTCCCCCGAGAGATTCCACCCTGTGGGCCGGGAGGTCTCGTGTGCCGGAGAACGAAAAAAAAACAACTATTGTCTCGAATCGATGTCTTACGGGGGGGGGGGGGGGGGGGGGGGGGTTGAGAATACTCGCCTATATATACATATACATATATGTGTGTGTGCATGTTTCGATTGCCTCCTGATTTCGTACATATAGATATACGACACGTGTCCGGACTTCCTGGCGCATATGTGCGGGACTCGCGGACTCGCGGCGCTCCCCTCCGGGCGGGTAATTCGTGGAAAAAGTTGCGAAATCGCGAGCTGGTTTTTCGGCGAAGGAGACGGGACCCGGGACAACTGTGCTGCTTGCTGCTGCACAAGCAGCATCTGGTAAAACGGACCGAACGGAGAGAGGGAGAGAGAGAGAAAGATGCTGAGGCGCTCTTCCTCGTTGACTTTTAAACTGCGCGCACTCGGAATCACAAAGTGAGAGGGCGCAAAGGAGAAGAAGGAGGAGGTGAAGTTTCACGAGGCGCACGTATATCGCGAGGGAGAGAGGGAGAGATTCGCGGAGACGTAAAAAACAAAGTTGTTCTTTCCCCTCGAGTACGACTCTTCGCTAAAGACGCACGTCCGCGTTCTCGTTAATCTCATAAACTTTGAAGAATCGAAGGGACGACCGAAAATCGGGACGAATACGACATTTATAACGTGTTTTGTCGGACGAGAAACCAGACGTCGATATAAGGCTGGAATATAAGACGATCGAGATAAAAAAAAACAAAAACGAATTTACAAAAAAAACTCCTTTGCAACAGTTTACGAGACTCAATCTCGCGATATCTTGGATTTTCGTCGAAGTTTTTTTCAATTACGTCAATCATTATTTCCACCGAATGAAAGAACGTGACCAACTAGCATGAAAATAAAGCTCTTAACGAATAAATTGATTTTCTTCGAGTCGATACGTTTAAACACGATTCGACGTGTGGTAGAAAATATTTTAATTTTTTTTTCTACTTTTTTTTTACATTTAAGAACACAACTTCGACAAAGTCCATCCGGAGACCGTCAAAGAAACTCGCGGTGTTTCCATAAATTACGAACCTCCGCGTATAGCTGGCAAGCTACGTACCATTGGCATAATATTTGCCACTTCCTTTGATTTCGCAAATATTGGCTCT
This sequence comes from Netelia fuscicornis, assembly GCA_946811545.1. Classification (NCBI taxonomy): domain Eukaryota; kingdom Metazoa; phylum Arthropoda; class Insecta; order Hymenoptera; family Ichneumonidae; genus Netelia; species Netelia fuscicornis. The sequence continues at coordinate 1,457,536 of OX328015.1, forward strand.
CGTAGGAGTATTCTCGTGGGAGGGCTCGTATTGGTCGTCGCGAGAGTACGATTGTAAAGGGAAGTCGATGCGAGATTACACGCTGGCCTTGGATGCTTCGTGGAGAGTGGAGAGGGAGGATCGAGCGTGCACCCTCTGCGTGATAATAGTCGAAGATGCATCGAGGCAATGAGAAAAAGAAACGAAAAAGAATCTCAGATTTTCGCTTCGTCGTTTCTCGAGGTCTTTGGACCTGGCGATGTAGCTGCCGCGTTCATATTCGACGTGGATTAGCGCACGGACGACCACCCCTTTTGACCGTTGCAACAAGAGAAAACTAAAAGCAGAAGAAAGAAATTACTCAAGGGGGAAGGCGAAAGCTCCTCGACCGGACGAGGAACGAAGGTGAGAATGAGATTCCGTGTCTTATCCCAGCGTCGGATCTTTTTGCATCTCGCGATTGGCAAATCATTCCGCGATGCTCCCCACCTGCATAAATATTTTTATGGTGCGATGCGATATTTATGAGAGAAAGAAACATCGTTTGAAATAAACTTCTAACGAATTAATCGAAAGTACAAATATTTTGATTAATTAATCGATCATAATCGATTCGATTATTCGATCTAACGTTACTTTCGGTTCGAGTTGCACGAGATACGCTCTCCCTACGAGCAAACTCCTCACGTAGCAAATGATATACAACGGATGAATTCATTACAGTTGCCAGACGAGTCACGTAGGTATCCGGGAGACACAGGCGCATCACGAGGTCACGGGTTATTAAGCAAATAATTTGTCTCTGGATTATGCCATTAACGAGAAATTCTCGGAATGATCGTTCGAAGCTCGAGGGAGGCGTCGATAATTCTCACTCCGTCCCTTTTCCTCTCGCTTCTCGCACCTAGAGCGAAATTGAGGAGGCATTATGATCGCCGTGGCTTGCTTGGAACTTATTGCGACTTGTCTTATATGGAAACGGTTAACGGACGAGAGAGAGAGAGAGCGGGAGAGAGAGAGAGAGAGAGAGAGAGAGAGAGAGAGAGAGAGCCAGAGTGAGAGGGAGGGAGAGAGAGAGAGAGAGAGTGCTAAAAATAATGGCTCGGTGGTCGATAAATTTCTCGAAACACGTCGGGGTCCCAAGTCCCGCTGGCAATCTCTTCGTACCTCTCTTACACACTTCTCCCACCCCCTCGTCCCTTATATTCTCACTCCGCGATGGAAACTCGACCACCCTCGATGCGCCGACGACAACGCACGACGCCTCGAGCTAAAGTCCCGCGCGAGTTCTTAATCGCCGTTTCGGACCCACCCGGACACTCGCCAATTTGTTTACCACGAGCGAGACAACGATATAGTATTGAGACAAAGAGCAGAGAGAGATCGACGCGATGACGCGTTAAATAAACGAGACACGAAAATAAAATTGTAACCCTTGTCGTCGCTCGGCAGCTTTCGCAATTTTTCTCATTAAACGACACCCGCGTTGAATCCAAGTAACGAAAAATGATCTCGTGAATAATTTAACGATTTATTTAACCAAATCTCGGGAGAATATTATTATTAAAGTCTTTATTAAAATTTCAATCACACTCCCTGGACAGCTGGCTGACATTATAAATTTTCCACGCACGTGTCCTTGTTAACGGAGATTGTATTTACGCTTTCACAATTGGCTGCGATTAAGAATCCAGGTTCTAATCGCAAAAGTCATTCGCGATAAGACCCGGTTTACCAACCTGATCTCTCTCCCTCTTTCTCTCTGTTTGACGAAACTCGTACACATTCTCCCCTGTGGACCGTGTGTTTTCCGTGCAGCCGATAACGTGATCCGATTATTATTGATCTTTTTCTTAGGTGAGTGTTCCACGGGTTGCCTTGAGCACGTAAGACAGAGAGAGAGAGAGAGAGAGAGAGAGAGAGAGAGCGACATAAAAAAAAAACGCGTGTCTCTAGGGGGCGAGTAGTGCCCTGGTGCGAAGGAACAAGAAAGTCCTAACGATCGAACACTCCGTGCCCCTGTAAACGAGGTACTAGTGAGAATACAGTGACAAACGAATATCTCTTTGCCTTTTTCTCTATACTAACAAAATTTTGCGTCCCATTGTTCATCACGCTGGTGTAATCCCTGTTAACGCTTACAGTTTCGTGAACGGCAAGTTTTCTTCGCTCGCGACGGGGCACCCCTGCCTCGTTCCGTTTCAAACAATGTTTCGGCACAGCGGGATAGAACGAAAACCACTCGAGTTGATGTACAATAGAAAGTAAACCTATAGCTAACACACACGGAAAGAAAAAAAAAGAGAGAGAACAGTGAGAAGAGCGTCTTTCGTCTCGACGCGGTTCTCCAAGTACACCTTCGAAAAACGATGACGGGGGAGGGGTAGCTTTTTCGAGGTCAGACCGCATTACAAAACTATCGACGAGAGGGAGACCCTAGTCGCCTGCTACCTATGCACGGGCTCACCGAACAACGGTGGCACCTGCTAGCCACTTCTCGGCTTTTGCTCTCCTGCTGGTTGGCCCGAGAGACCAGCGAGCGAAAGAGGCAGCCGAGATGGGAAGGCGCTGGTCGGCCTGGACAAAAATACCTATACCCACACACATACACACAGAGACAAACTTGTATATATGTATATATAAGTTTGACTATAGCGATTGGCACTCTGCATTGAAAACACTTGGGTTCGAGATCGAGACAAACTGTATCATCAGCTGGCCAACAACTGCGATCCTCGTCTACCCTGCAACTCCATGGAATTCGAAGCACACTCGACCGCGCAACACCGCCACGATTTCACGCTATGAAAAATAAGAATCTCCGTTTCTAAGCACGATGGAAGAACGAGAAACGCTCCAAGGAGAGGAGCACGGGGGTAAGAGCGATCGGATCTTTCCCTTGAAATCTTGGTAGCATCTCGTCGATGGCCCTCTCGTGCTTCGTTCGACCGTAAAAATGAAAAAAAAGTAGAGAATATTCTATTGTTGCCGAAATGGCAAAGAAGTCTCGCGGTGTCCGAGAAGCCGAAAGTGCATGAAACAGGGATATAAGTTTGACTCTTGGTAAGACTATGGGTTGTTTTTTTCAACTGGATCGTCGATCTCTCGTCACGACTATTCCGTCTCTTTCTATTACTTCTCGCAATACTTCGCCAATGTGCTCCAATGTGCAATGATGCATCGAGTGCCTCTCGCGCAATCCTGGAGGAATCATCGATGCTCGTTCATCGGAGCACGAGCCGGATATTTGTTCGTTGAAGAAAGAAAAATAAAAAATAAACGCCTTTTAACATTTTTACGCCTCTCTCTCTCTCTCTCTCTCCCTCTCCCTCTCTCTCTCTCTCTCTCTCTCTCGTGAACACTCGAGAGCTCGGGCTGTTGGGAGACTCGTTGAACAGCAGGGTTCTCGGCAGAGCAGATTACGTAAGATCATGCGCCGTATCCACATTCTCGGGAGTGCAACTAGCTCGAGGCTCGTGCCCTCTCGTTCGATAAATCATTAAACACGTGTGTACAATAGTGAGATGATACATTCTTCGTAACGCGGACGATAAAAAAATAAAGTCCAAATCGCGACTGCAAGGAAGGCGCAACTTCAGGTTTCGCGGCGGTAATTATCCAAAATCCACCGACACATGTTTTCTCTCCTCTCATTCCCGCCTGATTCGACACCGAAGTACAGTTTTACACGGCCGATCGGTCCACGCGTATCTCGCGATTTCAGCCTCCCCCCACCCCTTTTCTCGCCGTGTTGCGCATGCGCGGTTGTGTGGGTCGAGTTCTAACATCACGACGAACGAGAGTGGAAAGAAGAGAGAGAGAGACGGATGGAATTGCATACGTAAGGCGAGAAACGAATAAACGGAACGAGGGAGAACAGAAAGAGAGAGAGAGAGAAAGTAGAGATGGGAATAGATATAGAAGAAGCCGAGGCAAAACTCAGAGTCGAGATATGTAGGTGCGCGAGGCCTCCGTGGATATTATAACGTGTATACCTGCTTAGAAGAGAGCAAAGTAGGGGAAGGTACGGGCCTCGTGAGTCCCCGGAGGACGGTAGGGGAAAGTGCCAGAGGTCTCTTTTCTGTCTTCTCTCTCCTCTCGTTTCTCTTCCGACCGTTGCTGGTGCTGCGGCTGCTGGGCCCGAGTCTTGCTGTTGGAACGAACGAGAAGAAGAAGAAGCGAAGGAGGAGAAGTGGAGGTGTGCGTATATATCGATGCTCGCTCGCTCGTCGTGTCCAAGTGGTGGGGCAAGTTGAAAAGTGGAAGGAGAAGGCCCCAACTCTACGGCTAAGACCCCAGCGTGTTCGCGGACCTGCGCTGCATGGCCGACCTGGAGACTCACTCCGCAAGGTGAGACGCGCGCGGATCGAACAACCTGAACGAGAGGATATATATATTTTTCTTCTCTCGCGAAAGCGTTTCACCGTGTTGCCTTCCACGGATAACGCGCCAGTGACTTTTCTTTTGATAAATCTCCTCTGTTCTCTCTGTTGTTTGTTTAAAAATCGTGCCGCGACACACGATATACCCGCGCGCATATATGTAAGTTTACACAGGGACGACTGGAGTAGTAAACGTTACGGTGGATTTCACCTCGTGTTGACAGTGATAACGAGAACACGTACGACTTCGCTTATCTGACGTGTGCGAATAACCGCTCTATCAACGGTCTCGTAGTCGTGTTCGATTTATTTCTTCCTCGTTGTATGAGACGACAGTGAGAAAAGCGCAGTTACGGACGGACCGCAGATCGTTCGTCGATCATCGAGTTTCTATTCAAAATTTGTTTTCATTTACAATGCGCTTTAAATTGGAACTGTAGAGTGTATTTCTCATTCACGTGCGCTGAAGACTTCCTCTGAGATTGTTTTCGTGTAGGAAGGAGCAAGGAGTTTGTGTGTTTGTGATTTCCAAGAGTGAGGAACGAGGAAAGGTGCGATCGAAGAGTCGATCGACGCGATGACAACACTCGCAGGATTTTTTAATTTGTGACAGTGGAAAGCGCGAGGACTGCGCATGCAGTGATTGTTCAGTGGGTAACACGAGTAACTGAGAGAAACTTTTAAGAAGTGGGGAACGGTCATTGGTGCGTTAGAATTTTCTCCAAGATTCTCGACTGTTTGGATAAAAAAAAAGCTTGCGGAGGATTGGATCTATAAAACTTGTTATCGATTCCGGTGAGTCTATGATAAAGCTGCAACTGTCACACCTAAATATAAATATAGCCTCCTCGAAAAGATACGCATCGATTTTGTTATTGAATTTCGCGTAATCATTTTTCCTCCGAAGCGAAAATCTAAAAATAGCTTGCGACAACAATCGTATCCGGGAGGTTCCCCGAAATAATTAACATTATTAGATTGCGATTAGTCGGCTCGCGTCAAGGTCGACGGAGTTCCATGATAAAAGATTAGAAGAACAAACATAGACGAGGATTAATACAATATAAGCGCGACGATGCTTATTAAGTGAGAATTTCGCGCGATAAGAGAGCGCGAAATAACGATCGAGACAAAATATTAAATATTTTCGTGAAAGGTGGCTCGTTGAATCTTTCGATGTAATCCTACACAGCCAGACACAATGATCGGCGATAACGATTATTGGAAAGCACACGCAGTTTCTCTTTCTTTCTCTCTCTCTGTCTTTCTCTCTCTCCGGTAAAAAAAAGCGTATCCCGCGTCTCTTTGCCTACGAAATTACGCAAGCGAGGAATTTCTTCGGGGGCCGAGACGACGACTACGACGACTGGGTCGGCCACCCGAGAGAGGAGAGTCAACGTTTGCCAAGCGGTTAGTAGAAAGCCGGAGACTTGAACGACGGGGTAAGAAGCGAACGGCATGCGTTGGCGGCAACTGTCCTTTCGAAAAACATTCATCTCTCTCTCTCCTCCTCCTCTCTCTTCTTCTCTTACCGTGTGTCTTGGACTGTTCTGTCGTGTTTGAGAGTGGCCCATGTGACATCTGCCCCGTGTATATATACACGCATATAGTTCAAGAAAGAGAGAGAGAGATAATACAACACACGGCGCGTAAAAGGCGCGAGCGCGCATTGACCGAAAAACCGGACTTAGAAATTCTTTTTTTTTTCCTCTTTCACGCTTCGTCTCTCCACCAAGGCACACTCTCGTTCGCTTTGATTTAAATTTGGTTTTTTCTCCAACCGTTATCTTCGTTCGACACTGAAAATTGTCCTGCGACTGACGATTTCGAAATAGTAAACACCAAATTTCTAAGTTATTCACAATACAACTATGGAATGTTTGCCACGGTGTTTTCTAATGAAATTGTACCGAGCACTCTTGAAACTGTCGATGCTTCGTTTTACGATAGTCTTCTGGCGCGATGCGATGTTCGAAGAACAAAAAAAGCAAAACGTTCACCTCGGTCGTTAATGTCAGAGGGTGAAACGTTTGTGCTCGGAGAACGCGGGGCATTCACTGCGGGCTGCAAGAAAGGTGGAGGGTGAGACAGCGAGAGAGAGAAAGCGAGCCAGGACCAAGTTACATCTATAACCCAACTTTAAATATTTTTCTCGGTAAACAACGAGATCCTCCTCTTCGAGGTTCGCGTATTCGATCTCAAAAAAAGACTGATCGATTTTTCCAGAATCGACGCGGAGAGAGTCTCACTGGCGTCGAAGAACGACGACGGATAATTCTGTAGATGGTCGTCGGGATCTTTTCTTTTCTCCGAGGCAACTCTGCTCCGGCTTTCCAGACGTCAGACCGTTGTACTATGAATATCTCATAAGTTCCTCGTGTAGCATAAAATCCTGCTGGGAAGAAACGAGAGAGACGTGGCTTGTGTGTACGTGCGTGTATATATGTGTGTGTGCGTACATATATATATATATACGCGCGCTATGGACAGTCAAATTAAGTAGACATCGGTCTAAGGCTCTGTAACAATGATGATTCCTCTCGGAGGAGAGGCAACGTTCTCTCCTTGGCTAGCTCATGTGCTGCATCATCATCTCGCGTGGTACTGCGGATACCATCTTTGGCTCGTTGCATTATGGACCCGTACGTATTGAAGGAAGGCACGCTCGCAAGGAGGAATAACCTATGCCGCTGCAGTCATATGCATTTACGATATTTCCTAACCGAGCGATCGTCGATAATGAATTTTATACCTAAATTTAACAGAATTAATTAAATCCTATTCGATTCGAGGATTAATTCGTTCGATCGACTAATTTAGGTTTGAGCTAAATCCGGTTTAAATTGTTACGATCAAATGGCGAATTCTACAAAAAATCTTTACGGTATGCAAAGTACCAGGAGGAAAAAAAACATCGCGTGAATTCGATGTTTCGTGCGAGAAGGGACGACCTTGCCCGGTCGATCGTCCAGTCTGCCACAAATTTCGAGCCCTACGTGTATAAGATGAGAGGGAGAGAGATCGAGACTGGGAGAACGGTAAGAAGATGAAGAGAAGAAAAAAAGAAATGAAATAAAATAAAAACTGAAGATGAGGAGAAGCAAGAGGGGCACGTCGAGAGCCCGAAAAAAGAAGAGGGTCCCCGAGTCGTCGAAGCCACCTTAGTTAGAGGGTATTGACGCTGCTCTCTTGGCCTGACCCCCTCGTGGATTTCTCGAGGGTCTCTCGCGATGGCTCACCTGCACAATACTCGATCCCAGGATGCACCTCCTTGCCCACGAGCAAACAAATGTAATAATAAATATAACAAAATCGATAATCAATATTCGATTATTTATAATTATTTTCAAAAATTATATAAACGTCATCGATCTTTCGTGTCTGTTAATATAGATAAAAAAAATTAACGCGATAATGAATTATTGGAAATAGCAACAATTCTCATTAGCCTCGAAAAGCGTAGAAGCTGAGAACGAGACGACTATTAATATTACCGCGGTCGCGTCGAGCGAAGACGTGGGAAAGTGACACCGGAATATTTATCGCTATGCAATTGCGGCGCTGCGGTTCCGCTGCATAAGTAGGAGTTAGACCGAAGAGTATCGTACGGGGAGCTCGGTATCGTCGTTCGAGCACGACGATACGGCGTTGTAATAGTCGATAGAGGTGCCTCGGTTACGTGTGTCTATGGCTTGCACATCTCGAGAGATGCTGAAAGGTCCACACACGGAGTACCGAGCGAACAGCGGCCAGCAGCAGCAGCAGCAGCGGTGGCGACCGAGGGAAAGGCGACGACGACGACGACCGACGAGCCTGACGTCAGCGTCAGGAATGAGGTTAAACCGAGGCTAAACTCGAGCGTGAATACGCTGTTATAACGTTTTATCCCGGTGGTAATGATACCTGCACGAGAAACTATACCCCGCGATGTCTCTCTCATAAATAACTCTCGAGCATCGCGCAAGCTTTTCCGATCGCGACTCTTCGATTAATTAATCCGAAAAACTCAAATTACCACGTAGCATTGCTGAGAAAAAAAACGAAGGTTTAACCCAGAATCGATCCTGCGAGAGGATCGAATTCGACCTCTCGGTCGACGGGGAGTCTTGAGTTCGGGGAAAAAAGGTGCACCGCGGGATTCCCGACCGAAAAAAGAAGAAAACGAGCCAGGGTATATACGCGATATATACGCAAAGCAAAAATCACGGTTAAATCTCAAAACTGGATTTCGTGCTCGTGGGATACGAGGCGAAGTCTATCGGGATTCGTGATCCTGGAACCCTTTGTTTTAAGCCGTGCTGCTGGGCACGACTCTTTACCGAGAACGGATAATATTCAGCTCGGCGAGAATATACACCGCCATCGAGAAGAGAGTCCGGGGTACTGCACGTTGCTGCAGTTATATGCAAGTATGCGCGAGTAAACCCCCTCTCCCTCCTCCCGGCTTCGCGTTCTCGCGATATACCCGACGATACACACACGCGCACACATAAAGAACGTCGTATAACATATATATATGCGTGTATAAACATTTATCCGTGTACGTGTCCGTGTGTTGGTATATTATAGTTAGCAGCACGAGAATTCCAAAGATCTTCGAGGCTCGCGCACGCGAGTGAGAGCAAGAAGAAGAAGGTCTCGACATGCTCGTGCTGACCCCAAGGGCTAAAGATTACGAGGCCTCGCGCATCCCTAGAATTCAAACGCTTCGTCCTTTCTCTCTCTTTCTCTCTCTCTCTTACCTCGTATATATCAAATCTCTGGCGTTCACAAAGTAAATAGAATTCCAACCTAAATCCGCCGGGTTGTGACTCTCAAGTGTATGAATTTTTAGAAAAAATAAAATTTGTTACCGATACGTTGAAAACTTTTTTGAAAAATGTTCCGACGTTACCAGGTTTATCGCGTTGCGATTTTTTGCCGATTTTTTATAGATTTTCAAACTAGCATAATTGATTTTTCGAATTTGTCTACGTTTTCTGGATTTTATTAAATCCATTCGTGCCTGCTAGATTACGGTAAAGATCTGCCTTCGTGGTAATCGGAGACTGCGCATCGTTCTCCACGGACCCCCAAGACTGTCTCGCGAAACGTATATACGTATATACAGTCGAGAGAGTCCCGAGTCGTGGGACGTTCGAGAAATAATTATAATTACCTCGCGATGAGAATGTATCGAGCCTTATTCGTACGAGAAAAACGTCAACAACAAAAAAAAGACAAATAAACAATGCAACGACCCGAGAGAGGTGTCTCGATCGATGGAGCGAATAATTAGGCAACACGTGCGTTACGGTGTACGACGAACGTGGCTCATAAATATGTAAGGGGGCACGCGCGCGTTAATAAAATTGTTGTATTTTATAACGTGTATCGTTCGCGGCCTGGAAAGGGAGACTTCGCGACAGAAGTAATCGCGCGAACTCGTTCCTCTCGTCGAAATATTCGATGGACCGTACGATCGAACGATTCGTCTCTCTCGTTTCGAGATTGACATCAATTATGTAAGTTGCCGTTTTCGATCGGTTACAATGCAGCGATGCGCTCTTGCGGCAAATGATCTCTCTTTCCCTTTTTCTTTCTCTCTCTCTCTCTCTCTCTCTCTCTCTCTTCGCGTGGCAGGGTAGAGAAACGTGTCTCGGAAGGCGCGATGCAACACGCGTCTTCGTCGTCCGCGGAATAGACGCGAGAAGAGTCTCTCTTCGACGGGCGTGGGGTGGGCGTCAAGGACTTCCGTGGACGCGATTGCGACGACCAGCTACTGCGATCGCCGCCTGTGGACTGGTATACCCGGCTGCCATATGCGGACGATCGTCGCGCGAATACGCACGACATCGCGCTTCGTTACACGCCATTTGTACTGTAGGGAGAGAGAGACTCGTTGATAAATCGTCCCGTCGACGATCGTGCAAACTTACTAATCGATCGATATATCGATCTCTGTTTATTTAGAAATTTATTTGCAAAATTAAAAAATTCTTAAATTATTATTATTATTGTAAAAATGATTACGTCTCGCCGGAACTATTGAAAGAACGTCGATGATGAAGACACGTCGAGAGAATGACGCGAAGCTCATCGTTGTTAATTAGTCGCGACCGATCGATCTCTCGCGTTTCGCCGGCGCGAAAGTCGAGAGAACGATTCTCGTGAAATCATTGAATTCCGAAGTAGTTTGACGAAAGATTCGAATGGCTGCGCTACATATATAAACTAGGGTGTGTGTGTGTGTGTGTGTTTGTAAGTAGATACGCAATCGTTGCAGTGATTGGAATATAGAGGAGTCGATTTCTTGCTGGCTCCGTTCTTCCAGCACCGTGGAATCGACGCAAGCCTCTCTCCGTCTTTTTCTCAATTCTCGTACGTATCGCATTCGATTTTCTCCCCTTTTATACAGTTTCTCTCTTCTTCTCGGACAAGAATTCTCGACACTCTATGTTAATGTCATTCTTGGTCGTCCCTCGTTTCAACATCGAGGATTCGAGGGAGTTTCCGCGTGTGCTCGTGTTTATACGTGTGCGTTCTATATAGTCGGGACGAAGCGGGTTTTTCATCTCCGCGAAGATGCGCTCGCGTCTTCGCCTTCTAATTGACGAGAACCTCTCTCTCTCTCACTCTCTCGCGTCCAACACTGCGTCCACTTGACATGTGTCCGAGGTGTCCGAATCAGCGTTCGCCGCGCGTGTCTTATTATACGAGAAAGAGACACACGGGCGAGCGGCGTGTTGCCCGCGACAGCGCGAAAACCACTGGACGCGACAAAATCGCGAATGTATATGTGCGTACACGCGATACGATACAGCATGTTCTGTCCACGACGGTGGATTCTCGAACGAAAAAGGGACGATTATTGCCCGTTTTGGAGACTTTGGTGCGCGAGAGGACGGGAGGAAGACCATTGCAACGATCTGTAAACGCGACGGTCATCGTCGAATAAGGAAACGGGACGTAGATCGTGATAAAAAATTGATTCGTCAAATACCGATCGTAACAAAAAATAATTCGCCATGAATCGATTATTACTTTACATTTTTTCTTGTTTCATCGCGAAAGTTCGCGAAGGTCGAGATTATTCGTGTTGAAAGTAACGATCGGTTGATCGATCGTTCGACGATGTATACTTTTTTTCTTGCTTTTTTTTTATAACCGTCGAGCAATTAATAGTACGATCGCCGATGCGATGACTTTACAGAATGTGGGTGTCGATGATAAGTGGGTGCGATAGAGCGGGCGGTGGAGAACGCACGCGTCGCAAAGGAGGATATTACATACGCGTACACGTTGCAACGGTGACATCATCACGCGTGTGTCTTTCGCCGAGTCAGCTGTGACTTTGGCTCGACTTAGATGGAGCGAAAGAACCGATATAAAAGTATAGCTTGAATATATATATATAAGTCTCTTCTGGGGTTCCCGTGTTCGCGGTTGGCGACCGGGCCCTCTCTTTCTCTCTCAGCGAGGTGGAACGACCTCGAGGAATCTCGATGGAGTGCATTATTTCCACGAGACGTGATTCTCCTCGGCGAGGTTTGTGTACGACGAAAAGTCAAACCCGAAATGTGCATTGACCCGTTCGGCACGAGCGAACGGTATCGGGAGATTTTTCCTTTTGTTTAATTTAAACGAATCGGTACGTTGTTTCGTACGAACGATTTGTTTTGTTTTGTTCTTTCTATTATGAACGAGGCGAGAGCGACGTATTGGAAAATTAAAAGGTACGCGTACGAGGAGATAATGATAAATCCGAGTGAGATTTAAGGTCCTTTCGAAGATCGGGGTGGTCCGCTATATTACTCCGGGTTCGTCCCTTTCTCATTCGGCCGTATAACGAGCTTTCTCTCCGTATCTTGCCTCCACGGTGGGACTCGCCTGGGTGTTCCACGCGTCAGAGAACCGAGTCAATCTTAGCGAAGGATTGATCCTCTCCTTCTCGAATAAATTGGCATTTCATTTCTAAACCTCGTCGACCGCGATCCAAACCCTTCTCGAGACTAACCAAATTTGTTTGACACCGGTTTTTCTTTTTATTATGCTAATTCGACAAAATTGAAAGAAAAAGAAAAGCTTTCAGCGAGAGAAACGTTTATTTGAATAACAATTTTTATACACTTCTGCCTCGGGCTTTCAAGGACGTGAAACAAAGCTCGTAAGTATGCGAAAGTAGTGTATAACGCGTGCGAGTAACGAGAGCAAGCCGCTTATTATCATTACGAGCGTGCTCTCGCTCTCGTGGTATAGTGGACGGTAAGAAAATGCGCGACGATAACGGCCCTCGAGATTGGCGAGCGCGCACACACGAGAGTTCGCGCTTACACGAGGCACAGGTGCGCGAATGAAATTCTGGCGCGTGTGGACATTTCGTGATAAAACATATGCCTTGGTATACATACATATACATATATATATATATGTATATATGTATGAGGTCTTGCTGCATCAACTTCGAAGAGCTAATAACGCCCGTTGCGAGTTTGCTCGCTCGGCGAGCACTCGCAAAACGATACGTACAGCTCATAAATATACCAGTACTCGGCTATCGATCGTAACTCAAACGTATTCTTCGATACACAGAGGCGTGAGCGATCCGATTTTCATTACAGATATAATCCTTCGGATTGTTCCAGTTTTTTCTTCTTCCTTTTTGCCAAGACAATTTAATGGAGTTTCAATAAATTCGATGCCGTTTGCGATTATGTTTTCTAACAGCGGATGAGAGAATTCACCGAGATTGATTTAACTCGAATAAATCTTGACCAATGGATTTTGATAATGGATTTGAAAAGATAAAAGGACGAATTGTGAGAATTTTCTGAATTTTTTTCGTGCCGATCGACGATCGAGCGATTCGAAAAAAAATAAAGCTTACCTACACTTGTATATTTGCGTGTCGATTCTCGGTCAGGGACGGAGAAATACGATGACTTCGCGATGTATACGTGACGTCACAATGGACGATTCATTACTCTCCGTCTTCTCTCACCTTACCAACGCTTGTGCTGAAGGAGGATAGAAACGAGAGGGAAAGAGTCGAGAGAAACGTATAACGAGATAAAGTGCATTTGCCCCATTTGTCTCCGTACAAGTAGCCGCAAGAGGAATACCATAAAAGATCGCACGGCCACGTGAGACGACGAGAGAGAAACGAGCGATTCTCACCTCTTCTGTACATCGGCTTGTCCGTGCCAATTCTCTCCTCTTTCAAATAAAAAGAAAAATTCAATTTTTCTTTTTTTTTTCTCGGATTTAACAATTTCGTGAAATTTTCGATATTGAAATAATTTGGAAAATATAAATAAAAATGGACGTAATATCGTGATTCGTCTCGATTCGACACGGAAAGCACCATACATCTGCCGTTAATATTTTAAATCTGATTTTCATTTCTGCCTCTCAACTGGCTCACCTTCTCCGAGGGACTTTCTCGCGTTCTGGCTCTCCTTTTTCTCGGCCACCGGGAGACTCTACTTTATCAGAGCTCCGACGAGGATTAAAAGAAGCGAGCCGATACTTACGGACTCGTGGGGTTCTCTCGCATCGCGGAGCAAAGAGATATTTGCCAAGTGTGGAAGAGAACTCGGTCGAGATCGAAACGACGTGTCGCGCAATATAAAAATCACGATATACGCGTAAAAATTTAAGCTTCATCCGAGAGAAGCGAGGGGGGTTGGTCGAGATCTTTTCACGAGCGTCGACGAGAATATCGTGCGAATTTTTTTTATTTATTATTTTCACGTCGATCGAGATCCCCGTCAGAATTTTGCGTCGTGCCGTTGGAGATTATCGAAAATCCCGCGGGCTCGGGGTGGGAGAGAATACGCGATTATTATGATTTTTATGTATATATACATATATATTTCTTTCACCGTATGAAAAAATAATTAATCCCGTGGCCGATAAAAATTCTCTCGCCATCAAGGCGGATTATACGCTTCGAGAATATTTGTATACGTGTAAAATTGTAGATAGGGAATATGCGAGCGCGTGCGCGGTATCGTCGGCGCGAAGAATGGGCAAAGCTTTGCGAAATTCCACACGGCGCGAGGAGAAACGTCGTACCGGTGAAGGAGATTATAATTCTCGATTAATATACGTCGCGTTAAAAAAGAAAAAAAGCTCGCGTGATAGATCGCTCCCACGGAGTCGCGAGCTCGCGCAATATAATTCAACTGCTAATACTGATATATATATATATATATATATATATATATATATATATATACTTTTTTATATAGTTCTTAATCCTTGTGCTGAAATTTCTTTGCGCTTTGAAGTCCGAGCCTTGGCCGAAACCCTCTCTCTCTCTCTCTCCGTCTCGAGCGGATATAGAATTCGAGGTCGCTCTTTACTTCTATCCTCGTCAAACAATAATAATACTAGAATGATTGGCGAGTCTCATTGTACAGAAGGATCGAGTGAGATTGCGATCTTTCGTTATGAGAAATAAATAATACAACAGTGTTGATACGAGAAAAAATGAACGAGTTAGTGATAGTGGCTCGTGAACGGAGAGCATGATTGAAACAAACAAAGAGGCGATCGGAAGCGAGGACTGGATCGTCGAGGGTGGTGGTCGTGTGAGGGGGAAGGCTCGTCGTCCTTGCGAAGTGGGCCTCGTCCCTACATTCTATATATCTATATATAAAGTGCTCGGAAAGGAGAGAACATACACGAGATCGAGTACTCACAATAAACGCCTCGTGAATACGTGCTATCCGGACTTTACCCCCCTTGGTCGTATAAATACGAAGCTGTTAGGACTGGCTACCAAAATCCATTCCCATACATTCTCGTGTTTACGCTACCTGTAAGGTAGAAAATCCTTATCTGGTTCTCAAGTTCTCACGAGGGCCTCGTCAATGCATCGAGTTAATTATCGAGACCGATTGCGGCGTATCGTACGACTCGCCTATTCCGTGATCGTTACACTTGCCTACAACCATATACAGGGTGAATTTCATAAGGTGTCTTAAACTTTATTCTAAGGTAGATGGGATCATTAGGAACAAAAGTTGCAAATATACATTAGGGATATTTTTAATAGTTTACGAAATATTAATCTTTAAAGTTGGTCCAATCAAGGCACACCGAGAAGCGTTGGAGCCGCCCACTTCGAAATAAAAATGACTGCGTAATAATATAATAAATAACATTGACTGCTCTCAATTTTGCAACCCCAAATGTAACGCCCTACACTGCATTATCTCTACGGGTAAGGCGGGGAGTGGGCGGATCCAAAGCTTCTCCACGCGCTCTGATTGGACCATCTTTGAAAATTTATATCTCGTAAACTATTAAAAATATCCTCAATGTATATTTGCAACTTTTGTTTGTAATGATCCCATCTACCTTAAAATAAAGTTTGAGGCACTTTGTGAAATTCACCCTGTATATATCGGTTTGAGGATTAACGAGACGAATGCGCGTTAGATCCTCCATGAGTGGGACTTCTCGGCTCTATCGAAGTCGTTAAGCTCCGTTTGCGCTCTCGAAAGAGAGAGCTTACCTTATATCAACTCGTTAGTGCATCTATATATCGTATATAGAGTTTCTCTCTCGGCACAGCCTTTGGCATTCGAACAACACGCCATAGAGCATTGCATGGAGTCTCGTTTCAGAAACACACAATGAATATTATATAAGCCCCCTGCAGGCTTTAATCTATATCTATATATATTCTTATACAGCTTCACCTACTTAAATTCTCGATTCAATATTCATGCAGGTCTCTCGCGATTCTTATACGCTGGCTGCACCTATGTACCTGGCAATTGTTGCATACGCATAGAGAAATTACTATTTTCCTTATCCGACTAATCTTTTTACAGAAATGAAAAAAAAACAAATCAGACTTTATCTAGCTCGAAAAAAGAAATCAATTAATCTTAAGAGATAATAAATATCCATAGTGAAGCGTGAACAATATTTTGTATTCTCGTGGTTGACCGCCAAAACGTTTTCGACTCGGGTAACACGCCCAGGGAGAAGAAAATGAAGGATTGTTTTTCCAAGGGATCGTCGAGAACCTCTCGGTATTTTCAAGGAAGCGATTTCTGACGGTAACGCCTACGAAACATCTTTCTTTTTTTTCTTGGTTTTTTAATTTTTATTTTACCGGAGGACGAAAGAGAGAACCCTCTCTCTTTCGTGTACCTGACCTCTTCGAAAATTCCTCGCGGGTCTCTCCCTCGAGAAGGTCCCTCGCTACAGCACGCGGATATATCTTTCGTCTCCCTCTGTCTCTGTGTTTCTCCTTTCGTTCCCTGCTGCTCACACACAGGTCCCAGCAGTGAAGCGTGACCCTTCGCGCTCGTTTGCGGGACCAAAAAGCCTCTCGCTCAACGGGAGACTCTCGACGTTTCGTACCTTTTCCTCTCTCTCTCTCTGTTCTCTCGAAGACTCTCGCCTCCTCGACTTACCTCAGTCGAGGCCGAGTTTTGCCTCGCGGATGAACGATGAAGCTCTCCGGGAGGGTCTCTCTCTCTCTCTCTCTCTCTCTCTCTCTCTCTCTCTCTCTCTCTCTCTCTCGCGGTAACGCACCGATATATTTATAATGTCGGCGTGTGCTCGCGCGAGCGGCCGTGATAAATCAAAGGCTTATATCTCTCTCTCTTTCTCTCGCGACGTAACAGCGCGGCACGGCCTCGGAATCATCGCGAGAGAGACAGAGAAAGAGAGAGAGAGAGAGAACCGGTCGCGTTGCTGGGGTCACTTCTCAACTTCTATCTGGTTCGAGCGAAGAACCACGAACCACCTAAGTCCATACGAATCTCGTTGCGTCGAGGAAAAAAAGAATGCTTCAGACTTTGAGATTAATCGAAGAACACGAGAGAAAGCAAAGCCTAGAGAGTCTCGTTTCGTTCGAGAAGAATCCTCCTTGCCTTTTTCGAGGCCTCGGCGACGATAAATCATTCGCATTATCGATCTCGTTATAATTGGTATCGGATGGAGTTCGTAACTCGTCGGTATAAGATGGAGCATTGAAAGAAAAAAAAAATATATATATACATATTATAATAATAAAAATAATAATAATAATAACAACGCGTTAAATACGCGCGTGTCTGAGAGTGCCTCGCGGTCCTTCGGCTCCGTTCTCGACATGTAGGTGGAAAGACGCGGATGAGACGTCGATAACGATCGTCGTTTTTTTTTTTGCTTTCTGTACCGTCCAACGGTGCAACACTTTCAAAACGCATTATTTCAGATGACTGGCAAGCTGCCACGAAAACTTTTATAACGCCTATAGTCAGCCGAGCGAGGAGCGAGAGAACCCGAGTCCCGGATCCTTCGCGCGTGCATAATGACAGGTTTCGTGGACGAAACACACCAGGGCTCATCTCTTTCTCTCTCTCTCTCTCCCTCTTTTGTATCTCGCTTCGTTCTCCAGGCACGAGATTCTCGTAGGGAGAAAATACCTGCCAGATATATATATATATGTACATGAACTTCAAGCAAAACAAAATTACCTTCCCCCTCCCCTTCCCTCTTCCAAATCGACGCGTAAGTAATCACCGGTTATCGTCGATATCTCTCGATACCAAGAACGAAAAATCACCTATTGGATGACTCGGTAAGAATGAAAATACCCGAAGCGAAGGCTCGTACGAAAATGCCTTTTGGCCTCTTTCCCTCTCTCTCCTTCGCGGGTTCGAGTGTTAAAAGGGTTAAGAGGCGTACACCGGCTAAAGTTACGAAAGGTCTTCTCGCTTGGTGAGTGGAGAGGGATAGTGAGAGATGGCGGGGAGGATATCTCCTCACCCGTACCTTCTTTGGGCCATTGTCCCGCGAGCCGGAGCGTTTCAAGATTGCCGACGTCGACTTTAATGAGAATTTTAATTACCCAATTCCGTGACTTCCAGGCAATAAAACATGTGGCCACTCGGAAGACGAGAGCAACGATTGCTCGAGTCTTTTCTCCTCCCCACTGTTTGTCTGCTAGAAGTCAGGGCGCACACCCTTCCACGTGGTCGAGTCGGCTGCGTAAATTTGTCGAAATTCCAATTTGCTATTATTCGGCAATTTTAACCCCGTCCGCCTCCTAACTGCCCTCAAAGTACGAACAAGGAATGCGACCAACTTTTTTTTCTCAAGGGACCACATTTGTTTCACACGAGGTTGTACAAGTTCGACAAAACACTGTGAGGAATGACTCTATCGACCGGGATCCTTGTTCGAGTCAGGATCGGTATCGTTTCGTCCTTTTTCGTGACGCAGCCAGACGGAGTACAGTAGTTTCTTTTCCGGATTTGTGACCTTGGGCGTTTTCGACTCGGCCGAGTCCTTAGGATTTTTATCGATTTTCTTCGATGAATCGATTGGCTTTTTCGATTTGATCGAGTTAAGCCTGGGAATTGAATTTTTAGCAGTTGGATCTGTGGATTTTTTCGTGTTATCTTCCGCGCCTGAAAGTAATGTATTTATGAAAGAACGGGATTTTTTTTAACGATAAAAAATTTCTTACCAGGTTTTTTAGGTCTCGGAGGATCGACGGTGCTCCCGTCGATCAAACTGCCAGGAGCGTCACTGTTTCTCTTCGAAATGACTTCCTTGATGGTCGCAATAACCTCGGGCGCTTCTTTCTTTGCGCTTTTCTGTCCAGTGACATCCTCGGCACTTCGAGAATCCGGCAATTTCCTCTCGCACTTCTTGCGCGATGACACAGTGAGCCCGTAGTCAATGAGCGTACCGTCCTTCTTTTTCTCGATGGGTCTCAACATCGGATTTTTCACGGAAAGCGCTTTCCTTCCGTCGTTCGTTCCGTCGTTTGGTTTTATCGGCGCGCGCTCAGCAACCTTTGTACGATTAACCGGCTCGAGAGAGGATCGCGCAGTCGTCGGCAAGAGCTTGACATTGCCGTAAGTTCTGGGCAGTCGAGGTGGTTTGATTTCCGATTTGGAGCCAACTTCCTGTCGTGGCTTGAAACTCGTTTTAGATGCGGGCGATTCCTTGGCTTTTGTGACTCGCCGTGGACTAGTTCCATCTTTTCTATCCGTTCCATTGTTATTATTCTTGCCTATCGCGACAATCGGCTTAGCCGGAATGGAACTGTTGTCGCTGGATAAATTATCGTTCCTTCCATCTTTCTTCTTCTTCTCTCTCGTCAATGACGTTTTCCTCGGCTCTTCGGTAACTTTCCCGGTGCTGCTTTCCGTTGCTTCGAACTTTTTTCCATGCCCGTTGAACGTTGGCCCGATAGCTCGGTCACTTTTTCTCGACATTGTCCCGTCGACTATTCTCGAAGATATTCTTTTTTTCGACTCGTTCGACACGGTACTCTTGACCTTGATGTCGTGCCGTTCCTCGCTCCTCTTCCGCAACTCGTTCACGCCGATCTTCGAAACATCCGTGGCCTTTCCGCTTGTCCCCGGACCTTCCCTTGGGTTACTCCGTTCGATTCTCGTGTCAGCCACGTCACGAATGACAACGTCTTCGATATCGGAAATCTTCGCGACAGTTTCCGTTTCGCTGTGACGAAAAGATTCCAGAGTTGTCCACCAGGGCACGATTTTCGACATCGAGTCGGATACTTCAATTTTGGTGTCATTGCGAATTTCGGATCCTAAATTTCCAGCCTTAGTGACTTTATCCAAGTTGTCGATGCTGGAACGTTGATTCGGTATGCACAAATTAATCGTGGAAATCGGTATCGCCGGATTGACAGTCCCTTCGCTGCTCGACGAATCGGGAATCGTGATTTCGATTTTTTCAGCCGAACTGACAACTGCGAGTTTTTCGATCTTACTGATGACAGCGTCCATGCCCTTTACTGATTTTCCATTTATCCGGAGGTCTATCTTCCCGAGAGAGGAGGTCAGCGAGGTCGAGGATGATCTCGATTCTTCCGTTACTGTAACGAGCATCGCGTTGTTATCACCGCTTATTCCCGGAAGTTTATTCTTCACAATGTCCATCTTCGTCAGAGGCGTAATCGTGATCGACAAATTCTTCGCGTCAGACTTAGGCTCATCCGGTATTTTGTTTGCGGACGAGGTAGGACGCCTGCCAACAGTTTCATTTCCATTAGAACTTCCTTTAACAGTTGACTTCGCTGCCTTCAATACCAAGGGATGAGCCAAGTTTCTCCACTCTTCATTTTCTTTTCTCTCCATCGTTTTCGATTTCGTCGCCAACTGGTTGTTTACTACACCATCGAGCCAACCCGGGCGTTCGATCCCTCGTTGAAGAATGCCCTGGTTATCAAGTTTGTCTGTTTTATTCGGACAAACATCGTTCCTAAACGTTGGAACACCTGGCGGTCTCGAAGAGCTCTTCGTACTAAGATTCGGTCCAGTACTGTTTCCTCTGTACTTCATCCTCACCAGTGACGAAACTCTGGCCAGACGGTCGAACGGCGTTTTCGAGAAGAAACCACCCTTAGCAGCGCGACACTTGATACCCTTAGCATTTCTATCCTCGATCACTCTGCTGTAATCCGCAATGAGTTTTGCGTACGACTTCCCGGAAGATCTCGCATCCGCTGAGTTATCACCGTCGCTCGTAGCTACTACGATTTCTCTCGGTCTCTCGGGATACCTACCGTTATTTGAAGCCGAACGACGTATCGGCGAACCTCTCACGGATAAACCATGAGACAAAGTCGCTGGCAAACCAAAAACACTTTTGAACTGGTTCATCGTATCGTGATTTTGTCTCGGTTATCGTCGAATCACACTTGAACATAATTTTGAATAAAGGACCGGAAATTGGTTATCAGAAAATCATCCGTCTACTTTTATCGAAATGTCTGCATGACGATGACAGTCGTCGCACGTCGTGACGCGAAAACCGGCCAAAACAAAAAAGGAGGACAAATACGGGCCTGCTCTAACGTTAGCGTACGAGATCCGCTGCGGGCTTCGTGACGTTGAAAAAAAAAGATCGGTCGAGACCAATGCGAATTATCCCAAGCGAGAACAAGGACTCGCGAGGCATTATAGACCTTTCACGTTGACAATGTCTTGTCCAGGAGCGTGATAGCGTTCGGATCGGGATACAAATCAAGCGTAGCAGCTACGGCGTTATGCGGTCAGAGCCAGCGGCGTGCAATAATGTATTGGCTCACGCGTAACGTTGCGTACGTCCGCGTGATGCGGTCGTTATATCGGGTTCTCGATTAAATCGAGACCGGTCGCGAAGCCTCGTGTGTCTCGCGGGTTGCGCAACTAGACGAAGACGGGGCAAAAGCCTCTAGGATAAAAGCGAGAAGTCTCCACAAAGGTGGGGAGGGTAACAAAGGATCGTAACCGAGGACATAGATAGGGCAAGGAGACACGATGTTGTTCCTTGTCTTACGATCCAAGGTGCAGCAGCGTGCATTTGTGCCGCGGGAGAAAAACCTTTCTCTCTCTCTCTCTCTCTCTCGGGGGTTTTACAATCCGGACCCCGAAGGGGATCTCGACGTGGAGATTGCTCGAGTTGCGACCTCGGCTGCGATCCTCGCGAATGCGGCACGAGCTCTCGCTGCTGGTCACGAAACGGTTGGGTTCGTTGGACCAGGGGGAGGCAGGGAGTGAGAGGGATGCGCGCGCAGATACACACAACAGCGGGGAGCTATCCGCGACCTCGCGCGAGCGGACCGTGAGTTAACGTGAGCGAAAGAGAGTTATTTCGCGCGGTGGAATTCCTACGGCATGGTACGAGGAGAGGATTTCGCGGAGATTCGCGCGAGGAAGAGCGCGAGAGGCTCAGCTTGGCGCGGGCTATATATCGCAGAAAAAGGGGGGCAAGCCGTGCCACGAAGAGGCTTCCACAACGCGGACCCTCCTGGCTGACGCTCCGGCTCGAGAGGATCTCGCTTCGATCGTAATTCGCGATCCTCGAGAGATCCTGGTGCAAAGACTTGTATATATATTTGCCTCGTGCTGGCTATGCTATAAGCGAATAAGAAGAGGGTGAAGAAGGAGAAGAAGAAGAAGAAGAAGAAGAAGGTATAGCGGTAGACGGTTCTGGGACGTTACAAAGGCGTCACGGAGTCACGAACGTTATTAGCGAAGGCTTGCGTACGTGATCCGCGAGAAAGAGAGAGAGAGAGAGGAACCGAAGAGTGAGGAGATCGACGAGAGCCGTATCTCTTTCGTCGGAGCACTTCGACGCCAATGAGAGAAGAGAGTTACCTGGCTCGAGGGCAATCCGGGAACGGACTACTCTCGCGATCTTCTTCGTTCCTCTTCTTTCATTTATCTCGTTTCGCTATACGCTAGGCTATATATATATATATGTATACGAGCCCCCCAACGGCTGCTGGTATATCCTACAGCGATCTATTCGCATCGATCAGCGCGCCAGCAAGGCCGCGATTCACTTCTCTCTCTCTCTCTCTCTCTCTCTCTCTCTCGCCGTAGCTCGTGCCGCGATCACATCTCGTTCAATCTGATTTTCTGCTGTTGTTGTTCTTTTCTCGTTTCATTTTTTATTCAACGCCCGTACATTCGACGATTCGATTTTTAAGCCTGGCCCACACGAAACGTTTTCTCATTTGCGATCGTGCTGATTTTTTGAATATAAAATTAGGGAGTGGAGAGGGGGCAGAGTGTAGGTCAAAATGTTTTGTTGGACTCGACGGCGAGCCTCCAATTGCCGATCGACACGAGCCAAAGGGGAACTGAAATAAGACGAGGGAGACGAAACATTGTGCCATATACGGAACAGTGGGAAAGTAGAGTTTGGTCTCTCATCGGAGAGACGCTCACGAGGGACGAAGAAGAATAGTTTTTATCAGCTCGCGGATGCAACGGATGGGAAGAACGGTGGCATTTTTGTCCCGTGTTCTAAATCAAACTCTTTCCCGCTGCCTGCGAATGAGACTCGAAGGCCTTCGCGGCGGGGACCAAAATGGCGCACGGGGGTATAATAATAATACACGCAGCGGGCGGAAGAACGATGAGCGAGGAGAGTAAAAGGGTCCACTGCTCTCACGATGCGTCGGCTTTTGCGCGGGCCTATGCTGTGCGTATAAGAGCCGCTAACTTCCTTCAAGCGCGTCTCCGCGACGAGATCCGGACGAGAAGTACGGCGACACATCGCGAACCTCGATCACGTCCGGGCTTACCGTTAAACCCGCTGGCGGACTCCGACTTTATTAGTGTCTCGTCCTCGCGTTTTCCTTCTTCATCGCATCTCTCTTCGTGCGCTTCTTCTGGCATCTTCTTGCTCTCGAGTCTTATCGTACATTTATCGTGAGTGAGAGTGTGCCCGACGCTCGCTCATTGCAGTCTTCATCATTTTTTTCGATCCTCTCGATCTGAAAAACAAAACAAAATAAATAACTCGAGGGTCAAAAAATTATCGGAAAATTTCTAGGACGAGTGGAATCTCGTTCGATGAAACGAGCGATAATTCGCGAATGGAGGAATTGACGACGTTCGAACCTTCGAGGAAAAAAAAGCACCACCGTAATTCTCGGTCGAGAGTCCGAAAAACCAGCGTGACACGGGTTTCTGCGCGTTGTTCGCGTTTTGTGGAAACAATCAGTTGGGTCCTTGTCCGAGGGAGCGAACAAGGATATGAATGCATAAGCAGAGTGCAGTTAACACGGAGGCATACGGCGTGTCCTCACGGTTATGTTCTCTTTCCTGTTCACCCTTTTTGTTTTTTTTTCTTTTCTTTTCGTCTCTTTCGCGAGAGTCCACGGTCAAAAGGATGCCGCTCGATCTCCGTGGATTCTCCGGGTATAGAGGGAGAAAGGGAGAGAGAGAGAGAGGAGAAAAAGGACATGCAGGAGGGTGGAAAGAACGAGAGGAAAGGACACATTGTCCCTCTTCCTCTCTTTTGCTTTCCGCTATCTCTTGGTTCCCCGATCCTCTTCTCCGCTTCGCCAAGCTCGTGTCGATAAATACGAGCGATGTCGTCGTATGCGCTACATATATATACATATATCGGTATATAAAGTTTTTCATCCTTTTTTCATCATCGTCCAAACTGCGCTCCGGCATCCATGGCACTCACGGGGCTGGAATATATACACGGATACACACATTGGAAGAACGATCTCGTCGAGCGATTCTCAGCCTCTTGTTTTCTGGACAGAAGGTTTCTTGGGACGTCTTGGGCTCTTGTGTATACCAGAGGGAACCTTCGTGAAATTCCAACTTTCTTGTCACGCAGAAAGGACTTGTTAATCCTTTCTTTTGTCGTGAAGCAACCTTTCCTAGGCGTTGTTAATATCGTTGAAACATGTATTTCGTTGATCACCAGATGCTTCGCAGCCTTCGCCCTTCTCTCTCTCTCTCTCGCTCTCTCTCTCTCTCTCTCTCTCTGCCTTTCGCTGTGTTTCAAGACGATCGCTATGGCGTGTGGTTTTAGTTCGAGGCGGGAGGGTAAGAAACAACTTCCCAGTCGTAATTAACCGCTTTGCCAATGGCGCCTGGGTCCTTTTAAACTTGGTCTCGAACTACCGCGCGGGAGTGGGACAGTCTCCGGAATGGAATGTCGACAACCGGTTCCTTATTCGTGTTTTCTTGCCGGTACACCATTTAATTTCGTTTTTCTTTTTTCATTTCGTTATTGCGCGAATCTTAGTAGAACTGTGAATTTTTGGTTTACTTTCGAAATCTCGATTATCTGCAACACAAAATTTAACGATTTAACGATTTTTATCGATCGATAATTACATTCGTACACGAATTAGAATCGTACGAATAAAATAAATCGAGTTTTCCTCGATGCGAGAGTTAATGAGGAGTTGGACGATCAATCAGCGAAGGCGCTGTTCGTGAAATCTTGCGGAATCATTTGTTCGAAGCTCTTGGTCGCCGAGCGAACGAGCGGCTTTAGCCGGTTCTTCGATCCCGAATAAGGCAACAAGGAACATATATTATACACTAGCGAATGATACGTGTGTCGAGAGTGCGAAAGAACAAAGAGAATCCCGCGAGTGTGCCGTGAGGTAAGGAAAGACGCGAGGAGGAGCGGACTCACCGCCACCGGAGCGACTCGCTGAGAAGCCGAGGAGATGCTTCGGCTCTTCGGCTCGGTGGTAGCAAACGTTCGATCCTGCAGACACCTGCTTCTGCCTGGCATTGTCTTCGTGCGGAGCTCCGCTAAGAAGACTCTCTCGTTCCTTCGTCCCGTCGCCTCCCACCGTTCCCCGACAGCAGGATTCGGCTTCCTCGCGAGTCGGTCCGAAGAGAAAGAGAATTTCACGCGACGGAATCGTGTCGGCTCGAAAAACAATTGTATTCGTAAATGGGGGTATATCGAGGGATGTTTTTCTGTCCTCGACGAAACACGCTTTCCGAATACAACAGGATTCCATGGTGTCCTCGCGCGCGTCGAGGCAATAAGTCGATACCGATTTTTCTTGTAAGAATTCTTATGGCTCGAGGGACACGAATCGACATACGTCGTATAGTTACGATAATGCTGTATAAATATGAATGTAAATTATAATAAAACGAAAACAAACAAACAACACATTCAGCTCGATCATAACCAATGTTTTGTTTCCTCTTGTTCGCAGGTAATCGTGAGAGCGACGTGCGGAAATGCGAGAGGAGATTTGGTAAAAGTGCCGCGATGGCAACGTCGGCGTTATCGAAAAATTCTCGAAGTTTCGAAGTTGCGCCCGGCATTGAAACTCGAAGGGATACGAAGAAATCGGCGGGTGTGCGAAACTTGAGGAACACCCGCGAGGTCTCATCGGCAGGACCAACGAATTCGTAGAGGGCATGCTAGCTCATCATGTTCAACCACCGACACGAGCTACGAGCGCTGTCGACATTCACAATATTCGCCGTTATAATCGCGCTTCTCACGATCTTAAGTAGCCACGATGCATCGGCAGATCTCAATTCCGAATTCGTCAAAGGCAAAAGTAAGTTCGCACGATTTAATCGTCGTGCACCGTGAGTAATATTTAATTTTGTATATACAAATATAGAAAATCAGTAACGAAGCAATAATTTTTTGGAACATCGTTTTGTTAAAGTTTCTAGATTGTGTTAAATCCCTGTATCTTGGCGACCGCGCGCTGCGTGGGTCGCTCTGTTCGTCTAGTGGGACGAGGAGAGAAGCCCTTTTCTTTTCTCTTTTTTTTTTCTTTCGAGCGCGGGTGCGAGAGAACCTGTTTCGTTCTTTTGGTCGCGTACAAAGGGAGAGAAAGAGAGACGAGTACGAAGTTGCACGAGCTAACGTGAAAAGTACCGTTTTTCTTCGGGTCCTCGCTCGCGGAACTTACCAACGGAAAGGGAAGAGAGTTACAGTGTCTACGAGAGAGAAAGAGAGTTCTATTTTTCTCTAAGTGACGAGAAAGCGCAAGCGCGATCACGTTGTAAGACACGGTTTGCCATGTGTGCGCCTTTTTCGTCACACAGTCGTATTAGAACGCGACTCTCGTTTACGCCCGCGTGCATCTCACACCGTGCGAGAGCGCGACTATCGTCATCGCGATACCGTACGACTCTTCGCGTGGGCGATATACTCGTATACACACATAGCTAAATATATACAGAAAAAGATTTTTACCGTAGCAATGAGCAAGTCCTACTAATCACGCGGACACTAATTAGGAGGCTCGAATATGGTAAACCGGTTTATTAAGCGCGTTTGTAAAGAAGTGACGTTACTTCCAACGACTAAACAACGAAATTATATATGTGCGAAGATCGTTGGAAGATTGTCCATTTTTTACTCGCGAAATTCAATGTTTCTCATAAATCTCGTCGATCCGATCGCTATTAGTCGGATACGCGTGTGATTAATTGAATTAATCAATAATAATTAATTGAATTTAATGAAAAGTTTTTTTTTTACGGTTTGCCCGCGCCTTCTTAACGATTTGTACGGTATAGTCGAGCTACGAAACGACATTCCACGTTACGCGTGATTATCTCTAGCGTCCAATAGAAAGGAAAGAATTTCTACCCTACCGTGAGACGAACTTTTCCACGGGTCGAAAATAGCCGAGCCCTTCGACCAATGGAAATGCAACAGCGGGGGAGCGTCGGTCGAATCGATCAGGTTGGGAAGCTAAACTTGTTCGACGTGTTGCGGGAAAGCGTCCGACTCGGAGATTCAACGCAGTCGCTGCAAGACGCGTATCAAAAGTCGACCCACGCTCAAAGTTCAACGGTACGCTCTCGATTCCAGACGGAAAATTCAAGAAGCGTGGATAAGGAAGATAAGAAAAGAATTCGTGTTTCGTCAAACTTTGAAAGTTTCCTGTGTACGGAAGTGTCGTAAAACACACGCTGGAATATTTTTACACGCGGCGCGTTGACTTTCTAACCTACGACTTCGAGCGTTGCAACGGGAAAGCGTACGCGCATGCGTGGGGGGAGCGTCAGTTATAATTTCCCCCTTGAAGGGCGTTCCCCTACGATCAAATATTCAGTAGCAACGCGACTCGGCTACAAGGACGTCATCAAAAAGTTTCTCAATTTGACGCTGGAAAGATAAAAAAACAAGAATTTGCAATTTCACAAACAAAAAAAAAAAGATAGTGCGTTTTATTCGCGATTAGAAAACAAGTTGTTTGAGATGGGAGAAATCAAAGAAAGACAAGATTTGATAAAAACGTTCGACCTTGATAACGTCGAGGATGAAAACTTACCAGTCGAGATACTCTGGGTGGACTCCCCGACGAGTATGTGGATAAGACCGGTCCAATCGCGCTCGACGTACGTCGATTTCACAATATCGATGATGGAATATTACATGGATAAGGGGAGAGGTGCGCCGATCGCTGATAAGGATCTTGTTCCAGGAATGCTCTGTGCCATCGTGAGTAGCATGACGGTGCGACGTGGGAGTATAATATACGCCGACGACGAAGGTTACTCCGAAATTCTCCTGGTAGATTTTGGATGTACGGATTATTATCCGAAATTCCAAATTTATCATCTCGAGAGCGAATTTAAACAGACACCGACACTGGCAATTCATTGCGGTTTGTCGGACGTGCAACCGATAGACGTCGATTGGACATGCTCGGCGCAAAAATTCGTGTTAGATTTGAGTCTTGGTGTGACAGCGATAGCGACGATTTGCATGAGAGTCGTGGAAAACAGCTCGCTCTGGCTCAAGCTCAGCATCCAAGGTTTCGATATTGGAGAAGATCTTATTTTAGGAGGACACGCTCTGCCTCATCGACAACGATTACGATGCGCTTATTAAACATTTTTCTATAAGGACGATTTAATTTTTTTTCTCTATATTTGTATTATATTAGACTCGAATTTTATAAATTATTTTATACGGTGCAGGTGCAATTTAAATAACGATCGATTGTCACGACTATTTTCTAAAAACATAATATTTATTACAGATTTTATGTTTTTAATGGAATAAACAAAAATTAATTTATCACAATCGAATAAAACGAATTATTCAAGATGAAGTTTATCGAGAAAGAAGAGATAATGTATTTCGTACTCTTTTTCTTCCAACTTATCAATCGCTTCATGAAAATACAATATTTCATCGATTATCATAATACATGTCATCCTTGTCCTTTTTTCGTATCCCGAGACGCGGTGAACGAACGTCCGAGGACAATGATAGTATTGGAAATATGACGAGGACGAACAAGGCTCCGAACGAGAGAAATTTCAAGTCCGCTCCTTTTTGTCCCTTTCTTACCGGTCCATACGTGGATGCCTGCGTCTTCAAAGCGGACTCTCACGATCGGTAAAATCTAAAAAAAAAAAAAAAAAACAGTAAAAAAAATGATAATGTCACGAATCAGCCTGGAGAGAGGGAGACTGGGATCGTAGAAGAAAAAGATTCTCGATAACCACCCAAGTTTCGGTCAAATGTCCTGAAGAAAGAGAGAGAAAGAGGGAGAAAGGCGCGTGATATCGGAGAATAACAGAGAGCTAAAGTGGTGTCCTGTAAATGCTTCCATTAGAGTGATAAGAGGGCGTCCTTGTAAATGTACTCAACGGCTTGTCTCTCGATGCGCCTGACATCCATTAGACAAGAATAACTCGTTACCCTCGTAACCTACCGATTCTCATTACCACTCACAACTTCCACAACTTCTATCAAAAATTAATACCGACGATATCGATAATAATATTTATCACTATCAAATGTAGGTACGATCGCTTTCTACAGAACGACATAAGCTCGGACAAAATCCTTCGAGTTCGTTATTACACGATTACGTTACAATCGAGTCGAACGAATTGGCGATTGGCTGCGACATAAGCGGGGGATTTATAAAACGTCGTGGGTCGTCGGGCGTTTGTGTCGCATAATGTCGCTGAGACCGCGGAGATACCGCGGCGAGGACGAGACTCGATATCGGATCGAACGAATGTATTCGTACACAAGTACAACGTCATCTCTGTCATGCACAACCCTTCGGCGGAATAAGAGAGAGGGGAGGAGGAGGAGGAGGAGGAATATCTGGGAGGCATGCCTTAATTGACTGCTCGGAATATTGACGAGAGAACCCACCAGAGACGGATTGAGACGTTGAATTTATCCGAAGAGGAGGCCGTATTTGCTGTTTTTTTCTCTCCTCTCTCGTACTCCCGATGAAATATGACCGTTCGACGTACATGTGCTATATAGCGAGATATTTATGTACTTGTGAAGAAGCTGCGTTACGCACTCTCCCTTTCTCGCTTTGGCAGCGAGGCAGAGAGAGAGAGAGAGAGAGAGAGAGACAGAATGGGAGGAGGAGAGGGTGGAGACATAGATTTTCAGTTACTTATTTATGTGACCACGAAGAGATCTCGTCGGAACTTTTGTACAGCGTCTTTGGTACGAGTCTCACAAGCGGTTCGAGCCGAATTCTCTTCGAGGGGAGAAATTCGAGGTGCCCTGTTTCGATTTATCCCGCCGGAGTAAAAAAACCAATGCTAGCCCGGATCGATCATTCGATTCGCGGGATGACTCTTTTGGCCTCGTGTACATCGGAACGACGATGTAAGAACACACACACGGTGACCCGGTGACTGAATTTTTATATCTCTTACTTCATATACGTCGATATACGTATGTGTGTCTCTCGATCGTGTCAACGATTCTTGTATTTGTATATATATGTATAAGTCTGCGTATGATTTTATCGGCATACGTGGAACGAATTCTTTCCCGAAGGAAAAAATCCCCTGTCGAACTTACGGTCGAAACAACATCCTTGCAAATCGCGATTATGTTACGGAGTTGAATTTTTGCCAGGTTGGAATTTTCGGTGCTTGACGGTCGTAAATATATTTCTATCCTGCGCTTCCTTCGAATCCCGCCAGGGGTAAAAGACTGAATGAAAAATCGAAATTGTTAAATCTGAAAATCTGACGGATTTTTCCTTTTATTTCGCCCTTTGGGGAACGTTGGGGAAAAGTTCGTGTGACCGTGCGGGAGTTAGTGATCCATTAACTTTTCACAGAGGGGGGTATTTTTCACCTCTGACTTTTGAATCTCGAGGAGCGAGAGTTCTCTCGTCCCTCATGGACGATCGTCGTGTGTGTATTCAGCGTTGAAGGGAGAGAGAAAGAGGGACACTCTTTTGATCGATGGTGGGCGTGTATAGGCTCGTTCGAGAGAACAGGCTCGATTCGAAAAGTCCCGGGCTGACTAGATGTATCTCTCGTGGGTGGATGACGAGGGTAGATGAGCGAGTGGGTGAGACCATTTTTTTTGTAACTTCTATTTTACAATTTTTTTATCGATCTCGGATAGAGCTTGCCAACGCTGAAATTCCCATGCTCTGGGAACCAGCGAGGGAAATCTGCGAGGGAAACCCGGAAAACTGTCTAAAATTTTTTTTAAATTCATCTTCGCTCATCTCATCGCGTCTATTCGCAACTAAAAAAATTACTTCCAATAATCGCTGGTACGTTGAACCCAAGCTCCCGTGTGACCTCGATCGATCTGGATCGACTCACGTTTTGGGGAGACCTCGACGCTAGGAAATTTTCTCATACTCGCTTCCGCGTATTTATCGCAATTAGCAGAGCGCGAGTTTGTATGTTAATAAGAGGTCGAAGGGGCCCACAAAGTGGAATACAAAAGTGCATTATCACAGGGATGCACTTTTCTCTGCATGATGCCCCAAGGACTATACATATATACATATATGTTTATCAGGCACGATATATTTCTCTCAACCACATTATCCATATATATATATATATATATACAGAAAGTTGGCGAGGAAAGGATATCGTGCTTGAGTAAAAACGGACGAACAAGAGCGAGAAAGACAGAAAGATGTGAGAAGCTAAGTGGAGGCAAGAGTTAATATCCTGCTGGAGGGCACAGAGGCGCGCGAGAGTTCGCGTGTGTGCCCTCGGTCTCTCCCTCTCTCTTCCTCAGCATCGCGCGCTTTGGTCCAGGCGATCTCCTGGCAGAGCGACGAGATATACGCGAGTGCTAGCCAACGGCGAGGGCATATATCGCGGTTTAATATATATATGTGTGTATAAAGGAGAGACGAAGGTGCGCAGCAAAGGAACGAGAGCCGAGCTGAAGCGAGATATACCCTGTCTACCTAACCTAAACTGGCCGAAGAATCGCGGCGAAAGAGTCTCCGCAGCCGCCGGTGAATTTGACCGAGCGAATGTGAAACTCCCGACAGAACAAAGCACATTCTACGTACCGTCATTTGTTCCTCGTACCCGATGGATTATATAAATAATATTATTCGTTTAAATCGTTTTATCACGATGTTGGAATGAAAATTGTCGAATAATTATATTCCTAATTTTATTAATTTTCGAAGGTTCGATCGAAGGTCGTAGCAGCTTAACTTTTCAATTTTGAAGTTTCATTCGTTTCTCTTATCAGGAGAACAGTCGGGCGGGGGTTAGGGGCGTGCACCCGGCTGAGATTGAGAACGACGGTTGCGTGGGTGTCGGAATCGCTTTCGTCGACGAATATACACATATGTATATAAAGTATAAGCGAACTACTGTCTTGAAAGCAAATTCAACCCTCTCTCTCTCTCTCTCTCTGTCTTGAGACAGAGGGAAAGAGAGAAAGAGACTTTTATTGCGGGTATCAATGTCATCGTAATTCGAAGCTCGCGAGACGGAGGAAGGTATATACCGCGAGAGAAATCTCTCTCGCGAATCCCATTGTTCCTCGAAAACTGGCCTTTAGCTCGTGCGTGAGCCAACCGTTCTTTCGAATTATCTTTTTATTTGAAGTTTTTATTTTTATTTTTCAACCGAGTAAGAAACGCTTCCATCTTCAACTTTTTCGACCCTCTCTCCATCTCTCTCGCTCCCCTTTTTCTCTTCTCCCTCACCGTCCATAGTCACGGTTTTCGTTTGGTAGTTTGACGCGTTTACGATACGGTCTCGGACCGTTTTTCATTTTTTTTTTTTTTTTTTTTATTATTTTAGTTCTGTTTTTTTGTTCCGTTCATTTGGTCGTTTATATTTTTCGCCAGCGGGGCCGAACGAGCGCCGAGAGCGCGAAACCTCTCGGAAGCTCGAGCTCGCGAGAACATAGAAAGAGCTGCTCCCGATGCGCGAGCGAGACGGACTAGGGAGAATATACAAGGGAGAAAAAAGGAAAGAGAAATTGGTGGAGACGGACACTCCCGGGAATAACGGGCAAGACGATATAAGTCGGAGAGCGAGAGAGAGAAAGAGATTCGATATAGCCCGCCAGCAAAGTCCGAGGCAGGTATCGATGTTTACGAGCTCAAATAAATGGCGCCGCCGCGCGCGCCATCGGCATGCGGTTATTTCGTATTACTTTAGGGTCTTTAATGGCGCTCTAAAGTGCCGCATAAAAATTGAAGCCCTCCCTCTCCCTCTCCCTCTTTCGCAACGCTGTATATATCTTGCTCGAAAACATCCTGATGGACCACAAAGAAACTCGCGATGCGAATTCATGTTCAAAACCCTTTTCGCATCTCACCCTTCTACCCCTTAGCCTCGCTACGCCCTCTCTCGTATCTCTCGAATGTCATTGCGGTGCGTGTCACTGGTGCTTTAAAGCCGAGACTCAACCGCAACAACCTCTTGCGAAGAAAACTCTGAATTTCTCCTAAATCAATTTTATTTGATGCCAAGAGAAAGAACAAGAATCGTTTTTTTTCTGTCGATAAAATGTCGATGTAAGTAGTGGCTCGGTTATTATTATAATGTAGAAAAATTTAGGAGATTGGGGATGTAAAAAGAGGGAAAATTTGTTGTTTCTTGTGAGGAGAGGGGAGCGAGACGATTCTTGCAATTTTCGAAAATTCGACGAATGCCTGTCGGGGGATAATCATACAACGGCGTTTCTTTCGAGGGTGCGAATTTTTCGAACGTCTCGAGGTAGACGGTGGAAAGAGGAGTTGCGTGCGAACTTACGATACTACGGGTCGAAGATTTCTCGGTGGGCAAGAGAACGCCGCCACGTTCCTATCAACCCCCGAAAACATTTTTAGAGCCTTATTTCGCGCAACGTATACTTTGGATCGCCTAAACGTCTGTTCGTTTTCACTTCGTGATTCTCTCCCTCTCTCTCTCTCTCTCTCTCTCTCTCTCGAGCGTTTATTAACCCACGGTAGAATAAGTGGCCGTGTGCGAGAACGCGCCGCACAGAAGATACCCCGAAACACTTTTAAAACTGTTATTACGTCGTTAATGAGGAGCGCGAGATGCGAATTATTATTATTATTATTATTTTCATATATCGTTTCCTAGCTGCAGCGATCAACTATATTATTCTATACGTCATTTTTCACATTGCTATTATCATTATTCATATTTTTATTAATCTTACAAATGGAAGATCGTATCGAGACTTCGATCCTCCCCCTCGCATACCATATACATTCCCCACTGATTTTCTTTAGAAAAACATTTTTCGGCTGATTCGTATCTCACACGGCGCGCTCTTCGACTCTTCGTTTCTTCTTCCTCTCTACCTCGCGTTCGCGTTGCGAATTCTGCGCGAGAGCCCGTCTCTGGCGCCATGGAGATGCGAGAGGCGCGCACGAGTCTCGATCTCGAGTAACCAGGAACGAGATACGCTCCGTGTTGTATGCAACAACGCGCAGCCATCTATACGTATATATACACATAACCCTTTGTAGAGAAAGCATAGCAAACGGAGAGTCGTCGAGCATTTGCTCCAAGCATCTGGCCGGTGCAAATACCTGTGCTCGATGAACGAGAGAGAGAGAGAAGGAAGGAGAAGGAGGCAGTTTCTTCATTTCTTCGCCGCTCAGCTCGTCCGTATGGCTGTATTTTTTTTTTATTCATCTCGCCGCGAGTCGAGTCACTCCGCGTTGCAGCATGTACTCGCCAGGACATTGCCAGAAGAAGGCTCGAAAATAAATGGCCCTCAGTCATTGGCAAGCGAGGATTAAAATTATTGGTCGATGCTCGATTGAAAACTCAATGGTACGAGAGAAGGGGTGCCAATGACTGTGATCGATTATCGTCCTAAGAAAAAAAAGAGGCCAATAGCTGTACCGCTCGTAGTATTTATCTTACGTGACGAGGACCGACGTCTCATCTGGTCGTTCGTAGCGCGCGCGTCGATGATGCACCGGTTAAAAGCCCCGCCGCATTCTCCTACATCCCCGGGCCCGCCAACCCCTCCTCGTCGTGTTTTCATCCGCTCGACGAGATAGCATTGCGCACACATTTAAACGTACAAGAAGTTATATCCGCGAGCCCTCATGCCGGGGCAATTATTTTTGTGTATAATTTCGATCGACCGACGAGATTAACGCTTCTCCCTCACTGTCTACATAACTATGTTTATATATACGTGTGTATGTAACATAAGCGCCAAGGGAGAGGGATGAAAAAAAGCGATACGCGAAGGAACGTACAAATAACGAGGGAGAGAGAAAAATTAAGCCAGCTAATCGTTCGCGAACGATATACTCGTTCATCCTCCTCGAATTAACCCCATTTTTTATCGCTTCAATTTTTATAACAATTTAATCATCAGACGTTTGGAAATATCGTATAAAAAATTGTATGACGACATCTGGAGGATTCGTAGCACTTTTTTTTATGAAATAAAGATCCAAACAGATTGCACAGATGGAGAAAATGTGAAATTAATTAAATTGAAGATTAAAGCCCCGAGATGAATATACGTGTATAAACCGCGTGTTCATCGATGAAAGGAGGGTGAACGTAGGCAAGAGCACGTGTACTTTCGGGGTGGTATGCAAATGTGGTCGCTGACGAGAGTGCGAACAGAGAAAGAAAAACGAGCAAGAATTCTCACTCCGTTTCACACCGCGTCGTGGCGAATTAATGAGGTCTTCGATCGTGGGACGCCACCAGAGAATGTGTATTCTTCCATCGGCCATAACCACGTGGCCCATATTTCGTTGCTCATTAAAAACTCGAACGATGTCGTACGGTTTATATCAATGCGTACCTATATTCTATATAAAACATAAATAAGCGACTGGGTTATCGTGTGATAACGGTATACGCGTCGTCTACAAGGGATAAAAGGAGGCAAGAAACTGTCAGGTTTCGGATAGAATTGAAAATGAATATATACGACTTACGGATTCTCGACGTTCGACTACGAATCTACGATGTACGTATATCGTGCAGCGCTATAGTAGTTGCACAACTACCACAGCTCGAGCGTACATTGTGATTTGCCTCGAACCGCGACGTTCGAGCTCCTCAAGTAGAAGTGGTTCGCCCACTCGCGAAGCGTTTTCGAACCTAGAAAAGCTATCTATAGATCGGAGGCGTGTATGTGTGTATATACGCTCCCTCTCTTGCCACAACGACGATGTGGGTGGTGGATTTCACCGACGTGAATCTCTCTTTCGCGCTTGTATCCTCTTTCTCCACCTTTTATTTTCCCCACTTTATTCTTCCTTCTTTTTATTAGTTGTGTTTTCTTGTTTTTTTTTATTCTTACCTATTCACTAAAGAGCGTCAGCCGCGGATGAGTCTCGGCACGTGCGCTCGATCTCCGTTGGTGCTTGGTAATTTTATGAACTCGAGAGTCATCGACATTCACCGTTAGACTATACGAAGGGACCGTCGTTTTCTTCTTTTTTTTGTCTCGCTTTCGGGACAATTACCTGTTGTAACAGATGGGATTGTATTAGGAGAGACGTACATATGTGTGTGTGTGTGTGCATACTTATCGTTTGGATGATTGAGCAATCGATCAGTTCCGGATTGGACGTATATCCTAATTTGGCTCGAGCTCGAATGTAGGATATAGGGAATTTTAATTGGGGAACATACCTTTCATATACACGAGTATGCCACTCCGAACGGTGGTGCCTCGCCGAATTCTTGAATCCGCGAACGCCTCTCGATGCATTCCCGCGTATCCAGATACAACGATTCTCTCGAGCTTGCGCGAGCTTTAACGCAATTTTACAATCGTTAATTTCGTGTATTACGAGCCCACGTTCCATCGACGTTATCTTTTGGTTTTCATAGCCTCTACCCTGAAATCAATGCAATCATCCAATTAATATAATTTTATTATCAATTATCGTTATTTCATTTTTCATAAATTTGACATTTTGTTCGTTTGTCTGAATTTCAGTCTGCATCGGTACAAATGGCCGGCTGTCCGTACCATCGAACAAACAGCATCACTACAGAAATCTTCGAGACCGGTACACCAACTGTACTTACGTCGACGGTAATCTGGAGATCACGTGGCTCCAGAACGAGACCCTCGATCTCAGCTTTTTGCAATACATACGCGAGGTCACCGGTTACGTGCTCATCAGTCATGTCGACGTTCGACGTATCGTACTGCCGCGTTTGCAGATCATACGTGGCAGAACCTTGTTCAAGCTCAACATATACGACGCCGAGTTTGCGCTTTTCGTCACGATGTGCCAGATGTACAATCTCGAGATGCCGGCACTCAGAGGTGAGTCTTGGCTCTATGTTTGTTCTAACGTTGGTCTTTTGAATTACACAAGTATGAACGAATAAAATTATTCGTGTTTGTTTTTTTTCCTGAAAATAACTAGATATTCTCAATGGGAGCGTCGGCATGTACAACAACTACAATCTCTGTCACATCAAAACGATACACTGGGAGGAAATTATAACGGGCCCGGCCGGGAGATACGTCTACGTATATAATTTTACATCGCCTGAGCGTTCGTGTCCCGACTGCGACAAGAGCTGCGAGCAGGGATGCTGGGGCGAAGGACCGCAAAATTGTCAAAGATTTTCCAAGACGAATTGTTCGCCGCAGTGTTGGCAGGGCAGGTGTTTCGGGCCAAATCCACGCGAGTGCTGCCATCTTTTTTGCGCCGGTGGTTGTACCGGTCCAAAGCAGAGCGACTGTCTCGCCTGCAAGAACTTCTTCGACGACGGAGTTTGCACTCAGGAGTGTCCACCGATGCAGAAGTGAGTATATATATATATAGAGAGAGAGAGATCTGTAGTAACACACGAGGATCCTCGGCTTGACTTTTTCGATCATCACGTATCCCTCTCGAAGGTAGAAACTAACAAAGCTCCCTTCGATATTTCGTACACGGGAGAATCGTACGATTAAAAATAAATCGTCGCGTCCGAGGCTCTTGGACGCGATAAATTCACCGTCGAACGGGAAAAAGTATCGCAAGGTTTCGGCACAGGCCATTCCAATTTCCCGTGGTATTTGCCAGCAAAAAAAGAACTCCTTCGACCCTCGTCAAACGATCGGAGTTTCGTGCAACCCGCCGCGTGTCAATTATATCTATATACCCGTTTCGCGTATCTGTACACTTTTTCGTCCAATCGGCATTACGTATTTTATTATTATTTCTCATTTCGATGATTTAGTATGTGCGAGAACTTAAGAAAGAAAAAAAACATGTGATCTAAAATCGTCTCGTCGTGTTTTACTCATTTTCACAGATACAATCCAACGACTTACTCGTGGGAGGCAAATCCAGATGGAAAATACGCGTATGGCGCAACCTGCGTGAGAAAGTGTCCAAAACATTTGCTCAAAGATAATGGCGCCTGTGTGAGATCGTGTCCACCGAAGAAGAAAGCGATGCAGGGCGAGTGTGTCCCGTGCGACGGTCCGTGTCCAAAGACTTGCACGGGAGTGGATAAAGTCCACTCGGGTAATATCGACAGTTTCAAGGATTGCACCATAATCGAGGGCCCGATTACGATTTTGGATCAAAGCTTCGAGGGTTATCAGGACATTTATCCGAATTTTACCTTTGGACCACGTTACGAACCGATGCACCCGGACAAACTCGAGGTCTTTAGTACCCTGAAAGAGATCACGGGTTATTTGAATATTCAGGGAGATCACAAAGATTTTACGAATTTGTCGTATTTTCGAAATCTCGAAGTTATCGGCGGACGTACCTTGACCGACTCTCTATTCGCCTCGCTCTACATCGTGAAAACGGCTCTGGTCTCGCTCGGTCTGAGCTCTTTGAAGAAAATTCATTCCGGTTCCATTGCCATACTTGAGAATAAAAATTTGTGCTATGCCCAGAGTATCGATTGGAGCAGAATTAAAAAATCATCGGAACACGAGAGTCTCTTGCAGAACAACAAGAACGAGTCCGACTGCAGTAAGTTTCTTGTTTCGCTTAATTTGGGAATTTATAATTATTGTATTTTAGATTTGTTAAAGAATTTGATGAATTAAAATGACTTTTATTTGTTCAAATGAAAACAGTTAAGGAGGGTCTGGTGTGTCATGAGCAATGTTCAAGCGAGGGTTGCTGGGGTCCAGGACAGGCTCAATGTCTTTCGTGCAAAAATTTCATCCTCGGAAATGTGTGCTTGGAAGATTGCACCGTCATAACTGGGTAAGTTAATTTCTCTGTTCGATGTTCTAGCTAGAATTTTGTAAAAATTATGAGAAAAAGTAACGAGTATTTTGTGGTGTCGATTGTGCTGGCTTAGATCGTGGATTTGAGGTAAATGAAGCCGATCCCATATTGCCGTGATGTTTCCCGTTGTAGAACTATTCCATTCCTTCCGGAAATATTATTTTCTATATTTTCTCACTGCCAAATCCTACCATTCTTGCAGAATTTATCAAGCCGAATCGAAAATCTGCAAAGCCTGTCACGAGGAATGCGATGGTACGTGTGCTGGTCCAAACGCTGAACACTGTAACAAGTGTAAAAATGTTCGCGACGGACCATTCTGCGTGCCCGAATGTCCCTCGTCCAAGTACAATGACAATGGTCAGTGCAAACACTGCCACGAGAATTGTGTCGGTGGCTGCGAAGGTCCTGAGAACAACATCGGTCCGAACGGTTGCCACAGTTGTGAGAAAGCCATCATGAATGGTCACATCCCTGAGGGATGCTTGCAGAAGAGAGAACCTTGTCCCGATGGTGAGATTTTCAATAAAAATGTGAAACTCTTCAAAAGTTTCAATATTTTCCTGAAAAATCAGAGAAAGAAAGGAATGTTAACATAAACTAAAACATAATGATTGTTTTTATCACAGGCTACTTCTACGAGTGGGTCAGTCCTCAGGAACAAGGAGCGTTGAGGCCTCTGGCGGGCAAAGCCGTTTGCAAGAAATGTCACGCGAGATGCAAAAAGTGTACGGGTTACGGAATTCACGAGCAAGTCTGTCAGCAGTGCACAAAATATAAGCGAGGTGAACAATGCGAGGACGAGTGTCCTGCGGGTCACTTTGTCGTGCCTGACTCACAACTGTGCATACCTTGTTTCCCGGAGTGTCGTGGTTGCTTCGGGGCTGGACCGAATCAATGTCACAAATGTCGAAACTTCAAAATTTATTTGGTACGTTCTATGACAATTAGTAGACTAGGCATTGGTGGAATTCAAGTGTGCTAAATAAAATTGTAATGATGAATTTGCAGGACGACGATCCAGTCAACAACGAGACAACATTCAACTGCACGGAGACGTGTCCATCGGATTACCCTCATAAAATCTTTCCTCCGGACAAAGAACCCTACTGTTCCGCGGAGGCTCATGGCCACGGGGGATTTGCTCTGGAGAGTGAAATCCAACCGGCTATACTGATAGGGGTTGGAATGATCGTGGCGGTATTCCTGGTTATAGTGGCAGTGATAATGTGTCAGTGGCGGATAAGAACGAAGGCGAAGGAGAACACGGTGAAGATGACAATGGCACTGACAGGTTTGGACGATAACGAGCCACTGAGACCAACGGGCGTGAAGCCAAATTTGGCAAAATTGCGAATAATCAAGGAAGAAGAGATGAGAAAGGGTGGCATTTTGGGTTACGGTGCTTTTGGGAACGTCTACAAAGGCGTTTGGGTGCCCGAGGGCGAGAATGTTAAAATTCCTGTCGCTATCAAGGTTCTGCACGATGGAACAGGAGCCAATACGTCCAAAGAGTTTCTCGACGAGGCTTACATAATGGCAAGTGTCGAGCACGTGAATCTTCTCCAATTATTGGCTGTCTGTATGACATCACAGATGATGCTCGTGACGCAACTTATGCCATTGGGCTGTCTCCTCGATTTTGTGAGAACTTACAAGGACAAAATAGGCTCGAAGGATCTACTTAGTTGGTGTTCTCAGATAGCACGAGGAATGGCTT
This sequence comes from Netelia fuscicornis, assembly GCA_946811545.1. Taxonomy (NCBI): domain Eukaryota; kingdom Metazoa; phylum Arthropoda; class Insecta; order Hymenoptera; family Ichneumonidae; genus Netelia; species Netelia fuscicornis. The sequence goes on from OX328015.1 coordinate 1,498,322, forward strand.
ATCTCGAGGGAAGAAGACTCGTACATCGGGATCTTGCGGCGAGAAATGTTCTCGTGCAGACACCGAGCTGCGTCAAGATAACGGACTTTGGTCTAGCCAAGTTGCTCGACATAAACGAGGAACAGTACAAAGCTGCCGGTGGCAAGATGCCTATAAAATGGTTGGCGCTCGAGTGCATACAGCATCGCGTGTTCACTCACAAATCCGACGTTTGGGCATTTGGCGTTACGATCTGGGAAGTTCTGACCTACGGTGGACGTCCCTACGAGAGTGTACCTGCGAGAAACGTTCCTGAATTGCTCGAGAAGGGTGAAAGATTGCCACAACCGGCGATTTGCACGATCGACGTTTACATGATAATGATCAAGTGTTGGATGTTGGACGCGGAGTCGAGACCGAGCTTCAAGGAGCTCGCTGACGACTTTGCGAAAATGGCGAGAGATCCGGGTCGATATTTGGCAATCAAAGGGGACAAAAACATGAAATTGCCTTCGTACACACTACAGGTGAGTTTTCAAACTTATTCTTCAATTATACAAGAAATTGGACACCAAAATGGATTGTTTGATTATTTACTCAATTATATTGAATGTAATAGGACGAAAAAGAGATGATTCGCAATCTTGCCTCGGGCATGGAAGGACCGGAAGCTCTGGTCGACGCAGACGAGTATCTCCAGCCAAAGTCTAGAGCTCCTCTTCCAGCTGGCATATCGGCATCCAGTACTTCCGGTTCCCCGCCGAACACACCCATAAAAGCATGTTGGCCAAACGGCATGTCTATCGCAGCGGATTCGCCTACACCTCAGAATCAGCAAAACTGGGACAGAGAACTCCAGAGGTACAGAGGAACGCGATCGAACGGCAGTACGTCCCACGAACCTGGGAATTCCGTACAACACCCGCACTATCCACATCCAAATGGCCACTGCGGTCATGTAGTCACTTCCGACAGTTCAAGCTCGAGATATTGCTCCGATCCATTAAAAATGGTCGGCGTCAGAGGTAAGAAAAATGCGCCCTGCAATGATAAAAAGAATTTTACAAACTCGAAATACAAACCTTGTCTAAATACAACATAACGTTTAATTTCAGATTGTGACGTTACGGATGACTGTTTCGAGCCTGAAATAAGCCCTACGCATCAACAGGCTCAGGTGGGTAATCTGAAGCTACATTTGCCACTTGACGAGGACGATTATCTCATGCCGTCGCCGCAACTACCTACCAATACGACGCAGTACATGGATCTCATAGGCGACTCCAAACCGACTGGTAAGTTCATCTCCTTCACACCTATATGACGAAAACATACGCATAAATTAAAGTTTTACGTACAAAATACGATCCAACTCATCCTCTACCGTTTTATGTCCATCAGAACCGGAGCCAAAGAGGTTGAATAACGGATACCGTAAATATCCGGACTTTTTGACGATTCCGGGTAAAACGTCGTTGGACAATCCCGAGTACATAATGTCGCAGGACGAGGGTCCTCTGAGTCCTCAGACTCTCGGTATTCCAACACCGGATCTCGACAAGATCATCACGAACGGTACATTCGGATCTCAAGTCAGACAGAGAAGTTCCGAGGAAGAATCGGATCACGAGTACTACAATGACTTCGATCGATTAGAACGCGAGCTTCAGCCACTTAAACCATTGCGAAAGAACGAAACGACAGTCTGAGCTCGAAGAGCTCATGGTTTATGGTTCTTCGTGCTACGAGCTCGACCGACAGGGGTCGCGACCCCGCTCGTCGACCGGTCTTGCCAACGGGATATAAGACAGAGCTCGCTTTCCACACAAAGTGGAACGTAACCGAGCACGGGTAAAACAGGGTGTAATAAAAAAAACAAACCACAAAAAGAAAAGAGCGCAGTCCGTAACGCTCTTTTCTCTCTTCAACTTCCGCACCTCCCGGATGAATTCTTTTTTCCAGTACTTAGAGGACATTATCCCACGAAGTTCGTGTTAAATTGTGATTAAAACTTAAAACAACACGAAGGGACGATACGAAAAGTCCAAGTTTCATACCTAGAAAAAAAAACAAAAAAAAAATGCTCGTAATGGGAATACTGTTAAGTGTTTTGTGCAACTTTCTCTCTAAAAGTCACACTCGTGCACACCAGTGATATCTGATATACAGTTTCAGTGTCACGCGCAGACACTGGAAAGAGAGAGGGCGAACGCTCGTTACGTCTTTTTTTCGTATATATATAAATACGATATATATAAATAACAAACAAACAAACAAAAAGATACGATGAACCGTAGTGCAAAAATATTCTTAATGTGCCATTCGATGTGGCTTGTAAATAATGAATAATATAACTGTTATGGTTATATCGAATCTAGAGCTTAGAGCGCGATTTAGTTCTCCTGTAAGTAATTATTTTATATATTCCACGTTAATGGAGAGTCTCTGTTTCAAAATGGGATATCGGAAAATATGCGTTAGCGTACGAATTTTATACGATGAATTATTAATTATTAAGATTTTGTTTTTTTTTTTACTACGATCGTCAATGTTTGCCGGGCGATCTTGTAATACGAGATGAAGGAGAGAGAAAACTATGCGTCACGTTTTTTTTTTATAGAGTGATTCATGAGGAAAGAATTAAGTGACGGGGGTTCCTGTGTGTGCGGGCTGCACTGAAAAAGATAAATAGGTCTCGCTTCGAAATAATCGATAATTACAAAAGATCTATATATTAATAAATTGCGTTTACGAAGTGGCGAGGAGGCGAACGGTGGCCCGTATGCTAGCGGAACCTCGTGCGGCCCGCCGCTGACTGTGATAGGTTTATTATTCTTTCCCTCGATACGATAACGAGAGAACTTAAAAAGAGGCAAAAAAGAAACATAACGCGCATATAATTCATTTTGTTTTTTTATTTTCCTCCGCCACCACGTACGCTCGCGAACAAATCGTGTCGCCAGCTGCTCGGCCAAATTGCGAATGAAAATCATTATTTCAATCCAACGAAACAGAAACGAATTGCAATGGGACTAAGACAATATAAATGTCGTGAATAATTCTACTTAAAAAAAAAAAGAAGAAAGAAGAAAGATAGAAGATACCGCAGGTTTCGATCTTACGAACGGATGAAACGGGACGGTTGGAAAATCTAGAAAATAGTCTTCATTCTATCGTCTTTCTAGGACCAATGAAATTGGACCAACGGTGAAATTTTCGAAAAGTTTCAACAATATACACGATACGCGAACGAAAAAAAAAGAAACGAAAGAAAAGAAAAAAGGAAAAAAATAATAATAGTAATACGCAAAATCTTGTAAATAAAAATGAGATAGTTAATGTAACTCGTTAAGTAAATTTTCTACGAGGGTGGAACAAAAGTACTTGAAAACAAAACAAAACGAACAAAGAAACGAAAACGGGACACGCGCGAAACTAATCGTTCGGAGCAGAAAAACGAATTATCGCGTACTATCTGCCCCGACGTAAACGTAGGATAGGAAGTGCCATGCTGTTAAAGGAAAATAGAGATGAAAAAATGAAGAAATAAAAAATAAATAAACTCTGATAGAAACAAAAGAACAGATTTGAGAAGGAAGCGGAAGCACGCGTCAATGACTGCCGTTAGAAAATATCGAGCATCGTACATTATCAAACTCTGCAAAAATTCGCTCGATCCGATAAAAAGGAAAATAATTCTTTCGACACGTTTATTTTCCTTCCTTTCATCAATGCTCTCACGCGCTTTCACTACATAAGAGTTTTTGCCATTTCCACCAGACAGTTAATCTTATCCCTAATAATTTATAAGCGAAATACGTACCATGTACATTGTGTTAAGTGTTACTAAATAATAATTATTATCGTCTATTTTTTTTTTGTAATATATATTGCGTTAGAATACGTCGGGAAGAAAAAGAGAAAACAAACGAGTAACGTGTGCAAGATACAAATTGTCAAATCGATTTTCTTTTTTTGTCGGAAAAACTTTTATACACACGAACCGCAAAAAAACAACGAGCGTGAGAAGAAACAAAGGAACATATTGTAAATTGGATGAAAAAATTAGTCACGATCGGAGAGAGAAGACAATGAAGAAAGGAAGTAAGAAAGAGAAAAAGAATTGAAAATTTAATTTGTCATCCGGTTGTGAGTGCAGAAATTATAAATCTCTATTATATCATTGTGCGTATGATGTGCCATTTATGCAAAGTGCTTCAGAAACTAGAGTTTAATATAAGAACGAACGATTAAACTGATTTTATTAAAACTTGGAGAAAATTAACTTTACACTAAAGTCTCCAATGCTATTTATATCGATATGAAATCATTTCTAACACAAACTCATGTTTCCAAGACCAAATAATTATTAAACTATTTAATAAAGATTTATAATGCTCGGTTCACTTGATTCTGAAGCGCGTTTGTACATCTGGCGTATAATCGCACATAAACATATATTTGTGTATATACATTATACATATTGTTACGACATACTGTAATAAAGAACATTCTTCATTCTTATTCGACTATTTGACTCAATAATTACCATGAAAATTTCCCAACTTAAAATTACAAGGTAGAGAGAACCGCATCGTCACGAGTCTTTCGTGACGATTGCAAATTGGTAATCTACGTCCGGTCGAGGAACGACAAGATTATACGATCTCACTTTGCCTCAACGCTTCGGTTGAGCTGCAGTCATGGTGCTGGATCGAACTAAGGTCGCTGCGAATCGCGATCAATGATTCATGTGTGAAGCGTGCAAAATCGTTTCTAGAGTACAACTATCTACGTTCAACGTGATATATGGCGACCACGAGACGACACTTACATAACTTTTGAAAGAGCACAAGAATGTTTTAACTCGTTGTATCAAAGTTGCGTTGTGCAGTGATATTGCTCCGTCTTATCGCTGTTATCGCGCCGTTGAAAAATGGCATTATAACGGTAAGCAAATAGAATAATAAGCCACTCTACTTCCTTCTATTTTCTGTCGAATCACTCAGTGAAATTTTCGCCAGGCTTCTTTATCTATTTCATGTGCCAACTCTGAATTAAATCTTGCAACCTGGAACAATGGAGAGTGTTAATGATCCTTATGCGAGGCACTTGTTTGATGGTGTAACGGTGTTCAATGTTTACGATGATAAGGTTGCGAATTTGTCTGTCGGTGCGCCTGGGCCTGATCTGCTCCAACACTGTGGGGACATGATGACAAGAGCTACTCAACATAGAATGGTGATTGTTACAACGAAGCTTTCTTACAAAGTCTTTTGTGTTAAAATAATTAAGCAGCTAGGAAATGTGATAAAATATATTGCTGGATCGTCTCGTTGCAGGAAGAAGAAAAGAAAGAGGGAAAACACTATCTCTTTCAGTATGGCATAACAGCCGGATTGTGGGAGTGCAGAGATGAACTTGCAAAATTTTTGTCGAGGCATTATAATGATCCTGTGACTAGAGAACACTTAATATTGAGTTGCGGAGCTACACATGGACTTCAATTAATACTCACAAGTCTCGTGGCTCCTAATGGAATTATATTCGTTGAAGAAGTCACCTATATGATAGCTCTCGATGCTTTTAAACAATTTCCATTGATGAGGATAGTCACAGGTTAATTACCATATTTATATACAAAGATTACATAAGAGAGCCAAATACTGCTAGCTACTAGTTTTTAATAAATTTGTAAGAAATCATTATTCAATTTATGAAACAATTCCTTTGCTGGAGTAATACAATTTTAATTTCTAATTGAAAGAAATGAAATATCGATTTGTAAAAAAAACGCTATGCTAATTTGTTATTTGGACTCTGTGCATCTCTATTTTCGAGGGCCAGGAAATAATTAGTTGTCTTTCAGTTCCCATGAAAAACGATTTAGTAAATCTCGATGCCCTGGAAAGAATCGTGGGCGAGGAAAAGAGAAACAGTTATTTTCTCAACGAGGAAAAGATATTCTGGGCAATGTTCTACACTATACCAACGTATCACAATCCCACAGGAATGACTTTGCCACCAGGTATTTATTCTACGATATTTACAATCAATTTCTATTACCCTATCTATAGTAAAATTTGTACAATGCTTTTTTAATTTTTTCAGAAAATTGTAAACGCTTGGTAAAAATAGCGCGAGATAATTCCATTGTCGTGGTTTGCGACGACGTGTACAATCTTTTGCATTACGAAAGTGAATCACCTCCTCACAGACTATTTTTCTACGATGATCCGAACGATGACGACTACAAAAGTGGCAATATTATTTCGAACGGTTCATTTTCAAAAATTTTATCACCAGCAATTCGTCTCGGATGGCTCGAGTGCCAACCACGTATCGCAAATATTTTACGATCGTCGTGAGTCTTTGATTTTATTTGGAAAATGGATGAGTCGTATGTAGCAAATTATTCACAATATCGATGGTTGCTTTATCATCGTTCACATTGATCTGAAATATCATATTAGGATTTTGATGAATACTTATCCAATACTTCAGCAATATCCGATTATCAAGAATAATTGGGTAACTGCTTTTAATTTTGTACATTGCATGATGCATGAGAGTCCGTGAATAATTTTGGAACAATTTTTTAAGGGGAATTTTGAAAAGCGGTGGTGCCGTTAACCACTACGTTTCAGGAATTATCGCGAGTCTCCTCCATTTAAGAATAGAAGACGAGTATGTTGGGATACTGAGAAAAACTTACAAGGTTCGATATTGAAACACTGTGAAAGCAAAATTGTTCGTTGTACATGACGATGTAATAGTTTTCAATGTTTTAGGAACGATTAGCAGTCGTCTGCGAGATACTTGATCGTTTTTTGCCAAATTGTTGTTCATATCGCAAGCCTGCCGGTGGTTACTTTGTATGGATACGTTTGCCCGGAGGTTAATATATTTTTAACCGTTTAATTTGTATCCCATAAGGGATCCTGATTAATTGACCAGCTAACAATTTTCTTTCACAGGCTGCGATGGTGGAAAGTTCATCGCTTGGTGCCAAGAAGAATTTAAAGTCACAGCGATACCAGGAGTTCGATTTTCAAACCAGGGACAGTCGAAAAATTATTTGCGTTTGAGTATAGCATTCCACGAGAAAGATGCTCTACGAAGAGCGGTAAAGTCTTTGTGCGAGGGTTTGTTACAGTACATAAGAAATAATTTAAATGCTGACTCGATATTGTGATAAATAAACATAAATAAAACCAAAAAATGAACATTTTGTATGTTCATCGTATTGACAAATGGGGTGGTATTGGCAGTACCAAAATAAAATCATATTTGCGTATGAAATATTGGATCAAGTTACAAAATTTTCCACAAGAAAGAAACAAATTATTGGGAATGAACCGAAAACTCACGTGGGGATTGTGGCAATACCGCATGAAGATGTGGCTTCATTAGCTCCTCTCTTCCATCGTTAGTGTTTAAGCAAAGTCTGGCATTTTCATAATATTTGTGAAGATAAGCCTTCATATACGAAAAGTCTTATATACATATTTAGTGCCAAAATTTGGAAGTTAGTCTGTTGAGCCCATCAATTCTTTTTGCTTTGTTTCAAGAATTTTTTCACCCTCTAGGATATACTGATCGCCCAGTGTTTCCATCTGCGCTTGTATACGACGACAGTCATCCTCGGAGATCGAGGGTTTCTTCTTGAGACTCTTGATTTCTTTGTCCCTGACATCTTTGATGGAATCACGACATTTTATGAACAATGCCTTGGCATTTTTCGACAAGTTCTCTCTGTGCTCCTTTGTAACCCTGTAATAGTAACAGATAGATCAAGGGTATTACTCAATTGTAAACACGACCGGTGCTCTTAAAGCGATGCGTAACATACTGGTCTAACTCTATGCTCACTTTAGCTGAATGCGCTAGATACTTACTTTGGTATTGGTATGAAAATGGTTGTACCATCCTGTTGCGGATTAAGGTTCATACCGCTTTTACTAAGAGCATCCAGTATTGGTGGAATAGCTTGAGGAAATGCCGCTACATTGAGGATGACAGTTTTCGCTTTACGAGCAATTTGTACCAAGTCTTGAAGTTCGTACTCTTGACCGTCGAAAGTAACTGGAACTTGTTCGATCGAGCCAGTCGTCGAACGTAATGTTAAATGCTTGGTGAAATTGTTTTTCAAATCTATGACCGGCTTTTCGAGATTGGAAGAGAACTTATCAATGTCTATAAATTGACTCAACTCATTACGGTCAACCCGCTGAGGCTTGCCTCCCTTATTTTTCTTCTCTTTGTCTTTGCTCTTTGCCAGAGCACTCGTTATCGAGAAGCTTCGCGTATTTACATTATGCCGATTACCTAAATGTGTGTTGATATTGTTCGGGTTGCTTGCTAATGGCGTTGAATAATATCGCATATTGCGACAATGTGCCGGGTGGTTCACGATGCCAGACCCGACAGATTTGTATTCAATTCTTGCAATATTGAATAGACATTTGTCCAGACCTATCGTCCACTTTGAAAGTATTAATAATCTCATTGTATTCGATTGATAAACTTTCACGTATATGGATAGTTAACAACTAAACGGAAAGCAATGATCAAAAAAACAAGAAGATGGAAAAAGCACGTCCAACGCAGGCTTGCGCATGCGCCTAGTGAACTGCGGCGTTTCGCTTTCTGGATCTATGGTTATGTCGATTGTCCGCTACATCGGAAATGTCTCCAATCACACATCGTCTCTCATAATCTAAACAGCCTATCGCTGCCGCGTTTATATATTTTATTTTTGAATGTGGAGAAGATACTTCATAACTTCACAACTGCCACCGAGAGGAATTCTAAGGAGAATTATCGTAATAAGTTTGGTGATAGCGAGAGCTTGTGATTTTTTTTAATGTAAATTGTCGCGACTATTTGTTTATCTTAAGAATCGTTTTTCTCGCAGATTATTTTCGCATTGACTGGGACGAAGAACGATCATGCTTGATCTAGGGCTGCAGTCCCACATACGTCTCGATAATGGTAAGTTTGATACTAAAGATTTTGCAAATCAAACAACAAAATAAAATAAATAACGTGTCGGATTCATGTTAATCTTGTTTCATTTACCATAACGAATAATTTACAGATTTCACTTGCATAGAAGGTAGCTCGCAGAAACGTATGAGGTATACAGCGAGTACATTGAATAAATCTACGAAAGACCCATTATTTCCATTACGGACGATTCAAATGATCTAAAAAGAAAGAATAGAATTATTAGAATAGGAAAAAGGTATCTAGTTACTAACATAATAAAGAAATATTTACTTGGAATTAATTTCATCTCCAGGAATGTAAAATGGATTGCAAACCGCATTGGAGTAGGCTCCATGCAGCTTTCGGAAAATCTGAAAAAATAATAATTCTTGTAGTACCACTATGGTATCGATAGAAATCAACAAGAGTGCCAAAGTTCAAATGTTTTACCATTCTAACATCGTTTTCGCGAACAGAAGCATTAGCCGACTGTAGAATCACGACAAATTTTATTTTTGTATTCGTCGCATATCCATATCTGAAAATTAGCAAGAAGTCAATAAAATATTTTTGTATCGAATCGATAAATTGTCAATCACATAGCAGAGACTGTCGTACATTTTATGTTCTTCCGTGGAGAACAACAGTGCTAAGAATAACTCCCGAGTATCGGTTGCTGCTTTATTGCCAACATTTAACTTCTCTTCTATAATATCTATCGAAGTGTGAACCTTGTAATGGAATTGCAACGCAGTCGCTTCATTGCTGCACTTGATGTATTTTGGCGAATTCTGCAAAAAACAATAAACATTCTGTTACAATCACATTTTGCTTCATAACCTTTTATGTAATTCTAAAGTCTTCTTTAGAAACTACAAAGTAATTTACGTTTCGGTAAGAAAGAAACGACAACAAGCATAACCTATAAATTAAATTCACAACTATTTACTCACATCTTTGCCAATGACTGCGACACATACAGCCATTATAATATCTCAAGTAAGCAATACCATGCTACGAATAAACCTGCAAACACTTCATAAAAAAATCTCGGAATTTGATAACGTAAATCTAAAAATCAGTAAACACGATTGACAGACTGACGTGCACTGTGGGCGTTTGTCGCCAACTAGCTGCTCGTCGAGTTCGTTTGTTGATTTTTTTTTATTACGACAGAAGACATATCATATCGAAAAGTACTTTGTGGAAAACAATTAATACAGTAGAATAGCTTTATTTAGAAGTTGAGACAATGTTTTGTCGCATCTACATATAGTATTTTCTCATCGATAAACTATGTACTTGACGATGGCTCGTTATAGTATCTACGTTTCAGTGTACGATACTTCTTGAGCATGTAGAGAGCTTCGATTTCTTTAACAACGTATTGTCCATGGGCAATCATTTTTTCAATCTTTTCAGGATCCTTCTCGTCCTTGTTTTTCATGAAAGCATTCCTCAGACCAGTGCGAAAGTTATTGTATCCTTTGGGATAATCTTTGCCCATGTGAAGTAGCTACAGTTAATAATTTACAGATAAGACAAACAGCTAATTATTATTGTACTTTTTATTACCGTTTTGTAAAGCTGAATAACTCTAGATCTGAGAGCCATGATATTAGTGTAACGACAAAGCAAAGTGCAACTCAAGCTGTTTATCGATATACAATTCTAAATAAACAATTTAATTTTGAACATGGGTTATCCTCCTGGAGAGAGGCAACTCAGTGTTGAATGGATTTCTCTGCTCATCGAAAATTCGCCACCCATTTTGCCTTCGAGCATTGTTAGAAGAAATTAAATTTTCTATCTTCATGTAGTCGGTAAGTCAACTCGCAGGCTAATACTGTTAAGTCGTCAGTTTCCTACTATACCATCGTTAAATAACATTTCGCGTCGGTACAGTAGTTACCTTAAACAGATATATTCTTAGTTCGTCTGGCCACCGACAAATGGCGCCAATTGTTCAAATTCGAACAATCTCGCAGACTATAGAGGCATATTGCAATATTTAATTGACAGCTGTCATCGCTCCGTTTGTTCCCATAAATTAATAGGGATCGAGACACTCGTCTTACTGTTAATCACACTGTTTTAAATCATCCAAAAAAATAGTTTAATAATGATCCGGTGATTCAATCCGATAGATACAAAGTGATTAAACGATGTTTGAATGATAATGAATAATGTTAACATTCGTTGATTCATAAAATATACGTGTAAAGCTAAACATTGACCGCGATATTCCTCGATAACAAGGATCATGCGTCAGAGCCATTCTACTTTGTCTTTGATTTTTTAATCACTCCAGCTTATATCAGCGTCATGATTTAGTCATTAGGCAAACCAGCTAGATGGCATGTCGAAACTGTCGTGTTCGAGTCTGCATTCGGTGTAATTCATTCCGACGTTGTAGTGCTGAAAAAATGAAACTGCAAATGAAATATTTTTCGTTGATAGTGGTAAGTACTCCAGACATCGATTGATAGATATTTCAGTGATGTTACTCTTGTAAATTATAATGTGGAATACAAAATTTGCGTTGCAGCTTCTGTCAATAACGGGTGAGGGAATTGTATCATTCATCACTGAGCCAACAATAGCCCAACGCGACGAACCCTACTGGCTCTTCATTCTTCGAGGTTTAGTGCTTAGCACCATGTCCTGGTTGGAATCAGAGGAAGTTCTGCACAAAAAGTTGTTAGATGCTCCGTTCTATGGTGGTCCCTTACGGGAAGTAGTCAACGACGACGATGCGCTTTTATCTAGCGGCAGCGTCTATCGCTTGCCCAGCGGCCAATGGATATTTTGCCAGGATGATTGCCTAACATGTAATTCCTGCGAACGAGCGAAAAACGCAACATTGACCTGGATCTTGAGAAGAGTAAGGAGTCTAAAAGCTCCTCATGAGCCAAAGTGGGAATTATATTTGACGATTATGCCACAGCTGCGAGAGGAACCTCATTATGGTCAATCACGAGCGACATTTATACTCGATCAGGAAGAAGGGGACTGGTGGGAACATCAGAGATCTCGGAAGGATATCAACGGTGAAGATTCGGCAGTCCGTATGGAAAAGGGATCTAGGGATGTTACTAGAGCGAAGAGATATAGATCCACGGTTACACCGCCCAGGCAAACACAATGGGTGTCTCAGTATTCCAAGAACAATATCTCGCAAACCAACAGAGCAAAGGCCAAAGTCCCACGTGGCTCCAGATCTCGTTTGATCATGGGCATCGATCAATATGGTGAGAAGCACCTAGTGCATATCGTACCCATGGATTCGTCACTCCAAGAAAATGAACGTTTCGACCATCGTGCGAACTACCAAAGCTCTCGTCGAATGGAAGGCTCGCCTCGGATAAGCCGAACTCTGCAGCAGAGTCAGGACGATGTCATTTATAATAAATTGATAGATCGAATACTGAATTCCGTCAATGATCATAGAAACTTTATCGAAACATTTCTGTTCTCCCATAGACTCGATCTAGACACCCAACAAAAAACGACCCTATCACCGCATTCGTTCTATTCCGAAGCCATCACTTCAAAAAACAGCCTCGAGGTTCGACACGAGCCCAGTTATCGTAGCTCGTCTCCATCAAAAGACAGTCAATATTCCATAAATACCGAGTATCGGATGGAGGCTGAACCGTACAGATATAACCTCGACAAGACGCAAGAGGTAAATAGGCCCGCGGGTGCATATCAGGATCCTAGTTCCATGAAGGATTACGAGTCCTACGGGATGTATGCGAATGATCAGCGCCAAGATGAGAGATCTTTGCCTCTAGCAGACATCGAACGTAAACGACGCGAGTACTCCGCCGAACTAACAGACTCATCATCCACTTTCGGACATCGGGGTCCTGTAGAATATTACGTGCAAAGGGATATTACCAACGCTACGTTCTCGACTAAGGAGAAGAACACCGTTGGCAACGCTACCGATCAAGCCCTGGGGAACCGGCGAACGGAAATCAATCCAACCGCGCCACGACATAATAATTTGTCAATGGAACTTGTCACTGTAAGTCAGCAGTCCCCCGATTTTCCTTGATATCAGGATTCAACAGACCATGCCGAAGTACCAAATCAATAATAGACAAATGTTTCAAGCAATATTACATCGTCTCGCGACACTATTCATTGTACTCGAGGCTCGAACAGTCCAAGTTGTTGAATCGCATAAAATGTTATTTCTCGTATCAGCACGTGGCATATTCTATTTTGAATCGGAACCAGAGCTCCACGTGTTGCAATATTTACTCGACAGCCCATAACAGCGTGTCGTCTCACCGAGAGTCGAGCAACGAACGATCGGTTGATTCGATCCTAGTTTGTGGTATAGCGCAACGGTAATGCGATCCGTTTGATGTATTAATTCGAATAAATAACACGTGGCGCTCTCGGCGTACACATCGCGTATCTGTTTCGAAGATAGCCAGCGATGACGAAGAACGACTTGTTTGCCATGCATAGGTATATACATCTATCTAGCGCTTACGGGAAGACGGTGCTCGGTGGCTTCCGCCGTGTTTAATGCAAGCACTGTAGGATTCGCGTAATTGCATGGCAATGGATAGGGCAGAGTAAGGAAACGCGCAAGAAGGGTGGCGGGATGAAGGTTTGTATCCCTCGTTTCTGGAGAAGGTAGGCCTTGTAAGCCAGGTGGTATCCTAGCAGCCCAGAACCAACTCGCGAGTTACGCAAGGGTGGCATGTATATTCGTATATGTACGAAGCGAAGTGAGAGGGTTGAGGATACCTAAGGTAACTCAGTGCTTATATTTAATTAAGGAGGATACGAGCTCGAGTGAGAGGAAGAGGCATGGATACACATGTATATATATATATATATATATATATATATATAATTAAGAAAAGGGAAGAAGAGGGAGTAGGAGAAAGAGGGATGACAAGTTTTGGTGAATCGGAGAGCGAGGAAGTGAACGAAGCGAGACAGAGGGAAAGATAGTTGAGAGAGGTAAGTCACTGTTACTTGTCTAATTATCCAACCCCTCTGGCTCTTTCAACCCTTCCAAACAATTTCCTCGTTTTGCCGTGCGGCAGTTTATCCTCGGGTCTAGCCCCTTTTCTCCTAGCCCGTCGTATAGTGCGCCACGACTTTCTTCCTCTCCCCTTCGTCTTGCCAAAGTCTTCGAAGTCACTTTGCTCTCCGCGCTTGGTGAAGCAAAGCTCTTTTCTTCGTGACACGCAGGCATTCCCGAATAAGACGGAATCGCTCGGTTTCGTCGTTATTTCTTTCTTTCACACGTTTCTGACGTACGTGACGGTGAACAATTTTCAAAGAACGTTCCGCCACGTCGAAACATTCCTTCCTACGTTCTTTTGTGTCAAAATCTCGAACACACCATTGCCCGTCGTGTGAAACTTTTCAATCGAACTTGCGTTTCAGATTTCGTTCATAACGAAGCTCGAGAGAGAATACGTCGAGAGGTGAATGGACCAGTCGATAATAAACAGACTCCTCGCTGGTGTCTGGTGAAACTACGAATGGTGATGGAAAACACAGTTTTCTTGGATCGTCTCAAAACTATCGCAAAAAACAAAGAGCCGTCGTCGCAGGTTGTTCGGTCGGTGTTTCGACGATAAACCGACGCGACAACGAGAGCACTGGGGGTTGCTCTTCGTTGGCTCGAGTGCAAAATCCACCTTGAAAATCGACTGTGAGGCTAGAGCGCCGGGTGGGTTTGGGTAGTTCGAGCGAAAAAGCCAAGAGAATTTTCAATGAAATATAGTCAGTTTCGATATCCGCGTCGATCTAAAAAATATCGAACAGGTGAGGCTTTTCCCAAAGTTCCTTCCGTCCGACGGAAGATTGACGTTGTCGAACTACTCGAGCGGGCACGCGCGCGGAGTGCACCGATGCAAAATGACGCCGGATGGATCGAAAGCGAAAAAAGAAGCGAAAAATATAGCCCCGCACGTAGAGAAAATGGCTTTTACACTTCGCGCGTTTGTGAAAAGACGAGGGATGTCCCGCCGCGTTTTTCCAGATATTTAAATCCTTGCGAACGACTTCTCGAGTATTCGTAAGCTCTCTTCCACGCTCGACGAGAGAATGGTGTTGAACTTTCGTCTGTAACATGGAGAAATAAGAAGCAAAAAAAGCAAACGAAAAAAAAAAGAAGAAAAATGTTATACCCTACGAGGTATAGTGTTGGTAGTCGAGGATCGGGGCGTGCTCCATGCGATTTTTGCGAAACTGCGGTGCGCGTGCTGGCCCCAAGGTATACGGGCTTCCCGACTTTCTCTCTCTCTCTCTCTCTCTCGCTCTCTCCCGATATCGCGGGAAAAGCATCCTCGGAGTTGTTCGAGCGTGGCGTATATTCTATCAGACAGCGAAAGGCGGAGTGTAGAGGGCGGGTGGAGGTTTTCGAAGAGACGTAGTAGGGCCGACTTGACGTAAAGCGTAACTCTCGCGCCCGGTAAACGGGAAGGCGGCTATCCCCTTTTCCTAATGCTCCCTCGTCTTGACTCTGAACTTACGTATATATATATATATATATGTATAGATTTTATTCCCCCTTCGCACGAATGAAATAAAAGGAATATAAAATAAATTTGGATGATATTCAATTTCACGAAATCAATATTTATTTTGGTCAATTTTCATAAAAAATTCTTCGATATTTCAGATTTTTTATAAAACAACCCTTCTTTATAATATTTATCTTTTATTTCGATGTTTGAACTTAAGTTCTTACGTGTTTAAGATGTTTTTTGTCTGTGGGCGGCTCGTGCGAGATCGAGAGTCGAGCTACTTTTAAAAACAGCTCGTACTTACCCTCGCGTTACCCCGGTCAGGGGGTTGAAGGAACGGGGTGCGGTTCTCGCAGTATTATCGGCGTGCAACAGCATGGAGAACCCGCGGCTCTCAAAGTAGGCGGTGCGAACGCGAGAAGTCTTTTCGTCCGTAAAGCTTTTCCTCTTCCTCGAGCGTTTCTCACCGCCCCTCCTCGGGAAAACCCCTCCTCGACTCTTAGCGCGGTACAAGAAGAATTCGCCAAAGTCGGAGAGAAGCCACGAAGCTTCGTTTCCTTTTTTTATTCGGCTGCAGGGAGTTGCGAAGTAACGGGGGTGAAAGAGGACCAACTTGCTTTTTCGGCAAATGGAAAGAAGTAATCAACGATCGTGAGGATAGCTTCGTTACTCTCTCTCTCTCGCTCATTCCATTCTCCAATAGTACAGAAAGACATTCGCCTACTTTATTATGACAACGCAGGCTCAACTCCGACACAATGAAATTAGATAAATCGACGTAATTGAATGTTGTTCGATGAAAAATGTAGAATTTTTTAGCTGGAAAAGAAATCATTATTTATAAAATAAGCGATTAATCATCCTCGGCTTGACGTTTTAATATAGCAATTAATATAAATACCGTGGAACTTTCGGATCGATCGAGCGAGTGATTATCCGATCCGAAACTTTTTGTCCCCGTTGTAAAAATTTCTCATCAAGGGGCTCGACATTTTTCGAGATGTCTTCGGGGTCGGAGATGAATGGTTGTTCGGGCTACAGGGGGTGACGACGATGGCGGTATAGTGGTAGTGGTGGTGGTGGTGGTCTCGGTTCTCGCTCAGTGGGTGTTCCCCTCTCCGCAAATTCCCGGCGTGTTTCTTGCACGCCAGTTTACAGGTCGTACGGGTAACAGACGCCTGCGGTCGTCTTGAATCAGGTCTGCCTGGCGAGGTCGTGTCGTGTGCTCGACTAATTACCCTTCTCGTCGATCGCAGAGTCACCGAGAACTTTCCTTCGCCCGTCGCGTCCCGGAGCGACGATGGGGTCGGAATGGGGCGAGAGGAACGTTTAAAAGGGGTGAAGAGTATGTAAAAGCTCGCGTTTATATATGTATATACATATATATATGTATGAAAAGCTGGGAACACGAGGAAATTGGGTTCACGTCGTCTGCCTGGCACAGCATACTTTCAATATCCTGTAAAAGGAATCGCAAAAATTTCGGATATTAGTTCGAGACGCACGTCGATCGTAATCGTGTGTGCTAGCTGAGAAAAAAATAGAATCCTCTCTACGGAAAGTTCAGGAGGTTAGCCAGATGTTCTGTTTGGCTGTGACCGAGAGAGGGAGAGAGAGAGAGAGAGAGCTTTAAGCTAGAGATGCTTGACGAGAGAGAGTGCTTGCGGCGTGCAGCTTCCTTCGGGAAACTGGAGTCTCTCTGGGCGATGGGAGAGCGCGCACCAACTGTCGAAGACTCACTGTGGAGAGAGAAAGAGAGAGAGAGAGAGAGAGAAAGAGAGAGAGGGCTTTCCTCGTCTACGTCTCCTCGGCATGTGTGGTGCTCCATGCCGAGCCTTTGAGCTCGTGCCAGGGATAGAGGAAAACGTTTTGGCATATGAAAAATAAAAAGGAAACAAATCACGGGGTCGCGCAGAGCGAGGGAGAAAGAGCGAGATCGAGGTCTCTGGCCCGGGAGTTCGCTTTGCCATCAGACGTTTCGCGTAATAGAAAATAAAATGGGATGTCGATGCAAAACGTGTTGTTTTTCGGCCGAACACACCCGGCATCCGCACCCGAAATCAGACTTCGTACTGTACGTTTGTGTGTTCCACTCCAATTTTTTCTCAGCGCGACGATTTTCATCGCGTCAAAGAACCCGAAAGGTTCACGATTCCTCCCCGTCACACCTCGCGAGAAAACATACAAACGTCTGACGAGGTTGACGCTAGGTAAGAAAAAGAAGAAAATCCATCGCGTCGAAAGATTCGAAAAGCTTGAAAGCGACGAATTAAAGTTTCGGCGGATACGAGAAAAATCAGAAAAATGTATCGTACAAAGAGATTCAAATATCTTTTTGCGAGGTTGAAGAAGACGTATGGAACTTTTCTTCTCCGAAATCGATGTTACGATCGGAAGAGTTCTTTTTCACGAGTCTCAACGAACGTGTCCTTATTTTCGTGAGAAAAAAAAGATGTTTTAGGCAAATTCCTATTGGACGGTATTTTCCAAAAGACGTTCAAAGACCTGCAAAATCCGGATGAAAGGATTACCGATTTTCTCAAATTTCCATCGCGCATGGTTACAGTATCTTTTTTTTTTATTTCCTCCGTGAAAGCAGAATCGCGTTGACTTCGCGTCTGGACTTTTCGTCGTTTCGAGGGATGAAATATTTGCTTCTTTTATTCCGCAACAAAATTGTGAAAATACGTCCCAGATCGTTCGAGACCGATCGAAATACGAATTTCGAATAATCAAGGAAAATTCGCGAATTGTTCGAACGTTTCCTGCCGGATGTTCGTTTAAAAAATACAAAAAAAAACGTATCGCGACATATTATCGCGACGATCTCAGCGCGTATATATCTTTTTTAGCGCGAGATACAGCAGTCGAGTGGCTTGATATACGGGACAGTTTTCTCCGCGTAGCCAAAACTAGTTTTCTACCGATGAACGAGAACGGTTTCTCGTTGTCGCTTAATCAGCGGAGTGCTTGCGCGAATACAGATCCCGAACGCTTTTTATTTCCTTGATAGTGTGCATCGAGTAAGGTGGGGCGGGCGGGTTGGGAGAAAATTCGCGAAATGAGAGGGTCGAAACGCACATAGGGAGGATGACATACGCGAGTCGTGTAAAAGGGAAATCACAGTTTTTTTAAAATTAATGGATGAAATACAGGGAGAAATACTGGGAGCGGCGATGAGATACAAACTGCCGATGTGCTGATGAAAACTGGCACGGGGTAGAAAACGTCGGGGGAAGGAGGGATGATGCTGCCGATTCGTCGATCGAGATGGTTGCATCGAGTGCCATAGATTTTGGAGGTAGGGAGGGAGAGAAGCGATACAAAATTGTCAAACGAAAAACAAAAGTGGTGCCCGTTCGTTCGATCGCTCTCGACCATATCACGTTTGTTTGTTCGAAAAACCTTTATCCATTTTCGTGCGGATCATCGATAAAAAAGTTTTGCCCGTTGTTCGATTTTGAGGATCGAACTCTGTTATTAAAAAACTTTCTTTTTTTTCTCATATTTTACAATTTACCTGTTCTTCTTTCTTCATATTTTTAATTCTCGAAAGCTCGAAGGATTCTTACCTGAATTCAGTGAAATTTTGTACTCGCTGGGAGAGACAAAAACATAGTTCGAAAGCCGAGTCCACCGTCCCACGAGTACATTATTCCTCTAGGATGGTCACGGAATGATTCCAGGGTTGGATATCAAAGTCCAAGAAATTCCGATGCGTTTATGTTATATAGTAAACGACGATCGCATATAATCTCCCGTGAGAGATGGGAGGCGGAAGATTCTGCCCGGAGCGTACTCGTATGCGTTTTAAGGGTCGTAGTTGGGTTTGAGAATTGTGAAAGATCAAAAAGACGTATCCTACGTCGCGTGACACGTGGATCGAGGTGAGATACGCCCTATTGATTTTCACATCGACAGATATCTATTATACATAAGGATATATAGCTATATTCGCTGGAGACGAGGAGCGAGCGAAAGAGAGGCTTGTAGAGAGGTCGATTCTGGTCTCTCGATGGTTTTCGTGTGGAAGCTCTGCGAAGCTTTGCCGGTTGCGAAGCTGGGCTGCAGCATCGAACACATCTCTCTCTCTCTCTCTCTCACTCTCTCTCGCACTATGCCATCGTCGTCGGGACCGCGTTACTTCCGAGTCGACGGTGCCTTTTGATCTTCTCCACGCCCGAGTCTAGACTTCCTTGTGCTCTCCGCACACCGCACACAGAGTCTCTTCCCGAACACACGTCGTTTTCTTCTCGACTTTCCGTCTTTCGGCGCTCTTCCACCAATATATGGTGGAAGATCGTGTATATACTCTTCCCATATATATACAGTGTATATATGGGGACCGTGGAATCGCATTCGGCAGGTTCGCAGTCGGCGCTCTCTACCGCGCGTCGGGATTCCACACCGTCATAGTGGCTCGAGCATCGAGTATAAACGGCTCGACATACCGAGCTTATCGAAACTTTACCCGGTAGCTACGCCACGAATCGTTCATCGTGCAACGATGTCCTCACGCTTCGCCAATCATTTATTTCATGATGCGCAGCCCCCCCCCCCCCCCCCCCCCCATTTTTACCCTCGTTTCGCCAATCGTTCTCGCGCCGACGAATATCGGTTTATTCTATTTGGATACATTTATATTTGTTTTTTTGCTGTTTTCGTTCTTTTCATTCGAGAACTAATTTATCGGAGATACGATAACAGCGAAATTTCAGTAGATTTGAGTAAACTTGATTTGGATTTAAACGGGTCGTATGAATTAATTAATTAACGAACCTTAATTAATTCATACGAGTCAATAATTATATATTTATTAATTCATCCACGTTCAAATTCTGTCGAATTCAATTTTTTAATAAATGGAATTAAAATGTATTTATTATTATTTTAATTCCTCGAAATATCGATACGATTAACGAAAACGCGTATCGAACGATACTTATTTATTCAGAAATTACTTCGATTTATCAAAGAGTGATATTTAGCGAGCGAATTAATACCAAAGTATACGGCTCTTGTTACGCGAAGTGACTCGAGCTTATATCGAACGTCTCGGAAGATGAAGGGGCGTATAGCTGGATAGAGTGGAGAGAGGGAGGAAGAGTTACTTATTGCTGTATCGCGGTTTAAGCGGAAATATAACAGTATGGCAGACAGGCCAACGGGACTCGCGGATTCCAATTTCCCCATCGTGCGCTTAAACATTCGTCACGCGTATATAGCTACGGTAATGGACGGTTATAGAAACTCGCGGCTCTCTTCGCGAAGGTCTGAGGAGGTCCGTCTAAGAAGCGAGACGCGGTAGGAAGTTCCCATAATTCAACCGAGCTCGATTTCCCGTTGCATGCGCCCCCGTGGTGCACGCCGTTCTTCCCTCCCGTTGCAACCAGAGAAGATCTATATATATATATATGCTTATATAGGCTTCATCTTCCAGCCAGAGTCTCGGATGGTACATAAATTCCGAATAAAGGTCCGATAATACAAGCGAATGGGTCTCCTCGAGAGTCGCGTACGTACCATGTGCACCTCCCCCATATACGTATATATATATATATATATATATATATATATATATATATATATATATATATATATATATATATATATATATATATATATATGTATGACGTGAAAATGGGTAAGAGAAAATCAATTGGCGACCCAGATTTCTCGATGCAAATGCGCGCATACCATACGTAACGAATAACTGTTATTATGGTGATATCACTTTTTCTCGCGTCGAATATTAATACGGCAAAAAAACACGAATTTTTCTACACTTTTCATCTTTCTATCGGATTTTTTTTTACCAAAATATGTAGAAATATTGCTATAATTTTTGGTCAACAGAATTTTGATTTCTCGATCGCGTTTTAAAATCTTTAAAAACGTTCAAACATCGGAGAGTGGAAGAAAAATTTTTAAAAATCAAATCTTATAAGCCGAGAATATGAAAGGAAGAAATTCTGGTGAGACAGCGAGTATGTACGTATATTATCGTATTCGTTGAAAGGATTTTTCGATTTGGATACTTTTTCGCAGTCGATTTCTTTTCCCACGCACGGTACTAACAATAAGGCATATTCGTTCGGAGAATCTCGCGGCACAAAGTCTTTTCCGTCAGCGTCTTTTGTCCCATTCGCTACTTCTCGTATATAAGTAATACATATGTACGTATGGCGTATCTACGACGAAAAAATCATTGCGCGGATAAGGGAAAAAGGGAGTTTTCACGTGTGGCGAAAGTTTCCCGAAATCAAACAGAGCCATTTGGCGAAGAAGCGAATCAGGCCAAAGTCGTGACGTGCTAAATTGAAATCCGCGAAGAAGTTGAGAGCGCAGGGAAAAGGAGGGAGAGAGAGAGAGAGAGAGAGAGAGAGAGAGATAGGAGGAAAGATCTCGTTTCTTGTCTTTCACTCTCTCTGTCTCTCTCGTCGTGTTCAAAGCGATACGAAGATAAGACCGCGAGGGTGTCTTTCCATCGCGAAAGACGAAGAGAGCAATTTTTCCACCTACACACACACACACACACACATAAATATATATCTATATCCATATATATGTATATGGACTCACCACTTTTTCTACTCGCGTTTCGAGCGAATGAAGCGAGGCGAGAAGTCAATTGGAAAAGTTTTTTATTGGTCCGCGCACTTAGGAATTCCATCGTTTCCAGGCCACACTCGCGATTTCCTCCCCTATGGCTCTTTTCTATCTTTCACCCCGATTCTCTTTTCGTCGTTGGGTTAACGGCCCGAATTGTTTGTCCGATTGACTCGGGTCCTAGGGCTACGCGAAAACGTACGATATTCAGCACGAGTGTGCTACGCCAATCGACTTCCTCTTTCACCCAACGGCGGAAAAACGGAGCATAATCGTCTATACGGTAATATCGGTTTGTTCGTCCGCGAAATCAAATGTCTCCCTAGCTACGAAAACACAATTATTCCGATTCTCTTTACGGAGAGTAATTACCTCCTTGCCGACAATTTTTCCTTACGACTTTTCTTTATTTCGCGATAAACAATTGTGACTAAAACGTTCCGAATGTTATATTTGGGAAAAACGCGAGACAAATTCGTCACTTAGCAATACATTTTATTCATTTAACTCGACTAATACCTCGAGCAGTCGATATCTCGAATTACAAACTACGAATATTTCGGTGTACACGCGAATGCGAAAAAAACAAATTCCATTGAACGTAGCTCGACTCATTTGGCAAAGTAAAATGAACGAAATGTAGTCACGAGTTGGATTCCCGTATCCAGGAACGTTTCGGTGACAGTGATGGGCTAAAAATGTCCGGAAACCGGATGTTCGTATAAACGAGTTTTCTGTACACAGACACTCGATGGGTCGGGGATATTTTTTTGGGTGTTACAAAACGGAATTATAACGGGATACGGGAAGGGGGAGGGCGATATACCCGAACGATCAATGACCGTTTTATAGCATTTTCTTCTCCCCCCCCCTCCCTCCCTCTCCACAGAAATACATTCGGAGCCATCGTCCTCCCTGCCGGTGATCATTCGTTCCAATTGTATTACCGTGAGAATGCGATGAGAGGGAGAGAGAGAGGGATAACTCTGTCTCGTATAAAAAAAAATATATGTATAAGAGCGAACGAACCCTGGTGAAAAATGCATAGTGACGTCTCTTGCACGTCCCGGTTGTATTATTAAATTATTCGCGTATAGGGCAATTATATAAAATGGTTATTCCGAAGTGAAACCCGACACTGTTCTCTTTTTCGTTTGTCTCTCTCTCCCTCCCGGCTGGTAAAAACGAGGATCGAAAACCAGCTCGAACACTTTTACCGATTGTCCGATCGTCCGTCCGTCCGTCGGCCGTTACAACGCTCGATCGGTTAAATAAGTGTAACTCGGATCACATTTTTATATTTAACAAATACGTATATTACACGTCGCGCGTGTATGTAAGCCTGTCCCTATGAATATTCGAAACGCCCTATGGGAAATCACGCGCTGCGAAATGAATTTATTCTTATCCTCATACGCGCGTTCGACAGTCCATTAATTCATAAACCGTATTTTCGGTCTCGTTTTCCTCGTAACGGACACGTGGTACGTGAACGCACGTCCATGCGATACGATACAATTTTAAACAGAATTCGTTTTTTTTTGGTATTTGCAACTCCTCGTAACAATTATAGGAACGTCCATCTCTCCAAATATATTCAATCTCGTGGATTTTCTCGTGTATACGACTGGTCGATTCGTAAGAAAACTCACGAGTATCGAACGACGTTCGTGTCCCAAATGCATTCGTGTATATTTAAATATACCCCGCGGTACGTACAAATGAGAACGAGCGATACACAAAACGTGGTGCTCTACTAATTGCGAACACACGTCGAGCCACGTTTTATCAATATGTATTTATCGAGGAATCTATCCGGGGGTATACATGACGCGAGAGCGAAGCGAACTCCGCGCTATGGCCCGATGCTATTGATTTATACGCCCCGGTTTCCGGTTTGTCGAACGGAAAAAGACAAACCCGGGAGTGCGATTATTCATAAAATTGATCAGCATCGCCGTGGCGGGGTGAGGAGTGGCACACAGGAGAGGGAGGGGAGAAGGGGTGAGACCAAACGGTCGACTATTCGCGGGGTGCTTGATTGTAAATTGTAAGCAATTTCGTAATTGCGTGGACAAAGCAATTAAGCCGTTTGACTGGTTATCTACGACGCGAAGAGAGAGAGGGAGAGAGAGCGAGAGAGAGAGAGAGGGACATGAGCTTTTCGGTAAATGCGCACCACACATTCGTCGATTTTCCTGCATTCCATATATCGATGCAACAACCCCGATGCTGATGTACAAACACGGAATGATAATGCAATTTGGATAATACACCCTTGCTCGCCCACTCACCCCTTTCTCGCTCGATGTTCGCGCTACCCTCTAGCGCACCTTTGTCGATCCGACTGTATATTCACCTGGAGCTGTGCGCACAGGTGCGTACGATAGTTCATGCGCCTCTACGTACATTTCAAAACGACCAACCACCCCACCGTGCAACATACCTCATTTACATAATAAGCCAATTGTTATAATCGAAACATACGTTTCATTAGACCAACGAAAGGAAAGAAAGAAAAATTTCTCATTATTTCTCCATCGAATAATTCATTAATTTGTATTAATTAACCGTAACATTGAAATACTTTTCTTCAGTTTCGATGAAATCGATCCGGAGCGAAACGTTACGCGTTCTATCATTTTTTTTTTGTTTTTATTATTTATTTTCGTGAAAGAAGAAAACGGGGTTATTTCGTTTTTATTCATCCGACGCGATATGTCGGCCCGATGGAATGATTTTAACGCAAATGAGAAATACACTCTCGCGATAGGATAAACAACCGCGAGATAAAGGATTTATGGGCGAACGGGGAACAGCTGCCATAAAAGTCTCGGGGTGTTTCCAATCTGTCAACCAACGCGACGCCAGCCGATATACATGTATATCGATACTGTGTACTTACATATACATGTATATATCTATATATATATCTGTATAGATAGGGGATGGAAGGAATCTCTACCGAGTACGATCGTACGTGTACAACGTCTCTGTCGATTCTCTTCTCTCAACCTAGAAATATATGTATAGAAAAGTGTGCAATGTGTGTATTACGTCGCCTTCGTTGATCCATACAAATAACGTATGTGTCGTATTCGTTCTCGTATATAGCCCTCGAAGCAATCACAATATTGGTTGTTGCCCTGTTCCATTACCAGTCAAACGAACGTAACGGCTTCTAGATATATGTCTCCTCCACCTCCTGGTCCTCGTCCTCTCTTTTCTTCCCTCCCTTTCGGTCCTACTACCACCGTAAGACAATCCAACGCAGCAAAAAAGCGAGAAAACTATGGAGTTTGTTACGAAACTTTTTTTTTCCTCGTAATACCATCGTTCATTTCTCTACCATTGGATATTTGTTCTCATTGAACGTCAAGTTGACATAATTTTGTATTTATATTTTTTCACAATGGCTAAATAAAGTTTTTATTTTATTGCCAGAGGAAGGGGGGGGGGAGGTGAATTCTCCCCCGGGGAATTTATTCGTATCGGAAATAACACCTGGGAAGATTTGACACTGTCTATAAGGCGGTGTAATAATTTAACGAGCAATTTACGTTGAGTTTTCTTTTTCTGTCTTTTCTTCCTTTCTTCTTATCACGTACCCGTAGTCGGGAAGAGAATGTAACAAGCGCATAACTATCTCGAGTCTCTCGAGGCGAAACTCCCGAAGGAAAAGCCCGACCGCTAAGTCTTAAGGTAATAGGAGACGGAGCGAGCGAGAAATTGCGAGAGAGAGAGAGAGAGAGAGAGGGAGCGTGGGAGAGATAAGGATGAGAGACAATACTTGAGCGAGCGGAGAGAGGAAAGGTATAACAACTGGGCAGGAAAGACTGTTCGCTACACATATATAGACTGTATGACGCGGTAATGGACGTTTCAATTATGCATTCGTTCCCTCGTCAGTGGAGCTAATCAGTTATTTACACATTCCAAGTGGGCGTGAGCCGGTGTCAATGATTAAGAAGGCAACCGGAGCAACTTTAGCGAGCGGTATTTAACTTCCTTGAGCGGGCGCGCTCCGCTGGTTTCGACGATGCTTCCTCCTCGTACTTAGTCCTGCGTGTGCTCGCTCGCTCTCTTTACTCTCTAATACGTATCTACATATAGACATAGAATCATGAGGGAATGAGAGAGAGGAGGAAAGCTCGGTGAAGAAAATGAAGACGGAGAAGGAAAAGTGAAGGATTACGAGTACGAGAAGCGCTCGAATCACTTTCGAAGTGCCTCTTGTGCGCCCTAACTCATTCACCTCTCTCGCGCGCACACAGTTTCTCGTCACAGTTTCAAAGTAGGCGCAAAGTTTTCGCAACACACACACATACACAGACACACATTTGGCCGTCGTTTACTCTTGAGATTACAAAAATCTTGAGCAAAGAGCGAGTCTTATCGTGGGAGTTCTAGGATCGAGATCAAAGAAAGGGTTGTGTTTCAAGCTTTTATTTCTCACCTTGTCGTTTAATCGCGCGAATCTTCGATTGAGATTTAACAATTTTTGTTGTTATAGAAATAGGATAATTTTATTTCAATATCTATTTTTACGTTGGAGGGAAGCGAAGAGAAGATTCGTGGGATGAAAGCTTCGAGGGCACTTGCGTCCCTCCTCCCTCGCCCAGCCGGCACTTTCTATCGTGAATTTTTCAACCGTTCGCGCGACTCGATCTCTTCGCTGACGTTGCTCGTGTTTCGATTCGAAAAAGAAAAAAAAATTCTCTCGCGGGAGAAAAGCGTCGGTACGAGCCAATGTTCGGGGCACGAGAAGGTGTCATTAAAATTAAAGGCGTTGGGGGAAAAGGAAAGCGTAAGATCACGAGTGACTTAAGCAGGGTCCCGTAACCGAGGACAGCGAAGGGGAAGCAGGGGGCTGGAGTTCGAGATGAGGAAATGTGCGGTTCGAGGGTTTTGCGGTAAGAGAGAACCTCGAGGAAAAGGCAGAGTGAAATAAAAAAAAAAGAAAAGAAAGAAAGAAAACGAGAAAGAGGAAGGAAAGAAACGAGTGCTCGGCCCTTTGAACGCTATTTGGGATGCTACGTGTGGTCTCTCATCGACCTTCCCTCCTTTCCTCCCCCTTTTTCCCTTCCACCTATATCCTTCTTGACTCGTTCCTCAACTATATCCGTGTCTACCGTCGAGACTCGGCCATACCTACTTGGGTATATATTACTCTTCCCTCTTTCGTCTCTTTCCCACCATTACGAATATACATATATAGATATAAAGGAAGAGGAAGAGAGAGTCCCAGTTCTCCTTTTTCTCTCGCAAAGACTGCGATCCCTTCGAATCCGCAAACTGCCAGGGCAGTCACGGCGCAACCCTCGCGCTTCTTCGCCACCGAACTTTTCTCGAGACTGCCGGAACTACCCTCTCGTTTTCTTTCAGTGAGGGCAAGGGAGATGGGAGGCGGTGCGAGGGAGGGAGTTTCCTCCTTCTTGATCTACAGTGCCAGGCCGTGCGGCAGGGAAAAAAAACCGTTGCCGGGAGAAAAAAAAATTAAGAGGCTTCTCACGCACCCGCACCCATTACCGCGAGGTAAACATACGAGCCGGGTGCATGAGCGGAATATCCTTACTCTGTTTTTTCTTCCTATTTCCCTCTCTCTCTCTCTTTCTCTCTCACTCTAGATACTCGCTCAGACTCCTCCAGGTCGGTGCTCCTTTTGTGCGACGATCGTGAAGTACCGGTCTGAAAAGCAACTATATGCGCTTCCTCGCGGTCTGGAACACGCGCACAGACGTCAATCCAGACGATCGAATCTCACCCTCCTCCTTCTCCCTTCCTCTTCGTTCCATACACTCGTCTGCTTGCTTATAATCAATTTTCCACCTCCCTCGAACACCATGAGTCGGAAAGAGAGAGGGAATTATGTATATATATGTATATAATGCCTCGAGGAAGGAAAACTCATCATCTCTAGCGTTCATTTCGAAAGTTGCTTAATTGAGAGCTTTCATTTTCGTCGAATAAAACGGACTGGCGTATATCTATAGATCTTTAGGACAGTCTCGCGCTTGAATTAACATCTCTTTCCATTCATCCTCGCGTCGTGGGACTTATATACATAGATAGTTACTCGAGGTGGTGGGATAGCCTTTTACGAAAATTCCCTATGCCTTTTCAGACGATATTTCGCGAATTTCCTGCAGGACTTCAAACCTCACCCCGGGATACTCTTGGAAAAGTCTTAAAGACGATTCTAATTAGTCTAACTAGCCCTCGATCTTGCCGAACGAGAATTTCTTTCACTTTTTCTACCTCGCGTTCTTTTTTCTTCGAACCAACGCTTTCCTTTCCTATTTCGTCCTTTCTTTTTTTATTATAAATTCGCATCAACTTATTTTTATATACGACTTACGTATCAACGAGTGTAAGTGAGGTGGAAGTCGCGAACGTATTATCGCATTTGTCATTGCGAGAGGGATGAAGCGTTGAAAAATTGAGGCATTTGCTCCCGAGTTCGCTCACCGAGAAATAACATTCGATCTGTTGGATTATTGGCGCGATAGAAATTCAATATATAATATATATATATATATCGAACGTAAGTAACAAAAGCGAACCTCCGTTCGTCCCTTTCCATCTTCCCACCCGAGTCTCCCAAGATGGAATACATCTGCCGATTCGCGGGACATTTCCGAAGCGTCTTATAAATACATATATATATATATTTACGTAGGAAAGCGTATGCCAGGCGCGAGATTTTCCACCGCGGGATTTCGACCCTGGTTCGCTAGTGTGTATAGAAAGCAACGTCGCGCGGCAAGAACGGTCGGACTAATCCGGTCGCGGTATACCCGTGCATAAAACATTCCTATCCAATTTACCGGATGAGGGGTGACGCCCGATAGGAAATAGATTGCTCGATATAAGAGTTAGGGAAAACGAGAGATAGGGAGGGTGACAGGCGCGCTTTTCTATGTACATTTATATACGTACAACGTTACTATCTATATACGATTGGAAAGAAAAAAAAACAAATCGCAATAGTAAAAATGCAGGATGCGCGAAGAGAGAGAGAGAGAGAAAACAGAGGATTTCGCCTGCGTCGCAGATTCCGTTGCGTAGGTATTCGTCTCTGTGCGTCCAATCGTCGCTGTTACGCGCGAACGAGCACATCCGGAGACTTTTTCAATTCGGCTTTAATTTCGATAGGTTAACGCGGAACGGGAAGCGTTTCACGATTTCGTTTGATGACCGCGAGGACTTTAGCGAGCTTAGATCCGTCACGATTGCGCCCCCTCTGCTCGTGATAAAAAAAAGAACGGCTTCGATCGGACACACCGGAGATAGACAGGAGTTCGTGGCAGTGAGATTAGCGACGAACTCCGCTCGCCGGTCGAGAGATAACAAAAATAGCTTCGTATCGTGAGATTTCATTATCGATTTCGGATACTCTATAATATTCTCTCTTTGCTGTATCGCGGCTTCCGCTTTGCCTCGGATAACGAAAAATCGTAAATATAGGTATGTGGCGAAAGACAATCGATGTTTTATTGAATTGATGAATGCTAGGCTCGACTTTCGCGAGAAATCTGTCATCGACGATGCGTCGTGACAGACATAGCCTTTCGAGATCGGCGAAGAGACAAGTGGAATAGAAAATAATCCGGATGCGGCAGCAACGCGTACTTGTATTATTTCCCGCGTATAATTACGGACATTATATTTCGTTCGTAACAACGGGTTTTGTATAGATCTATAGAAATTAACAAGGGTTATTCCAATTCAATTGGTACACAAGTGGACAATTTGAGGGATAATGTTCATTACACGTTCGATAAACCGCAATCGTAAAAATGTTAAATCGCCACGATTGGCAATTCGGGTCGAACGATTTAATTCCCAGGTCGGAATTATTCGACCACGGAGTGCGATATAGATGGCGTTGCGGTACGCGCTGGTGGTTGATTTCATGCAAATGCGACGCGTTGAAGATGATGTCTTTTTTTTTCTTCTGTTTTTTTTTGTTCATCCCGCCCACCGTGGACGCTTCTCTACCACTCTCTGTCTCCGACCGGCAGTCGAAGCATTCCACGTTAAAACGGAAAATGATTATCTCTCGTTCCAACTTTAGCTCACGACCGTCTCGCTCTCCCGCAGTTTCATTAATTCTCGAGATAACCCCCCCCCCCCCCCCTCCCGTTCCTCTCACCTCACAGATAAAGATAGAGATAAGGGGAGGGGAGAAAAAGCTAGAGGAAGGAATTGATGAGTCGGTAATCCAATTTGCACGGAATATCTCAACGCAATATTCCCGGTCGTCTTTTAATAAATTTACATGGAGAAAGTGAGAAACGGCTCGATATGAGCTCTCTCTCTCTCTCTCTCTCTCTCTCTCTCTCTCTCTCTCTCCCCCTCCTCTCCCACTTTGCAGTTTCAATCCAGATCGCAATAATCTGATCACCCCTCCATGTTTTCCTTTTTTTTTTTGGCGCGTCACGAGAGAGACGACGATAGAAAAAACTTGGAATGTTCGAAAAGTGTCCTATCCTCGATCCTCGTTCCTTTTCCGCCAATCGAAATATGCATATCATCGAGCAGGTGGATGCGGATCGTAATATTTATCGCCTACATTATCGTCCTTCCGCGAATACAACGGATTAATCATTACGCAAAAACGCATAGATATATAAATATTGGTTGGTAAGCTTGGTTGAAATATAAAAAATTGCTTTTCCGTTGCGCGAGAACGGGGAACGGGGCCAATATACCGCGGGAATATAAATTGTCGGGAAATTTGCGGGAGCATCATATCCTCGAAATTGCAGAATTCGTACGTGCGAAGAAGAGAGAGAGAGAGATAGAGAGAATGAGACGGGACAAGTGTGTTCGCTGACTCGCGATCTCGAGCACATGCGCCCACCACCAAGAGGACACCGCGACACACGTACGAGTTCCCTCGGCGCTTCTCTACGTTGGCAAGATTGTCAGGCCAATAATGCATTTCTCTCGGTAAAGAAAGATACCGCGTGACGCGAGAATCTGGTAGGAAGAAACGAGCTAAAGAGGAAGGGAGAACGACTCGCGAAGGATAAGAAATAAAAAAAAGTATATATATATGTATATAAAGAAACGAAAAACCGCGGCAAAGAGCGCATGCAAGAGGGCCAGATTTTGTCATTTAAAATGCATAGAGTTCATAACTTATTCCCATACCGCGGTACAGAGTCACTCTTAGCCCGATATATATATAATATGCTTTCTTCCCCTCCCTCCCTCCCGCCCCACCCATGGATCTCGCCGCTGGCTGCTTGGCCGCGAACTATTTTGCCTCTAGCCCGGTAAATTTCATACTTTTGCGATCCGCGTTTTTACATCTATTCGTACAACACAGCCCCGTTGTTCCCCGTGTTACCGGAGATTCTCCCATTCTTTTCTCTCGTATCTCCTCTTTGACGGGTCGGTAAATTTTTTTTGTCGTCGCCTTTTTTTCTTCTCATTCTTTCTCTCTCCCTTTCTCGTCCTATATTCGCATCGGATAATAGATATAACGGCAGATTTTTATTTTTCCATTTTTTGTCTCGATGTCTCGAGATATAAATTAAAAATAAATATAGACAAAAAAGAAAAGAAAAAACGAAAACAAAAAATAATAAAAGCGAGAATACATAGACGATTCTTAATAAAGTTGAATCGGCGAGTGCGAGAGGGCTTTGCGTCTGTACAAATCCGATTTGAAAATTCGCGAATCGAGTAAATTTTAATTATTAAATTAAATATTTGAGCGCATGAAATTTCTCTTCCCTACGCTAGATGCGTGAGTCAGAGGAGGTGGAGGGGGGAGGGGGAACTCGTGTCTGGCTCGATTACACCGAGAAGATCGTCGGACGTGTGGTTATATGTATTTTACCGAGAACAATGGTAGACTTCACTCGCGTTTAATAAAACAGATAAATTTAACCGCGTCGGACGTCGCCTCACTGAGATTTATCGGTACCTTAATCGCGTTGTTCCTGAGGCTTTTATATAATTTTTTGTTTTTTTTTTTCATTCCCGTGTGCTCATACACGCCTGTGTGAGTTTGTTTTCCTCCCCCTCTTTCGTTTACTTCACGCTCGCGAGCTTTTTACGAGCTTACCGGTGGTGGCGAGGTGCGTAATACACCGAGCGCGCGAGACCGGACGCGGACAAACGCGTTATTGTAAAATGGCAGCTGTATAACGAGAGGGCAACACGGAGTACGAGCTATAACGATAAAAAAAAAAGAGAGAGAACAAAAAAAAACAAGCACAGAAAGAACGCACAAGCTCCGAACGAAGCACTCTTCCTGTGCGAGCGATGTGTACCTGACGCAGCGAACTCGCGAGTGAATTATAGCGTAGCTGAGATTTTTAAATTTCTTTTTTACATTCCCACCCTCGCGCCTCCCTTAGCCAGCCCCGTAACGTTGTAATTGAACGACGCACTATGCTCTCGCGCGTTTACTCGAACGCCTCGTCCACAATTAACGCGCGGGCGTCCGTGAAACGGATTTTTGCGTCGCGTAAAGCGTCGAATTATCTTCAAATTATATACCTATACCCCCTCCCCCCGCCTACACTCCTCCCGTTCGCTCCTTCTCGTGAGAATATTCTGGATTAAAGAGAAGGATAAAAATGGGATCGAGGGAACAATGGGCGCTCTCGCTTTGCACACGATCGTATAAAAGTTGACGCTCGTGACAAGAAAAAAAGAAAAAAGAGCGAGGCTAATAGTTCGTTGACCGATCCGTGGCAATTGGTCCGGCTGGTTTTCCGCGCGTCCCGTCAGTTACGTGTTTCGATCGATCGGAGTCTGCCCCCCCCCCCCCCCCCCCGCCACCGGACGTTCGCAGAACACACAAACCTCGAGCAATTAATTATTTCGTTCGTTCATATGACCGAACGCGGTGGATAAAAAAAAACGAAAATAAAACCGGTGGGAAAAAAGAATATCGCGTTTCCGCGGTTTTCGAATACCCCAAATGGCCAATCACCCGTTCCAATTTAGATTTCTTTTTCTCTATTTTTTTTTTCCTGAGAAACATCAATTTTTTCCCTTCATTGGATTCATTAACTTTTGTTTCCTTCGATGAAAACTCTGCCGAAAAATGTATTTCGTTTATTCAAATTTTTGTGTGTGCGTGTGTGTGCGTTTTTTTTTTAATTATGACGAGAGAGCTGAAATATCTTCGCCCGTTTTGTGTCACACAATGGGAGTTGGATAAATTATTGCCAGGATTTACGCTGGTTTTGGCGAGGATTACACGAATTATATCCTCGGTGTTCACCACCGGACGAGAAACGAGGGGAAAAGAGGACGTGGCGGAAGGGAGAGGGAGAGCTCGTTGGACTTTCTCATTGTGTGTTTCGTTATCACGCCGGTTAAATTCGGGAGCGAACGCTTCTTCGCTTTTTCGGGATTTATTATGCGCTTTTCACCGCCTATCTCTCTCGCGCGCGTTCTCTCTCTCTCTCTCTCTCTCTCTCTCTCTCTCTCTCTCTCTCTCTCGCCGACGTATCCAATGAAAAATCTACTTTTTGGCGGGGATTTCGAATTTTTTTAAAATTTATCTATATTCATTCATTTACCTTAATCCCAGGGACTTTTTCCTTTAACACTCGATATATTTGCAGTCGGCAAAAAGAATATTTCGAGTAATAATACGTTACAGAGAACTGTAACGAAAAAAATTATCCAAAAATTCTGTAAATAATTAAAAAAGGAAGAGTTATATCGATATTACTCTTCCTTTTTTAATTATGTACAGAATTTTTGGATAATTTTTTTCGTTTAATCGTCTCTATCTATAAAAATCGTTGCCAAAAGTTTCCATGTAGAAAGAAAAATTAAATCATGTACGATAATCCTTAGTGAACCGAAATGAGAATTATGTATTAAAAAATGATAAATAATTCTCATTTCAATTCACTAAGGATTATCGTATATGATTTAATTTTTCTTTCTACATGGAAACTTTTGGCAACGATTTTTATAGATAGAGACGATTAGTGGAAAATTGATAAACTTCATCGCATCCAGAAACGTTCGAAAAACTCGAAACTTTATCCGCCGGATAAAATTTACCGCGTTAAAATTTTTCTTATCTTTCGCTGTCCCTAGTGTGACACGTACCTTTAATTTGATAGTTCCCTTCCTCATCTCTCTCTATCTCTCTCGCTTTCACTTCATATATGTGTGTATAGAGTATTATAGCGTACTATATCCTCAGGATGTCTGGCGCACTGTAAAACGGTTTCGAGCGCGAGCAGCAGGAAACTACGATGTTATTGCACTTTACAGGTGAGACACTTTACCTCCTTCCCGAGCCGATAAATCATTCTTCTCGGTCTTCCTTCCCTCGCACGTTTTACACACAAACCCGTCTCGACGTACGTACGCCTTGCCTCTCGCACCTACGAGGCCGAGGAAAAAAATTCCGGCAAAATAATATTTTTTGTGAAAAGTCGGTTTATCTGAATACGAAGAAAAATTTGTAATACTTTGAAAAAGAAAATAAAATAAAAAATCTGTCGAATAAAACATTTTGTTGGTTCGAGATTGATTAATATTACGAGAGTTGCTACAAACTTGGGTTACAAACTCGATGCACGAACGAGGTTTCCGCCGACCATAACTTTGAGTGAAAAGCTATTTTGCCATTTTTCTCTCTCGCGCAGCATTTCCGTTTTTCCCATAAAAAAAAAGCAAGCGTCCATTTCAGTCTCTAACCTCACTCCCCGCTTTGCGGCACGGGCGCGTCATTTGTTTTTTCGCCGCGTCTCGTTTTGCGGAACGTCGAATTTTTCTGCTCGCCCCGTCCTGCGCTTCACGGTGAAAACTCATCTAACGGGAAACGAGAGCCTTTACCGCAATGGTGTATATACACGTATAGAGGGCGCAGGGTGCTCATTCCGCGCAGCAACTAAATAGAACGTATCTTGGCTCCTTCTTACCGCCGTTACTACTTATTCTTTGCTATCTCTTGTCTTTCAGCGCGGGGCATTCGCATTTTCCCATGTGAAACCGTCAGATGGCATAATTAGTTTTTCTCTCACTCTCTTCCTCTCTCTCTCCACCTTTTTATAAAAACGAGACAATGTCATAAGCCGAATAAGAAAAATTGTTTCCTGCTCCATTTCAGTTCCACCCTCTGGTCGATTTAACGTCGTATTTGCATCAACGAAATCGATCTAAGAAAGAGCTGACTGTTTTCTTTTACGATAGAGAATTTTTCGCCGATCGCCATTTTGTGCTCAATTTCATTCCCAACTCCTCGAAGAATTCTCGATATGTTTACACTGTTATAGTGCGTCGAGTCACGTAGCTAAAGATCGATCGTAAGGAAAAGGGCACTAGAGGGTGAAGATAGTAAGAGCAGTCTCTCTTATCCTATTCCAGTTAATTGGCATCCCGCTAGGGAAAGCTTAGCTTCACCGGCAAAGCCTTTCCTCGCAGAAGTTATATCTACGTATAGCTGAAGAGATGCAGTAGTGGCATAGTATGCGACCCGGCGAAAATCTAACGGCAGCAGCAGAAGCAGCAGCGAAGCTTGCTAGTCTTGGAGTAGCTCGAGGATGGCGTCGAAGGGGGTGAAGAGAGAGAAAGAGAGGATCTCTCGGAGAGCTCCTCGACGCCGTTGCCGCGACCGCCGCGCCTCCGGGAATGATTTAATAATGTGCGCAGAGCATTAGCAGGCCGGAGAGCAACGTAAGCGGGGATAATCCCTTTAACCAGTTGTCTGGCAACCCCTTTAACCCTGGAAACCCGGGTGACAACTAATTCCCGCCAGATATTGCTTACTATGTGCGGGAGGGGGAGGGGCTGTAGGAGGGTTGAGCCTCTCTGCGAGAGCGCAACGCCGTACTCTTGAGGGCTCGAACGCAGTCGACCTCCACCCTTCGACGATCTCCCTTGGCCCTTGGCCTTTCCAGCCATCGTCTCTTACCGTCTCAGCCACCCTCCATCCCTTAAATCCACCACCCTGGTAAACGCCCGGACGATTCACAGCTGCGTGAAAATCCTCGAGCTCTCTGATTCCTCTGCAAGATTTTCCTTGATGACGGGAAAGACGGACAGCGGAGGAAACACAGTGTGAAATTGCGTCCCGACTTTTACCTCCTTACGGGAATACAAATCATTTCCTTTACCACGACAATTTTCTAATTCATTTTTCGCTACTTGTTTTTCCTTAACTTGTCGTTGAGATCGATATTTATGTGCGTAAAAAATTTGCCCAAATACCTTCTCTCTCTCCCATCCTTCTTCCTTCGAGGTTTGAAACGATCGAATAAGGAAGTTTCAGTTTCGTTCGTAAAAATCGCGCGCAAAAACGCTTTGTCGTCTTAGCTCGTCTCCCGTTGACTTTCCCGTTCGCTGGGAAAGTCAACGAGAGACGGGAGAAAACTTGGAACATCCACCGTGACAAGTCCATGAAAATTTCTCGAATATTTTCACGAGGTAAAGTACGTATATATCCATACATACATGCTGGAAGAAGTTACATCGTATCCTCGGTGAATCTTCGATCTTGCGAGTGTACCAAGATTGTGACACGCGGGAACACGGAAATTCCTCCGCTTTCAACCCCCCCCCCCCCCCCCCCCCCCGCTCACCACCCCTTTTCTCTTTTCCTGCCACGAAGAAAGGGACGTTATCTTCGCCCTTCCGGTTTTGTTTTAAGAACAGGAACAAGGCGGTAGGGGTGGCGACCCATATCCGCGCGAACCCCCTCCTACAAGCCGTGCTACGCGAAGTCGGCCCTCGGGTGTTATAATGCACCTGCTGGCGCACGATGAATATACACCCGGGGTCTTTACGAGCGACTATAAACCGAAATGAACCTTAATACAAGAATGTTGTAGTTGCTTTTTCATAAATTTTGAAAAAATCGGGCGTGTCTTATACGGACCGGGGATAAATAAGCCGCGGGCGATATGATCTCACACGTGGCATCTTCGTTTAAAATTATATCTAGATACGAATATATATATATATTCGCGGTTGTCAAATAAATAAGATCGAGGAGATCGAACAACTTTCGAATCATTCGGTACGAATTCTCGATCAATTTTTCTCGTAACATCTGTTTTATTTTTATAAATTTTTGCAAACTTATATTCCCGCTTGTAAAAGTGGAAACGAACGACGTACCATAGAGTGGATTTATTGCCGATTTTACTAGCAGCTCGGCAGCTTTTGAACATTATAATCGAACTACGCGAACGTTTTCAAAGTGCCGAATTTTTTCGATTTTCCGGGCGAAGCCCATCCCGCAATGGAAATCTACGTTACGGGACGTAGGTACGGTTTCTCGTACGCGTAGGTACATCCGAGAGGTGGGCGATGCACTTACCGTTTACAGTGCATGCGAGTAATGGGGGATTCTCGCCGTGAGGAATACACGTTCGTCGCTCACCCTCCTCTCTCCCCTCTTCCTTCAAACTCCGTCTCGGTCTGTATCCTCCACCGTGCAGTACGCGCATCGGAGACTCAACACCTCGACCATATCGAGGACCAATTTCGCGAACGTTCTCGCGTCTATCTCAATAATGCTTCAACATCCACCATCATCGATTCGAATCATGAGCGATAGAACGCAAATCCCATAACTCCCGTATTCTACCATAAATATAGCTATATATATAATCCATATAGATAAACGCTTCATTCAGGCGTTACTCCGACCTCGCAATGCCTTCTCAAATGCTACCGATCGTGTCGCCGATCAATTTGTCATTTGACGATAATGGACCAACGGTAATTTCTGGTTGTTGGATAAAATCATCATTCCTTTTTTAATCGTCTACCTTCGGTTGTAACGATAATAATTGATATTCAACAAAAAGCATTATCGATCGATACTCAACGATCTCTGGATTAATCGTAAATTAATCGTTTATTATCTTTTTTATCGTTAGATATATCGTATCGCAACTGGTAGGTTAGATCAGTCGCTTCTGGACGCGAGTTATGCCCAACGTGCGATAGTTATATTATCGCGAAAGGTGCGGAAGAAGGGGAGAGGGGAATTTTTGGTATACGCGAGTCGTGTCTTACGAGGCATGTACGCGACTCCCGCGGGGTGTGAAATTTCGCGAGATTAAAAATGCAGAGATATACACTCGCTTTACACTATGCTCGTAAAATATACAACGGTGGAGAAAGACGCGAAGAAGGGCGGGTATGCGAGAGAGAGAGAGAGAGAGAGAGGAAGAGGTAGGGCGAAAGTTTCGTTCGTCTCGCTCCTCCACTTTTTTGCGTCCCTCCCCCTTCGTTTTATTCATCCCCTCGGCAACAATGCTCCCTTCGAGTCGTTTATTAACGCTGTCGGGGCAGGAGAGAACGGGAGGAGGGAGGGAGGCACTGACGCTTCTACCATAACCCACGCGTTATACCGCGTTGTATCGCGACGCGAGACCGAGAGGCGAAATTTTACGTGCAATTTGCCTGATTTGTATTTTCAGCAATGCGGTTTTGGCAGTATATATAGATATTTTGGGGTATAGATTTATATGATTCGCCGGGAGCGTCCGAGGCTCTGACATAAAACCGATGCAAAACGCAGGAGCTTGCGCCGCTCCGATATTCAACGCACGTGAGCCTCGTGTCATTATATGCGCGACGTCCGCCAATCACACATTTGACAGGGTCATATCGGTGGACTGAGCATAATCCACAGCCTCGCGATATCACTCTGCATTCTTGGAAACAATAATCCATTCCTCTTTTCCGTGCGGTTTCTCTCTCGCGCGCACACACACACACACACACACTTTTCCCGAGCAACGTAAATATTCCACTGGAAATGCTCATGGCTTGATGAGCCAACGTATTAACGTACGGGTAGATATATGTATATTTGAAAGGCTGTTACAAAAGCGTGACGTAACCAAATGCACGAATTTTGAGTGGCAGTTCGTTGTGAATAATACGAGAGGGCATCGTAGTTCTCGCGCATATATATTTTCTCGCGGCACAAAATGCGGTTTATCGTTTTTGGGTTGCCTTCCTCTCTCTTGTTCGGTCACCACCATGATCGCTCGCACATCGTACGACGATCAATTTATACGCGTTGTATATTTCGCCGCATAGCGGAGAGAGGACACATACGTTTTAGCGTGTGTGCATACGAGAGTGCGAGTCGTTCTAGAATTCCCGGGTAGTGGGAGAAATCAATTAGCGAGCTATTATCTCTGGGGTGTAATGAAATTATACGTTCTACATCGATGCGCCTCCGGGGCTATCGAGAGAGAGAGAGAGAGAGAGAGAGAGAGACAGAGAGAGAGAGAGAGAGAGAGAGAGAGAGACGCGGGTTTGGCATCAAATTTTGCAACTCCTACACAGAGCACATGCGAACAGAGAATACCTGTCTGTCTATATTTTACCTCTTTCCTTCTCTCTTTCACCCCTCTGTGCTCTATACGCTAGCTGTCGTTTGGGGGATGAGAACGAGGCTGCGGGGACCCACATGATAAGCCCGCGTTGATGTCCATGTGCGCTCGCGTTTGTCGATGCGCACAAGTCCGATTATCGAGAAATAATAATAACCTCATCGTGGATTAAATTTTGAACAAATATCGAGTAAATTATACATCGAAGTTCGATGATTCGTAATAAAATAGTTGGAATTATTTAATTTCTTTCGTCGGGAAGTTTCCCGAACGTGCGATTTTTAACGTTCGCGCGATGTAAAGCTCGATAGGGGAACAATAATCGGTAGTTACGAAGGTGGTCTATGGCACGAGATAGAGATGGGGGGGGGGGGCATTTGCTCAACTGCGTAGAGACGAGGGGCACGAAAGTGAAAATTCAAGAGGTATGTAGATACCAATAAAGCGAATTCTGGCTATGTCTGAGCATCTCCGCGATCGGCCGATTCCGAACAATTCGAGGCATCTCTATCCTCTCCCTCTCTCTTTCCTCCCTATTTCTCGCCTATATACATCGATCTGAGTTATCGCGCAGGGTGGGTTCTCTTCGCGTATATCGAGCCGAGTGCAATAGACGAGCCTCCTGGAAACTGGCTCTAGGGCTCGCCGGTCGACGAGCCTTGCGTATATACACACATATATGTATATAGTGAGCATGTGAAGAGCGTAAGGGTTGGTTTTGGGAGCGGGAGTATGTCTGCCCGGCTCTCGTACCGCGTCGAAGAGGGCAATATCATACCATCATCTCTAACCCCACCCCCACCTCCCCCTCTCGCTCTCTCACTCTCCCTCCCTCCATGGTTTTCACCCTCTCGAGAGCTCACGGCGGGAGTAACAGCAGCAGCAAGCGAATAATGGAGGGCCCACGACTATCCATGATTAACGCGGCAATAACGATTATTTATAGGCCCAAAACAATGTTTCGCACTGTCCAACGCGAGAAAGAGAACGCGTGTGTGTTCTCTATCCCACATATATATATGGATAGCGTATTGCCAGCAAACAGGAGAGAGGGCTTTGCGCACGACTATAAGCGTACGAGGCTAGGCGGATCGTGCGTGTGTTCATCCCCCTTCCCCTCGCTCTCTCGACCATGTACACGTCCCGCTCGTCGGCTCTGGACGAAGGACCACGGCCTGAATCAGCAGTTAGCCTCTCCTCGCCTACCAACCCCCTTTGACACTCCCGTCGGACGAGTGAGAGAGTCATCCCCCTCTTGGCCCGGATTTATGCAAAAATTTTCGAAATGTCTACGCCGCGTCCCGTTTCGCTCCCTCCTCGTCGTGGTAACCGTCACCCTCGTATATACCCGCCTAATTAATTGCGCGTCTCTACAGCGTAGCGTGTGTTTTTGAAAAATGTTTATTTCGTGCCTGTGAACGACGAAAAAAAAACAAAATTCGCAGCTCCTCCGAACGGATCGGGGGTGGTAAAGAATTGTTACGGCTCGTTTCTAGACTGCGGGAGAACAAAATTTGTCTTACGAAGCATAAATTATATACATACATATACGTATAAATTGCTGGGAGTACGCGAGAGCATTTCTTTGATTAAAAACAATATTTTCGAATGGAAAAAGAATTTTTGGAAGAAGGAATAAATATTTTCTCCGAGAATGGACGATACAACGATGTATATCAATGCTAGAATCGGCTGTGTCATTGTTTAGCGAGCTGAGAGAGGTCAACGTGGATGGATCCATCGATGGGCGATATGGTAATAATTCCACTGAGTAATTCATAAAGTGGATGAAAAAACGAGCGGAATAATGGAACAAAAAATCAGGAGAAAAAGCACTCCTACTGGAGGAAATGAAAAGAAAAAAGTTCGGAGCGAACTCACCCTTCGGTATAATGCTTTCTGATATATACGTATACATATTAGGTACGTTATAGATAACGAAACGGGTATAATATTCGAGCATCGCGATGCGTGGCCTAGAAATTCGATCCTCCCCTGGCATTTGGCAGCGCCTCGTTCCTGCCTTCTCTCTCTCTCTCTCTCTCTCTAGCTCGCATTCGGCCCTGCGAAATGATGAATATTATTCACGATAAGAATTTTTCGTATTTCCGTTCGGACCGAACTGGCGATTTCTATGCGGAGCCCGACTATGTGTGCTCGAACGATATCCTAGCCACTCCTCCCCTACTCCTCCACCCCGTTTCCACCCTCTCACTCGAAAAACGAGTAAGGCAACGGCACAAGTGGTGGCGATGCTCCAAGGGAGCAGCAATTTTCTAAAGAATTCACAGAATTCGATGCATACCTATGGGCACTTTGAGACGGAATAAATTGGGGGTTGTGCCTGGGCTTGCTGTTGCCGCCGTTCCCGGTGTGCTGCTCGACCATTCGAGATGTATACGAGAAAGACGCGTGTATATACTCATGCACACACTCGTACATTTGCGTATACGAATGGTGAAACGAGCCAGGAGTAACCCAAATAGAATATGAAAAGGGGTGCGAATTCGTACGTGAATAGATATCTCTTTGGTCGATCTGACCCGAGGCGAATGATTTCCATTATAACTCCGACTCGATGTGGTTTTTATTTAACGTTGTAAGAAAAATTGTAGAACGTTGGAGAATTCGTAACAAGAAGAGAAAATAAATAATTATCTATCAAACATAACGTCCAAAAAAAGAAATCGAGGAATTCTCTACTTGTTTTATTTTTATTGCTTTTTTCATCAGGGGATGATTTTGCGATATCGGAAAAAGGGCGTGTTTTTGTTACTTGTAACGCCCGAAGCGCGGGATATTCGAAGGGACCGAGGAAGATGACGACGAGGGGACGTTGATCACCGCGTTTAACCGGGGGGGTGGACTGGTTTTACTGGTCGCCGGACATAGCAATAGTCGTTTGTAGAAATAGTGGGTAAGGGTAGTCGCGAGAGGAAAATCGATAGAGCCAATAACCTCCTGCAATAACGCGCTAATATCCTGAAGACCATTCTTGCGAGACCCCCGGAGGCATTTGTCCGCCCACTCGCTCTCGCTTACGTACAACTCGTCCATGAGTGTATGTATGTACGAGTGTACGAACGGACGCGACTCCGAGAGCTAAAATGCTGCCGAGGGGGCCGTCGAAGTCTTTCCGCGAGAGAGAAACGCATAAAAGCGAGTCGAACGAACCGACGAACCTCCTCCTGGTCCAGATGTCTTCATAATTGTTTCTCGGTGACTCGACGGCTTTCCAAGACGCTCGTTTCTGGGGCTCGAATGCTTTTATGAGCAGCGCGTACCTATATACAGCCCTTCTCGTGACCAATAGCCTGTTTTGTTCCATCGAGAACGATTTGTTCGGACTTCCGTGAGAATTCACCGAGATATTTTCTATAGCAAGCTCTTCGCATTGCGAACAAATCGGTAAATAAAAAATTATTTCCCAACGAATTTATCGACGACAATATTGTTGACAGTTGGATATCAAATTTTCTTCGTTTTTTTAAATAATAATAACATTTTTACATTGGGGGTTTATATTTTATTGTTCATGAACGGTCTCGGTATGTCTTAGCTGGTATCCGCCATGTTCGATAAAAGCTCCTATAAAGGTCGAATGGATAGCTCACTTGGAGCTACGTAGATCGAGCAACCGGGTGAAATATAGGACTCGACTTGAGATACTAATTCGAAGAGGCCACTCCGACAAATTTATCGAACGATTCAACGGATATTCTTCGTCGTTTGGCCCTGTGAGTTATATACATGGATGTATGTATGTATATAGGGAGAGAAAGAGACTAACCGACCGGTTACACTCCCGGTGGGAGAATAGTACGTGTACGTGCCACTGGCTCTCTTGCCAGAATCGTCGACCAGGAGGGAATCGTATAAACGGGAAGAAGAATGGGGGGGTCAGTCGCGAAGCGAGAATTCGGACCGGGAGAGGAGCCAGATATAGCTCCCCCCCTTCTCTGGCAAAAATCCAATCGTGCCCCTCCGTTTCCTTTCCGGAACGAGCCTTTGATTGGGAAATCGGCAAAAGAGCGAGCGAGATCGAAAGCCTGGCTTTAATCGAAGATTGCTAATTCGCAATTACAACGAAATAACCAATCGTTCGTCTCTGACTGAATAGTTAGTCCTGAACCGTTGTACTGTTCTCTGCGAAACGGAGAAAGTCGAGAGAATTTACCCGAATGAGATGAAAAATCGGTGGTGTTTTATCGGCAGTGATGATAA
This sequence comes from Netelia fuscicornis, assembly GCA_946811545.1. Taxonomy (NCBI): domain Eukaryota; kingdom Metazoa; phylum Arthropoda; class Insecta; order Hymenoptera; family Ichneumonidae; genus Netelia; species Netelia fuscicornis. Next base: position 1,541,988 of record OX328015.1, read on the forward strand.
TTTTCTGGTATAATAGACAATCGATCAAAATTCAATCATCTTCGCGATGTCTCACAAAAATAATATTAAATTTTTCATTCCTCGCTAATAATCATTGAGAATTTTGAAGAAAATGGTTTCATAAGATTGTTATTGAAATATTTCTCAACCCCTGTGAATTCACCCTCTCATCGATAGTTTCTGAGCATTACGAAGTACTACTCACCTGTGTCCGATTCGAAGGTTGATGGAGGGGAAAGAAAGCATCGTTCTATGCGGAAAAAAGATTTCGGGCGAAGAACCGCAAGAGGATTTATCGTTTTTTCCACCCCCGGAGGTCGTTCCGATTCCGCATGTGGCGCGTCGAGCCTGGCGGTATCTTTTTTTTTATCTCATTCTTGTGATTGTGTACCCCATCCTTCCTCCCGCTCGTTCGTTGACGACGTCAGGGCTGTTCATGAAAGTTTAAAAATTATTTTCTATCAGTATGCGGAGGAATCGGGCGCGTGGATGGAAGGAGGCGACAGAGAAGGACAGACTATGGTTCCCGATTACGAATTCAGTACGCGTTGCGGGAGAGCAAGTAGCGCATCGGGAGAGCCTCTGCATCACACAGAGGGAGAGAGAGAGAGAGAGAGGCAGAGAGACAGAGAGAGGGAGAGAGGCTGGAACAGCCACGGCAACAAAGTTACACGCTCTCGCCTGGGCCTGTCAATAATGCGCCAGAGCCAAGTGCTGCTCTCGGTACCACGAGAAGGCGAGAGAGATGGAGACCTTCCATACATATACATATGTATATACGTAGAGAGTTGAAGAGGGTTGCTTCTGTGGCGTTTGCCCCTCTTCTTCGATGTTACCTATATCCACACTGCGTAGCAGTCGCACATCAGTGCGAGAGAGCCAGAAGCAACTAAATTGCGAAGCTTCCAGCCGATCTAACGGCGGAAGAGTAGAACGATGGAGAGAGAGAGAGAGGCAGAGAGAGAGAGAGAGAGAGAGAGAGAGAGAGAGAGAGATTGCTCACCCTCGAAATACGTCAACGCAAGGGGTGGACGCTTAATACCTACACCACCGACATGCCACTCTCGACCTGTTCGCTCACTTCTGTATGTATACATACATATCTATGTATATATATATATATATATGCATCCTCAAAACCTCATCCTGCTATAGTCGACGTGTTACGTTAGTTCGCTTATCCCCTTCCGCCCCTGTAAGCTGATCCTGCCACGGAAATGCATCAAACTACAAATAAACTATCTGATATATATGTATATATATGTATACAGGAAGGTTTGACGTATATCTATGTATATATATAGAAGGTTGAACGTACTTCCCCCGTCGACGAACAAGAGAGATCCCTCTGACGGCATCAAGTATCAATAACAGAGGGGTTTGTCGATATTCCAGCGCGTATGTAGATCGAAATTTGAAATATATATAGATATATATATATAGATGTAAATGTTGAGAGAATTGAGAGAATGAAGGATTTGAAATGGTCGTTGTGGAGTTAAAAAGGAAGTACGTCATGTTTATGCGGTGGTAGAAAGGGAGGAAGAAAGGGATATGAGGACACACACGAGAGAAAGCGAGAGAGTTAAAAACATCCAAGGCAAAGTTTTACGAGAGTCAATCGTACCGCGTCACGCTCACTCGAGGAGATTAGTCTGCATATAAAAACCAACTGTTGCGCCTCACTTGCAACGCGAAGGTCTCTCTCTCTCTCTCTCTCTCTGATTCCCTTGCTTCCATGTACGGATCGATTTTGACGGAAGTGCACGGGAAGCTTCGTCCGGAAAGTACTGAGATACAGGAGAATTATATATATATATATATATGTAGAAATAAGGGAGATTTGATGATATTGCGGCTCGTGCGTTTGAGAATTGATGTCCCGTGGGAGAAACCGAGACCTCTCTCACTCTCCCTCCCTTCGTCTCTTCGGCTCCCGGTCTCTCACTCTCTCTCTCTCTCTCTCTCTCTCGCACTTTGGTGTGTAACGTCGCAGGGGAGAACGATGGTCCGCGTGATGTCAGAGCAGGGAAGTTCTGTGGTCTCGGTCATTGTGGCTTCCTGCGGCGTTTCTGGTGGATGTCGCTCTACGCGGCAATCTCACGTAGTGCTGGAACGCGGGAGAGGGAGAGAGAAGAGGTTTCCTGACCAAATTTTCGGAAGCCCGTAGGCAACGTATCATCACCTTGATGTCTTAACTCGATATCTATCCCGGAGGGATGGAAAACCAAGACTCTAAGAATTTCCGCTATAAATCAACCTTTGTTTTATCAACGAGGCACGATTTTTGCATTATTTTTAACGATGTCTTCAATCTCGTATTAAAACAAAAAAGTAAATTCAATACTTTTATATCAATGGAGAATGATCCATAAATATATTCTTGTTTGTCAACGCCCGATGAAAAATTTCATTATTCCCGAACGAACGCAAACGATTCGCGGAGTGCGAGAGTGACACGTTGATACATCACTATTTTAATGCGTAATCAATCTTTCGAAAAACTCGCTCCATCAATTTGCGTTGAAACTCGGCAAACGAAGTATCGCGCATTTGCGTTGCTCTTCAGATATTTCGATGAGTTGCATAATCCATCTTCACGAGAGCCACGTTTCACTCGAGCCATCGTATATAGAGACGGCTGGGGAAAAAATGCTCGGATAGAAAAGATTTTTCTCCATTACCGCGAACGAGTCCGGATATACTTAGTGCCACGTGGGAGAGTGTGAGACGGGAAGGGTGATGGGGGGAGGAGGGAGGACAAAAGTGTAGGGTGAAAAAGGCTAATTCCCAATGGACCTCGAAGAACGGACAAAGGTCGCTCATACGGGACTCGGTCGTAGATCACGGTTAGTCGAAACTGCCCTTCTGCTCCGATGGTCAGACACCCGTTATAAGACCTTAGCATCCTCAATTATCCGGGGGGAAAGGAGGGAAGGAGGGATAGCGAAGGCTTCGGACCGAGAACGTTAGTCCCGCGAGGCGGTGATCCGAAGGCTGAGAGACTCGAGATCTCGCTCTCTCTCTCTCTCTCTCCCTTTCGCACTCGCACGAGTTTCCCTCCAGCCTCCTTTTGCCCATAGGGCAATGTGAAAATCCCGTGAGACGAGGCTCGGTCAGCCACCAAACTTTCCTTTATAATTAAATCATTAATTAGCCTCGGTGGTTTCTTTGTTACGGCCTCCGGGGAATTGGCCAAGTGCCAGACGTTGAGATACGTGAGATACCTCGCTCGCTTACTTCGTCCGCATTCCTATGTGTGTGTGTGTGTTTTGTGTCCAAAAAATGTCTGTATCTCTCGGTCGATCTGATCCGATTCGATTTTCGGAAAATCGGGCACGTATCGCAAATACGGTAGAGGAACGATATGTGTGGGGACGGATATTTGATACGGAGCCAAATGAAATTAATTTTTCAGGGGTTGAGATTCAAATACGATGAAAAGAAAAATTGAAATTATCGAATTAATATATAACGATTAACGAGTTGATTTGACGATTTGAAGTGTATAAAATTACAAATTTTTCACCCAGTGTAACGAGAATACTTGTTTCGTTAATGGAAAGTAACGTTTATCGTTTTGGTTTACCGCGAAAGCATTTTCAACGAAACTGTCACATTGGCTTATCGTATTTGTAGCGGCGGTGATGATTTTCATAATAGAAAGTGTATGAGGACGAAGATAAGCTCTCGGTATAACTTGAACCAGTGAGAGACCGGGAGAGAAAGAGAGAAAGCGAGTCAATATAACGTGGCGCTCTCGTACGACGAAAATGGCTCGTGAGAGTTGCGAAACAATTCCCGAAGCCCCGGGGAAACTGACAAATGCCATCAAAGTTTTTAATACCGAAGTCATTTAAAAGTTGGGCCCATCCGTCCCATGGCCAGAAGAGAAGAGAGTCGCTTCGCTCTTTCGCGAGATCCTGAAGCGCGAGAACTTGCCTCTTTTCCAAGCCTGAGAGCTCGCGCTCTCGACTATATACTCGTCCCTCCCAACCATCTCGCCCCCCACTCTTTTTCATCTTCCCCGTACCTACTTGCCTTCTAATCCCTGCCCGTGAAAACGCAATCTCGCAAATTCGTTTTGCCTCGTTCTCTCTCTCTCTCTCTCTGTCACTTTCTTTTTGTCCCGGTGCTGAAATTTTCGGGACTTCTACCCAAACTCCACTCCTCATTGCACTTGTATGCATGAGCACGGAGATGCTGCATTTTATCTTCGTCGCTTTCGGCCCGAAAATACAGCGAGATTGAAAAAGTACGACTTCTTTCTATATCGTTCTTTTTAGTTTCATATTTTCATTTAACTCGTACAACGATCGAATCGCTCGGCGTAAATTTGCGATGACGAAAATAAATGTGAGAAAAAATAGGAGTTTTAATGAATTAATAGCACAATCTCGGAGCTCGAAAGATTTTAATCCGGCTGGAATAAAGTCGCTGGTGTGCGTTTGTATAAAATAATTCATTTTGTTCGTATAATTTTAAAATACAATGAGATCTACCGAGTCGTTGCTGTATTCTCGTCGCGTAAATTGGACTTTTTCGCGGTAAAGGATAAAACGAACTGGATGAGATAAGAGTCAATAGATATACGAAATAAAGATTTAATAAAAATGTATAAAGTCGGAATTCGATTTTTTCGCCGATATCTTTTTTTGGCCTGTAAATTATTATCAACTTACATCCCCATCTTCGATTTAATTTGATTAAATATCACAGAATTCCTATATTAAAAGCTTAAGTCCTCCGAATTTTTCGGCCTGCTATAAAATCAATATTTATAAATATATTGTTCGAACAAGGGTGCACATCCGTTTTCCAGAATATTATCAACAATTCCATCTCGAATTCTTACCGATCATCATTAATTCTGCGCCCAGCTATTCCCGTCGTTTCCAAGCGTTTCGCGAAGTAAATTTTTCCAACAGCAGCTCGACTCGGCGTTTTACGAGTTTCCTTCTCTCCCACTCTCTCTCTCTCTCACTCCTCCGTTTGAAAACAGAATAAGCTCTGGCGCATCATCCTCATTGCTTTCGCGCCCCTCCCTCGAGCGAAAGAGTTCGAATTATTTCTCTCTCGTGAGATTTATTATCCCCGACGGTGGGAACAACACAGCTGAGTCACCAAAACGATTTCGCGATATCTCCGCGAATCGATGCTGGAGTCCTTTCTCGCTCGCTCTCTCTCACTCGAGAGAGAGAAACCATTTGCCGATAGGATCGAATAACTCTCTACAGCGCTGGATTTAACGATTTGAACACCACGCGGACAAACCCTCGACAAACAGGGTTGATTTTTTTTTTGCGTTTGGGATTAAAGTTTTCGATCCCGCATCTCGCGAGACAGGGAACCTTGCCGATCTTTGTAACCATCGAAAGAATAAAAAAATCTGATTTATCGTTCTACAATAAATATCGAATAACTTAATTCCCGCGAGCAAGTTTGTCGTACAATTGCTTTGATCAAATGTTCATACAACCGATTTCTATCGTTAGCCAGAGTCAAGATGAAATCTCTCATCTTCTCTGTATGTAAACCAGACCACGTGACATAGCTCTCTCTCTCCCTCTCTCTCTCTCTCTCTCGTGGTTTATAAGGCTGCGGATGTCAGAGAAGTCACCAGCGTGTTTTAGGGCTTTTCCAAGCCCCCGTGCTATATTCACGTCCGCAATACCACGACCGGTATACTTTACCTTTCGCAACGACGAGAAAAGGAAACTTTCTTACGACGAGAGACTCGCTACGGTGGCTTCCTATTCGTTAGAGGCTCATTCCATCGTGATTGCTGCTACTTCATTGCCCTCTTGCGGTCACCAAAGTTTCTTCCTCACAAAACCACCCCTGTATATCTTCTGGAACCCTGCTGCCTCCTTCCTCCACCACCCATTCTCGCTCCGTCCACCAGCCCGTTCAGCCCTTTCTAGGAATATATTTCGTACGAATACTCCGGCATAACCCGCTACTCTGATTTTGCAGCTTCGTCGTTGTATTTACGATATATATAGTTCTATCGGTCCGTCTTTATCGGTCGACATTGGTCGTCTCTCGCGCCTTTGCGCATACGTACACCAATATATAGACAAAAATATATATGTGTATATTGATATTGGGGTAAAGCTATTTCTAGAAACTCCAGCAACGCTTCAATTCCAACTAATCCGTCGGCGCCCCGGTTCCAGTTAGGTGGAGTTTAGTTTGACAGGTAGTGAGGTCGGGGAAGTAGGCAGTGGCGAGAATTTGGCCAACCTCGACATAAAGCGCCAACCACCAAATATTCCCATAGCCCGCTATATATAGTTCGCAGATGACGCTGGTTGCACTCGAGCCACAAATATATATATATTTCTGTGTCTGTGTGTGTGTGTGTGTATTTATAAATATATCTAACACGATGCGCGCGCATGCACAGATTTCTCGGCAGTCACGGTCCGCACCACCACGCTTCTAAAATTTGAATAATCTCCATTCGAAATTACCTCACGTAGAACTCGAAATCGCGATGATTATAGAACTTGAGAAATTTGACTGCGCGGATTTGCGGAGACGCGAATGAGAGTAACAGAGGAAGAGAGAGAGAGAGAGAAGGATAGAGGGAGCGTGGTGCGCACACTCGTTGTACTTCCTCAACGAGAATTTGCATTCTCTCTTTGACGTCGTTGTTGCAATAACGATTTAGCCCACAGTTATATGCGTAAGTACGTACGAGACGCTCGAGCATACCGTCGATAAGCAAGTACGAGGGGAAATACGACAAACGCGAGACTGACCCTTTTCGGCCACTAACTTTGCGACAAACTAATTTCACACAATCAGCGCAATGCACAAATCACGGGTGAATTTCCGATTCGCGTGGAGAGACGAGGAGAGGGAGGAGTAGGAGGCATTAGCAAAGTTACGCTGGATGGAATTCGCTCGCGATATCAACGGTCAAACGCGAATTTTGATGGTTCGCTCGTGCGGATTTTCGGGCTACTCGATTGTCGTCGCCACTCGCGCGTTATTGTCATTATTGGCGGAGAGTACAGCGTGGATCGATATAATACGGATAATGCGCAAATATGGAAGTCGGTGGACTGCTGCAGGACGTTTTGCGGAGAGGAATCGAGAACGCGAACGAAGCGGCACACACGCTCGGACGACGCTAGATTGATGGTTCGAGCATCAATTTTACGTGCGATCGAAGTTTATTGCTTGCCTGTTTGCTTTCGTTCGCATATATAACCAAAGCTGTGCGCTGGAATAAATCGCACTAGAGAGAGGGACAGAGTTAGGTCGGAGATGCTGAATTCTAGAGCGTTTCTCGCTTTTATGCCCGACATGTAACTTGGCGAAGTGGAGGATGTTTTCCCGCTCTCGTCTCCAGCCGGCTATTGTTGGCCAAAGGGATATGTACATATATATATTACCGCGGCCACGCTGTCGCTCGCGCCCAACTTTCCTCGATCTCGATCAATCAACGTTTTTTCTCCAAGAAACGAATCAGTTTCTTCAACTCCGATTCTTCGCATCCAATCTCAACCCGATTCTTTCCATCTCCGTGATCTTTCCTACCCGATGAATTTGCTCGTATTTTTACTATCTCGTCCCTTAAAAGTTGTTTTAGACTATACAGCACGGGCTGTCATGTAACGGCTACGTAGCGAAACGACCCCGATCAGGCACTTTCGAGAATGTTTTGTCCCTTTATGACAGTTGCCTGCTGGTACAATCTAAAAATTCGCATAAAATTGTCGCGTCAGTTTTCTTTGAATTTACCGATGAAAATATCGAAAAAGTAAATATTTTCGTAAATTCGTCGTATTCTTGATGCGCGGAAAATTTCCGATTTCGTAACCTTCGATAGAAGCTTTTTCGGACGATACCAAATATTGACCCCTTCGGCAGGTGGCGATAATCGACATTCGTAATTTCGTTTCGAAACTCCGGTGAATCCGGGAGGGTCAATATTTTATTTCATCCAAAAAGAATTTGTAATCGAGTTCTATGAAGAGTCTGAAAGCGAGGCAAATTTTCTTCTCGCTTTTCTCATTAATCCGAACATTTTTCTCCGAACGACGACGATTCTTCGTAAAGGGCCATCGTGCAAGAGAGTTTCAGGCGATAACGCGCTTTGACTCAGCGCGGCTGATAAGCTTGTGCCGAGTAAACAGGTTATCGTACGAGGGTTATAACAGCTACGAAAACTTTGTTACGAAGTTGGCTGAATTATTAGTGACACACGTAGGTGTGTATACGCCCTTTGCCCAAAGTGGAGAATGTCCCTGTGTATCAAAATAGGCCACGCGACTATAGGCCATAACCTCTCGTACCTCCCTAAAACCCGTGGTTCCACGTCGTACTCTCTCTCTCTCTCTCTCTCTCTCTCGCTCGTCCAACTAAAACGCGCCACGGGAAATTGCAATATCTATCTAGACGTTTATATACGCGCGTATATATACTCGTGCGTATATTGGTTCTCGCTCGTACGAGTGATAATGCCGCTTGTATACCTCGAAGCTCACGAGTGTATGTACATTCCTGTCCCACGTAACGGGACATCGTGCGGCAAAGTTGTAACCAACTTGGTAAAGCTCTCTCGCTCTCGCGTCCCGGTGTAGCGTTATATACGAGAATTGATAACGCCCAACTTGTTAATGTATTCTCGGATCACCGCGTCCCGTTTATGCAAGCTCGCACGTGAAAGGGAATTGCGCACCGGGAAGCTTTCATTACCCAACAACGGTCATGCTTTGACTTCATTCACTTCGCGATAATTATTTACAAAATTAACAATCATCGTGCACATGTGCGACCATTATTATTATTGCATATATTTCAAATTTTTATTCAATTTACAAAGTCGTTAATTTTTCATATTCAATTAACGGGGCTGTCTTGTTGATGAAATAACTGCAAATTAAAACAATTGATTTATTACCTCGAATTAATGAGCGAAATTCGTTCGAATTATTCTCGATTATTAAACATTCATAGATGAGGCGAACTCCAGCGAAGATTTATCTTGCTAATTGGTACCGGAGCCAAGATGATAATGTATGAAAATTATTATCATAGGGAGATGTGAATATCCTAATTAATGGCCGTAATGATAATAACAATAATAATAGTAATAATAATAATAATAGTAATAATACAAAGTGGGATAAAATAAGTGACTGTGGAAACTTGGAGCGTCCATTAACGAGAGAGAGAGAGAGAGAGAGAATGAACGAGGATATGACCTCGCGCCCCAGTGAGTCTCAATGGGTCCTCATCTCTCCTGTCACGGGTCGATTATTCCAGTAATTATTCTAGTGATTATCGGATATCCGCTGAGTCGGGATCTCGATCGATAAAAGCCAGAATCTTGGATTTGGGCGACGTCTTTTGCCAAGCTGCTGTCTTCCTATGTACCTAGTCTATATATACGTGACTATGGTTATACATGCAAAATCTCTGACGTGTCTTTCCTCCAGCGATGCCACGAGGCTGTGTTGGAATATCTCACCGAGTGACGTCTCCCACCCAAGGGGCCTAACGAGAATCCAATAATCCCCAATTCTACGCTTCGATGCACAACAAATAGAAGTTTACTCGAAAAGGTCGTCGATATAGACACGGTGGTGATATATAGAGTGTCTTCAGCCCATCTCGAGATCGAATATCCCATCGTGACCTAAAAAAGGACAGAAACGGTAGTCAATTTTAGAGTGAACAAATTTTCAAAGAAATGTTTTCTTTTTCACCGTTTACGTCAATGTGTTGAAGCCTTTGGTCATAAAATTTTAATTCTTTTGAACAAAAACATTGAAAAATAAAAAAAAAGCTTTCTCAATTTTTATCATCCGTATCGCGTTTCTCAAAATAGCCAGAATATTCGAAATTTCCCGTTTAGTTGCCTTATCTCGGCGACAGTTCGTCCGGCATAAGTTTAATTTCAAACGTTAAAAATATACCGAATGGTTGATACCGACTGAAATTCGTTTGTGTCAGTCCTGTTGAAACATCGGGGCAACTTGATTAATTTGTCACTGTTGTTTTACCGAGAGAACAAAATATCGCAATGACGGCATTGTCGTCCCGTCCGACCGCTGCGCTCTTATTCTTCGATATTACCATGAGCAAAAAAAAGAAGAGTCGAACGAAGGGCTAGCACGGCGTTCGGCAGAAAGAACAGTAGTAACGGCAGGAAGAAGTGGAAACCGATAACCGCAATAAATAACGCTCGCCAAAGAGCGCGAGAAAGGGAGAAAGGCGAGGGCGCGTAACAAAATGCAGAAAGCGCGAGAAGAGTAGAAATAGGGGGTGGTAGGGCTCTCGCCATTCTCGCGGCTACCAAATTACACAATTTGCGGATGTAACGATAACGTAGAGGGTGGAAAAACTTTGCTTCCTTTTTTTTGTGTGTGTGCTTCCTCTTTCTCGAAGTGCCCGGTATGCGCTTTACCAAGCCGGTCCGCTTGCCCCCCCCCCTCCCCCTTTCGCCCCGTGTACACAAGCTATACGCGAACAAATGGCTCGGACGCCAAGTCGCATTTTTCTTTACCACTGCGGCGTAATTACTTATTGGTCCCCGCGGCTGCATGCTGACTCGGTTTATTACTATATACACCCATACATACATATATATATGTATATAGCTATGTATTGTCTACATAGACGGTGCCAGGCACCACCGGAAGTTCCGTTCTCCAGGACGTCTGAAACGGGTCTCGAGAGCATCGCCCTTCCTCCCGTTTCCTCTTCGCACACATACATATATATATATCCGCTACGACGATTTATACGATAGAATGGAAATGGGCCGGTGTATTGCAAAGTCCTCTCTCTGTCTCGCTCACTTGAAAAGAAAATACATTGAAAATGTAGAACGATGAGGAAGAGGGCCTTTATTTCTTTCTTTTTGGCTAGAAGGAAAGTTAAAGAGCTTTGACCTCGGCCATTCGCGGATTATAGGCCGGCGGGAGGGGGGAAGGAGAGATGGCGCTATTTCTTTAATCTTCGGATATTAATTTCTGCGAACGAACGAAGCGTACGGGGAGAGCTTGATTCAATTTGTCACCGGTCATGCGCCTTTGGCTTTTCTTACTGGCAGGGTTATAGCTGTGAGGAGGTGACTTTTATCCTTGTCCCACCACTCTACATGGCTCATAACGTCTCTCAGGTGTCCTTTATATACATTATAACCTCACTAGGTATATATATATATATATGTATAGAGATATATGTGTAAGTGTGTATATAAGGTTCCGTGTCTCTGGAGTACCGTCCGTCTCGCGTCGAGCGTCCGGCGTGGCAGGACTTTTCGCTCGAATCCACCTGATCGTCTTGCTCTCTGTATCACGAAATTTTCGTCCTGCTACGAAGCCTTTCTCGTCTCATCCCTTCTGCTTCTTCTCGCGCTTGCCAGTTTCTCGAGTAGCGTGTCTCGGATCGCGGAAGATTCTCCTCCAAGCTCTCCTACTACTTCTGGCCCTGGGTCTCAAGTCTTCTTTGCTCTCCTTTCATCCGTTGAATCGCTTTGGTCTCTCGTCTCCTCTCTCTCTCTCTCTCTCTCTCTCTCCCTCTCTCTCTCTCTCTCTCTGTCTCTCTGGTATCCAGATCTTTCTGATAGCGCAAAGATGCGGCTCTCGAGGGCACTTGGCGATCTGGTAGACCCACTACAGGGAACACTATACCTGCCTCTATGTACTATATATAGTTCAGCGAATATATATATGTATAAGTAGAGAGAAAGGAGAGAGAGGGAGAGAGAGAGAGAGAGAGAGAGAGAGAGAGAGAGAGAGAGAGAGAGAGAGAGAGAGAGAGAGAGAGAGAGAGAGAGAGAGGTACGCGCTCGACTCCACTAAGCTCGACTTTCCCGATGATCTCCCCTGGCGAGAGTACGAAACGCTCTTGCGCCCAAGATACGCGAGACCTCGGAGTGTCTTACCCTAACCCCCCGCCCCTACCACCCCCTGACGTCACATCGGGAAAATTTGAACTCCGGTGGAGGACGTTTCTGGTTTCCATCGGAAGATCCTGTGTGCAGTATAGCGCATTTCCGCGTCGGGAATCATCCTCGTGTTCCGAGAAGCGCACGAGAGACGTTTTCATACCCCCCGCTCTGAGTCAAACCGAACGAGAGATATACACGCGTGTGTTATATTCGCGAGACTCTCTTCTCTTCCGATCTGTTACTTTTTATCATGCTTCTCCCATATCCCATACGTATATTTCTAAGGATCCTTATTCGCATATGCATTGAGATATATCGCGTATGCATGCGTATTTACTTCCGGGAATTGGGATATGCGCGTAGAGTACAGGTCGATCCTTCGAGAGACGTGAGTAGGTCTCGAAAGTAGCCGTGGATCTTGGCAATTGCAACCCTCGATATCGAGCAATGAAATTTCACTTCAAAACAAACAATTTTGTAAATACAAAGTTAAATAACGAATAAATGAAAACAAAAATGATAATGGAACAATATTATCGCGAATCAATTATTTGACAATTAAATTTCTATCATATCGTATAATTATTTACTCGAGTCCATTTGGTCGTGTCAATCGCGAGCGAGAAATTTCCCGCGATCCGACAGCACGCTCGACAAAAAGAAAAGAATCAACCACCCATACCCCCTCGTCTGAGAAAAACCTTCGGGACACGAGAAGGGTGAGCATCAATCCGTTTTCGGTGGAGAAGATCAGCCGCGCGAAATTGGCCCCGACGCATCGCAGGCCGAGAGAGACACATACGCCGGGAGCACGAGAGACAACCCTCATTTGTTCGTCTCTCGACGTTCGAAATCTTTGACCCTCACCCCGTCCTCGTTCTCTTCTTTCTCACCCTCTCTCAGTCCAGGAGAGCGGTTGAGGGGAGAGATATGGCGCTGTGTTCAGAAATCGAGCCTGACGGATCGCGACGCTCTCACGGACTTTTCTTCATCCACCCTCCCTCTGTCTCTATATAGATATTTACGTACTTGTACGTAATATACTTAGCAAACCATTTTCGTACACGACGCGATGATGGTTCTTACATATATATAAATATATATATCTAGACTTGTAAATCTACTCGTCTATGGGCATCGAACTTTTCTCTTACACCAAAAAGTCTTCTTCTCTGTGTGTCGCGTAATCGAATGATCGCCACGCCGAGGCTTATACATCTCGGGCCAACATTCTCTTGTGTATATATATATATAAGAGTAGGTGTACATTTTCAGTACGACACCTTTTATGCGAGAAGAACGCGAGACGGTGCGAATCTACTTATCTCGGAGCGCGCGTTGAGACTTTGGGCACTCTCACTGTCTCTTTCTCTCTAGCACTCGGTCTCGAAGAAGCGCACGCAGAATCCACCGGAGAGACGAAAGAACCGAGGGTGAAAAGGGAGAGCGAGAGAGAGTAATGCCATCAGAAATACTTTTCCCCGAAGGGTATATAAGATCCCGGGACGTTTGAGAAGCCGGTGGGTCTCGGATAGAAAGACGAAGAGATGCCACCCTCCCACCCCTCTTTCCACGGAACGCGCGAGTGGCCAACCCTCTTTCTTTCTCTCTCTCTTACTCTGTCTAAGTGCACGCTCGGGCTAGGGTTACCACTATAGAGCTTGTAATATAACCCCCTCCGCGACCGATGTCTTTGGGGGTTGCTGCTTGCCTTTCGCTCTCTCGTTGCGTTCTCTCCCTTTTTCCTATATACATACATATATGTATATGTATCCAAGGAGAAGGAGAGAACCGCCGAAAAAAGAAAGAAAAGGGGATCGGACGGGAATCTCTCTCGCGTAATGGTATTTTCCAGCGAGAAACGCCGCACCACCCAACCTCGACCGTATATATTCCTCTGTAAGGGTGCCTATAGTAGCTATATATATGTAGACCAATGTAGATGGTGTTTGCCCTCGGTTAAAAGTTTTTGGCGATATCGAGCAAGAAAAAGAATTCACGATATATATACGTATACAAGCGAAAAACAGGCACGACTTCCGGGTTTCGTGCGATCACGCGGGATTCGGTGATGGGCCTCATCCCCTCTGGCGAAGGGAGAGCAAACCTTAATACTTATTTTTTCTTCTTCTTCCGATCGAACGCCTTCTATTTCCCTCGAATTCTTTTCCTCAATCCCGATTTCACATTTTGTTTTTAACGTATATAATTCGACGAAAGGTCGCGAGAGGAAATGCGCGGGTAAATTTTTTGGTCGCGCGTTTTAAAGGGTCGTGGCTCGATGGTTTATACGAATCGTGGAAATCCAGGGAAATTATACCGTGCAATACGTTACGCGTCTCTTCGGTGACGTTATTGGAGATAACAAAGCGCGTCAGGCGATGGATGGATGGAATAAAAATTATATTTGGCGAATGGGGCATGGACTATTCTTGTCACTCTCGTACCTGGCAAAGCTCTTGCATTTGCGTCACTATCGTTACCCGTCGCTCGGCCATGTATAATTGCTGAAGTTACGACGATATATCACAGGGGGTGAAAGAGAGGGTAGAAGAGAGGGACGGAGAGAACGGTCCATTTTGTCGTTATATCTCCAGATTTGTAACACCAAATGTGTGTTTCCACGATACCTCGACGTTGATATATGTGCGGCGCGATATACACGGAATTTTGTGGTGGCTCGTGGACGTATTAGTTTTCTTTTTTTTTTTAATTTTTGTTGTTTTATTTTTTTTGTCAAAACTCGTACAAATATCGTTGACCTTTTTTTTTTTAGTTCGCTATGAACTCGCACTTGATACTCCAACTTGGTGATATTTCATAGCAGACTGTGCCATATTTCATTAAATATGTCTCGTCAATAGTACAGCGTGTAATAACTGCGGCCGTGTGGTTTATTAGAGTTTAATCAAGAACTCGCGCCCACAAATTTCGACCGGTACACGTATTCGCGTTGCCGCGAATCCGTATAAACCAGAAGAGCCAATAAACTCCGTTATCGGAAATTTTCGTTGTTGAGCGACAAGGATAGACGTTAAGGGCTGGGGGTAAATATTTATTGTAAATTCGCGAAATTGTATAATGACTAGAGCGCTAATTAAAAAGTTGATCAGCCGTAGGAGAAATTGATTTCGTTATCGCCACGAGCGTATGCGACGTTGAAATAATTATTTCATATACTCGTGTAACGACGCAAAAAGTGTCTCGATACGAAAACAAATATTGCCGGTCTCGATTCGAACGTTACACCATAGCCTTAATAATTCCACGAATCGAAGCTTTCGATCGCGTTATATTTTCAACGTCGTTTTATTTTCAAATAACAAAAAAAAGAAATAAAATCGCGTTACATTATTCGTCGTTGGAATACAAAGCGAGATAATTTTCGATGAAAATTCCCTTTTCATTCGAATGTTACGAAAATTATTGCACAAAAGTTCGACAAAGCCTGTTTCAATATCTCAAGGTAGAGATTTTGCGCAGGGTGGATCGCTCTGCGGGAGGTACAGAGAGCATCGCACTGTGCGGAGGATTATGTGCTCTCGAGCGAACCATATCTTGCCATGAGAGAGAGAGAAAGAGGAGGGAGGAAAAGAGGAAAGCGTGTCCCTCCACGCCCACCGAGTCTCGCTCTCCTCCCTGCAGAGGACCAGGCGGAGAGTCAATAGCCATTGTACTTTAAACAAAGAGCCGCCGAGCGAATTGTAATGGGATTCAGTGAAAGAAGATCCCTAGGAGATAAAGGGGGAGTTGGTCCTGTTTCCTCTGGCTCTGGCCATGTCGCTCTTCGATATTCCTCGCCTGGCTCTCTACCCACTCTTCTACCTTTCTCTCTCTCTCTCTCTCTTGCTCTCTTTTCATACCTGTCGCCCGATTTCTCAATTATTGAAATATCTCTCAAAGTCCCTAGTAGGCGTTCACCGGCTCTTTCTCTCTTTCTCTCTTTCTCTCCCTCGCGCTCGGTTGAGTGACCCATTGACTCCGGACAGCGAATCGCGAGACTCTCGCCGGGAACAATGATATTTCATTCGAACATATATATAGTTATAAAGATTTCGAACGTCTTTACATTGAATGGAATTAAAAAGCGTTGAAATTGACGATATTCTCCGTGAAAAGTTCACGAAGGCAAGTATCGGTTGGTAGGGGATAATTGTCCATGACGATGGGACTCATAACGCCGGAAAATATTCAATAATATTATCAAAGTAAAGATTATTTTAACATGGACGGAAGGTGTATTCGCTTTATCAATTTTCATTCCGTTAATTCTTAATAATACGATCAATTTGTGGCTCGTTTCAGACTCCGATAAATGTAAATGCTCTCGAATAAATTATCTATCAGCTGGATGGTGAGCGATATGAACAATTAATTACTGTTTCATTAAATTAACAATCTGTTTTTTTCTATTCAATTAGATAAATAGATTTGTCGTTGATTTTGTTAATTTGCAAATTTTGTAATTCCCTATGATCTGTATCTCGATATAAGAAAATCTTCTCGCTTCGATTGAGGAGAGAAGAAAAATCTTGCGCGTGGTTTTCTCTCGAAGCATCCCCCCTTCTTCCCCGGCAACTGCCGGTGCAACTACATTAATGGGAGCAGTAACAGCAGAAGCAGCAGCAGTAGCGGTCGGAGAGCAACCGAACGTAGAAAAGCTGTAAAACTTTTCCAATTGATTCGACTTAACTGGCAGTAGAAAGTGCATCGCGGGAATCAAGCCAGGACGAGAGATGCTTCCATCCCCCAACCCCCGGACCCTAAAGCAAAATATAGCCGAAAGTTGCTTAGCTCTCTCTCTGTCTGTCTGTCTGCCCCTCTCGTTTCCCCGAAGAGAACAGAGAGAGAATCTCTGTACCGAAAGAGCGCAACTAAGTTATCCAGCTCTACCCCCGTTCTCCACTCTCTATAACGCCGCACTTCCTTTGTTAATCGAGCGAACGTTTTGCCTTTTTGACTTCGAGCGAGAAAACCGCCACGAAGGGTTTTCAAAACTTTTCCGCCCTGTCGACGATCCGACACACTGCAAACGTTTGTTTTGGCTAGGCTTTTGGATCGACGTGAGAAAAATGAGAAAACAAAGCTGGAATCACGATTTTGCAAATGGTAAACGAATTTTCATATTACGGGTCGTTGGTCAATAATAGGAACAAAATAAGCGTATGAAGAATCGAGTCAGGGCACGTGTTTCTGACACCTTGTTCCGTTTCGCCCGTACACGGATCGACCAAATAAACGATATGGAATAATCAAAAAGACAATGGCTGATCGAGGGTGGTCATCGGGAAGCGGGAGAGAGGCTTGTGGGAGTTAATTGAAAGCGCGGGCGTACGGATCTTTATTGTGCGCGACTCGTGCGGATCAGCGGAAATACAATTCCACGGTTGATTAGCCGTTGGTTCTCTTTATCTCGGTCTCTCTCGGCCTCTCTCGCGCTTCATCGGTTAAATCCTTTTGATGTTCGTCGAATTAGCGATCAACACGGTAAAATGACAGCAAATGTCGAAAAACAGGTCCCTCTCTCTCTTCCTTTCGCCTCGTCAATAATCGCACGATTTTTAATCATAAAAAGATAAACGAACGTTCTTCTTCTAAAATTTGAATTCATCGTGTTACAGCGCAACGAAGATAATTCAGGATTTCTTTAACCTTCGGATCTTGCCTCGTGATAAAATTAGCGGTCTTAAGCGTCGTTTTTAATTCAAGGCGTGAACAAGATACGCTCCGTATAATCACCGGAAGGAGGGTTGTCTCGAGCCACTTGGGCGTAATCCCCGCGGATCATCTCTGGATAAAAATCGTCTCTCTCAAAACTAGAGTGACTCGACACGATTCGACTCTCAGAACGGAATTACCTTCAGCTATCACGCCGACTTACGTCATTTTTTATTCTAAATGCATTTCACTATTTCTTACCTACATACATATATATCTATATATCGTTGTATTTGTCTTCTTAAAATTATTAATTTTTTCTCGCTTCCTTCCCTCTAAGATGCCTCATAACGTCGTCGACAGAGGAGCTCAAGCCCGAAAGCCATTTGTGCTCAAAGAATTTTTCACCACGGATTTTCCGCCCTTGGTGGGACGGGCGAAATGTCAAAGAAGAAAATATGCTCAAGACGTTAAAATATGAAGGGTCCTTGATGTCAGCACAACGCCGAGATTCTCCACGACATTCGAGTTGATCTTAAAGACCCGGTACACGCGCAAGCGTATTATACGCGTGTAGGAAGAGCGAATGAGTGAAAAAGGGTAGTTAAGCGTATATATATATACATATATAAAAGGGTTGCGAGACACACGAAGGGGTTGGTTATACAACGCCCAGCCGTAAGGCGACGATGCCGCTATATAAGTACATAAGGAAAGCGGTAGTAAGACGACGGGATGGAAGGAGGGTGGGTTTTGGGGTGGAAGACAGTGAAGAGACTGACGTCGTCGAGAGTTTTGCTTCCCGATGGCCCGAACTTCCCTGTGGCTTATCCCGTCTTGACATCTTGCCTCCCTGTACACATTTTCCAACGAGAGGTGCATCGAGTCTTTGCATATATACATTTATATAGATACCAGAAGAAGAGAGATGAAAAGAGAGAGAGAGAGAGAGAGAGAGAGAGAGAGAGAGAGAGCCGGGAAATACGTTTTCGAGTGCGGCATAATACAAAGATTACGGGCACATGGGCTACGTGACTTAACATAACTCAATGAAGGCCTCAGACCGAGTTAATTAAGTCTGAGGGCACGGGGAGAAAGTGAAGAGAATAGAGAATCGTCGGTGTACGACGTACGCTATAACGAGCGGAGGATGAGACACCCCTTAGGTGCGAGCTGGCACTCCCACCCCACGCATCACTCCATTCCTCATTCATTTTGCGCTACTATTATATTCCTGGTGTTGGTACACTCGACTTAGTTCAACGTATATAGAACGCCTTTCTCTTTCGGTGTTTCTCAATAGACACTCAAAGATGGGAATACGTAGAGATGCGAGAAGGACGGGGCTCGACTCGCGACCCTTCTTGCCTTATACTGCAAGGATGTTTGCGAATATTGGTTTTTGACGATGTGTAAACGGTTTTAACGAGAACGCGTGTACTACTCCGCCTCTCATGCGCACCTTTGTAACGCGTCGAAAAGCGTCGGGACGAGGAGAAAGGTCGACCAAAGTTGTGACGGTTGGTAGAGGTGCGAGAGAATGCGTGTAGATTGTCTCGAACTTTCGACGCGGTATGCCAGATTTACCCCCTCGGTTTTACCCTCCGGCAACCCCTTTTATCTATGTAGGCATATATATATATATGCATTATCATAGTTGTATATATTTTCGTCGCGCGGTCTGGCTCGTTCCTCCCGTTCGCTTTTCTCTCAATTTTCTCGGACCCTCTCCATACGAAACAAACTCCGTTGCCATTCTACCACATACCTAAAAACCCTTTCAACGGAAAGGTTTCGCGAAAGTAATATATATACTGCGAGAATAATCTTTCGCCGTCGTCGAAACAAATATTTTCGGGACTAGACGAGGGTTTTCGAACGTGCAAACTCTATTTTCACCGACGAATTCATGAAAATATTGGAAATATCGATAGTTTCGTGAGATGTTAACTCGTATCGGTGGTTCGATCGATCATTTCCTCGCGTATGTAGAAAACAATACAAAAAAAAAATATTTTTTTTTTTTCGAACAAAAATATTCACTCGTCGCTCTTTCAAATTTTGTGGAGCAAAAAGGTAAAGGGTAAAGGAGGTTGGTGGAACGCTCCTCCCATTAGTCGAACTTGATACCTGGCAGGATTAGGTCAGAAGTTGAAGCAATTAGCCCAGTTTTGTCGATCTCGCGACCGCGGAAAACAATGGCGGAAAGTTGCTAACGACGTCGTGCCGAGAAACAAAACAGCGAGGGGGGCGGCCCGCCCCCTTCCCCGAATGAATGCGAGAACCACCCTACAATTTTCTACATTCCAGCAGTTGCTGTTTGCTTGGCCGCTGGCCCACCTGTCATTGCTTTAATCGTCGGCTCTATCACGCGCGTTATCGCTAAAAACCACTTTTCATCCGTATTCGTTCCAATTATCAACGCCACCCCCGCAAAGTGTCGAGCTCTTAATAATAAAATTAATTTTTCGGTGTTAATCGGTTTCCCGTTTGTTACGAAGCTGCAAAAAACCGAAAAAGAAACAGAAATTTTTGTCTCTCTTTTTTGCATTTTAATGACCCGCGCACATGTTCTCCACCTGTGGTCAACCCCTCGAGGGACCGCGACAGTGTCTCCTCGTCGAGTTTCGCGTATGGGACACGAGGAGTACGCTATATAGCGTGGCTTATTAACATTTTGTTTCGAAGGTCCCTTTCGCGAAGCCCCCGACAGTTTGGGTACAAAAAAGTCCTTGGCCATTATGCTAATCGACGCGAGGCCACGTGTCTATAATGGCTCACTTTTACGTTTGGACACAAAACGGCTATTTGCAACGCGAGATTTCTCCCCCAACGTTCTCGAGAGAGTGAACTTCCACCCCTTCGCCGTTCCTCCGTGCTACACACACCTACACATATACACAGATATATATCCGTATATAGTTTGAGATCGAGATTGGGGGCAATAAATTTCAATGACCGATTAGCTCTCTTCGGTATCTCGAAGCATATATTCCACCCTCGGTTATAACATTTTAATAAGATCGTGGAAAATAATAAGCGAAACGTTCCGGTTAATGAGAATTTCGGGGCGAAAGTCCGCCAGATGGGGAACGAGTCGTAAAAAAAGAGGAAGGGGTGAGAAATATCCCCTCGCTCTTTTGCCGTATCGCTGACAGAGAGAGCGAGAGAGAGAGAGAGAGAGAGAGAGAGAGAGAGAGAAAGAGAAAGACGGATAGGAGGAAAGACAAAGTTTAAGCAGACACGACGACTTGTCTATTAAGAGGCTGCGACGATTTTAAAGTTACGATAATATCGTCCGGTAATTACGGGGCAACTTCGTGCTCACGGCAGAGCCGGGCAAACGGGGGGTGTAGGTTGCGCAATTAAGCGGAGAGCGAGGTATAAATATTTCGTCGGAGCACGGTAAGTTCTCCTGAAGACGAGAGGGTGGGGGAGTGGGGGGTGTACGAAGAAACGAAACGCCGAGAGTTAAAACACTGCAAGAAAAAGGGCAAAAACGGCGTAGGGAGAGAGAGGGATCTTAGGCACGCGGGCAAGAGAGTTAAGTTTTCAACCGGCAGAGGGAGAGGGCGCGGATATGCCAGTGCCATCAGATATCACTGAATATACGAGCGGGGTGGCTTATTTCCTCTTACATATTACTTTTCAGCAGGGGAGAGAGAGAGAGAGAGAGAGAGAGAGAGAGAGAGAGAGAGAGAGAGAGAGAGAGAGAGAGAGAGAGAGAGAGAGAGAGAGAGAGAGAGAGAGAGAGAGAGAGAGAGAGAGAGAGAGAGAGAGAGAGAGAGAGAGAGACTCCGGCGTCGTTATTTACGTTACTTACACTCGTAGTCACCTTCCCCTCTCTCTCTCTCTCTCTCTCCCAGGAGCCATAACACATCGCTACAGATGCACTCCATGTCGTTATCGCGAATCTTCCTTTTTCCCTACCGCATCAGGCGCGAGATCTTCAAATCTTTTTGACGATACGAAACGCCACCGAAAAACTCTCCGCAGGAAATTCGATAGGGTTAAAAATGACTCAATTTCCTGTTAATATTCAACCATAGCCAGACAATATCCTTATTCCTACCACGAATACGAATAAAACAAAAGACGAAGAAAATTGGCAATAGCTATGAAGAAAAAGTTTCAAGACCTAAATTTCAATTATCTTACCGACATTTCGTAGCATTTAGGATCGCTTTAATCCTATGTGGGATCTTTCGCTCATGAATCTCACACCGGAAGTTTACTTTCTCGTCCAAAGCGCGGCGCTACACTCTTATCGCATAATCCTCGCCGATCCCGCGATGTTTGCCACAATCGAGGGAGTTTCCTTGGCAAGAATCCCAAATCCCCGTAAGTGTCACGGGTCATTCCCGAACTCGCTGGTTTGGAACGAAAGATACGATACATTCGCCCAACGATTATACGATTAGCTATAGCGTACAAGACGTATTTATATATAGCTTTAGTTTGCTAGGACCGGTCGTCTAACCGAGACTCTCGCTACAACGGGTCCATCGTCTTCGTAGATAGCGCGCTCCGGAGAACTGTGGAATCCACCTATCCGCGTACAATTCATGCATAAGCTTCCATCTCCATAAAGGAGTTAGTGGCGTCATCTACCAACGCGGTCCGGGCTGTGTACTCATGTTTCATGAGGCTTTACCCCGTGGGCACTAAGCCGATGTCGACCCACATACTATCCGAGCCAGAACAACGAGACCAGCCACGTTAAACAACCCCCCCACCCCTTCCCGTTAAACATCGTCACGCTCCAAGCTTGGTTACACCAAGATATCCTTATCTTTACATTGATGAACATATTTCGATAATTTGCGTGAAATTTTCATATAAAAATCGACGATACGAAGTTCTCGTGTATGATTAACATCCACACGCCTGGAAGAAAAAAAAAGTAAATCGTGCACTCGAGGGAAACCGGATGGTTGCCAACATGGCAAAGCCTCCGGAGTGATCACCCGTTAAAAGCTGCGACGTATCTCTCCCTCTCTCTTATCATCCCTCCCTCTCCCACTCTGCCTTTTCTTAAGAGTAGATTTATGAGTAAGTCAGAGGAGAGAGAACCGAGTCGGTCGGAGCTTACTTAGCCAGAATGGTGAGCCGCCAACGTGTCTACTGGAGCCGTTAACGAGCGCTTAAATTCTGCAGAAACGTTCTCGTGTACAATTTTCATTCAAACCCCCCCACTACCCTTTCATCCCTCTCTGGCCATTGCGCGTATGTCGCGTTAAATGTCCCCCCAGACTTCCCTTTTGAATCGTCGCTATACAGTACGAATAACACGACTACGCTCGGTGTACCGGAGAGTGGCACACTCCGGAAACGAATGAGCGTGAGATTTGAGAAGAACCGGAGAATGGAAGAGAAGCGAGAGAAGATGTTAAGTAAAATATAGTAGGAGACGATGGAGGGGGATAAAACCGGCTGAAGAAAGTCGTTGCTGACTCGGCAATCCCATAGTCGTCTCTATGCTCGAAACTATTGTTTCTTGACTGTGTGTATCTCGTTGCCAATGCTTTTTACACGACGTATATATATGTACGTTTTATTCGGTTGGCTCGCTCCCACGAAAACGCTTGACAGTTCCTCGTTCCTTCTTCATCTCTCTCTCTTTTTTCACCCATTTCTCTAGATATATACGTAGATACATAGGTGTATGCCGTATCGCTCTAACTCACCGTGGCTCATCGCGACTCGAATATATATTACTCGTACGCGTGGTGTGCAAGCAGCGGAATAGATGCATCTAGAATGAGGTCGCTCGTGGAGAGGTTTTTGACGCGATACTCGACAACGACGCCTCGTCGTCATCATCTTCTTCGTATTCTTCTTTTTTCCCTTGCACGTATATATAGGTCCCGGAGTTTCCGTGAAGAATTTCTGCACCTTGACAAAAAAAAAACAGAAAAAAAGCTTCTGAGAAATGGGAGAAAAAAAGTGCCGCGAGTATATTTGCTCCTGGAACAAGGAAAAATCCGCATGTCATCTCGCCACTCGTTGCGAGATGGTCCTTACGAACGGAGAAATTAAGGAGGATTTGATGGTGAAATTGACATAAAAAAAATGGAGATATTTTATCGAGTATACCGACGTCGGGTTGGAAGATTTGCCGAATAAAATTGTGCATTCGAGAAGAAATAATCGTTTATACATATATATATATATATATATATATATATATATATATATATATATATATATATATATATATATATATATATATATATGTATGTATGTATGTATGTATGTATGTACATACATGTATGTACAGATATATATATATGGATGAAAATCTACGAGATATTTTATGGTCCCTAAACTTGGATCTTATCGGCTCTCGGGGAGCGTGAAGCGCAAGAGGTACTCGACGAGAGGTTCTCTCCCTGGTTCTCGACCTCGGCGCCCCTGACAGGACCAGCAGTCGTTTCGAAACTTTATAACGACGACGTCGCCACGCCTGTGGAATTTTTTCATTTCTCCCAACCCTGGAACGAAACTTATAGTACATGGTAACCACGCGCGCTTTCGTGTACAAACCACCTTTCTTCGTACGTGTATATATACAGATTTTTTGCATATATGTATTACACAGGTATATAGGTGTAGGGCTTTTTACGTAGGCGTCCCGAGTGGCGAAGACGCGCTCGTGCGGCGTAATTTTCAATTACGATAGGGTTATATCGAGTCCGAAGACGAATGAGAAAAAGTATGCGTCAACTCGTTCGTACGAAGGAGTAACGAAATATTGGCAAGTTGGCGACGTCGTCCGTGAAAAATAAGCGTCTGAATAAAAAAAAAAAAGAAGAGACTGTATATACGTCCATTACCTCGAGTATGCCACCGGGAGGTAGGAAGAGGGATGAAAAAAAGAAATTCGATTTCACGTTCTATTGTCGAGATGAGGAAGTCGCCACCCCATTTCGCGAAATGCTTCGATTACTCGCGATAAAATTCGTCAAGGGAGCGCCGAGCGTTTCTCTCGCGAAGCAAGGAGCACGCGATTGCTTCTCCCGTCCCGTAATTAAAAGAATGATTAGGTACGGGCGTCTATATCGCGAATGAACGCGCCTTATTCCCGGTACGGTTGCGCACAATCGATCTCCCCAACTTTCTCCCCCGCAAGCTTCTCGTGTCTCTTTTTTCAGCTCTTTTTTTCTTTCTCGTTCTTCTCTCGAGTGGTTAGTCGAGCGAGAAAGCAAGACGAAAAACAGGGAAAAGAGATTTGGGCGCCAGTTGAACGGAGCGTAACGATCAAACACGAGAACACATTTGCCAAGTGCGTCGTCTTGATTTTTTTCAACTTGACGCACCTTGTAGAATTCAACAGTAATATGTAAATTATAAAATAATTTACAATCTTCTATTTATCAATAACATACGTATGTATATAAACGTAGATTCCTCTCAACGTTGCTTCACGCCCGACAAAACGAAATTTCGCAATTTCCAAAATTCCAGCTTACTTCGATACATCCATACATAAAATTTGTTTTCTACGTTCCTCTGACCAACTGTAGGTAAAGAAAAAAAGCTCGATACAACGATACATACATATATATATATATATATATATATATGTATGTATCGTTGTATCGAGCTTATATATATATATATATATAAACGTATCCGCGAGTACGTACATGCGTGCAAGGACGAGGATAGAGAGGACGATTTACAGCGCCCGAGTGTTCACTACCTCGCTCAACTCGTGCATTCTCCCGGATCTACCGAAACGAGAGAGAGCGAGACAGGGAGAGAGAGATATCGGGAGTGGAAGAGAAAACGATATTTATCTTGCGCTTCGGGACATGTATGAGTTCTCTACAGAGAGCGAGAGAGAAAAGCATGTCGGAATAAAGCCGGAGCGGTAATGTCATGCTAAGATCAATTTTGTATTCCACGCGTCACTTCGCAGATTCGAGTTGAGCGCCGTAGCACCGAGAGCCCCCGTCGAGCTTTTCGAAAATTCCAGCCATTATCACGAAGCTGTTTCCTATCACAGAGGTACTCGTGGGCGTTTCCCACCAACTCGTGCCTTCCACTTCTCAATCCGGTTACACACGCTATAAACATACGTTACTCCGGGAACGAGCGACACGCGTGCCGCAAAAGTTGCTATGAATTTTCATACACGCGAAAGGGAGAACGTTATCTCTCTTTCCGACACGTGTGCATTCCTTATCGATTCGTGCTTCCCCCTCGTATTGAAGAATAACGTATAGATGACGATTTTTCAATTTTTTTTTTTCAATTGTATAGTTTGCTGTTCTTTTTTTATTTCCCTTCTTTCGCACGTACGTCGCCCGAAGGACGAGACTTTTTTTTCTAATCTCAAATCTCTTTCAACGGATTTTGTCACATTTTTCTGTTCGTCCCTTCTGAAATAAAATGTTGACATACTTCGATCGTGTCCTGGAATTATTGTTTCATTTAACGAGGCGTGTGTTAGAAGTTACGCGATAAGTCGAGCGTCGCAAAAAAAAGCGTACGCTTGTAGAATCGTGTTCACTTCCGGTCGTTTTGATCGCGCGCCGCAAACTCACCGCTTGAATGGCACGGACAAGGTGAATGGAGGAGACGACGAGGGTTGCAGCGGTGCTGTTGTGCTACACGCTTCTTGGACGGAAACTTGGACGAGCCACAAGGGGGCTTTGGCAGTTTAAAAGTTTCAGTGGCTTGCGGGTTTGTCGGACTCGCGGTAAAGCCCGTTCGCGCGTGATAGTTGCTTCTATCACGGCGTTATATACAAACGTACATATACATATATAACACCAATATTACTTCTTCCTGGGAAATTCGAATCTCAAGATCCCAAAACGTTCGCAAGCTGGTTTAAGATCGCGGGGTCGCGTCTTACTCCGACAGTTGCGCCCTCTAGCGGCCATCATCGTCGAAAAGGAACGTTAAACACCTTCCGAAAAGTACCAAGTTACGCTACATTGTACAGCGTAAGAACGATTCTCGAAAAGTGCCCGTGCCGTGGCTTTCGTTCTCGCTGTTACCATCGCGAAAGCAAGGTTTTCTTCGAGATCTCGAAGCCACCGAGAGAAATATATTTCACCCATGGAGAGAAGAGTGAGAGAGAGAGATAGTGAGTCGTAAGAGTTACTTCGTGGCGAAACGGATTTTACGCGACGACGATTCCAATCGGGAAAATGCCTTTTCCGCACTTGTCCGGAAACTGTTGCACCGCCCGGGGTCACACGTCTGTCTCGTAACCGAGGGAAAAAAGGGTACGGTCACGCGGAGTGGAAAAACTCCTGGCTTGGTTCACCGTAGGAATTTTCCAGCGTTGGTACTTTGGTGACGCAGTGTCGCGAGAATCGATGCAAGCGTTGGAAACGAGGGATGAATATTGTATACCGTACGATTTTGTGGATTTTCTAACAAGTTCATATCGGTCTACGAGAGTCGTTTCGAGGTTGGCTAAGGTCCTTCATCAAGCGGTCGTAGGATAGAAAATGAAGGGAGGGCTGCTAGAGTGGGAACCATAGGGAGGACAGAGGAGGGAGGGAAGTGATGGTCGCGTTAAATCGGCCGCGGAGCTACTCGTCGGGCTAATTAAGAGCATCGTAAAGACGGCAAGGATATATATACTGTTCGCTACCGTGCGCGAGAAAGGCCGCTCGCACAAGCGCGAGTGGGATACCTCGTGGCTTTACGACAGGCAATTCGTATTAATAAACGAACTTTCAGAGCTTTTGCGCGTGAATGTATTTTCCACCGACGGCAGGGAAAGACTTCTGACGTCACTGCGACTAACCGCTATGGGGAGGGAGCGTAGAGGAGAGGGGAAGCATAAAAATAATAATTAAAATGCATGAGGTCGTAGCGTCTTTAATCAACTTCCAACGGCCCATCCCCGACGTGGCAAAATTAAAATTGTTTATAGCTGATAATTAGCGATGGTTAAGTAGCAACTGAGGAAAAACGAAAACTTTGTGAATTGCCATCTTCTTTTGCACCCTCTTGGCTCGTTCGTGGCGTCTTAAGACTCGATGAAAAAAATGAGAAGTCTGCACTAGGTGTTCGTATATATAGACACATTTGTGTATGTATGGTGTGTCTCGGAGGTTGAAAATTTCATCGAAATTGCGCCGAGACGACGTAATACAGTTTCATTCAACACTCCGCTAGCGTAAGAG
This sequence comes from Netelia fuscicornis, assembly GCA_946811545.1. Taxonomy (NCBI): domain Eukaryota; kingdom Metazoa; phylum Arthropoda; class Insecta; order Hymenoptera; family Ichneumonidae; genus Netelia; species Netelia fuscicornis. The sequence goes on from OX328015.1 coordinate 1,569,717, forward strand.
GCTCAACGATCCAAATCCGGGATTGATTGTCTCCCTCGGTGATATCTTCTCCTTGCGGGATTTCGATGGCTCGAACTTTAATTGAAAATGAGAGAGGAGATGGTTTTCTTGAGGTGTGCCGAGAGAGAAAGAGACGCGAAGACAAAACAAAGGGGCGAGAGAGGGAGGGAGAGCGTCTTCTGGATCAAGAGGAACGTTGAATTCTGCCCCTTGGTTCGAACGAGCTTTCGCTCTCGAATTATTTTTATCTACCGAATTCAGCAGTTTTATCGACAATGGGAGGGGGTTGTGGTAAAAAGGGTGATGACGCTCGGGCGCGGGAGGACTGTTTTGGATTACTCGATATTACGGAATACGATAAATTCAACGATTAAAGTCCAAATAAATTTCTCACGCGTAAGAAAACTTCGCGTACAGGTTTTTGAATATATTTTACAATTCCTACATTAGCCCAATTGCAAAAGTCGAGTCTCGCCTCGTACGACTCTGGAAACGCTTGATACGATTTAAATTTAATCATTTCACTCGTCGCGTCCAACATGCTTGATTCATTGCGTAATAAACTTTCCCAACGAACCAAGACTCTCTTCGTATTTTAATCATACAGTTCCAACTACGCTACTCCTTGATACGCGGCCGAATTAAAAGAGAAAATGGGACGTATCTCGCCTCGTTCCTCGTCCCCATCTCAAATCTCTGCCATCCTCAAATTCTCCCCTCTCGCAAGCTTGCTCGCCTCTCTCTCTCTGTCTTTCTCCCTGTTGCGAGCGTTCTCAGGAGACACGAGTCTCGACAAAGTAGGTATGGCATAAGCCACGTGGCTGCACCAGTGAAATTCTCCGCGAAGACTCCGTTCCCGGAAAAGATTAACGTAGCCCGTCGTCCGAAGTCTCGGAGTGGTGTTTTCACCCTCGTCACAGAGCCGCCCCGAAAATTAGCTAACCAGGTGCTCCGCCCTTGAGAGGCTGAGAGAGAGAGAGAAAGAGAGAGAGAGAGAGAGAGAGAGAGAGAGGGAGAGAAAGAGAGATCGCGTATTCAAGAGAGACAGAGGGAGGAACCTTGAAGTGTCTGGTGTATTATAGTTAGCCCGACTACGTAGTTCCCTCGACGAAGTAGAGGGGTTTATGTTTCGCTAGCTCTGGCACTCTCTGCAACTATGCATCCAAGGCCAATTTGCCAATTAAACTACCCGCGAAGAAGAAGCGAAACTAACCGGACAAACCATCCGTGTGTTCCTACGCTACATAGCCTCGTTGTACGTATACGTACAACGAAATACCTGGACACACAAGGTTATAAGGGTTGGTCGTAACAAGTGTTAGGTGAACAAGTAGCCCAGGGTAGTCTAGCTTTCATGGTGGCATTTGCCATCCGGTAGAGTCTCGAGTTACGCGTGGTCGGTAGCGCGTTCGCCGGGCTAACCGAGAAGGGCGCTTGCTTTTCAACCCCGATATAGAAATGCACCCTGTAGAAACGAGGCCTTGGGTACGGTGGGATTGGTAAGAAAGCTACATTATTGCAGGGGGATATTCGGGCTTCACGGGCCATAGACCCCTCGGTCGCACGGCAGTAACTTAGAGCCAGCCAGTAGTAACGGCTTTGGTACGCGTGGGTTATTTGCCCTCCCCTTCCCCTCCCCCTCGCTGTTTCCGCCCCTCCTCTTTCTCACCGAGCTTCTCTAACGAATGGGAGAACCCTTTCTACTACGGATGATCTCGATAGCTCGCGTGCCGGCCTGGAAAAGCACAGTCTCGAGGTCACCTTCCCTCGAGTCCTGGACTGCGGGATATAACTTTGCCACGTCGACCGTCTCTCCCTCCCTTTCTCTTTAAATTCTCCTCCGTCCGTCTCCATTCTCCTCTTTTCTTTGTCGTGTATCGCGTATAGCTCTCGGTGCAAAGCTTCCACGTTGTACTCCACTTTTATTGGAGCATTATCCAGCCAGATAATATACGGGAACACTGTACGAAATGGAACCAACCCTTCCTGCCCTCGAGTTACCCCTCTCTGCCACTCTTTCGCTCCGATCTCGGGTGCAAAACCGCAAGAGCCGGTATTTTTCCTCGTGACGATGACGGAAATGGAATAACGAGTCTGTTGCTTGAAAACGAATTCTTACGATTCTCTTATCTCTCAATTTTCTTATCTTACTCCACTCTTCTCGCGAATCTCACGATTCTGATGGGTTTTTGCGGGACGCTTGCAACGCGCAGTTCAATCGCTTCTAGATTTTCCACCCTTTCTTCCCCGAGGAACTTGGCTTTCGTTCGACGCTACATTTTGCGATATGAGTCTTCTTCCAGTCTTTTTTTCGAGAGACAAAAAAGTTGTTCACGCTTGTACAAAAACGCGAGAAAAGTCAATTGAAGGAAGGATCTAGTAATACGTATAGTATTCGGCTTATATATATATTTGTAAAAGATCCGAGAGAGCGGAGAATACCTACTAAGAAATAGAGAAGAGGCGAGGCATGTAGCTCTCCTAGACGGGACGAGGACTCGCGAGTCCGGAGGACTGAGAATCCTCAGAGTTTTCAAGGAGGTGCTAAGCGATTCTGAAGTATGACTAATGCGAAACTTCGTCCTCAATCTCGCTTTCTCTCTCTCTCTCTCTTTCTCCGACACTGGAGAATGCGCAACGCCAAAGAACGTAATGCGGTTAGAGACTGCCAAATGCTCTAGAAACGAGAATATTTTTTTACCCTAAATTGAGAATCAAATTATAGAAAGTTGGCTCATTCGCAAAGTCACTCGGTCGATTAATAATAATTTTCTCAAAAAAAAAAAAAAAAAATTACAAATATAAAAGAAAAAGAAAATTAAAGTTCCGTCCGATCGATCCTCATAGACGGCAATTTTTTGTCTCCCGTTGGTTCTCGCTACGATTTGCGCCGGTTGGAATTAACTCCGAGAGTATGCAGAAAAAATTGTCGTACGTTTTGGTCGCGAGGCAAACGGCAAATGATAGTCTAGAAACGGGTTGGAGGTGTAGACGGCGAGTTGCTCTCCCTTTCGTGTACATATCCGATGTATGCTCGCGCATTTATCTATCCTCGGGATTCCGCTTGTCCTACACGCCAAAAGCGAATTCGCGACTATATTATCATATCCCTGTGGCGCCTCTGTATTATACCCATATATATATAGAGGGAGAGAGAGAGAAAGAGAGAGACTATACCGCGGAATATCACCGAGCTCTAAATTTCCTCTCGTATTTCGAGTTATATTCCCGTTGCGCTATTCCCGTAGATGATATCTGCATTAGTAATCTCCCGGCCACGTGGATCCGTGTGTCCGCGTACAGCCCGAGAGAATTAACGGCTAAAATACAGTCCGAATATACAATGCGAATTTCGCCCAGAATTGTTGATTAAATTATAGCATCTGTCCGACCTATTTACGATACATATTTTTCTCTCCTTCTTTTTTTCAGTTTCTTTTTTTAACTTGCCTCCAACCAAAAATACCCCGACAAGAAACACACTCGACTCACAAAAGTTCATTCCCTCGTTTCTATTTATACCTCATCCGCGAGCGATAATTAATTAGATATAACTCTAAATTAAAATGAAAATCATAATCATTAAACTTATCGTCGATTCGTGTACCTTGACGCGATTAAATTTATAGAAACTTGTTCAACTTCGTTCGCCGACTTACCAATATAAAATAAATTAACGTTTCTTCGTTCTCGTGTCGTATCAAAAATGAAGAGAGATAATTATTTCAAACCCAACTTGCAATAATTCTCCCTTGTAACATCGAGAGTGCAGAAGTTGAATAAACACGTGTCATCAAGAGACAAACGTTGAGAGGAGAGCGACAGAAAGGAGTAAAGATCTACTGCGTTTCGAAAACGCGCGACAAACCGAAATAAAATTCAGCGACATTACGTGAGAGGTTTTCCGCGGAGGGTGTTCGCCACGCCAGTGGAGCCAGTGGTATTTAATATAACGCGAGCCGAAGATTGGAGTGGATGCAAACACGTATAGCCGAATGCGACGTTGAAAAGCACGAGTTCCTGTCGTGTGTGTGTGTGTGAGATCGTCCGTGCTCTTGCACATATATATAACACAATGACGTACCGAACACTGTACAGTTGTACGAGTATTTAGGTACCAGAATATTACACGTAGAAAACGAGTGAGCATCGTATGTACATACGCCGGGGGTTTTAGTAACCGCGTTCGCATCGCGGGACGGATATTTACCCGACGACTTTAATTAGCATAATGAACTGTACCGTCAAGTACACTTTATAATTCTCAGCGATTTATTCATAGAAGTTGATTCCAAATATGATATTGCGTTTGATGAATTATATTACCATCGTGACATATTTCGAGAATATGGTACTTCTCCGATCCTCTCCCCTCTACTCCTGCCCCTCCGTTTCCCTGCGGCATGACGATGTACAAATGAGCTACATCTGTGGTTAAATTAACAAAGCGAGCTGCCACTCTAATTCACTCGACGCTTCGTTAGTTGATTTTAGATTCCAACATTCAATTATTAAGAGGCAACGGTACTAATTTGTATTTTCGGTAAATTTGTAGGTACGACAAGTTTATCGGAATCGAGCGACCCGAGTACCGAAACTTCAATGTTCGAGAGATACGGTTTAACAATAATTTTAACGAATTTAAATTCCGACGAGAATGATTCTTCGCGAATTTGACTTAATTGTAAGCGCTAGTCGCTCCATTGCGATTATAATCGTAATGGAGCGGCGATTCGACGATGTTCCTGCACGGTCGTTATTCTTTCATCGTAGAAACGAGAAAATCGAATATATCGTATTCATGAAATAAAATTGGACTATAAGCTGTAAACACGTACGATCATTTTTTCAATACAATTTTCAAACATCGTCCCTTGGGATTTGACAATTTCATTATTATCCCGGAGTGCGGATCGTACCCTGAACGGAGAAAGATTAGTTTTGGTGAGATTGAAAATTTCACGACTTATCGCGATTTATTTGCCTCTTTGTTTTCTGGGAAAACTGGGAGAGAACGAGGACGAACGTTTCGTCGCAGCAACGCTTCGAATGTAAGTCAACTCGATATATATTACGGTTGTACGAAACGGAGGAAGAAGGGCCCGCCGGTGTTATCGAGCCAACACTATAGTCTTCTCTCCTCGCCCCTGTTTCTCTCACTCCTCGCGAGCCGAGCGCTGGCCGTTACCCTTATCGGCTCAACAAATTTAACTTGATTTCCTATACGGACTTTGTCGGAGCTCCGGGGAAATACAGGAGGCCCGCCAGCCTGCTCTATACACCGCACAGTTCGCAACGCTCCTTCTCGTCTAAATTCGCTTTACGATAAAGGATAAACCTTGGCAGGCGATCTATAGCTGTGCGCATATATATATATATACATATGTACCTATATATATGTATATATGTATATAGGTATCCCGAGGAGACTCTAGTGGCACATACAGACCGATTTCACCGTGGCGATCTCGCTCTCGTCCGTTCCCTCACGGATCTCTCTCCTCTTGACCCAGGAAAAACTCTCTTTTTACTCGATTCTTATTTTCTTTTTTTCTATCTTTGCCGTACCACCACCGTTCGTGTGTTGAAAACTTTTTTATCTCACAACCGACCGCAAGAAAACTGTACCTTCGCTCCATCGGCACTGCAAAAAACTTCGTACCATTTTTTTTTCTTCTTTGTTCCTTTATGTTTTCAACGAGACGCGAAACGTCCCTTTTTTCGTATCGAATACACATTTTCGCTATTGAGTCATGTTTAATGTTTTTATAAAAAATATTGTACAATAAAAGTAAGAAAAATAGTGGTAAATTGAGGGAAAAACTGCGAAATTATGAGAACACGTTCTCCCAAAAGTCATCAAAGCGACGCGATTCGATCGAGGTACCTATAATTTGCGTCTCTTGATGTCCTTGCTGTACATAGCGACGAACAAATTCGAAAATAAAAACAATATACAGCTACACACGTAACATTCTCGTTTCTTTTTCATCGCGACGAGTACTTGGAAATGTATAGAATTTTTAAAAAAAAGAGTAACACAATTATTGTTTATCCCTCCGAATTACAAAAATGTCACCCGTAATAACGCAATCACGCAGAGGGAGGAAAAAAACGATAATACGAACAAATTGATATCGAAGAATTTTCGATTAATCAGTATGGTTACCGTGAGTCAGTGAAAATATAATTCTTATGTCCGTGACACGATGAAATTTCCACACGAATATCGTTTACCGTACTTCGTCTAGCTGGTACGTTGAATATGCGCTGAATTCCGGCATATCGAGTTGCTGCACGAGCTTTGTTTCATCCCTGGCTGAGTGTTTCTCTCTCTCTCTCTTGCTGGTTATACGAGTAAGTGTTTCTCGTGAGCAGCAGCTCTCGCCGGGGTTACACATAAAAGGCATTTGAGTCGGTTCGCAATGACGGCCCTCGGGAGGCTTAATCGCGAGCGAGCGAGAGAGAGAGAGAGGGAAAGCAAAAGAGCGCAAGGGAGGTTTAAGGGCGGTGAGTCGAAGAGGAAGCGGGGGTAGATGGAGAGTGGCACGGCGTATGGTGTACACGCAGTCTGGCGCATAGTCTCTGTATAATTCAGTCATATCCATGCTAATCCCACCACCGTGCCACGTTACCCGCGTGAGCGTTATTCTCCATGATGGATGTACGGCCACCGGGGAGAGAATTGCCCTTTTCATTGAAATACAACTAAAATTAAACTCATTTGCCGTCTACGTGTGGGATTTACGATAGAGTCGGAGAAAAAAAAATACACACACATATATATAAACAGATAAGTGCAGTTAGAAAAGTTTCTCGCGTCGGGTTGTGCATGATAACCGCTCCGAGTGCGCGAGTCACTGATCCGTTGTACACGCGGCAGTATTAGTATTACCGATGCGGGAATATCTATTACTGTGCTAAATCAGATATAAAAAAAATGAGGTCAATCGAGTATTTTCTTGCAGCCAAGCTAAATCCGGGATAGAACTGTATAACATGTATACAGATATAAGGTCGTATATCGGGACTCAGCCCGTAGCTTCTACATAGTCGTAGTCCCGTAAAAACATAAAAGTATCGCGACGTACTCTCATAGAGCTGATCCGAAAAGGAGTCGCTCGGTGAAATAGTATATCTCTCGGCCGAGCGTATCAATCCGGTCAAACGATATCCCGGGCACGGGAACGTATCGGGATAACACACACGGGCAAGCATTTGTCTATACTATTGAATTTATAGATATATCGACGAGACGAGGAATTGACGATATACGAGAAACGAGCGAGGCTGTTCACCGAGGCGAGAGAGAGGCCAGCTGAAAAGAAGCGATATATAATAACGCGGAGTCAGCGCAAGAGGAGGAGCAGAAGCGATCAAAATAATCCAGCGATATATACGAGGAAAGAGCTTCGTGAAATGTCCCTCCAAACGAAAAATCAGTTTCGCATGTGCAACGTTTTTTTTTGTGAGAACGTAGTTTGTTTCGTTGACGGGAACAAAATTTTGGTAACAATTCATAAAAAGGATGATACAATTGTTTCCTTTGTTTTGAACGAAGGAGATGAGAGAGCACGTTTGCGGTAAGAATTTAAATAGGACGTGAGGTAAATAAAAAATCTATGCTCGAGACAAAGGAAGAGATAATATCGAGGAGAGATTTCGTTTAACTGACACCTGGCAAGACACGTGTGATAGGCTCGAGTAGCGGGTGGAAGGACGAAGTTTGTTGAAAAAAGCAGCAAATCGGCGCCAGATGTCATGGATCTTTCTGACGTTTGACGAGTGTGCCGATATATTGAATGTCACGTCGAGAGCAACGCTGCGAAGGGAGAGGTAACGTGTCGAGGTAATATTGCTCTAAAACGCACGTCGATTCGAGAAACAAGATACGCTCGCCTCTCGCTCTCTTCCATTTTTCTACATCCCTCAATTTTAATAACTTAAATCGAACCTAAATTCTTCGATTCCATATAACTAAATTTTTCTCAAAAAGAAAATTTCTATTCGAAAATTACAAATTTTCGATTCCGCGCAGGCTCGTCCATATACAAAAACCTGTCTAAGTATCCGAGTATCTGCGTATCGCATCGTTGAATCAATCATACACGAGGGCGATGATCGTTCGACCATTTATTTTCATCCCTTCGGATTGCCTGCCAATCTACACGACAAAGAAAACTTTTCGTCTCTCACTTTGGCGATAAAACGTCCTGAAGGATCCTTATTCTCACCAGCACGTCGACACGGAGGGACAAACATGAGTGTTATATTTATACATATAGATATGTACTTCACACGTATATATGTAGCTAAAGGTATGTATCGCGTAGAAAAGATTAGGCACGCCCGCTCGGATTGCCCCGAGGACACGAAATAAATCAGGCGTTGTGTGTAGCACGTGCGGATATTCACGGACATTTCCCACGGGGCTGCCCGATTGTATAGCCGGTCTGGAACTCGCGAGGCTCACTCTCTACTGTTGCATCGTCACGGAATCGTACATCCACCCTCGGCGTTCTTGCTCAGCGTGTCCGGACGCTTCGAAACGTCTTCCGTTCTCCATCCGCCGAGTCTTCTACCTTACGGCAACGATGGGACCTTCTATTCCCATATCGAGGAATCCTTGACGCAGTTATACCCACGTTTCAAACTACGTTTATGAAATATACAAAATTCTTAAATTTTCTTCTCGTAAATAAAATATTAAATTTTTCCATTCGACTGGTCTACTGGAGGGGTTGATCACTCGCAGATTCGGTGGTACAGCGATTTCCAAAAGGAATCGATTTCTTGTGATTTCTACTGCGATTCTCGTGATAACCGAATCAATAAGTTAACTTACGATTTCCCGCGATTTTTAGTGATTTCTAGCCTGATTTCAAATGAAATAGTTCACTGACTTCTCGAGTGATCAACCCCTCGGGTCTGCTAGTAACGATTCTCGATTTTGTATAATTAGCATCGTTGCTTACCGGACAGTACCATTTAAAAAAAATGTAATCGTATACGTAGATAGCAAGAAAAGGAAGGAAAGAGAAAGAGAGAAATAGAATTTGACGGGATATATAGTTGGAAAGGGAACGGAGGTTATATATGCGGTTACTCGTGGTATCAGGAGTTAGCAGAGAAAGGTTAAGCTGTCGCTTGACGGACGGGGCTAATAAAAGCTCAGCAGCGTAATACAATCCGACGGAAGGCGAGAGAGCGACCCCTCTCCCCTCTCGCGCCCTTATATTCCCGCTCGGTCTTCCACCGGGGTTTGATCCACCTACCGTGATAGGTCAGTCTGCCTGGCCACGTCAGGAAAGTACCGGCTGTGCCAGAGGGAGAGACGAAAAAAGAAACGAATGACGGAAAAAGAGTAGACTCTCCTCTGGTCTCGCATATGTATATGTATGTTTATATATATATATGTATAGGAACCCAAATGAACCCAAACACCCGGCGAGTCTTCCCGCACGACGACGGCGACGATCTTTTTATTATATCGAAGGCTATATATATATATATATATATATATATATATATATAAGTATGTATATAGGATAGGAATGGACAACCTCACTCCTCGAGAGACAAGTGGATTATACATACGCCCTGCACCCGCAGAGAGAGCGTCTCGATGGATATAAATATGTTTTTTTCCTTCCCCTGTCGATCACCGGTCACGAATGCCTTACGTTTTCCATCGCCTCCACGATTTCCCGACGATATCACGTCGAAGTTATACGACGCCGGAGACTCCGAAACATTTATTACTTTTCCCTCTTCTTTTTTCGGAAACAAAAAATTGTCCCGTGAGGAGGGGTCGCACCCCCGCGACGCCTATGAAGAGTTTCGTCCGGTTCCGAGACAAATACAACGTCGCCTCCGGCGCGCGAAGGGATTGGGGTTTGTTTTTTTTGTTCCTACGTAGGAACGGGCTGATAAAAAATTGAATTTTTTTTACTCGAACAATTCAGGAATGGTATTCTTTCATCGTGGAATAAAATATGTAAAGAACACTGTGTTTAATTCAAACGAACTCGTAGGAAACAATATCCGAACGATAAAATCTCACAGTCGGGCAATTGTACGAAATCGATGGCATCTGCATTCCTTCTTATCCAAAAAAAAAGGAGAAAATAATGCGATATAGACACGACATGGATGAATCGTGACTCTCGTTCGTACGGGAAAATGCCATGACTCAATTTTTGCGTTTGATACACACGCGACCTCGTAACTTTTATTGTTTTCTTTTTAGTATTTCCTTGTTTATTTTTTATTCTTTTGCTACGAATCCGTGACGACGTGCCGAGAATGTCGGTAGTCGTGAGGATGTGTAGCGAAAAAAAAGCCACGCGAGTGTAAATACACCGGCCGATCTCGGTCTCGTCGGTCGGTTTCTCTTTCTTATGCAAAATTTGTCTCCTCTCTCGTAATTCCTGAATTAACGTCACGCGATCGGCTCCCCGCTCTACCTATGTATCGTAACTATCGATATAGCGCATATGTATATTATATATACAGGTCTCATATTACAGGGGAGTAAAATTTGCCATGCATATCGCGGAGGGAGGGGGTTGCATATAGCGATAAATCATCCATTTGAAATTTTGGGATTTGGCGTTCGTGATTTACGAGGCTTAATAGCGCGGCAATTTTCTAGTTTATCCGGAAGTACCACCCCGCTCGCGTTTACCGGGAGGGTTGAAAATGATTTTTTTTTGTAATTTTTTTTCATTCGCCCCATCGCTGACCACCTCCCGTTTCCAAATAATAACGAGATCGATGAAATTGGAAATTTGTATGATTGGATCAAAATATCGGGATATAGAGTTGTTCGGCGTGAAAAATGTATAAATAGTTGGATGAATCGCATCGTCAAAGCACTGTGCGAAAAAAAATTGCCAGCAATAAACAATCCCCTTTCCGAGGGAAATCGCCGGTGGTGGCGATTAGTATAGCGTGGACGTGCCCGTTTACTCGACCAATGTTCGACGGCTGATATCGATGTGGATAGGCCTTTATAATTGGTTTTATCTTGTACCTTTAGTAGTTCGCTATATCGCTGCAACTACGAGACTCTGCGCCTGCCCCGTAATGCGAATGATACGTCGACACGCGACTCCCCATAGTCTTTATATACACATACATAAATATATATATACATATATATATATATATATATATATATATATATATATATATATATACAATAAATGCATATGGGAAAACAACAGCAGCAGCCAGTAGGTCTGCACGATATTACTATTTGCACAAAATTAGCCCCCATCCTCCTATTTCCCGTACCCCCACCGCAAAAGTCCAAGATTGCAACACTTACGAAACACTTGAGTTTCGATCAAGCTCTCTCTCCTCTCTCTCGCTCGCTCTAGTTCACCGGCTCGCAGACATTTTACCCTCAAAGAGGATTTTTTCTGTATATGTGTGTGTGGGTGTGCCTCGTTCGCGCGTGTTGCCAAGCACGAAAGAGAGAGAGAGAGAGAGGGAGAGAGAGAGAAAATTAGAATCAAGAAAGTATGGGGCAAAGGAGCTCGGAGGGAGAAAAGCGAAAAATCTGCAAAGCTCTTCGTACACGTTCCCTCGTTCTCGTTTCCTTCTTCGCTGCACATTATAATTCAGCCTCGTATACGTATATACCTGGTCTGTCCTCCCTCCTTTCACTCTCCCGTTCTCATCCCCCTGCCACAACTTGCCCTCGATTCGCGGCCAAGCTCGGGCTTCTTTTGAAAGCCAACCGCGAAAGCTTGCGCGGCGCTCGAGGACGAGACTTGTGCAAATCTCAATTTCGCTCACAGTACTCGAGGAAGAAAATTGGCTTGACATTTTTCCTCATATCCCCTTCTCTCCCCAGCTGACGAACACACGCACACCGTTAGGGCTGGTACACGTTATCCACCGTGTATTCCGTCGCATCCGCAGTCTTCCATTTTCTTGGTGAATTTCCGACATGATGTACGCAAGCTCGTTCTTAATTTTGGGAACGTCTCGCGCGCGTTGCATTAAGAACGTGTGAAATGAGAGAGATATTAAAGAGGGAAGGGGCAAGCGAGAGAATTTAATTCGCGACGATGCATTAAAGCAGTCTGGCTAAGTACGAAGACGAGTTGCCGCGAGTCGAGAGTCTCTCGGCTCGTTCTTTTCATATTTTTTTTTGGGGGACTCGCAATCTTATAAAGCACTTCGTTTAAACGATTTTTCGTACTTTAAAAATCGAAAGTCGGACTAAAGTTGAAATATGATTTTTTTTGTTCATTTTTTGTTTCCGTCTATCTCGGTGACCGGCAACTTTTCTCTAAAGAATTTCCGGATTTTGTTACAACTCGCCTCGTCCGTAACACATATACGTATAGAAGTGGAAGCAATTGTGATAGATGAAGCCATTGTTCGTTTTCAAGATGGCAGAGAGAGAAAGAGAGAGGAAGAGAGAGCCTCGGTGTCATCCGGCGTGTGCACAAAGAGAGAGAGAGAGGGAGAGACTAGAATATTTCTGTCTTCCTTTTTCTTGAGCTCTCTCTCTTTTTTGCTTCGTTTCCAGTTCCGTCCACCATTCATCATGGAGTAAGAAATTACTTTGCTCTCTGCCTCTCTCTCTTTCTCATCTCTCTCTCTCTCTCATGTCCTTATGAATATTCAGTGAGGCGCAGAAAGGAGCGAGAGTCGCAAAACAAAGGAGGGAGCGAGAAATTGTCGAGGATTCTCGTCGAAAGACAGAGACTGTTGGATTTCCCTCCTATTTGTTTTTCTTGCTTCTGTGTGTCATGCGTGACCCTCCCCCTCCTTCTTCCCCCACCAGCCGCGAAATTCCCGTTAATCATTTGCCTCTCTCATCGAAGAAATGACCCGCGTAGATTGGAGTGAAGATAACTCTCCGTGTCCGAAAAAAAAGAAATTCGGGAGAATATTCTTGCAGGAATTTGTTGTTTTCATCACACACGATGCGCAAGCGTTGGCTTTCTTCATTAATTAAAGTCATTCGCATATTTCCGAAGCACTAAATACAAATTTGTTCTTTCGAGGATATTTTTTAAAAGCAGCACGAATGGATTTGTATTTTTTTGTACCAATGTCGAGCGAGGAAATTGTGAATAATAGAAACGAGCATGAGAGAGAGAGAGAGAGAGAGAGAGAGGGAAAAGGAGAGAGAGAGAGAGAGAGAGAGAGAGCGAGCAAGAAACTAGGAAAACTGTAAACACAGCATGGTCAACAGCTAAAGAAAACACGACAAAGTGTAGATATAGTAAAATTGCCAAACAAAAATCATCGTTTTATTGTGTCTCTTGCTATCCCGCTCTCAGCGGTTATAAATAACAAAAATAACGTTGAAACGGTATTCTATTAACGACGAGTGTTTTTGATCGAGATTGTTAATTGTCGTTTTTCTATACACCTATATCGTTTCCACATATCAAAACGATGAGAATAGTGATCGGCCACGTGGCATCAGCGATCGGCAGTACCTCGTAAAATAATTCGGATAGAAAAAGACAAAGAAATTTCTCGTATTTTTATTTCGTTTGCTTCGATGGCCTATCACTGTGCACAATAATTCAGTTCGTCCATGAGGAAAATTCACCGTACCGTATGCGCACACAACCGTCAGCAAAACTGTGAAAATATACATCGCGGGGCCTTCACCTCCTCTTCCACTTTCTCGGTATATCGCTTGGTTTGCCAGAAAGAGAAGGAGAGAGAGAGAGAGAGAGAGAGAGCACCAGCGTGCCTCCATATTTTATTACGTTTTCTATCTCGGGTATGCCATCTTTATTACCTTATAGCCCATATGGGCTATATGGCGTGCTTGACGTCATTTTACGCGAGAGTTCGTTTTCTCCGGCTCCCTCTCAATGTCCATTATAAAAGGTAGTAATTAGCATTTTTTTTTTATTATTTTTTCTTCTTTTTTTTCAATTTTAATTCCGTCCCCACGGAATCTTGCGTAGTGCCACGGGCATGTAAAGAACGATGTTTGAAGGGAGCTAACCACGCGTCAATATGACACAAATATTTATGCTTCGCATAAACCTACATATAATTTAAGATAATAAAAAAAAACGTATTGCGGTCCCTGATGAATTAATATTAAATCTTTTCGAACTATATTTTATTCGTACGGTGACGACGTACACAAGAACACTTTTTTTACGGAAGAATTTAGCCCGTTGGACACATTGCGTGTAAACTCTGAGACGGGCGCCTCGGGGGGTGGGACACACGAGTTCACCCCAAAAATCATTTTTTGTCAATGCCACCTCTTCTGATCATTTTTTGTGTTTTACTCGTGAACATATCTTCCCCCACTCGAACATGTAATCAATTATATTCTTCGGTTTTATATTAATCCAAAATCGTCGATTTTTATTATTTTCACTTTGCTTCGATTTTATTATTTTATTATTACGATTAAAGATTTAATTATTTCATGGCATTTCTTTTGGGTCCAATAAAAGCCAAAAAGTCACTGAGAATAATTAATTACATCGAATTTCGGCTTTCGCCGGATATGTAGTATGTGCGTATCGTCGCTAGATGGCGCTAGTGTGTCGATTTGTCTCGCCCCCATGTGTTAATTCGACCTTATGCGATTTTGATAAAACTCGTTACGAATATGTTCGCTGCGAGGAAGGGATATAAACTTTAAGGAGATAAACTATCTTTCGCGAACTATTTTTTGTGACAAGAAAATAAAGTTTGAAATCGCGACCGGGTACTTGGAAATGTTTCCTCTTGAGCCCAAGTTTGAATATTACCGTCCGGACAACTAACAAAATCCAAATTTATCGACTAGTTATGCAAGCACGAGAGGCTGCCCGAATAGATCTGGCAAACGCTGGTTTTCCACTGGCTGGAAAATCTTTGACGGCCACTCACATATACATATATACATATATATATTTGCTATAAGAAAGAGGAAGGGAGAGGGACAGAGAAAGAGTAACGAGTGTCTATAAATATTCGCCGCACGGAACAGTAGCCCCCATAAGTTTGCTTTATGGAGTGGAACTCGGTGTGAAAGCCTCCGGGTTCACCCACTCGACGCTTTTTACCTGCTACCCATACATACAACTCGAAAGAATTCACCGGTCTCTCTTAGAAGGTAGATTTTGTCAGACCCCGACTAACTATTCGTATCTTGATGAAAATTTACTTTTTACGAAATATTCGAATTCGTGACAAAAAAACACAAAAATTAAAATCCTATCGCTGCTGTCATCGTTATTTTACGATCGTTCATGTATTTTGTTTTTATATTTATTTTGGCTCAAATCGCTTTTGGTTATTTTAGTTTTATTCAGCTTTTATTGTTTTTCCTTTAAGCCAAAACGGCCAAAGGTAAAATTTCTACTGTGCCCGTAACTGACTGTTGGAGAGAATGGATCAACCGCTAGTCCCTCTGTCGCAATGTTTTATTGAAATCTATCGCAATATTCCGTGTATACTCGCGGCTACAAGCGAGATCGAGGGAGGAGGGATGATGCCCGGGAGTAGAGCTTTCACGAGTGTCGTTGTGAAACTGTGACCGCGCCCAATACAGTTGTATAACGGCGTAAAACCATTCGAAATGCGTCGCTTTTGCCCTCCCTTTTGATACCCCTCCTCTCTTTTCCAAGCATTTCTCGCCGACGACTCACCGAAAAATGCTGACTCCACAAAGCAGAATCGGGATCGCGTTGAGAATGCAGCCGACGTTGGCATCTCCACGTTCTCGCTTATTCCCCACCAGTATTCGAAACAAAACGAGGCATTTCCGACAAACGTACTACCATACATTTTCAACTCTTCGCGAATCGTTCGAGCAACAAAAACAAAAACAAAAAATACACCTCGCGGCAATAGGAAACAATTAAAAATAATGAGAATTTTACGATTAAATACTTAAATAAAGTTAACTCGACCGATTGTTCTATAAAAACTTTTAGAATTCGAGCCGCACCGAGTAATCGTAAGATCTTTTCGCCCGATAAAAGATAAAAGAATATTGTATACATATATATAACGTGAAATATGTGCCAAGTGAAAAGTTCCATGTACAAGGGACCAATAACCGTACCCATTTGCCACCCTGACGCTGGATGTGTGTGTGTGTGTGTGTGTGTGTGTGTGTATTTCGTACACGGGATACGAAGTATGAAATCTCGCCGGCTGCAAAGAACAAGAAACACGTTACAAATCCCCTTCTCACGTTTTATATCCTATTGTTCTTTCGTCGTTTCGTTTTCGTTTTTTTTTATCGTCGCTATAATTCGCACCGTGCATTTTCATCCCCTTAATGGCGACGATATATTTTCTCGCCTACCGAAGCACTTTAGCAGACATTTTCTTAAAATGGCTGAAACGTCAACGCAATCTGTATGCTATTTTATTGCTTATGATTATTTTCATTATTATTATTATTATGATTATCATTATTCGTCCTTTTGCCTCGCATCGCTGATCGATTTATCCCATCTACCATATTTCTTTTGTCCTAACCCTCGACCTATCGGAGACGTCGATAAATTTTATACTTTCAAATGAGTGCTAACGAGCCCGGGGAAATACAGGATATGGAAAACTTAGAATTTTATATCCATTCCCAATCAGACTCCGGGCGAGCTTTAACGGGACTTTAGGGGTCGGATCCTGAATCATCCTATCCATATATATATATATATATATCCGAGTTGTAAGACGCCTATAGGATTTTGATGGCGTGTACGGATAGAAAGCGAGGAAAAATTGCGTTGCGCGGTCATGCACGCGGTGGATCATAAAAGAGCCACCTAAAGAATTTAACGGCTCCGTGCTTACGCCTATAGGTACATCCCTCTACGTGCGCGCATCCCGATCCCGTCCCCTCTGACGCGTTCATGTCGGATGTTGTTGTACACAGTGTATGATTCGTATACGCGATTTATGCCTCAGTCGTTGGACACGATGATATTCTCCGCTGCCTAGCACGCTTGTATTATACGCGTCCCGTGGGGTACGCGCTTCTCGTTCATGAACCAGAACGTGTACCGCGTACTATCGCTTACACTTGTTGCCAGATGAAAAAAGGAGGGGGGAAAATAAACAAAAAATAAAAATAAAAGTTTAACCATATTCTCCGTCAGTTGGAATTACCGTCCGGAATGCATTTTTAAACGTTCTCTCTCCTCCATCCCTCGAGAGTCACATGGGAGGCCTAACTTCAACCGGAGGAAAAACGACGCGTCACTCTTATCCGACAATCTCGTTACTCATTTACGAGGTTAAAAAAGCGTGCGTTCCAAGATCACGGCAAGGTAACGTGGGAGATGGGAAGATGGAGAGTCAAGAGCTCGTAGGAAATTTGACGCGATTACTAATCTACGATCGTCTCGTTAACGAGAACGAAGGAACTCGACTCGACACCGAAGAAATTTATCCTAACGTGAAATATTAGTCGATTAAAACGACGGGTAGCAAAAGCAATAAAAGATTCTCATCCCCGAAACATAATCGTTGCCTCAGGTGTTCTCGTAATAATGGAGTCATTTTACCTTATAACGCGATTCGGAAAATGTATCGCACTGACACATTTATGCTCGATACGTATATGCGTTGTCCAATCGATTTAATATACGACTCCATTACACGCTGAGCTTTTATAAACGACACCGCCCCCACCCCCTTCTCTCCATAACGTCCAGGTGTATTACGCGGATAAATTGCATTTCGATAACGCGCTCGGCCGCTCGGCATTGCCACTACATACGCTTGGCAGCATTTATCGGCACTCGCCATGCTGTTTTCCCGATCTCGCGAGCAAAATCGAATATAATGAACGGCCGCGCGCGATCCTCCGCTTGGCATCATCAAACTAAGATATATATATATATATATATATATATATATATATATATATATATATATAGTGTAAAGATAACACGTAGAAATTTTTGTTTATGCGCTGCTCTAGGTCCGTTTTAGCAATTCCCTCGATACGCATCGCGTGTATACGTAGACATTCATCACAGCCTCTAGTTCGTACCGCGCGGCAGGCTCGAACAATATCATTCGATATTTTATAAAGCAAAATGTGCGCCGCTTTGATATTTCAATCAGAGTACGTAATGAATTTTCCATTCATCGATCAACATATATCGATGCTCTTGCAATATTTCGATAGAGAACGGTCGCGTACTCGTGTACGTTCACGAGGACTTTTATCATCGTTCATATTGTTACTCGGTAGTTCCAAATTTTCAACGACTTTTATTATTATTACGTTTTATCGGCTGATCAAACTTGTTTTTTTATCATTTTGCGTACGTGTAGAAATGTCGATCTCGAGTCACCTACCTAAAAATTATCATTATAATGACGTGGAAAATATTTATCGCGCTTTTTATGTTTCGTAGAGCAAAGGGTGAACAATTTTCCCAAGTTCATTCTTTTTTTTTTTTTACCTGAAATTTTACACGTTCGTTCGTATCACGATGCGCTTATGAGTTTTTAACAGTCAATAATGCCCGGAGCTAGTACACTCGATAAAAGCCATCACGGTACACACTCCACCTGGTCTGAGCCTCGACGGTGCACATTTCGCCGAGTATGTATGCAATACATGCGATAAGGGTGCGACGGGGAGAATAAAAGGGAATAAATAACGTAGAACTTTGCCGCCTCATCGATTCCACTCGGATATTAAATCCGCCGATCCGTCGACGCTCTACTTGCTTCGCGTAATCCTCTGCGCTTCAAAATACTCAGACCTAAATATATATATAGATGGGTGGATATGCGTTTATACGTAAAGTAGTCAATAGCTCTGCGTTCGAAAAAACCGAAGCGTTCGTTTAAATATTCCACTGTCAAAAAAATGTTTTTTATATTTTTTTTTCGTTAAGCCGTTTCGCATGAGAAATAATATTTAATCCAGATCGGTAGACCCCTTGTACCGTATCTTTTTTTTTATAGGAGGATAAATTTTCCAAAACGAAATGTCCGACGAGTGATAAAAACGCACAGCGACGAGGAAGATTCAGATTTTTGAAGAAATATCGCGGAGAAGTGATAAAAAAAATGTAAATGAAAAATATCGATATCGGATGAAATTATTCGCATGCGGTAACAATTCTTAGGTCTTCCCTTTCACTGTCGTTTTTTCGTATTCTCACGACCTCCATACGCAAATAGGAAACCCGTGGTCGCGTTGATTTATTCTCGATGCCGAGGAACGTCAAATTCTCCATTCGACCAATAACGCCCGTATGCATTCCTGGACGTAACGATAGGACTAACGAGGTAACAAAATAAGAAACAAAACAAAAAACAAAAATCTCCCCCGGCTGGCGTCTCGGCATTATCATAACATCGTAAATAACTAATTTACGACACTTTCAGCGAGTTTAATGAGCGCAAACGGGCTGCGCTCTTGTATACGTGCGTGCCTCGCACACTTCGTAGCTAGTTCATTTCTCAGTCTTGAACCGTTGACGTCGCCTCGTTACGCGGACCGAGACCACGAGGCCGAAGTACCGCGAACGTGGTGGAAAACAATCGTCGCGGCGCGAATGGGAAAAGAGCTATGAGAAGGGTCTCGAAACGCGAGAGTCGGAGGGAAGAAAAAAGAAAAGGGAGGAAAAGAGGAAAAAAAACTTATTCCGGTACAATAATTTACACGGACCTTAGAGTCCTTTTAACGGTCGGCCGTTAAATGCAAATGATACCAATCGGCAAATCTCCGCTCGCCTCGCCCTTCTGCTGACTACACACGTATACTATCGTGTATACATTCGACCCTGCGAATGTGAATAAACACGTGGCTGCTCGGTACCTACAATACCCAGAATAAAAAAATATATATAAGAAAATAGCGATCGTCCCCGAGTATTTCTTTATTACCGCGATACGTTAAAAAAAAAGTATATTCTCCCTCCACGGAAATCCTGTTTCATTCCAAAGGGTGGGAACTCGGTAAGTCCCAGGTTACCGAGCGATCGATGATCGTGAGTAGCGGTATGATACGTCGTAAATTGATACAAGGAAATTAATTCGATGAAAATGAAAGGTCTACACCGGAGTGCGATATAGTTCGCGTGAGGCAGATGGAGAGTTGGGCAGAACGTGCAAGATAGCCGCTCTTATGCTACGTTTGCCCCGAAGTGAACGTTTATGGAAATATAAGTTGTAGCCAGTTATACGTATATGCACATACTGAGACATACACAGATATATATATATTGGTGCAACGACTTATACGTGTATATCTATATAGGCGTACGAGATCCTTTATTCATAGCCTGTGCGCCAAAGGGATATGTGTTGCATACCGGTATGGATAGACGGTGAGACGAGCAACAAAACAGCGTGACACCGTTGCTACATTTTCCGCAGCATCTCTTCTTCGCATATATATATATAATGTATTACTATATTTAATACCAGTACATTTTCTCTATGAGTATAAGCGTGTTTGACGAAGACCCGGCGAGTCACGGATTCCCTGGTCGGAGGAAAAGCGCCAGGGTACACAACCAGTCAACCAGGAAGATCGAGGGAACGAGCGAGAACGTGCTGAAGATTTATTCAATTCCCTTTCAACCCTTTTCCGTAACTATGAAATAATCATGAAGCTTTCGTTTCGTTACTGAGCTTTGATGATTTTTACATCCCGTCCCTCGTGTAAGTAATTCCTAACAATCTTAAAATTAACAAAATTCTGATAATGTAAATATTAATACCATCATATTTTTGTTCGAGATTCCGAGTATATTTGAATCATATTTTTGTTCGAGATTCCGAGTGTATTTGAATCATATTTGTGTTCGAGATTCCGAGTGTATTTAAATACACTCGGAATCTCGAACAAAAATATGATTGTATTAATAAATACACTGAAACTAAATAAATAAACTGAAATCAATTTCAGTTTATTTACTTGCGTTGATATACAAATATTTACCGGTGCAGTTATGTTTTTAGTACGGACATCATGGCGTATGCAGCGGAGGAAAATCTTTGGTTGTCGTCGCTCGTGCAGCTTGCCGGCTCGGTTGAAAGAATATTTTTTTTTATGACCGCACTCGTACGAACCTTATAACGTACTATTCCACAGACATTGGACATTATACAGTATATATATATATATATATATATATATACATTTAGCGTGGCGCTACGAAGGCGAAGTTAGCGTTGCGGAAATTTAATTAGCGACATACACCCACACGTGTCGGACGTATCCTTATTTCTATTTCCTCGTACGCGCGAGAATTCACATTACCGCAGAAACCAGCTTTTTTACGCTCTTAAAAAAAAATTTTAAAAGAAAATACAAAAAAATAGGACGTAGGCGACACTCGTTGTGACGCGAGATAAAAGAACATTTCGCGGTTAACGAAGATCTTTGCGAGCTCGGTTTAACGAGAAGTTTGTATTTCGTCTCTTTTCCGTCCGCGTGACGTCTCGGAGATGTCGTTCTTTCAGCACGAATTAAAAGTTTCATGCCGACGAGACGATGACGGAATAAAAGTATACTCGTTAATATGTGAATAATAGATGGGATCGCGCTGCAAATTCTTCACGACGTTTTCAGTCGAGAGATCAATCAATTAATTTCGCTGCATCCTATCGCGACGAAGCTCTTCACCCGCGTATTAATCAGCACGATGTCACGGATCGTCTCTCCAATTAAGACTGGAAGCTTTTTCGTGTATCGCAGAATTTTATCGAGCCAGGGTTATTTCAGCACGTAGACTCGAGGAAAATGAAAAATTTAACGTGACCTTATGCAGCTACAGTCGACGTCAATTGATAAAGTACCACAATGACAGGCCCAGCTCGTACATCCTGAGTCTTTCTGAATCGTGGAAAGTAATCGCCTTCTTCCATCGAGTCTCCGACCATGACGAAACCATTTGGAAAAAATCCATGGTAAGAAAATATATGTTTACTTTTTCACATTTAGCGAGGTCGAGTGTTTAAGAGTTAATTGAAACGGAATGACCTCGGAGTCCATTAAAACTTGGGCCATTTGGACGATTGTATCGGCATTTCATAAACCCTCTGGGTATACAACTCTCCAACAGTCGACGAAACGTAACGTTCCAGTTGCCTCGACATTCGTAATTTGCAACTTTTTATTTCAACACCTGTGCTCTCGTTCTTTCACGTTTTCCCTTTCGTAATTATTTTAATCCATGAAAATCTCCGGATATAATTCGTCAATATTTTTTTTATAAATAATTGTTTTTGTTATCAAAAATATAATACGTAGAATTAGATTGTTCTATTTGACAATTTCAGGTCGTAGACTCCGTTCCGTTAACCTTTGCCGGTAGGGAGAAAGCTAGAGAGAGAGAGACCTTCATGGAAGTTCTATAGACCGGATAACGTACCGGACAGGGGTTGTATTATGCAAGCAAACGTCACGGACGAATGCGCGACGTCATCGCTTTGAAGTTGCAAAAGAGTCAACGGCCCACTGACATATCGGCTCGTGACGTTATCACAAATGACGTCAGAGTTACGGATGGAAAAAAAAGTTGCGAGCTATGACCCCGATGGGCGTACTGTTGCTCTAGGTAGTTGGCTCTGAATCGGTGACGTCACACATTGGCTATATACATAATAAATATGCTGTGAATCGATGTAGTCACGTTGCACAGTGTCGATAGGCGCCCGCTTGTCTATAGAAAAGTATCGAAAATGTAGTTCGTTTGCCCGTACGGAGTTTGAATCATTTATTCCCGAGCAACAGAGAGAGAGAGACGATACTGCCGCTCACCGGTAAAACTTCCGTTTCCGAGCCGATTCCCCGTCGAGAGTATCGAGATGGCTTGAGTTATGTATGAGTGAGGGCCAATCGATTCGATTGCTGAGCAAGAATGGCGTAAACGAAAAAAAAACACCTCATGGGCATCGTTTTTCTATTTGGATATCAAGCTTTTATACCGGATTTTATGTTTTTTTTACCGCTCGGTGTATCGTCTATTTCACGTATTGGAAATTCAATGATAAGATAAGTGTAAATAATAGGTAGATCGTCTCGTGAATTTTGTATCACTTGTATAATATTACCTGACCTTGTGAGTTTTTAATATGTAATTAATTACTACGTAATTAATTAAATAAATATCACTTACCTTTGGATTACACAATTCGTTTTTAATACCAGGAATCTTCGGTATGAGCGTTTCTCGTATTTCATTTTCTTTTGTGTCGGGAAGATTCCTGGTTCTTGAAATAATTGTGACAATGAAATCGGGTTCGTTTATCAAAGCAAAACTTTATTATAGCAATAGTGAACAATGAATAACTAACTATTAAAGGTTTTTTTTGTTTCTTTTCTTTTTTAACATGTGTCTCTTTTCATCATCTCCGTGAATGTTTTCTTCTTATTTTGTTTTTCGTTTCTCGTTTTGATAAAAATAGCGATCGGATGATTAGGTATGTAGGTCGTGCAGTTTTCGCGAATTATCCTAAAAGAGAGTACTTCTGATTTTTCCAATATCTCGTTCTATCTCAAAATCGAAACATTTTCTTTCGATCGTGAGAATTGGAGGAAGAAGATTCCGTATGATGAGAATACGTTAGATGAAAAGTAACTAGAGAAATAAGTGAAAAAAAAGAAAACAGGAAATGTAGCTTCGTTCCAGGATGGTGAATTCGAATTAGTCTTCCCTGGACTATGGGATTCGACTCTCTCGTGTGATTATATCCGGAAATATGAGAGCGAAGGCGAATAGTGGAGCAAAAAATAAAGCCTTCCAATATGGTTGCATAAATCAAGGGGTTGCTTCGTTTCCTAGAGACGATCATCCCCGACGCGTGCGACTGGTGGCACTGCAATGCCATGGAGAAATGATAATAATGGAAAGCAGAAGAGTCGAGAGGTTAGAAATACTGAGAATAAGAAGACAAAAAAGAGAAAAAGAATGCTAGTGGAGGGCGGATGGGGGTGAGAAGAGGAACAATGAGTTTCTACGAGATGAATGGATTATTAGTCTCGGGCTCGCGACCGCCTCATTCGTATCTGTGTCACGAGGTTTTCCAGTTGAGCGGTAAACCGCCTCAGTCACGCCCTCGGGAGTCTCAGAATCGTAATTCAGGAAGAACGAATGAATGGTTGAACGAAAAAAAGAAGACTGATGGAAGAAAAGAGTTCTTGAAGAGGACGGGTATAGAGATATACGCGACTGAGGAGATAATGGGCGATGCAAAAAAAAAGTAAACCGCGAAGCAAAGACGAGAGTCGGAAAGATAGGCAGTCATTAGCTGTTACTTCCTAAGTGATTTAATGCGTGATACGTTATTCAATTTGTCGCTTTCTCATCCTCTCTCATCCTTCGTGGCATCGATAATAATTAACATAAAAAATGTAAGCAATAATAATAATAACAATAATTACTAAATGACAATATTAATGAATGCGCAATCTTATCGCTTTTCAAAATGTTTATTCATGATAGTCTTACCTCGGCCTCTCCGCGGTTGACGCGACGAAAACTCGTGTCGCACTTTGACACTTTTTTCGTGTCTGCGTTTTGCCCGTTTGCGAGAAGGAACAAAATATGACTCGCAAACGTTGCGAAAGTGGGAAGAAAAAGTGAAAAAAGAAAAAAACGAAATATAACGGTTTAATTTTCATGCATCTACGAAGAAATGAATCACACAATGAAACATTCGATTTTAATATATGATTTTTTTTGTTCTTTAATCTTTTTCTCTAATATTGCAATAGCATTGGAGGAGAGTTTCGCCGTGTCAACCATACTCGCAAGAAAATAAAAATATTTATTAAAAAGAAATGATAATAATGAAAGATCGTTTAACATATACATTACATGATAATCTTACAAATAATATGTCTAACAACATTAGGTTCGTCTTAGATTGCTTTCCGTAATCACCGTCGACTTTCCGGAGTTCGCGGCGGCGAAGTTCAACGAGAACGAGGTTGATTTCTTTTTTTGTTCCCCGTGATGTTCTGGTCTAGTTCCGCGCCGATCTTCGCCTCACGATCTCTACCAAAAGATCATATACACCTTCACTATTTCTTATTCTTAACTCTATACGCTCGCCTCCCACCTACCAGCCCTTCTACTCTCGTATATACATATATATATATATTTTATTGATTTATATATATATATATATATAAATTCATATATATATACATATATAGATCTATGTATATATAGCGTTCCGTACTCGTATGATAGGTAGATGAATGTATGATTCTTTCTTAATCTCTTCTTCTCATGCTTCGCGCACTCGAGCTACGATCTTCCCGTTTCGAATCTGTCGAGAAACGATCGAGAGACATCTGTGACTTTCGGCTCTCCACAGATTCGTGAGTCTCGTTTTGACCGTTGTACAGAAATGGAAAGAAATGCAAACCTTGATCATTGGTGAAAAAAGAAATCGTATTCCCCGATTGTCCAATTTTTAAGCTAATGGTAAAAAAATGAATAATTTATCGATTTAAAGAAAACCAACGTTTCCTTCGTCGTTAAGATTACAAATTTTCTTAATACGCGATGAAAAATGCTTCGAGACCCGGGAGGCGAAAAAATAAAAACGTGTCGAGTTCGCGAGGTATGTAGAACTTCGCGATTATTAATAATTTATTAATCGTCTCTGTGTTGCTGGCGCGGGGCGAGGAACCCCAACGGTTTTTTAACTCTGCTCTTATTACTTAAATTCATATAATACTAATTCAATACTTGTCGAAGCTCATAGCAAGTACATTACTCGAGGATTAGTTTCTTCTTCTTCTCTTCGTCGTCGTTTGCTTTTTATCTTCTTCCTCCTTCGCATTGTCAATTATTACGCCTATGGGCTAGAAGGTTTCGCTAATTTTTTTTTGTTAACCGTTAGTTGGCTTTAAAAATTGTTTTTGTTTTTTTTTCGTCTTCTCGGCTTTTTTTTTCACTCTATATTCTTTCTTTAAATATTTTTCATCTAATCTCCCGTGCGTTCGTTGAAAACGGCTCGTCGCGGTCCGTCCTTAACGAGGCAGAAGTTTAAAAAATTCACGTTTATCGCAAAAAACGTGGAAAGTGGTAAAAAATTAAATCGTCTAAACGTGCCCTCCTCCACCAGATCCACCTGTCCCTTTTTTTCTCTCTCTCTTTTCTTACTCCCGATTGTAAGGGGCATTTCTTCTGCGTTCTCCTCTTCCTTTCCCTTCTTTAAATCTTTTGTACAGAGCTTAATAATTACGCGATTTTTTTCTTCCTACTCTTTACCCTCGCATTAATTTATCATGTATTGGAGATTACCCTTCGTTCGCCCGAGAAAGACGCGGCGGGAAATCGCCACAACGTCGAGATCTTTATATTCGCGAGCGTCGTTTGCGAATATATCTATATATATATATATATATATAATACTTAACTATGTGAAAAAGAAAGAAAAATTCTAACGCAAAAGAGGAATCAAACGGATAATTATGACGTTCTCGATACAGCCCGAATACGTAAAATTTATATATTATTTACAAATCGCGAAAATGAACGCTCCATTCGGAGTTCATTTTCTCACCGTTATCTTTTTTTTCCATTCTTTCTTTTTATTTTCTCTATCCTCTGTTTTTTTAAAATTCTTCTTTAGGGAACATAAATCCGTACACAGAATGGCGTCATGACCTCTCCTACTCTTGATTACATATACATATATGTATGTAAATGATAAGTTGAATGTTTACGTAGGTATCGACACCACTCTCAATTGTCATGCAATAGCTGTCGATGAATCCTTAGGATTTCGTCTTTTCGTCTCCACGCGGATCTTAGGCAAGCGGATATTATGCAGAAATTAAGCTAACGTGCGTGCGTGTCCGTGCGACGTTTTTTTTTCTCACTATATAATAACCTCGGGTGAATGATTTAAAAAAAAATGGAGCATCCACTTGATTTTTCGTTCTCGTATTAGTTTTGTTTGTTCGACGAGATTTACGAATTCACGAACACTAATTTTTCGGGCGCGAACTCTGAACTCGCGCGACGGGAGAGAGAGTCACAGTGGCACTGTTTTTCTTTTTTTCTTTTTCATCGCGAGAGCAAACGGATATTAACGATTTTGTCTTTCGAGTTAATTTGCGATTGTGTGTGTTTTTGTTGTTGTTGTTACTTTTTGTTTCAATATTCACGATTTCACGCGATAAAAAGTCTCACGTTCACTCGATGGACGAAGATATCCAGTCTTGATAGAGGAGGTAGTGGCTCGTTAACAGGAGTACAACGATGATCCGCAGGCCGTGAAAGATCCCACGAGACGATGCATTGTTCCTCGGTAGAACGCTTATGCGGATCATCGTGTCGTAATCTCTACTTGACAAAGGGTCCAGCGCGCGACTCCATCACACTAACGGTGTACCATACACCTCGTTCGTGTGGAGATTCTGATTGCTGTCGTTTTGCCTCGAGGCGCATTGCTGCAACAGAACAACGGATGATTTCCGTATTCAGATATTTTCCTTTCGAACAATTCGTCTTGTTCCCTTCGATAAATCGAAGCTCGTAAAAAAGATCAATGTTTTCAAAGTGTTTAGAAGATTGGACTCTGAAATTTGTGTGAACGAGCTGAAACTAAGAAAAGAACAAATTTCTTTACGTACCGCTTGTTTGCGTTCCCAGCTCTTCATAGCCGACTTGTATTTCTCAAACTCGTGACACCAATCCGAGTAAATTTTCTGATAGTCGTTTGACTTGGCCGGTGCCGAGCACCTGTGAGCGTCCACGGTGATGTTGTAAGAGCATAATAGGGCACCTCCTAGCCAACAATCGTATCTTCCAGCGTCTTGCTCATTTACACCGACAATCACGAGCCCTTTCTCCGAGGTTTCGATAAACTTGTCGCCCCCGGCACCGTACTTGTACGCTATCTGGTATCTGCCCTTTTCCTTGCTGTAATGGTACCATCTGACCTCTTGATTCGCCAGTACCTCGGGCATCTTGACGAAACAGCCAAGATGAACCGACTGGCCCCATGTTACGACGAGCTTGCGTTTTCCAACGCTGCTGTCGCAAACGTCCGCGGTGCTGTTGGAAACATCTTGAAGGAGACTACGGACCGAACAAAGCAAACAACGTAGATAATAAAATAATATAAGTTTTTCTCCTTCGAGGAAAGTTAGCATAAACAAGCACGACGAGAAACCGTGCGGCGATACCGCTATTTTTCTATCGGGTCGCAAAATATAAACTCCGAAGAGAGGGCGAAGGAAAAACGACGCGAAATCGAATTATAGAGAATCTCGTTGGGTGGATTTGAAGAAAAATCAGGTATCTGTTCGAGCCAAGAGAAGTTGAAACGAAGTGACCTGAATTGTGCACAAGGAAAATCTAGCACGATGGAAAGCTGGAAAGGGAAATGGACGAGCGTTTACATAAGAATCAACTCGATTCATTATCGGAGCTTTTGCCCCGGTTAGCGACTCGAGCGACTTTCCATTTTATCCGATACAGCACTTCATTCTTCGTCCGGGTTCTTAAAGATGAAAGCAAACGGAAAAGTTGAAAACGGGTCTACATTTTTATCAACAATTATCGACGATAATATTCGCAACTAATATAATTCTCCTTACCCAGGAGTGTACGGTTTGCAAGTATTGCTGTCCTTGTCCCATCCACAGTAGGGATCGTGAACGCATCGAAGACAGTTGTCGTATCGCCTCGAGCACATAACGAGATCGATCTGTTTAATACGATGATCGGATGCAACGTAGAGTGCCTTGTGCTCCTTGGATATCTCCATGGCTTGTATCGGCTCACCTGGCGTCACGTCGAACACGTCCAATAGAATCGATTGTGACTCCCCGTTATTGTCGATCCATTGAACGACCTTATGCACTCTACCGTCACCTATAAGACGAGATTGAAACGACCGAATATCATGATCGGCTCGGTACAATGCACCGCTGTTATACTATAGGTAAGACGTGGAACGAAGATATGTTGGAAACGTCGCGTATACAAGCATGAGATAATATCATCGCACGAGGGTTAATACTCGGAATGCAATGAGAGAACACTTGGGACGAGAGTGAGTAAGAGCAGGGTGGGGTGATGGATCGTGAACGAATGGGAAACTTGCATGAATGGTTTACTTACTCGATCCGGCGTAATACACGGTATAGTCGAGATCCATCCCAACGAAGTCTATGCGAAGTTTGTCGACCACCAGTCTTGTTAGCATGATATCACGTTTGTAGAATACGGGTTTCTCGTTCTCGTGGGATATTGCCGAGTCCATCAACGGATGGGACCTTATAAAGTTGAGTACGGTGTCTGGAAGGGTTTCCGTGTCGTTGACGCACTGTCCCGGCCTTGGCTCTGGTACTTTGTTTGACAGTACCGGAAGCCAGGCGCTGCTGCTCGTTGCCTGTTCCTTGAATTTTCCACGAAAGGCTTCCTGTATCGCGTCTATGTGGAACGAACAAATGGCCGAACCCATGAGCCCGTTCGTCGATGTCGTGAATGTACCGTAGAAGTGGGTGTCATCGCCCGGTACCTTGTAAATGCTCTCTACGATGGAATGTTAAAGTCAGGGATTTTGTTTCTAACCGCTTAAAAGATTAATTAGTAGTACGTTGTCGTGGTGGAAATATTTATCAAGATAAACGGTTATCACTGATGTAACATTGTTGCACGATACAACATTCACTTTTCCACGACTCTTTCGTGTCCAATATACTCACGTATCTCATTGAAGTAGAACGGAAACTCTCCTGGTATCGAACAGTTCAATCGTGCCTTGAGATAGGTCGCCCAATTTTGCGACAGAATGTTCTTTCCGCCGGTGTCTCTTTTGCAGACTCTGGCGACTCTCGAGTAAACGCTCTTGCCGCAATTTATGTACTCGACGGCAGTCTCGCGAAAGAAGAAGAACACATGGGCACCGATGTCAAAGGATCCAACAAAGTTCGGTTCTACGAGAGAGAACGAGAGAAAATAGAAATAAAAGAAAAAATGTATCGTTTTAAACATCGTCGGTCAGTGTAAAGAATCGGGTTTGGACGAGAATGAGTTGGGAAGGAGCGGAGATATTGTTTCAGCTTTGTAAGGGGAAACGGGTCTTTGATCGTCTCGTCGGATAAAAATGTCGTAGAGCTGACATTCCCGCGTGCATTTCTCTTTCTACGTACGATAACGATCGAAAGAGGATCTCCGATAAATTGCGAGTTATATGACCTAGAAGCTCGTGAGTTTTCGTCGCCGCGGTGTCATTCGTAAATTTTCCAAAGCGCTTTTACCCCCGCGAAACTATGAGAAAACTGTAAAACTGGCGCTTTTCTCCAGCTAGGGAAGCGCGCGAGAACGTGGACGATAAACGATGAAAAGCTCCCATGGTCGAACGGGAAGACTTCAACGACTTTTGGAGTTTTCATTGAGGTTGTGCACGATAGGTGAGGGTGGAAAACTCTCTGAAAAGACGAGGTGGCCGGTAGAGAGCGAGGAGGAGAGCTCTCACGCCGCGGTCACGGACCACCCTGAATTTAACGCAAGTTCAATGATCATCCACTTGTCGGTTTACGACTGGAGCTACCGTAAAATAGCTTAACGACTCTCCCTCTCTCTTTCTTTCCCCGTTTCGCGTTACGACGATAAAAGCGTTAATAATTTCGAAACCGAATGGACTCGCCCAAAACGATTGCCCGTCCGTCGTATCATCCGACACAGAAGTACGGAATGGTGGGCGTCGTTCCGCGAGATACGACCCGGTCGTCCGACTCGAACTGCTTCCTTTTTTGCAACGCAAGGCTAGAAAATTAAATTCCTCTCGGAAGGAAATGATACTCGACAAATGAATACATCGCTTCGTGATAATTATTCGTGTCTGGTTAATCATCGATTCAACTTCACCCCGTGGCAACTTCTCTTACATCCCCTAACGTTTACCCACCTCTTTTCGTACTTGGCTATATAACAATGTCACTTTCTATCGGCCCTCGTTGCGACTACTTTAAACTCCGACAGGACGAGGCACGTGACGCGATCCGTCTCTCGAGTTTCAGTTCTCCACTTTCCCTCGCGGGTGTTTAATCAACGCCTCTGCTAATAGACAAACTCGATGGAAAGAATGGCTCTTGATGGCAGGATCGAGCGAGAGAGAGAGATAGAGATCCGGAGGGGTTAGTGTACGGCCGTGCGAATTAAACGACGAAACAAATGGCTAATCATGCATCCCGAGGGCGCTAAAGGGTCTTGGAACGGGGAGAGAAGGCACGCGAGACGCGCACGCCGGGCCGAATAGCTACGAGGTTTTCGGATGCGTCGGCGAACGTCCCCCTTAAAGCGAGAAAGAGCGCCAGAGGGGTTAGATAGCGACCTTCGATCCATCAAGCTTAAACTAACTTTCACCCCTCGTGCGCCACCCCCCAAGATTCCACGGTTATCCGTTTTCAAGATCGATACATAGCTCGACCTTTATACAATTTCGTGGTTGCATATTTCGGCTCACGGTTGACAGTTTCGTGCTGCGATTAATAATTAATGGGACGATTCGCGAATAAAAACCTCTTACGTATGGATATTCGCGAATTCGAGAAGGGTGAATTAATAAACGGAAGCATTCGAGTATCTTAGGATCGCGAGAGACCGGAGAAAGAGAGAGGGTTGACGTGTTTCGCGGAGAGACGGACACACCAGACCCGCGCTCTTCCCCTCACCGGTTTTCACGTTACTGCAGAGTCTCGCGGGTCGCGGGAATAAACCTTCGGGATAGAAATTCCTTCAGGAGGGGTCGAAGTAGCGTAAGGTGCGCGCTACGAGTTTCAACCCCTCCTGACACGAAGAGTCGCGACTGGGGGGGAGGGTTGTTTCAACTATGCGACTAGGGTAGGGCTCTTCGAGTTGAACTTCTTCGCAGCGGCTCGACAGGCTCGCTTCGAACGTAGAACGTTTACTTCGAAAACGTCGTCGCGGCGTTGAGAGGCGTGGAACGCGCAGGGGGCGTTATTTTATTACCCCGTACGCTCGTCGATCTCTCTCCGTGAGACTCCAGGAGGGTGACGTTTGATGCCAGTACACCTTCGGCCCATCCCCGGCAGTTAACGTTAATGCGTTTGTCGACTCGATGGGCGCGTATGGACCGATTCCTCTCCACCCCCCGTTTTCCTGTTTCAACCCCGGCAATTCGTTTTTCAACGCTTTATACGTAGCGTATAGCTACTCCCAAAAATGTTTGGACGATGGGAAGACAATCGATTGCACGAATACGAGGCTGTTGGCCTATTGTTCATTGCTCGGGTATGAATTTTACGATGGGACATGAAAAGTACAGAAGTGTTGATTTAAATTTTTTTTTAATAAGTATCCGATGTTACTTCCGGAAGTGCAGTTTGATACTTGGCGCTAGAGTGCCGATAATATAAAAAGGATCTTTTTATCGCCAATTTGGTACTCCGCTTTCCAATATTAGCTCGAAAATTAGGGCTTCTTGCTATCTACGCGAACCGAGAGGTGGATGTTCGGAAGTCGATGCGAAAGTTCTTCTTAAACCGCGTCACGAAGCTTCGGGAGCGTATAATTTCTCCAATGATACTTCAAAGTAACGTACCGGTGTACAAGACGTTCCAGGGAAGGGGCGATGGTAAGAGAAAGCAGATAGGAAGTGGCGATGCTTCAACGCATGGATGCTTCTTTAGGGTCTTTAACTTTCGAGTAACTATGGGGGATGAGGAGGTTGCAGAGGGTCTTCCTATCAAAACTTTTGCACGCCTAATGGACGTTCGCTTTCATTGTTCGTCGGCAAAATTGTTCCGAGGGGGGTAGTTCCATCGAGCTCCACGTTGAGGGTCTCAAAGAGGCTTATTTTTCATCGTACGAGTGCACTCGGCTGCGTCGAGTAAATAATAATCGGCTGTTGAAAGGAGACGAGAGGATTTTAAGGATAGAAAATTGTTCGTCCAAATAGACACAGAGAAAGGAGACTATACGTACATAGTTTTTTTTTCTCTCCCGATCAAAAGTACTTACTGTCCAACCACTTGGAGTCGTACTTGAGTGTCCTCTTGAAGCTGTAGGCTTTGCGTCCGATGGTCAGATTGTAAAGATCCGTGCGAAATATGACTGTATCCGCTTTGGTGAACTCGGCGTTTGTGCCGGAGTAAAGTGCCGGCAGATCGCCAGGATTGCCCTTCTCGACCCAGACAGCGGTCGAATTGTCAGCAGGATCGTAAGGACACTTGGCTATGCCCATACCGACTCCTGGCACGAACTCGTGTCGTGGCAAGTGAGTCAGATTGCTCTGTTGTGGGACACAATTTTTCTTTGTTCGCACATTAACGAGATAACAGATAGACGCGATTTCATTCCGAATAAAAATATGCGGGCAAAGATATATCCGTTACGTTTTAATTGAAAATAAATTTGGCAACGATGAGAATTTAAGTTAATCGGAATCGGAAACATTAACATTCGTAAATGTTTTGGCGGGTGGTACGTGCCATGGCTCTTTGCCGAAGGGAAGAAACGAAATGACAAAAAATAACAGTGGTCGTTTCGCGGATCCGCGGTTATACGGCGCACCGGGGACTCGTATAATGTTTGACATCACGTAAACCATATATTCGAACGTCGTGCACATCCAGGTGGAATCGTTACACGGGTACTTGAACCCCGATGTTTTACAGGGGATCGAATAGTCCCGTGGATATTGAGTAAAATAGCATGTAGCCTGCCCATTATGTGGTTTTTAGCCCGATGGTGACCATTTTTTTCTGTCACGATTTTTCTTCTTATCGCAAAATGAATTCTCTTGTATCGATCGTACAAATTAATATCGTCTGAAGGATAGAACTATGTACTCACGTAAATGACCCAATCCTTGGGGGAATGAGCGTTTGTGCCACACATGTAGAGACGATTGCCATCGCCCATCGGCTGGATGACTCTGATGTGGTTGCGGCAATCAAAGTGCTACGGACAAATATAAGCAACATTTTTCCTTTTTATCCAATTCGCAACGTGCACGCAAGCTGTCACCAATATTTTGGCCGTTCGGACATCGCGAGAGAACTAAATTTAAACGGAGCCATTTATCGAGTCGATTGCCGTAAAAAATAAAATAATAATCAAACTCGATGGGAAAAAAGTCAGAGGGAGACTCTCTCTCGTTTCAACGAGAGAAACTTTTGCACACGCGTACGGTATTCGTTATCGATAGATCGCGGCTGCGAGCTGTGCCGGTTCGATGGACATTTTTCGTTCGGAATGTTAGAAAATGTTCGGTGGGCCTCGAAACGTCGATGTATAGCAGACATTTTTTTTTTTCCAGCCAACAGTCCGACCGCGTCGAAACGCCGTGCAACGCGGAAAAAACCATCGAAAAGAGTTTTGAAAAAAGTTGAAATTGGCTTTGTCGACGGGGAGGCTTCGAATCGAAGTTTCACGAGGACCGAACGACTTTACGCTTCAATTAAACGTGGGGAATATTCGCGAGGGTGAAAGGGACATCGAGTGTACGACTCGTCTGCGCTTTTTACAGTGTATGCGTGTGGCTATTCCAACGCAAAATACAATTCTTTCGGCATCTGTTTTATCGAAAAGAAAAACGCTTAACAACATTTATAACATAGAAACTTACCTCTGATTTTCCTTTCGAAACGCAATTGGCAACATTGCTGGGTTCAAGGTTCAGAGCATCTCGCTGTAACAAAAAAAGAATCGACTTATTAGAACTTATTAATAAACTCGTAATTTGATTTTTCTTTGCAAATTCACAGGATAATCTGTTCGACTGACAAAAGATTCGAGGGGTGGATGAATGGTAACGATGATTATACACGAGATCTACACTATGCCTTGGATAAAATCTCATTTCTTCTGTGTATCACAGTTTCCCTTTGAGAACGTATGAAAGACTGCACAACGGTTCACACCGTGGTCTCAGACAGCTTCGACCGGAAGTGCATGCGCTAGATTTTTCTCGGGTCGAAAGGGGCCCCATTCGCGATTCACAACCTGGCACCGATGCAGAAAAAAACCCGAGTGTGATATTGTAGTAGGGTTTACACCCAAGTCTCAAGGGAAGAGCTTGTAGCTTTGTCGAGTCTCGGCGACAGTTCCGTTTGAAACGAGTTGTCCAGGCTACAAACGCATTGGGGAAAAATAAGGTCAGGCTTATATATACACGACGTGGGAAACGGGGGGTGACACACTGTACGACGTTTGCGAGAGAGAGAGAGAGAGAGAGAGAGAGAGAGAGAGAGAGAGGGAGAAGGGTGAGGCTGGATTAAAAGTCGAGGTCGCTCTCTCTCTCATTCTGTCTCCCTCCGAGTACTTATACTATTTCTACCCTGTGAATTCTCTAGCGCATTCGCTCGTTTGCTTCTCTTTCATCATCCCCCTCTTCAGAAAATCTTACACGGCTCTTTCTCTTTTCTCATTTCGACTTGTCGAGGACTCGAGTGAGGCAACGAGTTCGCCCGACCGCCTCGCTTGAAAAGTCTTTTGGCGTATTTTCTCTACGAATGTTATATATATACCTAGTTAAAGAATAAGTTTCAAATAACAACGCGTTTAGTAGCTCGATGTAAATAATTCCTTTGTTCATCTGTTGACGAATAGGATTGATCATTTGTTTCAGATTGATGCAAGGACGTAACGACAACTACGTCTCGTCGCTTCTTCCACGGTGAGGACTTTCCTCTTTTCATTACTTTCGTCGCGTACGTCCTCGTTCCCGTCCCTTCGCACGATCATTAAGTTCGATACAGT
The DNA here is from genome assembly GCA_946811545.1 of Netelia fuscicornis. Lineage (NCBI taxonomy): Eukaryota > Metazoa > Arthropoda > Insecta > Hymenoptera > Ichneumonidae > Netelia > Netelia fuscicornis. The sequence goes on from OX328015.1 coordinate 1,605,401, forward strand.
GGTAGCCAGTCATGTACATAGTCTAGTGGTAGACTAGTACGGCACCGGTGCTTATCATAGAGGTCGAGTGCTCACTAGAAAGTAGAGCGCAGCGAGTGCACCAAGAGAGAGAGAGAGAGAGAGAGAGAGAGAGAGACGCGTCACCCGCCATGTACGATCAAACCTTTCAGCTCTCTTGGATCTCGCTGGTCGAGTCAACCAACACGCCAACCCTCGTACCTTGACGTCACATCGGACCGCGACTTGCCTGTGATATCCATTTTGCGCGTATACGCTAGAACTTTCGATGTGCATATCGCGGTTGTGCATACTCGTCGGAAATTGACACTGCACTCGACTTATGTCGATGTATTTTTTTCGAATTTCTCGCATACCTTGTTTGCTCATCAAGGGTCCTGAAAAAGGTCTCCTTATAACTCAAAATCATCTAACGTTGAAAGAGCAACTTATGAAAATGAACAAAAAATGGGTACAAGGTAGGACGTAGGTAAAAAAAACAGGTCTCAACAATCATGGAAAACGATGAAAAGTCGGTCGCTGGCGGAGCTCTTGCTGGAATGAAATTCATGCCACATTAGCGAGCGTGTGCAAAAACTATACGCGTATGTAGAGTATTCCGTGCACGACAAAACGCGCGAGCTCAGCGACGAATGATTAAAGGAAAGGTTGCAGGGTCGTGACCCGTTGAAGATCGAGGCAAAGAAAGAGATATGCGATGAAAATGGGAAATGCACCGGCGTTTCCTCCGCGACATCATCATCACCATCTTGCCAGAGGCTTAATCAAGCCTCGAGACTCCAGAGGTATTCGCCGAAAGTCCCGTGGCCTTTAGTGAGGAAAGACCTGAATAGACGCGGTAGAGACGCGAACGCTTTCGCCTAGTCGAGTCACGAGTGATCCAAGAGACGCGATGTAGAGAATAAGGTAAGAGCCAGTGACGGCTTGCTTCCGCGCTCCAAAGTCTACGCCGTTAGCGGTTACTTTTCGTGACGTGAGAATGAGGAGGAAGGTCTCCGCGGCTCGCGTTGATTACACGCGAACCCACCACCATAATGATACACATAACCATCAGTTTCACCCTCGCGTAAGACACGACCGAGACTCTGGGGATTGGTGGCCAAACTGGAATGAGACGTGCCCGTGAGAGTTCTTCCCTTTGATGCAGTGGCTCATCCCTCTCATACTCTCGAGCTTTTTGGATTGGATACCGCGCCATTTCGCAATCATCTAGGTACCTCCTTTCTCACACCCTTCATTGGCAGAAATATTTTCGTATACTCTTCTTCCGTTCAATTTTTGAAACGATCCCGCTTCGTACTATTTGCCATACCAACGAGGTCAGGGCTTCGAGTCCCGCAAAATCCTCATTGCATGTATCTCGCATCTCTTCCGTTCTTCTCTAAATACCGACACTAATCTCTCTCGTTAGACTTTACGGGAGTTCAAGGGTCGTGCTACCCTCGAAGAGTCGTAGAAAGGTGGTATAGGTTGGCCGTAGAGCCGGTGAGAGCGCGCGATTCCGTGCCAGCGGGTGGTTGCATCCCCTAACGGCATACGGCCCTTTTCGAAACGTTGTTTCGGTTATTTCGCTTTATCCACCCTGTGCCGAGGGGGTATGAGAACGAGGGAAAAGAGAGAAAGAGAGAACGTGGCATAGATTCGAAGTACGAGTGTTCTCTAGGTAGGTTGAAGACGGCGAAGCTAGATGGTAAGATTCTGCCCGAAGCCCGGAAAGGGATATCCATGCCAGAACAGAAACGGAGTAGGGGTGGCCTTGCAATAGGAAAACTCGGTGGCTGTAGTTGGAGTACTGCAGCAGAGGTTGCTGGAAACACCAACATCCTCACGGTCTCCGACTCTTACGCTCTATACAACGAGCATCCTAAGTATAAAGCAGCGATTCAGCCAGGAACCGAATTCCTTGAGACTCTTGAGTGCAAAGAGACTCACCAGAGAGGGAGAGAGAAAGAGATACGCGGGCGTTGGTACTAGGGAGCGGGGGTTAAGAGAACGAAAACGACAGAGAGGCGCCTATTGCGAAAGGATTGGGATGTTCCTGTTTAATAGTCAGGGTGGCGTGTCGGTAATGAAAGCAGAAGCGTTTGCATGCCACGCGGTACGCCGGTGTCATAAAGTCGATGCCGGTGTACCGAATTCGCTGGCATTGCTACGCGTATCGCATTGTACCTATTGGTTCTTCCTAAAGCACCTCCTTCAACTCCGTGTTCCTCGTCCTTCGCTCGCTCAACACCGGAGTACCAATGGCAGGGGATGTGCCCTACTTCTCTGGAAATGAAACTCTATAAAGGGAACCTGGCTTAGTAAAATGGTACCTACAAGTGGGTCGTTGTATCGGGTAGAAAGTTTACGAGATTTACACGGTCGTTGGATGTTGGATAGGTATTCGCGAACGATAGCCCGAGAAAGATGGAGATTCGGCCTCAAGGACGAAATCATGAGGGTATGGAGGAAGGAATGGAGGAGTATTGGGTCAGCCATAAGCGCATCGTGGCGGAGAATCGGCCTGTGGGCGATTGGGCCGTACCGTGTAGCCAGCGGCAAAGGAACGTAGAACCTAAAATCTCACGCGCCAATGCGCTCCTATACCAAGTTTCCAGTTGCCAGCTGGAAGAAACTTTGGTATTGAATCTCCCCGGGCTGCTGCACGGTGCTTTAATTAGTGAGAGAGCAAAAGCTAGCGAGATGGAGGGGGTGGGGATATAGACGACGCGCGCGGTGTATCGCGTTGTCTGATGTAATTCGACGTGATCATTAGGAAGGCGCCCGAGAGACCTGCTTTCATGGATACGTATAGTACGCTCTCTCGGCTGCAGCTGTGCAGCAAGCCTGGGAACTACTCTGTGCTTTCGTCGTTGGCACAGTTCGCAATAAGAAACACGATTCCACCGTACGCGTCTCAACTTGCACTGCTCGGTATTGGGGCACAACCTGGTAGCCTTTCATGTTGATATATAAATGTGTGTGTGTGTATCTAAATTGGTAAAGTACAAGAATATAGAATTTTTTTTATTATTTCTGGTCCGTTTTAATAAAATTTAGGAAAATCTCAGATCTGATAAACGACGGATACGGACATCAAGAAGAATTATAGTTTTTTGAACGTATATCGAAAAATGATTAGATATTCAATAATTGATTAATGAAGAAAGAAAGCAAATTGAGTAACGTGGGGCGATATTACATAGTTTAACGTTGAACGTTTGCGCCCTATAAACACGGAGTGTATCTGGCAGGCAGTTCCGATATTTGCAACGAGCATGAATTTTCATCCGCGGGATAACAGCTTTGAATACTGCATGCGATGTTATGGTTACATCGACTCTGGGTTCGTTGCTGAATTGGCTTTTGGTCCTGTAATTAACGCGTGAAAGCTGCGTTGCTATATCCCTCTTCGATGAATCGAACCATCGCGAAAATATTTCGTTCTGTGTATATACCAAGAACATAGGCAGACTATTTGAGTGTACCGTTACGCGGCAGTTATCGATGCAGGGACGAGAGAAAACGAGGAAAAGGGCTTTCCTCTACGTTGGACATCGCTGAAGTGCTTTACGTTTCCGCACGTAGTCGAAAAGAGAGATCATCTCTCGTGATGTTCTCTTCCGCTCTTTCGCAAGATATATCTAGATGTGTGCGTAGGTACAGGAGGGATATAGGACATAGCTCTAACCCGCACCTCGGTCGAGAAATGTTATTGCCGGTGTTCGAATAATTTCGCTGCTACCGTTCGTGACCAGAATCGAAAATCGAAACTCCACAGGGTGTGCATGCGGGGCGATCGCGGCACGAGCTCTCTCGCGTTTATCGGACGGATCGCCGTCAAGTGTGCCAATGGCCGATAGTGAAACGACGAGAACGACGACGATGTGCTCTCTCCCCCGACCGTATAACTAGATTCTAGTACGGGTGTGAGGGGCGTCCATAGAAATTCCTAGAACGGAGAAGTGACATTCGATTAGCTATCTAGTTTCGAGCACGACGCGACACTACGTACATTCGCTGATGACTCTAATCGACGTCATTGATTAATCACTCTGGTAAATTGTACGCTAAGCCATCAATATTCTACCAACACACGTTCTTGATAAACTCCAAGATATTTCATCGATATTTACAAGGAATTATAGATAGAAACTTCTATCCCAAGATGAAAAATAATTTCTAAATCACATTCTTGTTAATTATTCGCATGACCAAAAAAATCTTTTGTCTCCGACAAATCAATGTTTATCGCGGGACTTGTTTCGTGAATTATCTCGAGAGTCACTTTTTTCCAGTGTAATCGCGGACGCCAGAGCATCCCCTTGGTGGTTGCAAATTGGCTGGACCGAACTGAAATTGGTCCGACCGAACGATGTAGTCGGAGGAGAGTCGTTTACCGAAGATAGGAAAAGGGAGAGACGAGAAAAACTCTGGCAATATAAATGAATATATACCCGGAAGAACGAGAGTGATGTCTGTGGATCGTACAATTTACCATCATAAAATATTGAGGGATAAAAACTGCTGGCCTCTCGAGGGTTCCGACACCCACCTAAACCTTCCAAAGGTCTGAGGGTGGTCCTGAGGGTGGACCAAACAGTGAGTACGTACACGCTGCTTTCTCCTTCGCTCACATATATATCCGCATTGCTTGCGCCCTGCGCGTAGTGAGCGTTTAAAAAATTCACGAGGCCCACTGCTTCACCGCGGCCCTTTTTATCTCATCAAACATTAACACTCTCCTGCATACTATACTCGCTATATAAATATATGTATACACTCATGCATATACAAACGTCGTGAAATTTTCGTAACAGAATCGAACCTTGCTGTTGTGACTCGGTTTTGAACACATAAATTTTCCACCAATATAAAAACCTTCGTCTCGATCTTCAAATCGTATGAACGACAATTTTCGATAAACAGGAGACACGTTTGAAACTGAATTTATTTCACTTACTTACTTAGCGATTTTCCAATATTTTAGGTCGTCGACACTTTGCCAATGCTCTTTCACAATTCCCAGCGGATTTTACCGAGTAACGGAGAAAACTATTATACGCGTTTATGAAGATCGACATTGGCGTTTTAACGAAATACACTACCGACAGATAGTTATATCGGTTATGTTCCTGCAACATACTTAAGTATACGCCAAGAGGATAATAGGGGAGGTAAGGAGATGGCGGAAGTGGGGTATAAGGATGTAGGCACTTCGTGGAAGTGCGCTTGTGGGACTAAGCCATCGTCTGCGAGCTTCTGCATGCCAACACGTTGCGGAGTGCCTTTCGCTGTCGGCCGATACAATAAGTCACAATCTCCTAATGGAACCCGTCACTCCGCGCCTTTTATCCGCCATCCTCTACGGCCACCCCAGTCGGGACCCGAATTCAATCTGCATTCAATATTGATTCCAATCCGATAACGTGCATTTCAATTTTTTCTCGTGATTTACTTCTTAGGAGAAAGGGAGGTGGAACGAGGACGAACCTCGCACACCGGGGCTGGAGAACGCGAATCGAGAAAAAAGGCAACGTGTATGGAACTCGCGAGCATCCCTCGATCTCGTACTCACCCTTCCGTTTCTCGTTTTTTCTCTCTTTCTCTCTCTCTCTCTCTCTCTCTTTTGCTATCGTTTTCTCTTTCTCCATTTCGATGTCGCACTCGACGTCACCGACGTCGATCAATTCTGACGGCGATGCACTCTCTACGTCATCGAATGTCGTCCAATTCTATTCGCGATGCAAAGTGTGATGAGGAGGGGGGTGGAATTGGAAGAGGGAGAATCGAAGGTAATAGCTTCCTCGGTGCAGAGACATCGACGTCTGGCCATCTCGTTCTCTCGATGAGTCTCCCTCCGTTCGATTGCAATTTTTGTCTTTCTCGTGTGACAGGTCGGAAACCTTCACGTACGACACATACGCAACTGCGTGTCTACCAATTCCAGGACAGTGCTAGATTTACTGTGCACTTTTTACCGTCATACGTATATCAACGTTCCAAAATGTCGATTTCTATTATTCGGGCTCGAACTCGATCTACACAAATTCCACGCGAAACCATCAAAAATTCCATAGGCTAGGAAATAAATCTGAGACACCTTGGATGAGATCTTTTGCATAGTTTCCTAGAATTCGACTAACGTTCGAAAAGCAAATCGGTTCGTCACAACAGGGTCGGACTGGTTTTAACAATGCTGTATTATTTTCCCCAAGTACAGTCTGGGTGACACTTTGACCCGCATGGACGTAATAATTCCCGAATGTTAAACAGCAACAAGGGCGAAGGTTTAATACATCAATTTGCGTGAACGGCTCGAACGGGAGTCGTATCTACGTCCCTTGCAATATTCCGAGCTACCATCAGTCGGTAGTTTGAAATTTTATTGCCGCTGTAAACAATACCTCTCGCGTGGTCGTACGATCGGCCAACACATATGCGAATTTCATGCGGATAACCGAACGAGCAAGAACGTTCATGGTTAACCTTTTTTTTCTCTTCATCTCTCTTCGCCCCTTTCTCCCTCCATCAACATACACCCGCCGGTCGCTCGTTTTCGCTGTTAATAAAAATAGCTTTTAACATTATTGCATACGCGAGAATTTCGCGCGAATAAAAAAATAAAATGTGCGCGCTCAATTGGCGCCCTCTTCCATTCTGCCACTTGCATTTACAGCAGTGCCATTCACGTTGATTAAACAAAAGTACAACCTCCATAGTCCTGTGTATGATACTGAAGTGCATGTGCTCTTTCTCGCGAGGGCGTACCATCAACCGTGCGGGAAAAAAATCGAATGGCTACGTCACGAGAATTCATCCCTCTGTTCCGCTCGTCCGATATCGAAGCAAATCGACTTTCCCTGCTCTCGGTGAATTGAGCGAGTGTGTCTCTTCTGTTCGATCCGCTCGATTCCTCGCATCGCAAAAATGCTATCGAAATACACGGAGCCCTCTCGCTTATGCATACCAATGTGTAGACACTCGTTGGAGAAAGTGGCAAGGGTCCTTGACGTCGATAAATTTTTACTCCTGGCGTGTGCGTATTTTTTTTCGGTTGAAAAAATACACGCAGTCAAATATCAATGGATCGATTGCGAATTTTATAATAAACTGGATCGAAAAACATCGGTGGCAAGGAAAAGTTGCTCGATGCATCGTGAAACGCCTCGTAACATGAACGTATGTTTAAAATTCTCTTAGCGTTTTCTCTCTTTCTATACGTACCTTGTGATGTGACTTCCTCTCTTTTGCCCTGCTGGCAATAAATTTTCAACCGTTGAGGGGATTCTCGACACTCGCTTCACACCCTCTCTCTCCCTCTTTCTAGATAGAGAGAGAGAGCTTTTCACTTCTACTCTTTCCGTGTACAATATACTCTCGCTGAACCGAGAAGCTACGTAGTCCACCCCGATTCTAGACTCGTTAGCGCAAAGCTCTTGCCGTGCACGATTTTGACAAAGAGAGAAAATGAGTATAAGAGAAATAGAGAGAGAGAGAGGGAAACGAGAAGCACCAAGGGGGAAATAATGTGACGATAAACACGAGTCGGAGCTATAATTAAAAAGTTAAGCCGTAAAGCAGCGAAAGAGTAGGTGCAAAGACAAATAGAGGATCGCGAGGTAAAGTTGCCAGAAACTCTGTCCAACCTCCTACCCCACCTTTTCTCATCGGATCTTACGGTCCCCCAGTAGCGTCTTCACGGCTTCCTCATTCTCTCTGTACACCCTCAAGTTTCTCCGGTCCGATGAGCCCACAGGGCCTCCGGAAGAAAGACATACGTATAGTTATATAAACGTATGTATATGACATTACACCGACATTCGCGTTTCCTCGAATGTTTCCTCGCTTCGTCTAATAGCGAAGGAAGAGAGCTGCCTGTACCACCCTTTCACAGTCTTACAATTTCCAACCTTGACGAAGTTAGTAGAAACATCAAGAGCAGAAAATTAATCAGCCTGGCTGACGTTTCATCGAGGACAGACATCGGTAAGGCACGTCTGATACAACACATTTAATCTCGTTGATCTGAATGTTACCATGATTTTGCACAGATGTCAAAGTAGCATCATCGATTTTCGCGAGTTTTTCCATACAAACTGGCAGTAAAGTCGTACTTCCATGGACGAAGAGCAAACAAGATAGGACAGTGAGAGAAAACGAGAGTCTGTACTGGTATTTACAAAGTTGCGTAAGAACACGAGTGTGACTAACAGAGTCTCAGGAAAGCCTAAAGGTGTATATATATATACGTACATAGGCTCTGTTATATGTTTATTCGGGCGTCTGGAAGAGTTACCACAGCGTCCTTACCCATCTCGTTTACTCTTTCATCAAGCGTTGTATATCCCTCTTCTACTTTTCGCGCGCGTGTTCTGTCGAGTCTTTGCGGCCCGTGAGAGGGACGAGATAGCCCCGTAGTAGCGAAAAAGTTGCCTACGGGACTTCACGAATTTCCTTGAAAGAGTGTGTCCATGTATATGTATACACGCACTTGAGCAAGACGAGTCTCGTTTTAACTCGTTGGCAAGATATACAGTGATAGAAAAAAAGAGTGGGATCGCTAGAGGGCGCCGGTTCTATAGCGTCTCGGATTCAACCCCGAATTTACCAAGTTCCAAAATCTCTCTCCCTCCTCCTTTACTTCCGCGTGCACATCGGACGGTTGAAAGCGACCGAAGTCTTTTTCAAAGCGTATGAAACGAGACGAGAGGGAGAAGAGAGGGTGGGGGCTAGAAGTCGGATTGAGAAAAGGGACGAAGAGGGAGATGCAGGCCATTGATTAGAAATAATGAATGGTCTGCCCCGGGGAGAGATAGCGAAGGGAGACGGGCGGGGAGAAAGGAGTTCTCTCTCTGGTTCACAGACCGGATGCTCGCTCGGAGAAAATCTGCGGCAGATACTGTGAATCAACCTCGGAAAACTACACTTGGATGTTCCACGATCTTACCAAGTTCAAACTAATACGTATATATAAGTATATAAAGTTCGCCTTCATCCATTCGAATCTAGGAATAAATCTTGGTTCGGAAAGTTTCGATAAATTATCCCGCATATATACACCACGACTATATATACTTCTAATGTCCAATGTCGAACTTTGCGAATGAAAAATTACAGGGTGAGAGATCTCGTAATTTTGTCAACATATATTTTTTTTAAACCACGAAATACCAAAATTCAGTAATATTAGACCCTTTTCGAATAAAATGAGAAAACTCAGGTACTAGAAAAAAATAGGGCTTTACAAAAATACCACGGGGTCGCTTCGCCCATTTTCAGAATGCTCGTACACACGTAGGTCTCATGTATATATATATATATATATACGTGTATTATCAGCTGGGGAGTTGGAGCAAGAACGAATGGCGAAAGAGAGGTAAACGAGAAGACGTTAGTGCGCCGCCCTCTGCCCCGGTTAACTCTCCTCCCGAGGGCCAAAATACCATAAGGAAAGAGGATATTCTCGCACACGCGTTTTCCACACGCCCGTTCTCAGTATCTCTGTGAGAGAAAGAGAGAGGAAGAGAGAGAGAAAGAGAGAGGAGGAGAGAGTATTTTCGCGAGTAGCATAACCCAGAAAAGCTCATCAAACTGAAATTTCTCGCGGAGCTTATCCCAAATTCATCGCCGCAATAAACTCCGCGTTACAACTTGTACCTCCCGTTGGTAGAGGTCTCGGTGCGAGCCACCAGAGATCCGAGCACCGTTCTACTTTCACTCTTCGCGAGAGACGAAGGAGAAGGAGAGGCGCAACGGATACGAAAAGCTCGAGAAACGCATTTCAGTGATGAAGCTTAGGGGTAGGAGGATGGAAAAGTGCGAGGCGAGAAGGGGTTGCAGGAAAACTCGAGCGTTGGGACCTCCCGAGCTTCGCCACACACATATGATGTCTGTACGTGTACTGTATATATATCTCGCTGGTACTTGCGGGGGTTAGAGCAAGGTGCGGGATGTATATTTAATACCATCATTTTAGAAAGCAACAGGATCACCCGTTTATATTTCAAAGACTGGCAGGATTGTTTACTCTCCTTTTCTGTGTATAGAGCGAGCACGGCTCGTATACCAACTGCCAGTCGTTCTCCCTTCATTCTCGCAAATATTCGCATATATATATATATATATATATATATATATATATATATATATATATATATATATATATATATATATATATATGCGAGAGAGAGAGGGGGAGAGAGGGAGAGAGGGAGAGAGAGAAATATATTTAGTGCTTTTAGGTAGACTCCCGGATTCTTTATCTCTCTCTCTCTCTCTCTCCCTCATGTTCCCAGGAACACGAGCCAAATATTTTACATAAAAGGGGGGTTTTTCAAGAGGAAATATGCTGAATTTCTGTTCGTTATTATCGCTGTAGATCGGAACGCACGCAGAATTTTCGTAATTTCGAGGGGGGTGAGAGAAAATAATAAAACAAAAATGTAGGCATGTATACGTATATATGCTTTTATGTATATGGGCATACTCAAGTGGATGGTAAACCTTACGAGTTTGCCTCGATACATTCTCAGCATTGAGGATATAAACTGGGACGATAAGATAGGAGAAATAACGATTCGAGAATAAAATTCTCGAGGTTTTTTTTTACATTTTAGCGCGCGAATTTTCCTGTTTTTGTTTCTGCGCATGTCACGAACCCGTCGATGTATACTTTCTTGTCGATACATCCCGAATGTCCGAGGGCGCGAGCGTATCCGCGAGAACCGCGGGAATTGAGTTTTGCAGTGTCCAGAGGCAACGGTCGAGGGACGAGCAAGCTATAGTTATATGTATATGCATTCCGTGTTTTATCGGCTCTCCCGTGAGAGTCGCGGTGGTTTATCGATTCCGATTTCGTGTCTCACTTCGAATACGATGAGAAACCCGATTCGCAATCGAATATCCAACGAAGTAAAAGCTTTCGGGCGAGACAGAGAAAGAGAGAGAGAGAGAGAGAGAGAGAGAGAGAGAGAGAGACAGACAGACAGACAGACGCAGCAAAATCCAGAACGGGCGAGCGGGCATGCTTTATTCACTGCGGCGAGCCACGAGAGTTAAGTCTACTTCTGGAAAGTTCGTTGCATCGCATTCTCGGGTGGCGATTTTTGCATGGTGAGCCAATCATCCGTCCTTTTAGTAGCTCTCATTCTTATAAATCAGCCATCAAATATAAATGATTAAAAAAGAAAACAACGTTTTATCAAAAATAACATCTTGACATTTGTTTCAAAATGAAACCCCAATGTAATAGAAGTTTTGGGGTGAACTCTATAACGTCGTTTAGATATACTAGTTATATATGTATAACTCGTGTGACGCACTTGGTCGCTGTCTCATCTAAATATACAGCAACCCTCTCTACGTATCTAGTATCCGTCTTGATATTCAATTCAAGAAATATGTCGCCTCCTCCATCGTTGGAGCTCGGGGGATGAGCAAAGAGTCACTTTCGAACGGTGTCTATGTATGTGCGCAATGTGCAGAGGGTGAGAAGCTCGGGGTTGCCACCCCTCTGGACGGCAAGATTGTAACGGAGCTCCGACAGCGACATTAGCATAGAATATTGTTGTTTCGGCGACGTGGGGAGAGTGTACACGTTTCAGCCACTCTCTCTCTCTCTCTTCCACATGCATATAGAACAATCCGACGAACTTATCAAATCGATCGAAGTTCCTCTCTTTACACCCTTACCACTATATATCTATCTATGTACAACGGATGAGAGGTATGTGTATTATTGCGTTTCGCGAGAGTTTCTCAGCGCGCCTTACATGCGATAGTGTCACGCATAATATGCCTTTGCATTAGACCGCGAAGAGGCATCGCGTTATATTTATGCAAAGTGTCTTGAATTCGATCAACACGACTGGAGGAAGAGAGAAATACAGAGAAAGTGAGAATGAGCGAGGGAGAAACGCAAAGAGAAACAAAGACCGTTTCACCCTCATATTTACGTCACACAACTCATTTTCAAGCAGAAACATGGCGAAATCGTTTGAATATTGTTCCATTATGTTTATACGCTTTTCAGCATTTCCCAACACGTCCATAATCCACTTTCGTTTTTCCAACAGTTCTTTGTCCTTAGGAAACTGTACTGTACAGTCGTTGTATGAGACATCTGTGTCACGCATATAAACGTATACGCGTGCGCAAATACTCTTACACGTATACAATATGGACGAAACGGATGCACGAGGGACGACCATCGAGAGGGTGTTCTATATACTGTCGCGAGAGAGCTTCTGCTGCGGCTTTGCGTTAACGTTTTATGACCCTCCCCGCGTTCCAATGAAAATCGAAATCCCCATTCCTCCATCCTCCTCCCCTCCTGCTCTCCCAGTACGCTGTTAATTCTCAATGGAATCGAAGCCTGCGGTGGCGATCCCACTGCAATGGGATTTTGCTGTAACCTGCCCCGACTATGTCGCACATCTGCACACACACACACACAGATGTGCGTAAACGCACACATTACTGTGGACTACCACCACCGTGTCAAACTTCCGACAGTCCCCATATCCACGTGTACGTTATACTTGAACAAGGCGTGACATTACTTTTATATGAATAATTTATCGATAGGAAAGCCACGATGCTCTTTCGAACGAAAAAAAAGTGATTACTTAATATTGATTTCGTCATTTGTTCAATCATTAATCAAGGGCAAATGATGATCGCGAGAGTGCAAGTGTTCGGGTATAAAATTTTCACAAGAGAGAACAATTAATCATTCCCTTCGAACTTGGTTCCAGAGGCGAAACGAGAGTAAGATGCAAATCGTCAATTTTTCTCTTTGTTAATGCCAGGAACGGAATAAAATCGGTTTATAAAGAGAAACGTTGAGAAACGAAGAGACTTTATGTGCCGAGCTCGGGGGGTTGTTTCGCCGAGGGGGTTGCCATTCGACGCAGTTTATGTATTCTCTTCTCCGTGTATCGATCGAGAGCCCAGCCGTTCCGATTTTCGTTTGGACGAGGCGTGTCGAAAGAAGGAATAAAAAAAGAAAACGCGATCGAAAAAAGGAAAGAAATTGCCTTGTGGCCTCCGAGCAGCAGGGCCATCTGTCGAAGATCGTATGTGCCTGCGTGTGTAAGTCTATGATTGTCTCTTGGAGCGTGTTGCACCAGAGAGGGGTCGAATATGCAGCGACCGTGGAGAGCAACGATTGCCACACGTCAAACCGTATTATAATGTGTTCTTTTATATTTTTCGTTCCATTTCGACAGTACTACTCGCGCACAACGTTTTTTCTTTTATAAACGACTCGAAAAAAATGTCCCGTTTAATGCGAAACGTGCTATATAGATACGTACGAATTTTACAAACGATATCTCTGGTCCGCACGCGTCATCGCGCTCGGATAATTGCATTTCCAAATCGGCACGAGATGTTCTTTCTTACTCTCTTGCCTGCGTGCCGACAGCGTAGCGGCGGATGTCTTGTATTTTTTTTTACCAAGAGTTTGCGCGCACTTTCCGTGCCCAGTGAAATTTTTTTACTCTCTTCCATTCCCTCGGAAACCTTCCTCGGAATTCAGATCGCGTGCCACGTACAGTTTCGACGTTTGCACGGTCCCTTCGCATCCTGCAACTACCAGCCTTCCCCTTCCCCTCCTCCCTCGCTCTCTGTCTCTCTCTCGCCTTAACGCTCCGCGCCCTCTTCATCTACCTATCGCGGTATCTAGCCTGAAAAGCACTTTTTATCGCGGTGGCTCAAAGAGCGGCGCGGAAAGTAAAAAAAAAAAAAAAGAAGAACGTACCTACCCCCGGTCGCGGTGTAGAGTGTGCATAAACGTGGGGCGCTTCTCTTTCTCTCGTCCCGTTTGCGAACGCTTTGAACGATACACGGTATAATGTTAAAAACAAAACATTCTATGCAGCACATGCAACACTTCGCCATTCTTTTCTCTCTTCTCTCTTCCTTTTTTTTTTAATTTTATTTCTTATATTCAAACTGAACAGCGACGAGTGCCTGGCTGCGAGCTGCTTGTTAAGGGGGTTGTTTATAGCGATCCTTTTTTCCTCTTTTCTCTTCGCCACATTTTTACCCCCTTTCCTGGCACACCGACGCTTTGAAGTTTCCCTCGATTGAATTATCATCAAGCTATAAGTAGTTACATTGAAAAATGTAGAACTTCATCCAATGAGTCAAGAATAAATTGAAATAATTATTTCACAATCGATGAAAGAATAATATATATGTATATATAAATTGCGCAGCGTGAATTTACGATTTATTTTCTCTTCGCGAATTCGAGTCCTTGTTAGTCGAGTGGCCCGTCGATCGTACCGTGAGAGGCCCGTGTGAAAAATTTAACGAGACTCGAGCCGTCTCGAAAAGGTTGTGCGGAACCAAGAAAAAAACAGTCTCTCTATATATATCTATATATCGCTTATGGATACAGATGCATTCTACACGTCTAGGGAACGTGCCAGCTATCGAAAAAAGGGTGCCTCTCGCCCCACCTCGCTCGCCGATCTCCGCGTCGACAATGGATCGCTTAACGCCGGAGACGTGTCAGCTGTCGTACAGTGAGCGGACGCCGCAAAGGGGGAGCTTTCGTATATATGATTGACAGTTTTATGGGGAGAAGCCTCGCGAGTCCCCCCTTCGTTTTCCCTACCTCGTTCACGGATTTACGATCAGGTTCTCGGTCCGAGAACTCTCGAGGCTCGTCGCTATCTCTATACACACATATATCGCGCATGTACGCGCTTAGGTCGGTCCTGTACATATGTACGTATATACAGACGCAGGGGGAGACTGCAGTTTTGCGCACGTCGAGAAGGATGCGTCGTAGCGAACGAGATCGTAACCCGAAATCACGTCTATGCGGGTCAAGTGTTATCGCGCGGTGGATAGCGCCTCGTTACATCCGGAATCGAGATGAACCCCTATATGTACGAATATATATGTATACACATCTGTGTATATATAGAATGCGAGAAATGCATTTGCAGCAAAACAAGAGAACGTCATCTGAGGGATGACGAATGTCTGAGCTTGAATCGCTCGTGCGGATGTCAAGCAGTTGCAAGAATCTCAACGTTCTCATTCCCTCTTCATCGTCTTATCTCCGTGATAAGGGACCTAGCGGATTTTTCTCCATAGATAAAACTAAAATGTCACATTCCGAAATCTCAGGTTGTCTAAAATCGATGCTTTACAGGAAAAGTTACTCACCTCGCAATTTGAGTGGCTGATGTTGCTCAGATTAAGCCGGAACACCTTGTCCCTGGAAAGATAAGAGAGAAGACATTTTTTTTAGTGGTAATCGGATCAGTCACAGAGTAAATATAAATGTTCGTATGTTCTATAGCGTTTCGTTAGACAGTGTGTGTACATCGCGTGTCCGCACGTCACTAGGGTGGAAAACAATTGAAAATTCCAAGTACACATTTCATACATTATTTCGCCTTAGTCTCTCCGGTGTGGCGTTAAAGTATCCCCCCACGACCCTCAACAGTCCTTTATCTCTTATCTCGCATCAGTTATGTATATGGGCGGAGAGCTTGGGACATCTCTGGACGTCAGGCAAGGAGGGAAGGAACGGAAAAACCTTCTCGCTTCTCACGACATCTCGGGACAAATGCTCGCGAGCTTCGTAGAATTTCTATGAGAATTACCAGAGTGTGGGATATATATGTATATGTTACTCCCATAATATATATCGTATAAGGGACCGAGGGACTTCTTCGTGTTTTCAGCGCTCGTATAACGCTCGACGAAACTCTTTCTCCACTCTCTCCTCGCGCTCATTTCCGGTTGACGTTCAAACTTTCATCGTTTCGCAACGACGAGAGACCGACGAGTTGCGCTCTTCGCTCGCTCTTGTCCGCGCTTAAACTTCCGACTTTGAGGTACGATCTCTTCTTGGGATACGAGATCGCGAGGGAAACAGAGAGACCGACACACACGATAAATGAATGGAAGGATGCACGAGGAGGAATAAGTTTTCTGGCGATTCGGAGAATACATATCGGCTGATCGAAATGACGGAAGCCTTCTTTTCCATCTTCAGCCTCTTGCTCCCTCTCTCTATTCGAAGGTAAAAGCAAAATGGTTTTAGTTTCGTCACGTTTGCCGGAACATTTCCAACTTTTCGTTATTCAAAATGGAGGCAATAAACGTGTCTCTGAATGCCGCGATGTCATTCCTCCCCTAAGCCCCTCGACTTTTCCGGATCGTTTCGATCCTTCCGATGGTTTTTCATACCTTTCCCCTCATTCCTTTCCTACAATCGGCCCGTTTTCTTCCAAGACTTCTGGTAACCCAAGAATTGTTGGTAGGTATATTCTTATATATTGCCATAAATACGCTATATATATATTGCAAATCGAATATTCCCAAGTTCTCAAAACGTTTCGCAACATTAGACTCGACGCGCCGCATAACTTTATTCCGATAGCCATTCGTCATGGGCTTTCAATAGGTGTGCGCCGGAGTGGAAATGCGCGATGGTGCACCTCGTTCTACTCTCGCTCGCTTGTGTATATGCCGTGGTTGGTAGCAATCCCGAGAAAAGGAGGAAAGCATCTCTCTCCATTCATCCTGGCCAGAACACCGTGAAAGGTAAATACCCTTCTGATACGGACGAGCAATGGATAGGCCGATGCCGAGGAGGCGGCAAGCCCCTTCGCGCAAAAACAAATCCGACTTGGAATTTTAACTTTTCACTCGAGAATTCGTTTTGCCCAGGAATCATCGAACTCCGCTCGGCAGACATCGAGAAGAACTTTTAATGCAACTCTCGCGTGGAAACTTTCCAACTTTTTTTTTAATCCAACACTAGCAAAAGAAAAAAAGGGTAACATTATTCACGATTCAATTTACAAAATGTGGTTAACGCGTGAGAAAGTTCATAAAGGAAAAGCAGAGAGTGAAAATATCTTGTCCAATGTGTGGGAGACGGAGGAATCATCGGTCGGAGATTTTTTAACGTCTCGGCCATGACGCGCGAGAAATTCGAATTTTCGCGACGACATTGAAAGGTCGAGTCAGAGACGGAGCAAAAGTTTTGACGTTGCGTCTGATAAATGTCCAACTTATCTACGTCATTGCGTTATCGAAATAGTGGCTCTTCACCTCTTTCTCCGCGATTCTTTGTTCCCACGGTTTGTTTTTTTTCTCATCTTTGCCGGAAGAGCTTGCCTCAGGCATGACAAAGTTTTCCCCTGGAAGAGAATGCCGCAAAAATGTGTACACCCTTACGTGCGTCATCTCTTAAACACGCGGTAAGCCCGCTTATTGCCTTTCTACAGCCGCTCGGAGAGAAACTATGAATATATAGGTACGTATCCCTCGTGCCAATGTGTAATACGGAAAAGTCGGGAATATACCAACACGTTTTCTACTGACCATTTTCACTTTACCTACGGAGGATACGTGTGGAATCGTAATTTGGCGTCGCGTACCGTGAATTCCCTTGGCCGGTTGACCTCGGAGGTCCGTCGGGAAAGAGAGAAAAATCCGAGAGAAGAAAAGGAAATGGATGTCGTCTTCGTTGACGCCGACGGTCGTTGTCGTCGTTTGACGCCCGAGGGAAAAACTCAACGGAGATGAGAACTACGAACACGTGATTGTTCAGGGAAAAAATTGGCTCACTGAGCGTTTCCCGTGAAATTTGTATGTGACGATGGAACAAAAATGAAAGGGAAAGGGAGAGAAGATAGAAAGAATATGAGAAAAATCACTCTAGGAGAAAATCATCAACGAGTTACCCTCGTTTCGTCATACGTATATGTATGATACGTGCTTCGATAAATCATATGACTTTCGTATGTTTATATAGAACGAGGAAGTACAGTGGGAATATGGCTGAGCGCATGCGCTTGAAGCGGAAAAAGGCATATAAGCAGCAATCCTCGAGCCGAGCTTTCATTGGAGCGCGAATACTCGTACGTGCTGTTGCGCGTTTCATATAAATAAACAAATATAAGCATATATACCTATATTTCAGCACACTCAGAATTCGTTGCTAGGCACAATTTTTCAGAGGTCATCGGACATCAGTTAAATGCATCTCTGGATAGGAAAAAAAGAAATGCAAGCAGAAACTGTATTGAGTGTAGCAGTTACGTACAAGCGTATGAAACATGAGCATACGTAAAAATATCTGTACGTATACATCTATGCATTATGTAGATGGAAAGTGGATCTTTTAGGAGTTTTGAAAAGGTTCCACGTCCGTACCTTCTCCGATAATTGAGGCGAGTTCAATTAGTGTACTTTTAATCGGGAACGACGCAAAAGAGAGAGAGAGAGAGGGAACGAAGCTCGTAGCGCCAAGTCTCGAATACTAATTACCAAGAGCATCGCGTTTTCTAATTAACAGAGCAGAGGGGTGGGGGAAGGAGGTGGGAGGAGGGGGGTGGTACAGCCTAGAAATGTGAATCGATTATCGCGAATGGAATGAAAAGTGGGTGTGCATGCAAAAGGCTCGAGTGAGCGAGAAAGAGTTCGCGAATTCCGGTAAGAAAAAAAGTCATTACGCGAAGCTCTTGCTGCTTATTTTTGCATTATTATTATCATATATATTAATCGAGCCACATCGATCATAAATAATTCGATGGTTTCTATATAAGCAACGATTAGTCTCACTTTTATCGAAATCGTGGTAAAAAAAACTTTAAACAAAAGAAAATTCAAGTCGATAAGTCTATTCACATTGTAACGAGAGAATTTATTTTAAGGGAAAGAGAACGGGATTGATAGTGATCGATATATCGATCGAAGCTTAGATGGATGTACGAAAATCTCGTTGGAGGAATTGTAGGCGGCAAACTTATGATCTCACGGATCTTCGCGACGTTTTTTTCGTCTCATCGGAATTCGATAGCTGAGGGTCCAAAGAGAGGTCTACAATGGGATTGAGGGAGACGATCGAAAAATATGAGTAAGAGAGAGAGAGAGAGAGAGATTTGATTTGATTTGATTTGATTTGATATATTTATTATGCCCTAGCAGGCTATGGGGCAATACAGAGTGCGCACAAATGCAAAACCAACAATTTCACTGTTGCCGGTTTTGATTCATGCTCGTGGTAAAACAATGAATATTACAATTTTAAACTTAATACTTAAATCTAAGCTTAAAGCTAGTAGCAATTGAAGGTACAGGTAACACATTGTTACCAGTACATAGTATAGTGGTAGAGTACATAATAGTAACAAGATAAATGATATATACTAACGATGAAGATGAGGGATACTTAACGCTAACAGTAATCAAGCCATGAGTCACTATGCGCCGTGTGATGAGTGGCTTCCGATGGCACAAGATAAAGGGAACGAGAAATAATAAAATTCCTAACGTAATTTGCTGTGTAATCGCCGCTGAGCATATTGCAGTTTAAATCTCCTGTGATTATGATGTTTTTGTATAGAGGTGAGAAACGCCCGAAGCTCATTTCAAAAGAATGAAGAAGTCGACCTTTAGGTCGTCAATACATTGATGAGAATAATATAGTTTCACTGCAAGGCAAAGCAATGTGCAATATTAAGAATTCCGGTGAATTTGAAAAAAGATTTGGTGAGACATCGAGGATCTTGGCCTTCAGAGAATTATGTACATAACAGGCTACCCACCGCCTTGCTTACCCTCTCGATCGTTGCGGATAAGAAAGTAATTATCGAGCTTGATTAGGTCATCGTGTATATGAGAATGGAGCCACGTTTCGGACACAGAAATGATGTGACACGGATTCCCATCAATAAAAATACGAACTAAGTCTATGTGGGCGAGTAATGAATTAGCATTGAAGTAAACAATGCTCAGTTTTCTGTTTGGATTTACGCCGTGATTTTGCCGTGGATGTCGCATGGATCGACCTACTGGATTTGAGTCACCGTTTGCTACTTGGGTGCCGGACCGTCATGATAATTTAGATAAATCATCAGCAGAGTTGATTTCTATAAGCGGATGTCCGTTGTCTTTCCTAGCAAAAATCATGGAGCCTCTCGTCCAAACGTATTTATAAGAACATTTGGCAGCCTCAGCCTTCGCTAGACGGAGCAACTTGTAGCGTTCAGGTGATAGTAATTCATTAAGAAACACCCTGCCTCCCTCGTTACAAGAAAATACATCTCTGACATAAAGATCTTTCTTCGTTCTCTTTGTGTGTATGATTGCTTCACACACCGCCGCTGAAGTGAACGACGCGACAATAGAAACAGTACACCGAGGTGTGTTTACATTACTCGCCAAACTCGAACTCGAACTCGAGGCCTGACCCGACGCGCGAGCTCTCCCCACCATTTTTCGCGCTGCCAGAATGTGACAAATTAAATCACCTAAACCGAGCGAAGTTAAAACCCTCGCAACCAGGTTTCGCGGAGAGTCAGTCTGTGACGAAGGAATTCCCGCAACAACAAGCTCGTTCGACGGAATTGATTGTTTTGGTGCGTTTGATGCGTTTGAACCCCTCGCACAATCCGCCGACGTACACGGCATTGACCTAAGAGTAGCTATTTCTTTAGCAAGCTTGACATTGGCCGCCTCGAGTTTGACATTAGACGCCTCAAGTTTAACATTAGCTACCTCAAGCGCAGCAATCCTTTCAGAATGATTAGAGATGGTCTGAATCAGAGTAGGAAGATCTTTGGTAGTATTTTCAATCTTGTCAATAGTTGTCCGAAGCTCGGCATCACGTTGCACCCATTGTGCATCACGTTGCACCCATTGTGCATTACACTGACGAAGGAACGACATAATTGATGAAAGCGAGGGGGGTTCCTCGTCATGAGGTTGTGCACCTCCTGGCAAGGACAATGATGGTGCCGGATTCGTACTCATATTGGCAAGATGAGCAACGCCACAAATATTATTGGACTTTTGACGATGGTATTTGATGCAGCCCGGGTGAAATGCGCGATTACACGTCGAACAGGTGATAAAGTGACTCGCTATATGTTTACCACAAATGTAGCACTTAGGCATGTATGCAGAGATACGAAATTACCGACCGAAGAAGGGATAGCTTCGTGGGCATGCTAATCGACAGATTCACGTATTAAACTAAGTTGGTAGGTCGCTAGATGTCAATAGCAATACGACGGGCAACGGCGATAATATCTCACCAGAGAGATTCGAAGAAATGTGGAGCAGTGTTGACGTTCAGGTCTGATGTGTGTGGCAATGCCCATGTAAACGCGCCTTCAGGATGTGATCGTGTGTTGTTGTTATAAGCTGCTCATGTCGATAGGAGCATGCGCACCACTTCCCACGAGTAAGAAAGAGATGGCAAGAGACGTGTTGTCGAAGGCGTTGGACACCACGAATTAGGTTATGATCCACGTCAACGCAATTTCGCCGAATTTTTCGAGGATTTCTCGGACTTTAGCTCGTCCAAACAGAGAAATACAATGAAGAATCGACGAAAAGCGTAATTGTGCGTGCTTTATTCCTGGAAGTAGAAATGCCCGTGGGCACAAACTAGCAGAATATCGTCTTAAACGGGGAGCAACAGCAGATACGACTTGATGTACTCACCGCAGAGAGAGAGAGAGAGAGAGTCGAAGGCAGGTACGTGGAACCAAGCCAGAAGTAGCAGTGGAGAAAAACGTTAAAATCGAAGTACCTACCTTTACAAGAATAGAAAGAGAGGAAGAAGAAATGCAATTTATCGTTACAGCTCTCGCGAAGAGGCCGACTCTCGTGAATCGTCAGCGTGTCCTCTCTCATGTCTGGAGGATGTAGAGAAAAAGAGAAAGAGAAATTCCCGCGGAATCCTCCGTACCATCGACTCGTTACAAAAGCAAGAACGAGAGGGTTTGAGCTTAAACGCGAAGAGAAGTTTACGTTCTACTTTTGCTTTATTACCCGACCTCACTTCGAGTATCGGCGGTACTATTATCTTCTTTCTTTCTTTGTTTCTCCCTGTTTCTCTCTCTTCATTTCTGCTTCGACAATGTCCAGCTATAAGCGCCCATTTCTATCTCTAGGGACTCGAACGTTCACCGTCTTCCTCCTGGAACTTCCTTTAAGATATCGAAGCTTAGGTTTTGCTTCAAACCTTTTCCTACGGAGCAAACTTACTCTCGGTTAAATTGATTGACGAAGACGCCCCTGTTTATCTTCTCGATATGATACCAACAGTTTTTTTTTTAATTGAACATCCCTTCAGGCTCGGAACGATATTGAAAAGTACATTGTGTTAAGGGAGTAAGCAGATTCCACGAGAGATATCCGATACGCGTTCTTTCGAAACTTTTAATCGATTCCTCGAACGAACCGACAAAAAAGTAATCCGAGAGTGATTCTTTCGGGGGTGACGTGAAGAAAGAGGCAGTCTCTTCGTCGAAGCATCGCCCTACGAGGGATGTTAAAAAAAACGAGAGAAAAAGTGAGTGCGCAAGACACGAGTCGAGAGAGAGATCGGTGTTTTTTTTTCCTTCTCAACCCCCTTGGCTACTGTTGCTTCGGAGTAAAAGATTTGACGAAGCATCCCTTCACTACAGCGGGGGGTGTAGACCCCCTGTGACTATTACCAACACTCTATGTGTAGCATTTTGTTGGCATTTACCAAATTAAGGAGGGAGTCTAACAAAAGGCTGTGTTGGCCTTGCTCTTGGTGCGTACACAATGAAGAAGGAGAAAGAGAGAGAGAGAGAGAGAAAGAGAGAAACACAGACAGAGCGACAGCTACGAGTTGAGAGCAGGGCTTTGCCCCGTCGGGCTAAAGCCCACTGGAACTGTATCAAGTAATAATACTTCGTTGGTATATAATGATGCGCAGGACGACCAGAGTTTCCCCAGGACAATCTGGAAAGGAGAAGAGAGACCAGCAACGAGAAACCAGTTCGCGTCTCCCTTTGCCAACTATAAGGGACGGCTTTGCAATCCCCTCTATCACTGACAGGACTGAAATAATATCGATATGCCACGGTACTTCGACGGTAAGGGGGTGGTGGAAGGAGCGAGGGGTTAAAAGAATCAACCACATACCCGCAGGTATGTAACAATGCCGAGACGTTCGTACCGTTCCAAATTACTGGAATACCTCTCCTCGTTACGCGTAAAAGTTTTGTCAACCCGGAATGCTCCCAGAAAGATCTTATTTTAGGTACATTAATGTTGGTTTTTATGTACGTGAGTGTCTTTTTTTCTTTTCGTTGATTAGTTTCTATATTTTCATTTCACGAGTATCAGACTGCTAAGGAATACAACGCGGCCCTAACGAGAAATAATAATGATTGTATTTTAAAACGTGGATAACGACGGCGCCACCGTCGCAGTGAGAATACACAAGCTAAACAAAACCCAGGGCGTATACGCGTGGAGAGAAAGCTCGTAAAAGTTTGGAGACCACGGTAGAATCGCGTGGAAGGCTCGAAATAGCAAAAGTCGCCGGCAACAACCGCGCCGAGGCTTGTGATTTATCGGAAAAGTTCTCGTCGGTTAATTTGACAAGAGATGGGCTTTTGCACACGCTAACTGTACTTTATATATATATGTATATACGGTTGCCCCGTTTGCTTTCTATTCGGTTCACGGCCAGACCAGACTATACGATATAACGCGGAAATAAAGTAATTTTTATTTAATCCTTTCAATATCAGTTTCCTTGCAGTCAGGTAGAATGAAATTTATCGTTAAGGTGATTTCGTATTTTCGAGGTTTGATATTTTGGACTCGTCAATTTGGTTCAATCTCGAAATCTACGCCACGAATGTTTGTTTTATTGAAATTTCGATCAGTGTCAGAAACATGCAAGATATCGATCGAAAATTAAATTTCATTCCATCGTTTCGCGATCGTTGAATCCATTCATACGACGAGGTATAATCTAGTCGATTAGTACATATCAATCAAATACTTAGGAAGAAAAGACTCGTGGAAATTATTCAGATCCATTAGTCGAATAAATAATTTCGTCGAGCGGACGAATATCCAATTCGACGAAAAAGTACAGTGAATAATTGACGGTATAATTATAGTAATATTTTATACAGAATTAACTCACATCGCACCGACGTAGAGGGCGTCCCTCTTACTATCCAGGTACAGAGTCCTGTAGTATAACATTCCACAGCTGAACTCTCGAACGTGTTCTGTAACAGTAAAAAGAAAAATGTCGTGTGAAAATAGAATTCATTTTTGAGAAGTAAGGACAAATAATGATGTTCGTATAAAGTGAGCCACGAGCTTATGAGCAGACATGATAATTAGATCTTCGCGAGTCGTCGAAATCACCGCTGGAGTATATTTCGGAACGCCTGAGTAAAGAAGGTGAATTTGTTGTTGGAGAGTACCAAGAGCTCACCAACCGTGCGTAAAGCCTTTTCCACCCTTTCCATACTAGTCGACACTGATCTGCTTAACATATGAAAGAAAAAGTCACCCCTTATAAATATACTCGTTCCACTCTTGGAAGTAAGAGAGCGCGAACAATGCCATATATTATACGGTATCAGAAGGGTCGGTAGTCGAGGGAAAAGGGGTCTATATTATTATAGCACTAACTGAACGACTACCCCACTCTTTTTCTCCTCGTTCGCGTTGCGAGGTCGAACCATCCCCTGATACACGGTTATCGACTTCTTATCTCTCGACCAGTGCTCCATCCCCCGTTCCACTCGTTGCGAAGACTTTACCCAATATGACTCGAAGTGAAAAAAAAGAAAACATATTTTCCAATTTGAAAAAGAATAACGTTACTGAAACTCTCAAAAATATTACCTCGAGAATTAAATTTACTTTTATCACGTTGGGAAGAATGCTAAATAAATTTACGACTATGATCGAAGCGGTAGTCTCGAATAGTCCAGCTTATCGCGATCTCACTCCGGGTGTGTTATCCAAACACTTTTTTTTTTATCCAATCGTTCGTACACTGCTGCGTAGCGAAACGCTTTTTTTTAAGGCCACGTGCCAGTCGGGCGATTCGTAACGCTCGGACGTCTCTCTTTTCGGCCCGCATACGCGTGTATATACCTACACTTGTGCGTAGCTTGGCAATTGAATAAATTCTCCCCTTTCGCGATGCCAGATTAGGTTCCGCGATCATTTTTTTCCTCGTTCTCTCTCTTGCGCTCGCGTTCTCTCCACACTCGGCTGGCTTCGTTCCAGGGCAACCACCGGGCATATGGCAGCCAAAGATTACGAGGGACCCGCACCTCCGCGCCGTGTCCAATTTCCAACGTTATTATTATTTTAATCCCTCAAAGCCCTTTCTCCCTTTCTCTCTCGCGGGACTTTCGACGTATGATTTCATCGCCGCGTCAAAATATGTTGAAAAAAAAGAGTACCCGGGATCGAAAAGTTTCGGAATATGCGTTTTGTTACGGCAGATTTTCTCTTTGCGAATTTAGCAGGAGGCTGACGAGTTCATAAATAACGTTGGATGAATTTTTACGCCTTGGTTTTATTGTCTCATCGCAAGATGTAGATATACCGAAAGATGCAATTGTCTTTCTCTCTCTCTTGTAAGAAGCGCTCCTCCACAGCTTCCCTCTGTGATTTACATCCACTCCCGCACTCTTTCTTTATAGCCTTTTCCCCATGACGGACGTTATAAAAATGAAATCTGTCGTAAATCCCCAGCTTCCGTAACGCTCCGAGAAATTTTTCTTTTGCATCAACCCGTCGTAATATAACTGACGAATCGTGCCAAATATTTTTTTATCTCAGTTCTTGACCATACGAAGCTATAAAATTTAGAGTATGTGCTAAATCCGATGTAACCGAACGTTGCATATGTTCTAGAATAAATGAATAAAAGAAAACAATTGCGATTATATATTTTAAACGAGAAGAAGCGCGTGGTTGATATTTCGAGGGTGAAAAAAGCTTTCTTGCGACGTAATCGAGTACGCGGTGACGGTGGTAATTGGAGTAACCCGGGGCTAAGAGTTCACTATCACTTTTCAGTCCGAGAGGAAGGTTAAGGTACAACCGATATCCGTGGGAAAAACACCACCGGTTTTATCCCCCGTGTCTACCCATGTGTGTATATATAGCTATCTGATTTCTGAGTAACATTTATCCGGGTCGAAATGCGCGTCAGTGCGGAGTTGGATGTGCCGGTTTTACGGTCTCCGAACGACGAGTCAAGGGTTTGCGAACCGCGAGAGACTTTCCATGGTATATCGATCTACTTATACCCTTAACTCCCCGCTACCAGAGGATCTCGTTCCCTTTTCCCATCAGCGACGGTTGTGCGGTCGGGCCATTGTCCGTAGTTTCAACGCCCTTCGCTATACACATAAGCTCACGATCCTCCCGAGTAGCGAAGAGATCGTGTTTTAAACTCGAGGTTGGTCACTGAACCACGTCCGAGAACACGACAATACACTCTTCGAGACGGGTTTACGTACTCCCGCCTCGGACGATTCGGTTGGCTATCGAAAATCCGTCGAGCGTGTGAGATCGTCTCAGCGCTACGAATGGAACTTACAACAACTTGCGACCTCGCCGTAGGGTCGACATCATACGCGACTCTTTAAACGATACAGCCAGTGGATTTGAAATTTTTTCAATTAACTCGTAGCAACCCAGCCATAAATCCAGCGTGGCAATTCGCTAACGTATCTCCCGAACGACCCGAAAAGTTGCGCGGATAATTTATCGGAGTTACGTGACGATCGTGATCCTGTGTATCGCGAAACCCCGAAATTTTCCTTTCCTTTCTTTCTTTTTTTTTCTTTGTTCTCTCTCGCGAACTATAGAAAACCATGCAAATCGCGAAAAGATCTCGTGAATTCGATAAAAGTCTTCGAACTCTTCGTGCGCTACAGGGGGGGTCTCGAAACTCTCGCGGCACATCGGTCGTATCGCCAACTTTCCTTTACTCGCGCGCGCTCTTGCTCCTCGGGGGAGCTACCGAGTAACCCCCCTCTCCCACCCCATTCTCAAGGGATCGAGTAGATTAGGGATAGACTAGAAAAATCTCCGTTCTCTCCTGTATCCCTTGGCGTTAACGGGAGGTACGACTATAAATCTACGATAAAGTTTCAACGGTTGTTTCCACCCTTCCACCAAGGCTTCTCACTTGTTGGAATATCGCTGTATTATCGCTGCTTACTTTTATATACACGGTAGTATCGACCTCTCGACTATTTTCTCAGTCGTCGAATCACGCATCAACCTCATATACCATATCAAAGTTCATCGAAACACATTTTTTAAATCGCAAAAAAAATTATACATTTGTAGAAAGGAAAAGGAGCGACGGTATTTAGCGGATACCATGTCGGATATGGCTCGTAGAAGCGAGGGTGCTGATGCGTAGTCTGGTCCGAAAGAGAGGTAAAAAGTAGAGAGAGAAGGGAACAAAAAATGAGCTCGTAGGGGGTTGAAAAAGCAGGGGCAGAGGTGAAGCGAGAGAGGAATAGCGAGTGTAGATAAAATGGGGCAAACCAAGGTTCTCTACGCGCTACGTCACTCCCCTCTCATTAATCAACTCTCTTTCTCAGCGTTCCGGGCCATGCACCGTATTTTATTCTCACAATCGTTGCTCGCTCTCGTGACTCTCGTTCACGTACACGCGTGTGTGTGTGTGTTTGTTAGTTGCATCTTTTTCTTCTCCCCGTTTCGCTTCACGCTGGCGTATAGAATATTGGGGTCGCCCCTCTAACGCCTCGAAGAATTCGATTATTGGACGTTTTAATCAAGGTAATAGGCGCTACAACTTTTTTTTCCGCGATGCTGTCAGGGATGAAAATTGGGTAATAACACCTTTCAGCATCGGCTACGCCTTTAGAACGATCGAGGCACTATTATTTATTTCCGAACCGACCATTTTGTTACACCGCGCTATCTCTCTCCCTCCCACATAGTACGAGACTCGAATTTTGTCGATGCTCGGTATTAAAGACGATCGATGAGAAACGATTTTCGAAGAAAATAAAGCGAGAAAAAGAAAGACGAAATGTACGAGCTTGTATCGGTTGAGGGGTTAGCTGAACGAACGGGTCGAAAAAACACGAAGAGTCGAGCATGATGAGTGTCCTCCGGGCATGATCGCAAAGTTTGTGATAAACTACCTTTAACATTTCGTATCGTCGACCGGCAGTCGTGAACTAAAAATGTCCGCGTGGAAAAACATACGAAAAAGTGTTTAGTAGCGGGAGAAGCTTAACAAACATTTTTTTTTCAACGTACGCGCATCCTCGCTGCGTATTATAATTGTCCACGGAGGTGGAAGCGGTAGCGGATCCGAATTGCCGAATCCTCCGGCAAAAATTACGTCAGGGACACGCGCGAACACGGGAGGTTGATGCTTCCGCGCGTGGATGGCTCGAGAGATTTTGTTTTTTTTCAAAGAGCGCATCGCGACGCGCGTCCTCGGGATTTCATCGTCCGTAATGAAGCTCCGCCGTATTACTACGTATGTGCATTAAAATTCTCGCGTATGAAACTCCGAGTACGGAGATGCACAAGAAGAAAGAGCGAGAGGGAGAACTGGGGGATGCGTTGGAAGAGCCGAAGGGGTAGTGGGAGGAGACGAGACCGTTCCAGAGATAAATAAAATAAAAAAAATATATAAAAATGTATAGCAATGTCCCGGGCACGGCGGCCGAGAGTGGACCGTAGAGAGAATGAATAAAGCCTGAAATAAATTGCGTTATCTTTTCGTTCCACGCGTATGGCTGCGAGCGGGCGTCACTACCACTACTATCCAATTACTCACGGGGGTTGGACATACACACGTACACTGTCATAGGGCGTATATACATACAGGCATGAACACGCGGGTGGACAGACGAGAGTCGTACGCGCTTTCGCCCATTACCGGAGGGTTCTCTCCACAAACCAAAAGGGTCTGGATGAACGCGCGTCGCTCTACCGCGCCCTCTCTCTCATTGCGTTTGTACCACTCTTCCCAGCCGATTGCCGACAGTGTGGCACAGCCGCAGACCGAACAAAAGGATTCGTCATAGCGACTCGACGATGTTTTTCAGGGTCATCTTGTAGCAGTTTGAGGATCTGTGCGTTGATATAACCCGATGAAAATGTGTTTATCGAAAGAGACAGTTCTTTCGTTCGAACAATTATCACATATCACGTGTCTTTCGAAACGAAGAACGAGACTCGTGTGTTGTTCCATAAGTTTATCGGATAGTCGAAGCTTCCGCGTAGAAAATCGCATTCATAAATACGATGGAACACGTATAGTACGCGCATGTTCCATACCTCGAACGAGAAATATTAATCCGCAAACGGGCTTTGCATGTATGACGTCACGTGAAAAATCGATCGAATGAAACATGCAGTAGTTCAAGCTAGAGTGACGTCAGTAAAAACTCGGGATAGAGAGTAAGAAGAGGGTCGACGTCGCGACGGGGACGCATAAGCCGAGCAGTGTCGAGCTGAGGAGTTTCTATTTATTCCTGAGTAGTAGATGTGCTCGTCCATCCAAGTTGGTCGACCGATCTACCTTCTATTTCATTTTCTCGCATTTTCCCGAGCTAATCGTGATCTTAAATTCGTTGCTAATTCTATTATACGGAACGTCCGATCCGTCGAAGAAATTTCAAACTGAGTGACATCGAATAGTGTTCCCATGGATTGATCAACGTCGCTTGCATTATAAAATATCGCATTAGGGAATTCGTAGAAATTGGTTTATCACATTCATCCAATCATTTATCTACATCGATCTATATCCGTATTCCTGAAGAATTCGAAATAGCGCTCGAAAAATCTCCGAACAAAAAAATTCGATTGTCACCGACAGTTTTTTCAAACGGTATTATTTTTCGCTCTAAAACATTTCGAATTTCCGCTAAATCTCGTTATCTCTTTTTTTTTATGGCCGAGTGAGATCTCGTGAAATTCTCATGACTCTCACACGTACACGTAACGTCACTGTCGTCCGATATAGCGCGCAACAGAAAACAGTTAAAATCTGATTGTAGGTTCCGTTGCACAGAACGTCAATTTTGCCTCTCTCCAAATTGCGACCAATGTCGAGAGCGTTGATTGATTTTGTAACGCTCATAGAATGTTATACTAAAAAAAAACGGTGTGCACTCCGAAAACACTCAATCTCTCTCATTCGCTCAAAAAGCACGAAAAGTTTCATGCGGTAACGAGGGGTGTCGTAGAGACGTTTCAAATATTTACTAAAAGTAGAAAAAAGATAAAGTGCGACGAAAAATTTAACAAAAAATTTGAACGCACGAGTGTGAATGTTTATTTATATCCGAGAGGACGTACTAGACAAAATATCATATACAAAAATGCTCAGACCGAGAGATTGTTTTTAAGCATGTTTCCAAGTATATCGAGGTAAAAAAACCGGAAATGCCCTTATTCGTGACATGTAGTGCCCGTACCATTATAATCGGCTTTATAACGTATTCGCGTTATACATACGTGCGGAAATTCAGGCTTTTTTCTACGCCTGTTTTTTCTCTCTATTTTTTTTTTAAATTCTCGGTCAATGGCGCGACATCGAAGTTTATTTTACGTCAGGCGAGAGGAGAACCGATGAAATTATTGATGACAATGGAAGGCACGAAAAATCCGCGAGCTTCGGTGTCAAGCGGTAACGCGACGGCGACCGCGTGCGAATCGAACGCGCGAATTTTCGCCAACGCCACTATCAATATATATGTTTGTATACACACATGGATCTATGGATGTAGATAGATAAATAGATATACCTGTCGTTGCAAGAGCCTGTCATACACCTGGAAAACAGTGTTTGCAAAGAACAATGTCGAGTTTGGATTACAATGCTCGGCAAATAGATTGCTTGAAGCGTGTCGGATTTCAGGGTGTATATATGGCATTGTCGCCTCGCGCTCTTTCGCGGGATCCTCCAAATGTACAGGAATATGCGTCCACCTCATCGGGGAGGGATGGGTTTCAACCATGCAGCACACCGGTCCAAAAACAACACAACGTGGACGCGAATCCGGGCTCGGCGCGAAAATGCCACGGTCACGCTACATCGAGATGGAAAAATATTCGAGACACTCCAGACACTGACACTTTACCTTTTCCATTTCACGTAGAATCTTTTTTTGCAAGAGACAAAAGGCCTACGTTTCGAATTAATCGTTTTATACCGAGTGCGGGACATTCGCAGTCTTCATTTTCTATTAAATACCTCACTCGATACACCGTCGGAGAATTATGAACGCTTTGGAGGGGAGGAGAATAAAACTTTGGTGAACTAAAACCTACGATCTTGACTCTCGCTCTGGTGCGAGGAAAAAAATTAATTTTGTTCTCGAAGGAAGTCGTCGGCACCCCTGTTCTTTCCTACGATTGAGACTACGTGGGGGAGGGGGAGGAGTCGAAGCAGCCCAAAGTGTTGCCCGACTGTCAACCAATTAATCTTATTAATTTGTTCCCAACTGCTTCCCCTCTACCTCCATTTTGCCCTTCTCGTTCACTACGAAAGGGAGGAGGGTTGAGGCCCGTGTGATTTATGAAACCGTTTAATTAAACGTTTTCATAAAGACACTTTTGACTCACCCCCGGAGTAAAGCTTGGGAGGAGGGGATTCCTGCGATGGTTCTCTCGATCTATATATTCGACGATTTATGGTGATACCGTTGGTCGCGATGGATTTCAAGATGCTAAGAAGATTAAAGATCGCGGGTAATAAAAAGATACCCGAAATACTGCGAGCAAGGGGTCGTATCTCGAGAAAGAAGAGCCATGGCAATTTCTTCACGCCCCTTCGTGTTATATTTCAACCGGTATGTTTTTTAAGAAGCCTGTTTTCATTCCTCTAATTTCAATTGAAAATTTCTTACAACGTAGAATATAGATTGTTATAGGAATTGTTCGCTTTTGAGAACCGCGTATACCAAGAGGAAATACGTTTCTCGAGTTTCATACACGACGAGCCGCCGTACCTATATACCGAAACTGTCAGGAAGTTCGCCGCGGGCGTTCTTCAATGTACACGCGAGTCCCGTGCACACATAGAATATAATCTTCCGTATTTTACGACCTAGCAACTATTTTCAAACTAAAATGAAGAAAAAGAAGCATGTATGATATTGCAATTAGTCTTGTCTAGTCTGTCCTGTGTGCATTCGCCATATGGGACAAGAGGCTTTGGCATGGTATCAGGGGTGAAAGGCAGAGCAATTTTCCAAATACACCTCTACTCGTCTGCTTCATCTCCAGGCTCTTTTGCTTCGCAAGGTACTCTCATTTCTGAAAATGCGCGTACGGTCACTCTCGCTCCCATCCCTATTCCAAATGACCCCTCATAATGTGCCCTCTAAAAGTCCACCAGACCAGGCAGAGATAGGCAACATTTATATAGACAATATATACGTACGTATATATAGAACTGTGGGAACGAGTTGGCCATTTCAACCCTTACATCGTCGACGTCCGTTCGGCCGAACAAAGGATACGCGGTTCGTTCAATGGAGCGCACGGTCACCGCTAATTAGGGAGGTACTTGGCAAAGTACCATTCGGAGAAAGGAAAAAAGGAAGACGGAGAAGGGTTCGCAGTTTCTCCGTGTATTCTCGCTCGAGTGACCATCGCATAAAGGTTATTGATGTCACAGCTAATGATCTCCATATCGTATAATAATAAGATCATAATTATGTTCCTTTGATTCGTAAAATCACATTGAATTCGCGATAATAATTCTGTGACGGTGTAGCGTGGACGCGCGACTCTCGTACACGTCAAACGCTAATGCAGCCTTTCGCATTCAGAGGACTGACGGAAGTTTTCCTCGCGTCTCATCACACGTTGAATGCCGGTAAGATCTTCTATCCGCTTATCGTGGCAATACGGCTTTTGGCGTAACTTCCGTGCGTTCTTCAACGAGAATGTAATCGTGAGACGGACAGGGTCTAGAGAGAACTGTTGAGTGTGTGGAAAAGAGAGCGTGTGCGGCAAGCCCGAAGAGTCCGGCGATCGCCGAGGATCGTGTTTATCATCGTTGGGGAATCTACTTCGGGGTAGTAATCAACCCCCACCCACGTTTCTCGCTAATAACGAGTTACAGCCCTTCCGCGCGGCAGCGCCGAAGGGGCGAGGCACCCCTGACTGTCGCTATATACGTCTCAACCATCTCTCTCTCTCTTGCTCTCTCCGCGCCCAACCGAGAATGCAGGAGTGGATGCCGGGAGGTTGCTGGTGCGGCTCGACGAAAGGGTAGCCCAGGCATGCGAGGGTAGGAGTAATTGCCAACGTAATCACACACGTTGAACAAACCAGTAGAGGAGAGAACCCGCGCGACTCTCTATATCCGCGCGGTTTTACTTCGAGCATCGACATAAAAGAGGGAGAGAGGAGTACGTACGTGTACGAGATAGGGTGCGATGGTGCGGACGCGCATCCTCCCTTTATCGTATTCCCCTCTGTCGGTACAAACTGTTTTAGGAACGATCGGATAGTCGAAACACCCATATAATGTTTCATAGATACTGTCGTCGAGCCAGCAATTGTAAACTATAGTGAAATCTCTCGCGTGGAAACCAGTTCGAATCGCAGGAATATCATCCATCCGAACGATGAATCAGTTTCGAAAATTTCGACTATACACCGGTACATTCGGTACGCATTTTCGGGGCCACGGTTCAACAGGCCCCTCGCGAATTCCAAAGCGCGCACTAGACTTCGAATCCTCTCATCGGATGTGCAACTCAAGCTCCCCATTGAAGAGGGGAACTTGGAACACAGCATCGAACAGTCCGGAATCTATTTGTGATTGCGATCTATTCACCTGCCGCGCGCCAAAGTGGCAGTAACCCTCGATACCGCGTTTCTCCATACGTACCATTCCCCCCACCCCCTGACCTCGCCCTTTACCCTCACGCTCGACGAATCCAATTATCGCATGTATCGATAGGTTAATCATAAATTATGCCGACGCGTATGTATATACGAGCGGTGAATTACTTCATTGCAATTATTCATGACGCTACGAACGATTCCGAAAATCATCGATCGAACGCCGCCTCTCGTCTCCGGTATTCGCGGTGTTGAATAAACGCGATGGGAGAGGGTTCGAAATATATCGGCTCCAACGGCAGTTACCCGTTGGTAGGGTTGTTACAGAAATGATCAGATATCGGACGAGTTGAAACACCCCGTGGAATCTCTCCCATCGAATTTCACCCTTGCCAGTCGATTACTTCATTACAACGAGATGAATGCCTCGCCATCCCCTAGCCCCCTCTCTCAGCCGCGGTCGGTCCGTTGCCTTTTCATATCGTGCTCCATTGCTGGCAACACTGGTCGATCTATATTTCGTAGGGCAAAACAGGTTCGGGGACCGGTCTATAGAATTTTCTCGTTTATACTAAAACCATGAACCCCCGCGTCTCGCTCGTAGTTCGGGAATATACACCCGGAGAGGAAACGAGGGTGCGGACGTATCTCAACGGGACACGGGACTATTTTAGAGACGATCAGATATCATAGTTTACGGTCTGGCATACAATACATTGGATACTTGAGCACCCTTCATCAATCGATTACAAAGTTACAACATCGGCTTCTTCAAAGCAATCCTTCGTCCGCATCTGAGATTATTCATCAAAGGCGCGCCACTTTTTTCGTTTCTTTCCATCCTATTCGACACGTCATAGTCCCGTATACCTATAATAAGTCTTAGAAGCGACGCGTTCCATCGCACTCCCAAGGCAAGGGATGCAGGTGCACCGAGGGTTGCTGTAGATTCAGATGTTACAGTAAGGAACACTCGGCTTATATGTCCACGTAAGGGCAATCAAACATCCTACTATTGCATTTCACCCTTGCGAGAGTGCGGGAGTCATCCACGCTGGCGAACGATTCGATTTGGGCGATATGTATACGCGTATGAGATATGTTGTTTGATAGTGAGGTGGAGTGCGAGTACGTCACGTGGAAGTAGGTATATGGATGCGCGTGTGCCTACCACAACCCCTCTAAGCAGCTTGAATCACCGTAGTTCTCTCGGTGGTGAAGGCACGGGTTACTCAGGACGGCCGCAGGCGGTGAACTTGATTGACAGTCCGAACAGCACGAACCGTCGGCTAATGAAACATCAGTATTCACGCACAATACCGGCGGGAGGTTTGCCGCTATTACACGGGCTTTGTGTTTACATGGAACTCCGTACTATGCGCGAGCGTTTGCCTCCTTGGCATATACCGTCGCCACGATCCGTTGCGCGCGCGTTCCTCGTGCATCCACAGCTGAGATATGACCGAGACACGGAAGTAATCATCCAGCGTAAGGGCGGAGATACCGAAACCGATGGACAACCAGTATACGGCTGTATACTCGCAGAGCTGTATTTGCCTCCCAGCGAAATGGAGATGCCTTCGTCTGTCTCTGTACAAATGAATTTGTCATGCATAGAATTACGTCTCGTACACGTTTTTGAGTTTTTTCAGTCTTCCTCACAGAGCTTCGGACGATCCATTTTTAAGAATTTTGAACGTGAAACTCGAACGATTTGCTTCGTTGAACATTTGGAGCGAAAATTATTCTCGCACCTCACGCGGGTGTACCCATAGTGGATATTACGTTGCGGGAAGTTTGGGAAAACGTGCCGCATGAACTAAGCAATGTGACTTCTATTGCGTTGGTGTATAAGGGTAATAATAGTAACAGGGGGAAGGTGGAGAAGAGGGCACATGAGCAGGTTTTCGCGTTGGAAGGTATGTTTGAATTTTCGTGTTCCGAAGCTCTGGTGTGTATGAGTCAGATATAACAAGTACGTGGAACGAGATAGAGAGAGAGAGTGAGAGAGGGAGAGGGAGAGAGAGCGGAAACAGCAGGATGAGGCGAGTACTAAAGTACGTCGTAACGCTCCAGGGTAAATTGGAACAACTTCGTTTCGCTGTAACACAAAATCTTCGTGTCTCCCGTGTCCAGAATGCAGCAAACATAAAACGGATAGCCTGACATTGGTGGCTACGTCTGTTTGGAACCACTGGAAGCGGTGAATGTAACAATCCTAATAAGGATCGCGCTTGCGGTCTGTGCTGGTCTACTTTCCGAGGATGGCGTGAGCTACGGAACGAAGAATACCGAGGACTCGGGGCTAGGCTAGCTAGTGTCAGAGTAACATTAAGCTTACCCCTCGGTGCAGCAACAACGAATTGGAGCTCTCAATTTTCTTCTAGAAAACACACATATCCTATATTATCCGTAAAAGGGTCGGAAAGGGAAAGTATTTTCTACTTTAACATTGGTAGTATTGTCTTTATTTTACATACGATGATTTACGTCTATGAAATTTGGAGAGAATTTTAACGCGCACGAACCAATATTTTATCGAAATTTTGTTCACCGGGCGATATGTGGTTAAGCAGTGTCGTGGTCTACAATTGCCGCAATTGCCCGCACAGAACATTCTTTCTCCACCTTCCTGTTCCCCATATCTCTTTTTCGCATCCTCCACCATACTCGAAGCCCGCTCTCGTCCTCTCTCCCTCGATTTAGAGCTTCAGCTGTGGGACGGAACGAGGGGCCGCACCTCCTTCCAGCATTCGCGAGCCGAGTGGTCTCTTCCGGAATTATTATTACCATTATCATATATATTGGGCCGAGAGGCAGAAGAACGTGTATACATATATCCGTGCCTTCGCAGCCATCGTCTCTATACCTATAGCTACCTTTTCCACTGCCAAGCGCTAACACATTTGATTTAGCGCTAATAAATAACCATTATTGTAGGCGAATG
The DNA here is from genome assembly GCA_946811545.1 of Netelia fuscicornis. Classification (NCBI taxonomy): domain Eukaryota; kingdom Metazoa; phylum Arthropoda; class Insecta; order Hymenoptera; family Ichneumonidae; genus Netelia; species Netelia fuscicornis. The sequence goes on from OX328015.1 coordinate 1,642,017, forward strand.
CGGTTCGCGTCGGTCGGGTCTGCAGAGACCACACTCGGGATTCCCGTGGGGGGCGCGGCAAGCGGAAAATAGAATCGACGACGTAGTTTCCATTATTGGGAACGGCGAGCGGGCTACTACCTCTCTACCGCCACTCGTTGCTCGTGATGCTGCCGGCCCACGATCAACGACAGCGAGAGCTCACACCTGTATAAAATACTCGCACCAATACTAGTCGGATGGAGTTGATTGCGTACCGATAATAATCTGATAGGAATGTACCAGATGGCGGGAAATGCAACCCCACCAGCCTTCTCCCCCACGCATATATATATATATATATATATATATATATATATACGCGACCGCATATATCTTCTATCGATTCCCAGGATCGCTAGACGCGAGTTTATTTTTATCAAGAAATTTGTTATGAAAAATAAAAACGGAATGACGAACGGCAAATATATATATATATAATAATATTGAAATGTAATAAACCCGTAGAATTGGAGGAGGTCTCGTGGCAAGACGTAATGTTTTCCACGGAAACACTCGACGAGGTGGAATAACTTTTTGGAGTGTGTACGGGGAAGCCACGAGGCAGGTATAGGGTACAACGCATGGAAACTGTAGGGAAAGTTTGCGGTCTCGTTCCTCGACGAGACCGCTGTGTGATACAGCACTATACAACTTTGGCGTGCATAGAAATTGTCGGAGCGAGCAAGACACTTGCGAAGCTGTGAGCGCAACTCGATCGAATATACGGTGAACCGATCGAGGGAAGGGTATTGTGGAAAGGAATGGGATGGAACGGGGCTAGATGCGACGTCTTTGTATCCCGAGGGTGTGCGCAGCTTCGCGAACACTCACGAGGTTGAAGGGATAGATACCGCGAAACAGAGAGAAAGAGAGACGGAGAGAAAGCTCAGCGGGTATTGTATATTATCTATTCACGGGCTAACACCGGTGGCCGCTTCTAAGGAGAAAGTTTCCACGATGTTGTCTTCGTCCTCGACGTCGCCGTTGTACCAGTCAGTTGTGCTGTTGCCATGTGATCATCGCGAGTGGGATTCCCGGTTTGTGGAACCATTTTACTCATCTTCCCGGTATTAACAACCACCTCGACGACAACACAGAGGTCACCATATTGTGTACACAAGTGGTAACGTTACAAGCGACTCAAAGCAGTGGAGGAGGATCGCGTCGAGAGGCATGCGACCTGGTAAAGAACGTAGACGACCATCGTTGTTTTGGATACCACGAGGAAACTGGAAACCGGATGGTGATAAAGGGATGCGATAGTTTGTCACGGTGAGGGTGAACCAATTTTCCACGATTGAACGAGTCGTTTTGTCGTGGAGTAAGGCATAGCCTGCTGCTAGGTCGCTAAATTGCAGTATATCCTGCGTAATAACTGCAACTATGTAATTATTCAATGCGACGCAGAGCTTAGGTTGGTCCTTCCGCTACCCTCGGGATATCGTCCACCCGAGAAGACGGGTCTTTGTACGTAATATCAAGTTACTCGACGGGTAGCCTCGCATTCGCGTCTAGAGCTTGTCAAAACCACGAGTAGGCAACTAAGGGAAGCTGCCAGGCCTTACAGCTCGGGTCTCGACGTGGCCTCTGACCTGACACGTTGTTCTCGCAGTGCGGCAACGCTGTGGTCGTTTCCTGCTTATCGTACGAATTGAGAACGTAGTCACGAGACCGGTCAGCCACTGATAGTAGATACAACCGCTGACGTATAGCCCGGTTTTGTGGAAGACAGCGTGGTTGCATCTCTTGACGCTTGACAGTAGCCAGCCCCAAACACAACCATCATCCGGTGTCGTCATCTCGTCATGGAGGGGTGCACCCAACTGGCGCGTAATATCATCGGCATCTGTCCTATGTACCGCAAGTTATTTGTGGCAAATGCCGTTGAGAATCGATCACTATGTATGGGGCCATTTAACCGCAGAATTTCAGAGGACTTTGTCAATTCCCATTCGCATTACGGGACAGTATTACTTGACTAAGAGCACCAAATCGATACCTCATTATTATGGATGATGTAATTATCAATAATGGCATTTAGAAAAGTGGACTGGATTGAGTAATATCAAATGTGAAAATGGATGATTTAGGATGATATCTCATTGGTCATCGTCTAGACACGAGATTGTTTCCTTACGTATAAAAAAGTCTTTCGTTCGCTGGATAGTCCGGGGCGAGGGTTAAGATCCGGGACTTGTATAAGGGAGGATGAGATGTGGCGTTTAACTTGATTCCTCGCCATGACACTGTCTCTCGTGGAGGTCAAGCCTCGATGGCGGATGATTCAATCCGTTGACTACCCAGGGTCGCGATCCCGGTCGCTTGCCATCCTTCTATAATCCTACCGAACGAGACGCGTTTGTCCTTCCCTCTATCCCTCTCACATCTCACCGCACGCACGTCTATTCCTTGTCACAGAATCTCACTCGGTCTGTCCCTGGCTCGTTCGGTGAACTTCCCACACATACTATATACCAGAGAGGATAGAGGCAAGTCACAGTAGCAGTAGCAGCGGGAGGAGCGGTAGTACCAGCGAGATTGAGTTATCGACGTGCGCCAACGATAGGTTGGAGGGTGACTATGTCGAACGTAGCCCGTTACCCCTGGGCTCTACTCTGACATCAGAAGCGACATTGTATGCCAGCGCGAGAGCACCTCTCTCCGCTCGATATAGAGACCCATCTACAGTGGGATGTATATCTAGACAACGAGATCTCAACGAGAATGAGCGGATGAGTCAATGCTCGTCCTGATTGAGGACAGATATTCATCAGCGATGAGTGAATTCGGGAGAAATTAAACTGCAATTGTTCATCTCAAGCTTTAAAGGGGTTGTGCTCGTATTATAGACCGAGAAATGATATTTTGCATTGCTTACTCCCCCAAAAAGAGGGAGTAAAGGCTCGCTTATGGTTCACTAATGAGTTTCAATCTATTATTTATGGAAACAGCTCGAAACTATTTTGCCTCGAACCAACATCAACCGTCCAGGAGATCATCGAGACTCTTTCGTACTAACTATATATACGGTTATCGATATATTTACGATCCCCGGATTCCTTTTCCACAATTTATGTGATACCGCGGTGGTGCGCGTGAGAAGGAAAAATGAAATACGAGGTTCCATCCGGAGCTGGTGAGTATTGAAATAAAAATATCCACCGGTTGCTTTTCGTTTGGCGAAAGCGAGCGAAAGAGCTCGGGAATATTCCGCGGCTCTCTGGGGGTCTCGCGCATTTGCGATCAGTTGCCAGAACTCCGTGGTTATTTCGTTGCTTCGATCCACCCCCTTGATTTCCGAACCACCCTTAGTCGCGTACGACGGCGTTTCCTCTTGCTTTATTCTTTGTTTCCTTCACAGTTTCACCGCATCGCGACTCCTATCGCTGTTTCCGTTTTCACGAACGGGAATATTCCGTATGCATTGGCTCTGGCCAGCTTTATTTTCTTAGGAATCCTTTCTTGGGCACAGCGCGAACCGGAAAGCCTCGAACGAGAAATCCAATGCATTTTTATGGGATCAGGAGCTTCAATTTATTAGGGTACCACCACCACCACCACCACCAAGGCTACCTAAGTCGCGCTTTTCGCTCATGTACGTTATTTCGGGTTTACGATATAGTTTTACATAGCCATATCCTTATGTAGGTATAAGCAAACTTATAGTCGAGGAACGCCCGTCTCTCGTTTCCTCCTTTAATGCATTCGCGATATAAACCGGAAAGGGAGAGGTGGGTGGAAGAATAGCAAAACTCATAAATCTCCGCTCTGGGCACTGAGAATGATGCATACAGGAAAGAAAGTGGTCCACGCGGAGGCAGACGCTGGCAAAACAGCAGCAAAGATAACTGCCCATCCGTAGTCCCTTATAACTTGTATCGTGACTCTGCTGATGCGAGGGCGAATATTACTATTTTATTCGTAAGTCGGGAATCGCAGCTTCGCTCAAAAAAAGAAAAGCGAGGAGGAGAAAAGAAAAACGCTTCGCTTCTCCCGCTGATGTCTACTGGGTTAAGCGATCCGTCAACGAGATATCGCACGAGTCTATTTTGACCCTTATTTATATCTCTTGATAAATCGCTTTCCCCGATAACACTACAACATCTCTGGATTTTATCATTGTAAATACACGTCCATCAAGAATCGTGCCCGCATTTTTTAATCCCATTCCAGGGTTTCCTCGGATCATTTTTTATTCTAGCGACTGTACATAAATTCGTAGTTACTTGCTTCGGCATCCTATACGGATGGTAAAGGTTGATATTTTAATAAAGTTTATTCATGTCTAGAAAGCGCTGGTACAAAGTATACGTAAAACGATTATAATCCTGATTTGTTGGAATTTATCTGCGAAAAGGTCGAAAAATTGAATATTTCTGTAAATTGCAATATATCAAGGTCATAATAATATTCGTATTGCTAGGAAAATTTATGCGTAAACTCCCTATATAATCAAAATCAAATCATTTTTATCTGATTTTTATCGTCCAGCATATTTTCGTCATGTCAATCATCCCCACATCGGTTGAGTTGTTTTCATGCAACGGACAGCATGAATGTTGAAGTAAATTACTGAAAGCACTCCATTCATTTGGCCGACAGAATACTCTTTCGTAGTATTACCATAATTTAATCCAACCCTCGGTATTTTTCTTTGGAAAACGAAACTTTCTCCCATTGACGGAGAGGGAGAGCATGATAAAAAAGGCAAGAGGCAAGAGGCTAGTTTCTTTTTACGACTGCTGGTCTACTTCGATAGAACGAATCCGATGCATCGCGCGTATTGGAATTCTAGCCTTGCCATAAGGTTTCACCGTGGTCGCGCAGAATGTTCGGACTCTGAGTGAGAGCTTTTTCACTTTCTCTCCGTCTCTCTCTCTCTCTCTCTCTCTCTCTCTCTCTCTCTCTCTCTCTCTCTGTTGTCGCTAGAGTTCTCTTGGTGGAAAACATCAAAAGGGCATAACTCGGGACTCCGGGAAAAGCTCGAGGTTCGCCGTTTATGGTAACGAGAAATCGGGGTAAGTGCTTTCGGTCGAATGGCGCTTTCTTCATCGTCCTAGGCGTCGTCGTCTCGTGTGTGGACACGGTATTTGACGTCACTGCCAGTGCCATGCCGAACCTGTTCCGTTTTCCACTCCGATTCTCGTCGAATGTTCATGGAATACGAGCGTCGACCTGAGAACGGTAGAATTCTTTTGGCACAAGGAACTTGGATAAAGAGCGGAATCGATTCCATTTTCGACTTCTCACGGGAAAATTATGATTTTTTCAATCCATGAGCCTCGAACTAAGAGATTACAATGAGATTTGAAAGCACAAACAAATGTAGCAGCTGCGCGAGCTCCACTGTTACAATATATTATGGTAAGTAAATATCTATGTATATAGGACTCCCCAGATATAATCCGGGATCGCTGTCTAGATATATATATATATATATACATATTTTGCTATAGCGTCGGTGGGGCACACCGGGACCCATTTTCTTGCATTCAAAGCACAAAGCAAACCGTAGGAGAACCTCTGCTGTGATATTTGCTAAGGGAGAAAGAGAGCGAGTGAGAAGGAAGGCCGCGGGGACCTCTCGTCATGCACCGCTCGCCCATTCTCTATTCGGCTTTCCTCCACCTCATCTCGCTTTCACTTTCTCCAGATCCCTTTGTGGTTTCAACAGGGTGAATCAAATCAAGAGCTAGGTTTCATAATGATAATGGACTTGGAGCTTGGGCGCGAGCGCGACTCGGTCGAGTTTTCTATTGGCCTGAAGAGACCGAGAAAAACGCGTCTTTTTTCCACGTTGTTCTCAACTATTTTCGCGACAGTTCGTCAAATTTAATCCCTAGTGGGGTTGAAGATAATCGTGTACCTAATTCTCATTGTTGAATATCACCTGGCGAAAGAGGAAAAATAGAGGCACGAAGGGATCAGATATTTAGGCGTTATTCGGCGAACCTCCTCTTTCCTGCTAGCTGCTACTACAATGAGCCGGGGCAATGTTGCCGGCACATTCATGGGGGGAATCAAGAAATGTATAGCAGTCACGTGGTGAACACACTCCCGTTTGCCGTACCGACAAACAGAACCCTCGGCAAGTGTGTAAGTTCCGCGTCGAATAAATAGCAATTCAACCCCTTATTAAATTCAAATTAGCCCTCTTAACCTGAGAAGCCACGTAGTTGAACGGCCACGATCCATCAACCCCACTGACGGGCTTCAACACAGCTACGTGGCGCATGAGTTAAGATTCCCCACCTTTCGGTCAAACCGACGGCCAATCTGATAATAAACGCCCCGCGAGAGGCGCGCCCTGAATATGCATGACACCAGCCATCTCTACTTCTCTCACTCTCATCTCTCAGGCTCTCTTCGGCCGGTCTAATAATATCCCGCTAAACCGAAGAAACCATGGCTCGACGCAACGGCCAACAGATTAATATTGTATCCACGGTGATTATGGGAATTTCTCGTCCATGTATTGCCGGGGCTGGGTACAATGTTGCTGCTGTTGATGTTGTATCGTAGTTCGTCGATGCGAAGCGCCGTTAATCACCCTTTTGAGCCCGAGCGAATAAGCAAACCGCTATTGAACCGTTCGCACAAACGAGTGAAGAGGTGCTGGCCGAACGCGCGCCATCTACGAAGGTGCTGGTGCTAATATCGATTGTTTGGGCTCTATTCCCCGGCTTTTCAGTTTCTGATCACCGCTTTAATGTTAAGGTCGCATCGATACTGTCATCGTTTTAATAACAAAATTACATATCATCCATCCGTTGACTGAGTAATTGCGAGATTTTCGAAAGACTAACAGATTGTTAACACTTCCTGCTACCTCAAACTTCGACGATCTTTAAGCGCCTAAAAAATCATTAATCAAATTTAATTATTGACTTACACTCCTACATTTTGTTCTTTCTCATTTCTTCAAGTAAGCGCTATTCTCGACGTTCAATAACAAAGATGTAGGTGCTTTTCCTCTGCGCGTTCCCGTGGGAGCTTCTGAAGACTTCATGGATATTTTCACGAAAGAAGCCTTTTCCTCCCAGCCCACCAGCTACCAACCATCTTTATTCTAGGACGGACAGGTTGGGAGGGTAGGCATCGGAGCGTGGTAACTGGAGACCCTTCAGGGAGTCGTTAAAACCTTTGTCCCGGACCACTCCGATGGGCTGTGTTCTATCCATGGATCCCCCCCCCCCCCCCCCCCCCCCCCGCAATCCATGCTGATATATGCTCCCCGTTCCCCAACTAATTCCTGGCAAGATTCAACTTTGAGAAAGTTTTCATCCTTATTTCCCTCTGAGATAGTTATTCAGTCAGTTGAATATACACATATATTAGCTATTTCACGCTCACCCCTTCGTAAATGTGATATGGATACATTGTCACGTTGCGATTATTTCTGGTAAACTGCTCCCTCTACACTCTCAGAAAAATCGAATCGTGAACTGTTTGTCTACTTTCTCTCCCTCTACACTCTGTATGTATATAATTAATAAAATTAACGAAGCATCCGCCATTATTTCATCATTTATGTTATCGAAAATAATTTTCATCATTAACAACACTGCATACATTGATAAGGCACTTACGAATAATTTGATTAACCTCGATCAGTACTGACGCCATCACCATGCATCAGAATAATTATCACGAAAATGTGATACTTCATTACTCACTGCGACGATGTACAAAAGAGCAAGAAGCAGCTCTCGAGAAATGGAAAACTGAGGTGGCGCAACTGGGTATTGGAACTTACTGATAAGAAAAAGCTTCGCTAAAACCGTACTTCCGCATATAGGTACGCCCTGCTCCCAACGCCATCCACCCTAGACTTATATACCTCCGATGTGTTTTACGCTCGCGGAGTATCCACTCGAGAATTCTGTCGTTCTTGCTGCCTTTCTCGATACGACCATCCCGAAACTCTACGTACTTGTGCATCATCCTCGCAACTCCCCAAGCGCGAGGAATTTTGTTGGTACCCGCTCCAGACGCGGTAGAAACCTGCGTTGATTCTCCCGAGCCGAGCTTAATTGCCGTTATTTATCAAAGCTTGAAATAAATAAGCTGCTTACATTTCTTTGATAGCGGAGCCACGCGAGAGTACGTTTATTCAGAGAGGGCGATAAGTACGTCAGACGTGCTTATTAACGTTCGTGCAGAGAGGCTAATACAGCCTCCACCTTCACTCCGGCAGATAGCTCTGAGTATAGAAAGTTGAAACGGAAATGATGGGACTCTCTTTTCGGCATGAGGTTAATATACAACATCAACGGGAATGCTACCGAGGTAAACCTCTTTAATTTTCATCTCATTTCTTATTCAGTTGAAAACTCAAAGTAATGAAATAGATATTCCGTAAGCAAACTCCGGAGATTAAAACGTAGGTTTTTAGTACCAACGTTCCATTTGAGCGAGGAACATGTACGTTTTCCTGAATGGGAGCTTGATGGTATTGCATAAACGATTGAGAAGCGTGGGTGAGAAAAAGTAGAGGAGTCCTGTGAGTATACTAGCGTAGCTATAACAACCTGAAAGTTGGCAAAACTCTTGTAGGTTCTCACAGCAATATATGTGTATATAATTGTCCCTTTATCTTGTACAGACTAGTGGTCAATATGACTCGATTACTTGAGTGATAGTCGGTAAAGCTTCGCTGATCACCCGATAAAAGACTCAAAAGCAGAACACATCGATGTTGCCATGTGGGCGCCGCGTCACTCGAGTCCCTCTGGCAGCTTTTCCTTCTCTCCAGGCGTTTCACTAATCTGTCTGAATTTTGATTTTCAATAAGAGGCGCTAGCTTTCGCCGCGACCGAAAAGAGACCGAGAAAGTGAGAGACGGACGAGTCTGTTGGAAGACGAGCGAGTGAGATGCATTGGGATTTAACTTCCGCGTACAGCTGTACCAAGTGGAGTTTGAATATGCATGATGCATGGGAATTAAAGCGCCCAACCCCTTCGACCGTGAGCACCGTCAGGCGCATGTATATACCCCCTCGAACCGCCCGTTCGGATTCTCCGCCACCAGCCGTGCCCATCGTGCTCATATGCAAATGACCGCTGCCGCAGGTACTCGCTGTGCCGTTGCTCTCCCGCAATGAAGGAGATTCGGCTACGAGAGAATGCATGAAAATCAAGAGAGCGGGCTGGAGGCCGTATCGCCATAATTGTGATATTTTTAATAGAATGTCGAAGAGAGCACACAGTTAATGCCATCACACATACGCAGCTTATACATAGAAAGGATACCTTCAGGCGTGTCACTATTCTGTGAAAATTTGAACGCTAATGAGGTTTGAAACGCGATGATACGGCAATACAGATCAACGAAAAATCACGCAATATATTATACCCATCTATCTAACAGCAGCGTCATCGAACGGATAGATAGACAGTTGGGTAACGAAGAGAACAGTCGGACAAAACGGACGTACAGAAACGACACGTAGGTGAAAATGAACGCATGAAAAGGCAGGTGCAATGGGCAAAATGAACTAGGTAGGACAGCAGACACATATTAGTCCGTGTTAAATGTGTGCGACGTGTTTAATGTCTATGTGCTATGCATCTGATGTTTCCGTTGCCTGGAATATTTTACCGACGTGGCAACAAGTCGGTCAAAGCGCGAATAATTGCCGAAGATAATAGTCAGTAGTAATATAAGCGGTAGTACTTCCGATGAGACATTCACTCTGACGCTGCAATAAACGAATCGACGAGTTATTTGTACCAGTATTCTACCTTTTTATCCGCCTGCTCTGCCTATCCGTCCCGCTATTCAACGTGCGACCGCGAATTTCTAGTCATTCAAGCTTGACCGACAAAATGTGGTGTGCACATCGGAATGTGCGGAAAGGATAAAATGGACTCCGATCAAGCCGATTGCATCTATTTCCGCATCGATGTATGAAACTACGCTGGAGTGACGATAAAACGATGATTCGAAGATAGGTATGGCAGAATCACGGTGGAGTAGTGGGAGTAATATTTTGCGGAGGTGAAGTGGGACGATTCGGGAATGAGGGATCGTTCGTTTTTGCATTGTGCTATATCGCGACCGCAAACGTTTCGCAATTCAAAGTTAATTTCGGCAAAAGCAAATAATTGGTTTGGGGGCAAGGCGGGTGGAAACCTAGCCAGAAATAGAAGGGTCGAAGTCCCGCGCGTTCACAACGAAGAAGACGAGCTCCCGCCACTGTGGTGAATGGCTTTGCGTCACGCCACGTTTCTTCAATAGGCTCTTTCAGGGTTCACGTATCGCGATCTCTCCCTCGCGGTCTCCATCGTTGATGAAGGTAAAAAGCGACGTATGAACCGTTTTCTGTGTTCTTGGGATACTAAATAAATGCGCTCACCCACCTGTCCGCATCGATTGATGGCGTAAGTCAATTGATTGCACCCTTAATTTTCGTATAAACTCGAACGTTTTACGATCCACCCGGTCGCGTTTAACCATCGGCCGGAACACGCGCCTCGTGTTCGTAAGGCTGTAGAAGACGAGGGACCTGCGATCGTACAGAACGATAAAATCGAGGTCGGTTTTTTTATTTTCTTTTTTTTTTAACCAGGACTTGTCAGGGAACTGCGGCATGCATAGGGACGCAATAAGCCATTCGAGGAATACCCGAGTCAACGGCGTGTTTCTAGAACGGCAATTCGATCTGTACCGTTCTCGGGGGAAGTACACCAGAGACCGGTCATTATAAGAGAGCGTATATCATCAGCCTTTACATTTTCCTCGACGAAACGAGAATATCTATTCCCGAAGACGAAGTAGGTACGGAATTGGTGAACCCTATAAACGTAGGTTTAAATTTAGCGCTAACCCGAAATAAAATTGGGCGAAAAAGGGAGAAAATACAGTTACAAATATAAAACCCGAAACTGATTACCGTAAATAAGAAGAATAAAGCACGAGCTCCTGTCAACAAGAATAATGATACTTATATTGCCAGAACAATATTAAAATCCGCTTAAAAATCTGGAAATTAGTAACTTTTTTTATACGCGCATCACTCCTACTCCCCGTTGCATGATCCTTGACTCCTCCCTCTCGTTTCGCTTTGCGGCACGTACACCTCGGCCTTTGAACTATTCACCTGCCAGTGTAGATGTGCCACGAGTGCGTAATAATTTCGTTCCGCGCGAGTATCGAAGGGAAGGCGTGTGTTATACGTGTAATTATACCACCAGTACGGAGGCAGACAGTCTGCCGTTTCGTTCTGCAAAAAACATGGAAGAAAAAAGAACGAGGAAAAAGCTTAGGGCGAGTGAAACGGTACAAACGGATGATGCGAATGGAAAAAGCGTATGACGAGTTATATATGTACATATATACATATATATATACTCGAGTTTCATACAGCAAGAACGATGAAGGGATACAAGGTACGTACACGTGTATGCGCGTATAATATCCATATCTATACATAGATGTGTATGTGTACATTAGTAAGTACGCGATCGGCGCACGCCACTCTATGCGGGGGCGAGCACGTCGCGACAGAAAAATGCTGCACGCTTTTCCGTGGCACGAGGATCGCGTGGCAACGATATTGAGTGTGTATATACCAAGAGTGGACAAGTGACGCGCGTGTGTCCGTCCCGTACCTCCTGAGACGGGATCACGTGCGTCCAACGTTACGTGTGTCCTTTCTTCTTTTTTACTATATATATATATGTGTGTGTATATATTTATATATATGTGTGTGCATTTATATATAGATATACTTGCATGCGACGTAGGGTATACAGGTGTATATCTGTAGACATAATCACGTTCCCTTTGCGTTCTGCGGGTAATTCGCTACTGGCCACAGGCTTACAGACGACTAATCGTCGTAGGCGCCGTTATGTCTGGTCCAGTTGCAATATCGCTGTACTAATTAATGAATATACCCCTCGTCGTTGGTACACTCGTGTCACGAGAGAGTCAATAACAGAACGAAAACACGACTCACTGTTTTTTTCTTTTTTTTTTTTAATTTTAAGTCCGAATTGCAGGAATTTTCATTTCCTCGGAGAAAATATTGGAATTGATAAACGGTGTATGGGACATATATTTTTGAACGTAGCGAACGGAGCGCGGGGGCGCTCATCTCTTTCTTACATACCACCCCAACAGTCACAGGAAGAAGATATGAGTAATAGAGGGTGATTTAGTATTAGGATTTATTAGAGGCAACTAGAGCTTTTCTCCTCTCTGCTTACCCCGTGAATTCTGAAGGTTTCCGAAGTGCCACACCAAGAGAAACGCGAGGGTAAGACCTCATGATTTCTCCTGGGAGCTCATACACACGACTCGACTAATGCATCTACCGTTATATACGTATATATATTCCTAAACCCTCGAAGTGGTTTGCCCACGCACTTTCGACCTGTCTTATTCCTATACAGGCAGGCCACGATTATTCGCCTCTATATCACTAGTAAAATACATATATATACGTCCACCCGGGCGAAATATATTGCACGCAACACTGAATTATTTACTCGCCACGTTGTCCAACCGGAGGAACTGAGAGAGATGTTGGAATGGATCGAAGACGTAAACACGTTGAGTTTCTCATGGGGAATATCAATCGCTCGAAAAATTTGATTCGTTTTTTGACGCAAAAAATGTCAAATTGTGCCACGTGATTAATAAATCTTGCAATTTATTCATAAATATTGATACGGAGAATGCGAAATTACTTATTCTTTGTATACGTTCTTTCCGCAGTTGGATGTGTTGTGAAATATTAAATAATCGAACACGACGATTGATTCAGCCGCGGGAACTCTCGAAGGGCTGGCATACTCCCTAATGTTCGTATACAATATACCACAGTTTATGTAGTGGTACTTACTTTATGTATTATACATACAACGTAAAACCCCGAGCTACATCTTTGCCTTCGGGGAGTTCTGTTTTTTGCGCGCTTATTCCCATAATATTTATTCAGGAGAGTTCGAAATAGGAAATTTCTTTGTGCCGAGAGAACGCGATGATATACGATACGTATATCCACGTATACATACTTCGAAGAAGATTGCTATATACATCGTATTTGAAAAAAAAAAGAAAAATCTCTAAACCGGATCTAGGTGAAAAGTTGAGAAAATCTCTTGGAATCCGGGATGGAAAAAAGTGATCGATCGCATTTACGAAAAAATTACTTTCCCCTTTGTTGAAAATTTTCATACTTGGTTGGGGTAAAAAATATAAGCAACAAACATATTCATCGGTTAAATTCAAATCAGCAATGATTATCGTGATTTAGCCGAGGTAAGATAAAAACGAAACCTTTTTGACAAACTAGCCGAGTATATGAGAAACGGGGTAATCGGTAAGTACCACACGAAAGATGTTAATGTCCGTCAGGATGTGAGATAACGTTGGCTCGTTAGCATTAGAGATATTACCGTAAACAGACGTGTTTACACAGAGTGGGGAGGGGGGCTCGATGAAAAGTTAAACGTGACACGCATGCCAAAGAAAGTAGGGGTGGTGCGCGCGCTCCGACTCGAATTCACGAACGGAGACTCAAATTTCCATTAATTATATCTATATACATATGGACATGGGGTCGCGGTATAGAGCACAAAAAAAAACCTAAAATAACGATTTGTCCACTAAAGGTCGATAGAATCATTCCTCAATGACCATTTTTGTAGATCTATTTTTTCATCGTATGTGTTGTTTCAACTTCTAGGAAAAGAAAATGTATTCGTCACACTTTTTCGTGTTGCTATTAGAAATCTTGATTATCCATAAATACCGGAATCCACGTGACAAAAGACTGCAATCAGCATTACACTGGAGTTTAAAAAAAGTGCCTAACTGGCACAGCTATCGGTCGAACTACGAATAAACCTGCTGCTTGAGTAAATGAGTAGGTTGTCCGAGGTCTAGCTTTTTCCGAGGGCGAGATACGAAGTTAAAAAAACCAACGGAACATGTTTTTGTGACACGTCAAAGCGACCGTAAACCCGCAGTTGTAACAATAATTTTGCTTTTATGACTAGGGTGGAGGAACGAGGTGGGGATTGGCATAATGATGCATTAATTTTAATTAAAGAGTCGCGCACCCTATTCTCCCAATGTACACTCAAGTTCCATCGCGTTCCCAGTGCTTAAATGTGATGCTTTTCATTACGAAGTTACAGTTTTGAGCATTATCAAGCAGAGATGTGGTCGTTAATAAAGAAAAGAATACGACCTATTTTTCGATACCTCTTGTCAGCTTTTCCACCTGTGTTCATGCGAACGAAATTGCCCAAGTTAATTTAGAGAAGAAATCTGGACTATACCAATAGGCAAATATATATATATATCCTCTGAGGCAAATACTACTTCTAGTATCCTGCAGCCTTTCCTGGCAAGATCGAGTCTTTCTTAGAAACTTTGAAGCTACAAAGTTTAAACAGACTCGTTCTCAGGTATGTGTCATCTGGCATTACGGGTCAATGGATTTAGTAAGCATTTTTGCAGACTCTACGTCTTAAAATACATCTACAAATACATCAACGCATACGAGAACGTTTGATCTATACATACATATGCAGAGGGAGAGAAAGAGAGAAGGAGAGAGAACATCAATGCCCCACGGTTGTCCTACTTCACTTCTACTGTTCCCATTTTTTTCCTACTCCGCTACTTTTCCATTGGTTCTATTTCTCGGTTAACATAACCCAGCAACGCGGATCTCCGAGATATGCCAAAGGCGTTTTCGGTCCGTTGAGAAATCTCATCCCTCTTTCGAGTTCTCCCTCTCATATGACAAACTCTCACTCTCTCTCCCTCTGCTTTTGCCAGAGAGTAAAGCTATAAGAATACTGTCTCTCTAGCCTCGAAGCGGATGATGGTAAATGGGTATCGCAGAGAGAAGCATCAAAGATACCCCAGGGCCAATGGGCCACATTCATTGACAAAGAAAATCTGGTATCGTCGACATTTTCGTTCTTACTTTAAGAATTTTCGAGATGACCGAAGAGTGGAGGAGAAACAGAGGGTGTAAAAATGTTTGACGACGTCCAACAGCATATGTGAATATAAACACGTCGTATTATTATTAGAACATATCGAACAGTTAAATCAAAATTTCAGGGAAACGGCACGCACGGAAAGGACTGACGTCGTACTTACGTTAAATACAAATATATACATAAATCCACGCCGACGTTTGCAACGAAGCAAATAGAAAACGAGTGAAACGATGGTCCCCCTTAAAACGGCACGAACCCTCGTACGCGCGGCAAACAACCCCTAAACTACGCAACCCCAGAGATTTTTCTCACTCCCGATATTCGTGTACGTCCAAGGTTTCCTTTCCCGGCGTGCTTACTCAACGGTTTATGTATCTCTCGTTCAGCAATTCTCGAATTTCAATGTATATCTGTCTTTCGAGAAGACCTGATTCTCACCGAAATGAACCAAATAACAATTTTTTACGTTCGATTCCTTTTTTCCTTTATAATATCTCTCGAGCAAAAGTTTATTTATCTTTTCCTTCAAATTCGTGTTCAGCAATCTTATCTCTCTTATCCATCGCCCTAATTTCTGCCATGTCAAAACGTCACGAGGGTGACATTAATACGGAGAACAATACACGGACCTCCCACAGCGCGACATTCTATGACTCGAAACCTGCGTTGAGATTATTAACGTTTTTTTATTCACTATACGATGTATTTTCTGTTTTCAGCACGCACGCATTGCGCTGTACTTGGACGTGTTGCCATGCGATAAGTTCGCCAAGCTGACGATCGACGCTTTTGATATTGTTACTCTTCTAAAGATTTTTTTACTCCGCAATGTCATCGTGCTGCGAGGTTAACATCTCCGTCTCTTTCCTTTGTTTCTGATGTAACTTCAAAAATGTTAGTTCAACTATCGTTCCACTCATAAAGAAAAATACTCCTTCTCGTATTAAAATATTTGCAAGAACAATGAAACTCTGGAAAAAGTTTTATTACCTGATCTCTTCCACTTCATCTAATATCCTGGAGTTTACCAATGTTCCACATTAAAAATCAAAGTTTTATTCAGTAGACGCGTTTCTACAGACACGCAAAGGCCCAAGTGTAATTGCGTATAAAGCTTGACGCAAGGACACGAGGGTTCTTGTAATAGTTACACTCGCGAGTCAAAGGGAGAAGAAGAAGGTAAATCGTGTGCGTGAATGTATTTTATGTGTGCTTCTGTCGCATCGAGAACGCGAGCCGACGAGGTGTGGCGTAACGGAAGCTTTATCGGGGTGGTTGAGGCAAACACGCGAGAAGTTTATATATCGCACGAACGACGAGAGGACTTGTCTTTCCCTCGCTCCTTTGCTCACCGAGTGCTTATCACGAGTAGTGAACCTTATTCTCTAAAGATGATGGAATGCGACGCAGGATACCGAATTCAACCAACGAACCTCGCATATATACGGTCGAACCTGGATGAGCGAGAGTTCAAGGGGCCGGAATCTTTTTCTTGCTTATGGAGGTTTTTCACTTAACCGAGTTTCTCACTTATAGAGGTGCAGGAGCGAGTATTCTCGATTACAGAGGTGTACACAAATACATAGAACAGTGATCAATATGTATAAATTTAAGCGGGGAGTGGGTGACTTCAATGCTTGTCGGCACATTGGGCAAAATTCAGAGCAACCAATGACCGCGAACAAAAATTAACGGCGTACTAATACAATCAATAAAATTGACTGCTTTGAATTTTGCAAACCCAACTGTAACGCCCTAATCTATACTATATCTACGGCTAGGGTGTGGGTGGAGGTGGGCGGCTTCAACGCTTATTGGCACGCTGGGTAAAATTCAGAGCAACCAATGACCGCGAACAAAAAATAACTGCGTACTAATACAATCAATAAAATTGAGTGCTTTGAATTTTGCAAACCCAAATGTAACGCCCTAATCTATGCTATATCTACGGCTAGGGTGGGGGTGGGCGGCGTCAACGCTTCTCAGCGCGCTCTGATTGGACCGATTTGAAAAAATTATATCTCGTAAATTATTAACAATATCCCTAATGTTTATTTGCAACTTTTGTTTGTAATGGTCTCATCTACCTCAGAATTCGCTGTGCGACACTTTATGTGATTCTCCCTGTATATTGTTATACTGATTATTAATATGTATACTACTGATGATACTTAAAGAAATCCGTTAATTTTTGTTTGCATTTCTGTTTTCGTATTTTATACGTGTTTTTCAATTTCATAAATTTTATCGAAAATTGTTTTATCAACAACCGGCGAAAATTCAAAAAACCGATGGAGCGTGCATTTGCAGCCTCTTGCCTCGGCCTACCCATGCTGAGTTTATAGCTGTCTTTCCGAATTGTTTTGTCTTCCACGAAATTGGCACGAATTTCGTGGAAAACAAAACACATTATAACAGATAGTAAATATGCTCGATTCTCGCTTATAGAGATATATGTCACGTGTCAGTCTCAGTCTTGTCAGTTATAGAGGTTCAGGCATGAAAAACGACTCTCTCATACAGAGGTTTCTATTTCTCACTTATAGAGGTTTTCGAGGGCTAAAACGAGGCAATTACTCTCACTTGTAGAGGTTTTTCGCTTATTCAGTTTCGCTCACCCAGGTTTGACTGTATAAGAGAGGCATAGGAGTAAGATTCCCGGCTCATACGTAGTGGGCCAGAGTTCGATTCCTGCGGGCACCGATGGATTTTTTCTATGTGCTTTTTCTGTGCTCTTGGTGGTTCGAAAGAAAAACCACCTAAGAACAAAATTGTAGGTCCATCGGAGTGGCTGATGGTGGAATTAAGGCTGGAGCTGCGTATGAGGAGAAGAGATGGGAAAAGACGAAGTACGCCGTACATTGGAATCTGTGCATTCCGATCTGAGAGCTTGCACCAAGTTACTATCTATCTATTTATCTAGCTATCTTTATATATGTGTGTGTGTGTGTGTGTGTGTGTGTGTGTGTGTGTGTGTGTGTGTGTGTGTGTGTGTAGGGGCAGGTACATTTAGGGAAGTGGAATATATCGGTGAGATTTATCGGCACTAAACGAAAACCCCTTGGCATCAATAAACTATGGAAAATCCTTAATTGTCCGCACCCGCGAGTATACCGAAGCGTTAATTTGGTTTGATGCACGATCCAATTTATCCGGCTGCTCTGGGCCCAATGCTATAGAGAACTCTGAATTGGCTCCCGCTGGCTGTGCGCTCTCGGTGAAAACTACGTCGATTTTTATGGTGTCCGGTATAGCGATACAGAACGAATCGCGAACCTCGAAACTTTATCCACCGTGACACAGAGCTCGATCCACTACGATGTAACTATTACGCTCGTCGTGAGGGGGTTTGTGGATGGTATTAATGGTACGGAGTTATTCGCTCTCGCTTGGAGCTTTTCCTCTCTCTTTCTCTCTGTGACTCGTATATAAACAAACATACGATGAAGCCGCAATAACAAGGTACCGGATAAGCTTCGACGTGCACCACGACGGAAGTCATGCGAGCGTACACGTGTCACAACGGACAGTGGGGAAACCGAGCAGATTTTATATTCAATGCTTTCCTTTATTTTTTACATTTATAGGTATTTTGAAATACAGTGGTGAGCTTTATGTTTTTTAATGCGAAAAAATCCATCATCGCTATTGCACGCTTGGACTTTATCTGGGATCCAATTTTTCGTCACAAAATAACTCATGGAATGGAAAAGAGAGAGAGAGAGAGAGAGAGAGGGAAAGGGAGAGGTAAATTTATACAAACGAGAAGAGGGAAACAGTGCTTAATGTTCAAATAATTGAATGTATTAAAGATTCATATGACCGAGCATGGAGGCAAGGCAGAACGTGATGCTTTTTTTTTCTTCTCTCTTATATGTATCTATGTGTATATATATATACATGTATATCGATTGTTCGCCAGAGCGATGCCATCGGATTCCATGTAATACAGCTTAAATGGGAAAATAATGGAAGTACCGCTACGCCCATCGCTACGTCGATGCCAAGGGCTAACTTTATTTTATTGCGATTCAATGCTGAACAAAGTATATTCAGAGAATGTGCTCAAACACAAAGAGAAAATCGTATATCTATATATAAAATGTCGTTAAAATAAGGAAATTCAATACTAGCAAATCAGTACGGTCGAAATTGGGAAAAGGTCAGTTAAATTCCAGAGAAATTTTAAACGAAATGAGAGCGCACGTTTTACATACCCAAAGACATTTTAGTCTTTGGCAAAGTCAGACACGATTTTCGCGATGAATTAAATCTCGTAGTACAGCTGGTTAAAATCTCTATACACGTATGACGTTTATATGTATAAGGGCTTTTTCAGGCTAGTAGGTCGGATGTGTGTCTTTTGGAATAGTTTTTCGCAAACGATTCGAGAGACATCCGAGGTAGTGGTCGTATTCAAAGGAATACGAGGATATAAGGGTGAGAGTTTTCTCGATAAAAAGGGAGCAGACACAGGGCAGGGACATTGTTTATGTAATGTGGGCAGCGTGTGAATGCTGCCGATGGCCTAGTGAGCACGGTCCAGCAACCAGAGGCTGTTTCGCGAGTCCAGCTCCACGAGGATATGCGCATTTATGCATTGTGTGCATATACATATATGTATACATAGGGGCAGGATTGGAATTTCAACTCAACGTACAGAGGCGAGTATATATAGAAACTTGCCTAAAAGTAGCATGGCCAGTGCCATGATTATCCAGGAACATACGTAAATGGATACCGAAAGTACGAATATCTATCTACTTACATATATGCATATGCACTTTTTTCGTGTAACAAAAATATGGGCGATTCAATAGTAGGTTTGCTTGTTGGTGTGCGCATATATATTATAATGTAATGTAATATATTATAATATAATATATAATATAATATACAATATAATATAATTATATTATATAATAATATAATTAATATAATATTTCTTATAATATAATATATAATATAATATACACTATAATATAATTATATTATATAATATAATACATAATATATACTATAATATAATCATATTATATATAGAGCGTCGCAAGAGACGCTATGCACAGAATTAAGTGGAATTAAATTTAGTAATAATATTCCAACTATACACGAACACACAAACAGACATTCAAAAATGCATTCATTTAGAGGATTAAGAAATCGAACATTTTCAAAGGCTTATAATTCACAGGAAATTCCAACTTTTGGCTTGCAGATGTTTTATTGCTGGAAAAGCCGATGAGTCGATCTCTGGCGACCAAATGTTTTATTGCCAACAACCGTTAGGATTTTACCGCGAGCCCGCCTCTCGAGACGCGTTGTACCGACCCACGGGTGAGCTCAACCCTTGACCAATCGCATTTTTGTTTCGTATTGTCTAAAAAATATAGCCAATGAGAATGTTCAATACTGTCGCTTGAAACTTCTCCCTCCATCACAAGGAAAATTGAGAATTTTTCTGTATCTACAATTTTTAGGCAGTTCTTAACTCCTCGTCACCACGTCAACATCGAGTCTAGAGACCACTCTACTCGATTTCACACAACACGTTCACTTTACCATTTGTAAACGATTACTATTGTTCGGGAATAAATTATTATTTGTTGTTTCCAAAGGTTCTGAATCCCAATTTTCTTCCTACATACGCGAAACCAGTTGTCGTCAATTAATTTTGACTCCAACATTTTTACCGTCGATTCCGTTGCATCATAGCACACAAGAATTTACGACTCTTGTGGTAATTCTCAAATGAATCACGAGATCGCTCGGTATCTACAGTACAATATAATATATAATAATACTATATTATAATATAATATTATAATTATTATATATTATATAATATGAATATATTATAGTATATATTATGTATTATATTATAATAATATTATATTAATTATATTATTATATATTATATAATATAATTATATTATAGTGTATATTATATTATATATATATAATATGATATATTATATCATATAATTAATGATATTAATATATCATATAATTAATTATATTAATATATAATATTAATATATATTATATTAATTCGTGTATATTATATAACATGGTTGCTTTAGACGTCAGCGAGTTCGCTTATACACATACTGGCGAATTTTCTATAAAGCTTACGTAGTTACTTTGTACAATTTTTTCAAAGGAAAAGACAATACTGTTTTGTATATAAAGATATTACATAACATATTACATACATAAAGTTTGAAAACAATTTTTTGTTTGAATGAATGAGAGGAACCTGGGCGAAACAAATCGAGCTACGTAAACGTCGCTATTGTAATTCATACCGCTTTTTCATTAGGAGAACGAGCGAAATGGGAGAGAAGTACATTTCCTCATTGTTATTATTAGTTTCTCATAAACATACCCGTATGTTTATTCCGGAGTTTGTATTTATTCGCTAAATTACATATTAATACGCAAACACGAAGATGGTCTAAGGGGGAGGGGGCCATGTTCGAGTCACTGAGGTCGCTGCTCGGAGCGTTATCATACGCGTTTATACTCGCGGGAGATGGAAGCGAGAAGGAAGAGGACGTACAGGAGGAAGGGATGCACTCAACGATGCACTCTCGAGAAACATGTACACACTTTTGTACACACACGCACATATATATATATATATATATATATATATATATATATATATATATATATATTTGATGTATATCGTAGAATAGGCATAAGATGCCCGAGGCGTATATTCCAGCGCCGGAGATAGCTGTGTACAGGAAGAGATCGCAAATTCCGCGCGTCGGAAGACAGGAAACGGAAACAAAGGATCAACCTCTCTTTCTCGTATACTCACCACGGGACGGGTTCGTTTACACTCCACCATGTAATAATAACATTCGCGTATCTCAAATCTCTACTTCTCTCGTTACGTTTTAGTATCACGTTCATCCGCAATCGAGTGATAGACGTTGCTCCCTCTTATGCATCGTCCGTCTCGTTGGTAACAAGTTACCACGTACCGCGTTCGTTCCACATTTGCAATCGTCGTCTTATTCTACAGGAGATTATAAATTTGTCTTCGATAAATACACACCTTTAATACAATTATAATAAAAATTTTAATATAAAAATAAAAGCATTTTCTGTTGATGATAAAAAAGCAATACGTAATTGATTTTATTATTTTTATGTCGTAAATTCAAGATCGAGAGTAAAAAATACGGGGATGCGCTAAAGCTCTAATAAAGACAATTATAGTCGCAAGCTCGTGACCAGCAATTAAATTCACAAAAAAAAAAAAAAAGAAAATTCGTTCGGAGAAAGAGAGAGAAAATATAGATTGCAACGTTTATTGTAAAATCTTCGGTGCTTTCGGCAAGTGTTTCCTACAAGAGCTCAAGGGTAGTTGGAACAGCAAATTCACCACATATTCCGAAAAGCACGTTGGAGACAGAGGGAGAGAGAGAGAGAGAGAGAGACCTTCGAAACACGAAAGAGTAGGTACACGCCAAACGATAAATAAAAAGGGCCATAAGAATTTATTGTCGACTCCTTCGTTCTCTCTCTCTGTTACCACTCTGTGCTGTGTATGATGGTAGCAGACACGGCAAAATTTGATCGGCAGTCGAAGTGCGTTCGAGAGGGTCACCCCGACATACTTCGGGATCGAGGTTACGGGTATTCCCAGGTGGTGGAAAATATGATACTAATAAAATTAATGGGAGCTACACCGTCACGACTCTCCTCTCACAGAGCATCGTTGAACCCGTGTTCGTGCCTGTATAAAATAAACCTGTGCGAGTGAATATAGATATACCAGTATGTCACGGTAAATGTTAAAAGTCTGTCCAAACGAGGAAAAAACGTGATTAAAAAATAAATTGAACGCTGGGAATACAAAAAAAATTTTTATAAAGATAATATTAATTTTTTATAAAGGTAACATAATTTTATTTGTAATTATATTTAATTTACAGTTTGATTACATTTCCAATATTACATAGGTCGAAAGGGGTTTAAAAAAATCATAAATGTGAATTAACGTCAGCTTAAAAAATCAAATTAGGACGCGATTGATAATTTCATAAGAAAGAAAACAAAAGAATTCGGGATATTTACGTTTTACTAACGGTAATTTTATTACGATTTATTAACGGTAGTTCCATGTGTACTTGCCCAACTGCAGGTTGCGATCGTTATATACACGATTTCGAGATTTATCTTACTTTGCTTCTTACCTGAAACACAAAAAAGAGAAAAAAAATTAAGTCTACGTTCCCAAACCACGAACTTTCGATAATGCGAATTACTCGATTGATATAGCTATATTTTATATAGATATAATCGATGCGCAGCTAATTTCTTTCCATTTCGTGGCATCGTTAAATAGTTATTGATCAAAATGATCGGAGGATTTTAAGTGCGTTGTTGCTCGGCGAAATGAGCCATTACGAAAGCCATTACAGCGAACGAAACGCGAATATAATGGCTTCGGTAATCCCCACGTGTCGATTACCAAAGCTCTATTATTCAGAACGCTGGGTGATAGCAAATACAGAATTTTATATACCCAGTACTCGTCCCTTATTTTAGTTGCAAAAGTGCTCATTGACAATCTACAGATATTCATAAAAAAGAGAGCTATTAAAAAAGCGGTCATGCAAACCCTGTTCCTCGTGTATAAATTTTCTAATTTTTATTAGTTATTTGTAAAACTGAAAATTTGACTCGCCAACGGAGAGCACTTTTGCAAATAACGACACAGCGGTGTTAAATGCAATAAAATATTCGTAATTTAAACGCTCTACTTCTGTACTATTACGTCATTACAAATGTGATTAGTAACGTGCTCGTACCCAGGTGCATTTTAATAAACGTTTCGTAATTGCATTTACGATCTTACCGCTGTCATAAATAAAACATCCTTCAAAACCCTATTAAGTTATATACGTTTATTTAAAAATATTTCCTCGAAATTTGCACATCACGAGTATACTGAGTAAAGTGGTTAAGAAAAAAAACCCCTGTGCTCTTCATCCTCCATAAGGGATGCTCGAAATTTAATTGTCTTCCATCATGAAATAAATAATACGAGTTAAAAGCGAACATGGAAAGTTATTATCAAAGTGACTTATACACGCTCTTCATTGGCGAAACGACCGCATCTGTCGTGAGGAACTTTGATACCCTATACTTAACGTGCGATTAATTATTTGAACAACCCTCCTCGCTTCGTTTCTTTCCAACTGTTATGAAACGGATCGGAAGCCAATATATATATATAGAGGCTCATGCGTGGTTGATATCCATCGTTCCTGGTTATTCCTTGTGTCCTAATCCACCCTCTATCCTTCACCAACCCTAGAAAATACGGCATCGTAACCAATCCTCGAGATGATTCACGAACTCGTACCTCACGTGGGAGGTTTCGTATTCCACGAACGAACACAAAGGATAGAAAAAAAATCGTACGAATTCCTGGAGCGTGTGGTTGTCATCAACCAACAAAGCCAATTAGCGAATATCAGGAACGCAATAATAGATTTGACCATTGGCCATTTGTTTTCCTCTCCCGAAGGTTTAGCCCTGTGGTTTATCTCGAGTAATAAATCAAGTTTTCAGAGGGCACAGAGCTCGCAATTCGTTCGTTCAATCGTACGTGAGAAATTCCGAGATTGATACTCGATCTTGAAGAAACTTTCACGACGAATTTCTCTCTCTCTCTCTCTCTCTCTCTCTCACTGTCTCGATATCTCCGTAGTCGAGCTCGGTCGAAAAGTTCGGTTCAAGCGTCGATCGACCGACGAACACGCACACGAAACCGCCTTTGGCACGGCGAAAGGGATGAGTTTGAAGTAACCGAAGCAAGGTGGTACGAGTTCGTACCATGGCACACGCGCGAAGGCTAATAATTACGGTTTATGATCGTACGGGGGCACGCGTATGTCGTTTATACACATATACACATACACGTAGACAGAACAATACGGTCTAGCGGTTTGCGTGATGTTTCGACGGACGCAGAAATAATAAAGCGCGGGGGTTGTGTGCCGAAGAGGCCAGGGTCGATTTCTCGTAATAAATCAGCCAGACACGCGTAGCTTTTTTCTCCTCCCTTGCCCTCTACCACAGTCTCTTTCTCCCTCTTTCCCTCCTGCTGGCGTCTCACTACACCTCATCGTGACGTTATCGCGATGCTTTTTTTTTATTTCGACATAATACTCGTGTCATACAACGGACAGAGTCTTTCAACGTGTGTAATAACGGTCGAATATTTTCCTCGGTACAACTTTATTCGTAACACGTTCGACAACGCTGAAATGCATGATAATTAATTATACGCATGATTATCGAAAGCGAGCACTCGATCGATTAGCAACGACGAGTGAAAGATTCGAAGTGTCCTTCGGAGATCCGGCAGTCCTTTGTGATCGCTATTCGACCGGTATAATCAAGAAGGGCATCCCACGCGATAGTAGCAAAGTTATTTGGTAGTTTGGATCGCGTCGACGATAGAGAATCCAGCGAGTTGCTCGGTGTAAGGTGGTAGACAGGCCAGGTCAAAGTTTCGTCTCGTCGTTGGAGAGGACATGCGGTTTCACTCGGACGGAGAGCACGTGGGATCCGCGGTTAGACGCTTAGGCGTTAAATAACTGGCAAGTTTCGAGCGTTATAGCGTACAGTAAAACAATGCATTATTCTCGATTCGCATAGGGTTTCACTCGTACCTACCAGAGGCGTTATGGTGTGAACTCGTCAGACGGACTTCCATCGTAGTAAGTTCAACGCTTCCGCCCAAGGGCGTTTCCGGAGCTGTGTAACGTCCAAGATTACACAGGAAATCTGATGGAATGATTCAATGTGTGTCTACATAATCGAAAACGCTTTGTTCCTCGTTATAATTATTTACAGGGAGCGTTAGGTTCGGTTTAGTGTGACCGAGCCAATTTATTTTAACTACGTCATCGTCCAAAGACAAAGAAAATGTTTGTGTCGTTCGAGGGAACACTGGCCCAGCCTATAATACCTTCGCTACGCCTACTGGCTTAAATCAGAGCGATACCTATAGGTACTCGGCGAGTGTCGTAGTGTCGGGTCCGCAACGCACGAGGAAATTATGATCCCGTGGTGGTGCCCACGCGCTCGCCATCGTCGTCGGCGTCTGCTGTCGTGATTGCATAACAATGAGGGGAGATTCCGGGAATTGCTTTTACGTGTCTGGAATTACTGGGGAACACAATGCTTGATGGTGTCCGGGAACTCACGTTGCCTTCACCACCGCCGCTGCCATCGCCGCCGCTGTCTACCACCTCTACCATGGTACCACCCCTTCGCGCGTTATATACCTGGATAGTCGGACGACTATGCATCATTGGGTAATCTCTGGCGAACGATTCAATTGAACCTCGTCGGCATGTCGAGTATGTGGACATAATGGAGCATCCGTCTCTGCTGGACGATAAGCGGGAGCGAGAGAATGGCACATACACACGCACCCACACACGCGATATATATATATATATATATATATATACAGATGTACGATGCACCTGCTGCTTCTGGTCTCTGCCAAGCCAACGTCTGTGCCAACCGCTACCGCATCCTGGGAATGCTTCAACGATCTATGCGTGAACCACCCTTCGCGAGAAGGGGATGGAGCGCACGCGCTCGGTCACTGCACCTCCTGCCCTCCAAAAACAACGGATCGCGGCTCGTCGACACGCCGCAAGCATCAAAATTACCTCTTCTCCTCGATCAAACCTTACGTCATACCAAAACGGCATAACCCCATTGAAAGCTTCTCGCTCGCCATTGCGATTATCCATCCCACTGTTCGCTGTGTTCATCTACTCGAGCCCACTGAACCATCCGTGTAATACGCTTTATACCCGTTACAATTATCTTCACATGCCACGCGCAGATTAACTGTAATCACTGATACCGTACGCTCAAGCGTTAACCCACGCTACCATACCCTTAACAACCACTCTCCCGTATCTCTGCAGAAATCTCGGTTCGGTGAATTGAAATTTCGAACCACCTCGTGTGTTATCGATTTTCAATTATACGAGTAAGAGACGTAAGTGAAAGAATGCGATGCTAATTCGATCGGATTTTCGGAATATAAATTCATCGGTACTGCATCAAAACGATATGATTCGCATGATTATTTGATGTGGTGAACTGGATATTGGTTTCGTCGAATTATCGATAGTGGCAAGCGAGAGAGGTCGTGGCAGAGAGACGGAGAGTCGATGAAGGGAGAAAAGTAGATACTATCGTAAACGAACGAATCAACAATAACGTTTCGACATACCGGCGAATTGTTCATTCCAAACGAAACGAATATCAAGAATATACATATTTGCTGAAAATTAAACGCGAACATGCTATTAACGATTGTAGATTGACATCCGCAGCGATTGAGCGCGGTTTAGAGACGCGGATAGAACAGAATCTTCGTTAATTAACTCCGTGTTCGCAATATTCTACGAAATGACGATCGAAGTTTCTCGACGATGTACCGATACACTCTGGGAGAGTAATTTGTCCGAATACTCTACGTACCCCTAATACAGCTACGAAATACATCATCGTAACGACGAATACTATATATAACGGTGCACTCCATTTCGTGTCCATTCCCACGCGAGAAACTTGTGTAGAGACTCGTACGTGTTGGCTATACGAGAACAGGAACCACTGTCGATTGTTACCGTTGCAGGCAAAATTATAAGCCATCGGAAAGCATCACGAAACTTCGTACACCTAATGAACGAAGCGAACGTCATAACCGCACGAAATATTGCTCGATTCAAGCGGCGCAAATGATTTTAATTGGGACGCGCTCGTGGGACGATTTAATCGCGTCATTTAGTTGTGACAAAGAGCGTCGTTTCCGGTATTGAACAATGTTACCGGGAACGAATCGAGAGGAACTAATAATTATCATGATTTCGATGTGAAATCATGAAAGATCGTAAGTGCGCGCGGGAGAATCTTCGAATGAAGTAGTTACACGAAGTTTAACTTCCTGGAAATACAGTTCACGACTTAAATGCCCGAGAGTTCGATCGGAGATATATATATATATACGGTCGAATTGGAAGAACTGCCGCGCAGTTTCTACAAAGTTCCAATCATTTTCACGAAGCAACTTCGCGAAACCCGCTCGCAGAACCTGACGCATTTCGTTCGCGAGTTTGCTCTCCGGATAGGCTGCGAGAATCGTACGTGCAATTTACGAACTTTTTTCCACGTATAGCTCGCGGTGGATACCCGGTAAGCGACAACTTTTTCAAGCCGAGAAACCCCTAGGTTTCTCGTTTGGAAGTTGTCGGTCGTCGTAGAACGTTAGGATTTCTCTACGAAAAGGACCCACGTATGTACAAAGGCGATAGGATTCTATGAAAAACTTTTCGTTTTTTTTCCTTTATCAAGACTAACGCAGTGCGTGATCCACGTCGATAAGAACACCCGACGATATTCTTCGAAAAGTCTCGGTTTCCGTCCAAGAAATTGAAGAGAGAGAGAGAGGGAGAGAGACTCTTCATGGGGGCACGTGACCGAATTCTTTTGTTGGCGTACAGCCGGAATACAGATTGAATCTAAAGTCCAATTCGGAGAGGTCATTGGGCAGCCGCGTATCGTTGGTATTGGGTTCAGAAATCACTAAGATTTCAATCAGTAGTCTCCCGCTTAAGCGTCGAAGTGGCCCGGAACGAGAAGAGGGAGAGAGCACGGTCCAAGGGGGATGACGACGCCATATTGGACCGTCGTTACTCACCGTCTGGAGACCTCGGCAAACACCATGGAGAAATTTCCCAGGATTCAGCCTCTGCTCTCAGCTCTCCTTCTCTCTCGCTCGCTCTCACCCCCCGCCCTTTCCCCCAAATGCCAGCGAACAGGGATGTTAGAGAGCAAGAGAGCGCGCGACCTTATACGCTTCTCAGTCGGATAATTTCGGCAAGCACTCCTTGTACCGAGCTACACTGCGACGAGACTCCCGAGCTGCAAAATCCCCTCGGCGAAGCAGCAACAGAAGCGGTATCAGCGCGCTAGGCTCTTGTGAGACCCGAGACCCTTCCTTCATTCTCCTCGCTCTGCCCCGTCTGGAGACTCCGTCTAACCGACGTAGAGGCGAATAAGCCTCGACATTGAATATATTCTCGAGTGTCTCGGAGATTTCAATATCATCCCCGCGAAGACGAGCGACGGTTTGGTTCGCGAGATATGTATACAGCCACTGCTCTCTCCCTCTCTCCTCAACCTCGATACTGGGGTAGAAATACGAAATGCTTGATAAAACGAGAACGCAATTTCATGAAATTTGTTAAAGCGTATATTCCCGACCGTACTGGCAAACTACGAGGATTTTCAACGACGAAAGGCACGGAAGAAACTTGACAAAGGATTGTACGAAAATATTTGTGGCTGTTCTCCGTTGCGTTAGTAGACAGTGAGAATTCAATATGATTCGCATGTAAAAACATGGACTGACAGCTTGAACGAAAGAGACTCGAGGGTGGGTGTCCGATTACAGAGGGAAAATGACATTTCCATTGTACCCCCGTGGACAACATTCGTATTCGAATCACGAGAAGAAAGAGAGGTCGAGAGAGGGGCAATGTCATTGCCGTAGACCCTTACGACCCCGTATATCCCGAGCGCCCCTTTACTTTCGCAAAATGTGCCTGCAACAATCCTAGGGGTGAATCCCGGCTACGTATATAGCTTATAGGACCGACTTGTTGGTCGACTTTATAGAAACGGATGCGTGATGTTGTCGTGGTGTACCAGGGAGG
The DNA here is from genome assembly GCA_946811545.1 of Netelia fuscicornis. NCBI lineage: Eukaryota > Metazoa > Arthropoda > Insecta > Hymenoptera > Ichneumonidae > Netelia > Netelia fuscicornis. The sequence goes on from OX328015.1 coordinate 1,671,788, forward strand.
TTCTGTTAGTCGAGGGGTCGAAGCGGAGGCGAACCTTGGCTATAAGTCATCCGCCTTCGATATTAGCGAACCGGACGAGAGGAGCGAGCCCCCGACCTCGCAACCAGTTCCACGAGCTATAACGGAGAGACCTTTCCCGAAGTCACCAAAGCCGCGCTCGACGGCTTTCCCGCGGTGACCCTGTTGGCCCCTTTTCCCAGGAATTTGGGGTCCGCGCGCGCGTTTTCTATATTGATATTGGCGCATATATCGTATATACAAGACTTCGCTACTATATCAAAGCACCCAGCCGGTAACTACCAGTAACGTTGCTCATAAGCAGCTAATTCCCATGGGGCTGTTACCGCACGAAATAGCCGAGGCACAATTCACACCGTTATTGAACTTTTTCCTCGTTGAACAAAAGGCTCGCCTAACGATCAATTTCAACCTATAACTCCATGGCGAGTATGAGAATCGTAACTCTTATGCAAGTACAGTATCGCGGGGAAAGAAAGCTGTAATAGTATCGAGGAACTGTGACATAGGAAGGGTAATACTTTTACGTGCTGGGCATAGCGGAGACAATTCTTCTCGAGAACGAGATGTAATTCACGATTCTTCTTTCTCTCTCTCTCTCTCTCTTACTCGCATTTTACGCAATTATAACACGCTTCGACGAGCCTCAGGATGGACCGAAGATGTAACCCGCAGATGTCAGCGAGTCCCGGGGGGAAGTCCGAAGGGGAAATAATCTGCTAGGGCAGCTAACGAAGTTTTACGGCAGAGTTATCGCAGGTTGGATCGTAAAAAAGACTCGTACAACGAGTAACGACCGGGAGCTTGGAGAACACAGTAGAAAGACACTGTTCTTAACGATTGGTAGTCTCGTACCTTGTTCCGACTACCGGGTACGGCCAATCTTCGCCTATCAATGTATACGTGTATAGCGCCAAGGTACAATGTGCTCACAGTTCCGTGTGTATGTACCATGCAGCACCGTATCGTTAGCTCCTCTACCCGTTTTGCTATCTCCGACTCGCCAGCAGCAGGCTAGAGAGCACACGCTATCGGCCTCGCGTTAACCGGTAGCGAAATAAGAGAAACGACTGTTCACGACCTCGCGACCTCCTTGTTATCAATTCCACGATGGGGAATGCTACAAAACGTTGAATCTAGGTGAATTGCCTGGCGCGTATAGAAGGAAGCTTTTCCGACCTACCCTTCTTGGTACTGTGTTCTACTTTTCGTTCTTTCTCTCGTTTCCGGCTCCGCGATTTCCGTCTCGCGATGTCGACACCGAAGGGATATTGTATTAGTATCGCAAAGTGGAAGCTATACGGCTAGTGAATGTAAAGAAAATTTATGAGTTCCACGAGCCGGACGAGGAGAAGTCAGCTTGATAACGTAGTCAGACGCTAGTGAAATTCTCAACACTGGATGTGCAACCGGCGTGGGCATTCGCGAGATCGCTTGGTCTAGGAGAGTCACTTCTCACTCCGCCTCGCATCGAGTCGCTTCCATTTCTCCAGATGGCAACTTTTCGCCGACTGGAACTGCGAACTCTCCGCGAGTGGGAAAGTCGGAAACTGCGAGGAAGCGGGGGAGGAGGGCTCCGAGGGTCTATATTAATTATCACGACGTCGGTATAATTCGTCTTCTTGTATCCTCCACCAGTCGAGATGGAAGTTGGAGCGATGAAAACACTATGCATACACGAATCACCGACGCCTTTATAATTTCCGACTTACCTCTCCGCGCGATCTTCAATGCACCTACGTCTGAAGTGGGAAATCCGTTTCCGCCTCTACGAATCTCGCGCTAAGTAAAATTAATGGCACGTAAATGTTGGAGAACTTCGTTGTACGTCACGAGGCAACGTCGCATTGCCACTGAACGGAGTGCGTAAATCACCTATTTCATTTCATTCGGATGAAAATCCGATCGCAATCCGTCGCGGAATAATGATTTACCACAAATTGAAAATTCAACCAATCTGGCTCTCCTATCGAAAGCTCGAAGCGCGATGCAAAACCAAAAAAAAACTCTAAATACCGAACGGAAACACGGGGCTAACACCCGATTAATATCGCCATATCGGGGATGAATTCATAAATTTTAATTCGAAAAGTCAACCGGCGAGCCGGATTCTCTAGCGCGGAAGGCCAAGTTCACCGCGGCGTGAAAATCAATGCGCGGACCTCGCCGACGAATTGATTTTCCCGTAACGCACGTAGGCACTCTGCATATACATCCAGTGCGGAAATCGCGATGCTATAGATTGGCGCGAGTGTGTGAAAGAGCAAGAGAGAGAGAGAGAAAGTGAGAGCGAATTGCAGAGTCGGGAACATGGCAAACGGGAGAAAGGTACATAGGCGCGTCGAGAGAGAGAGCTGACAACAAAAGTGGGACAATATTGGCAAATGAGATGGTACATTTGCTGGGTGTGCGCAATGGGATGCCATTGTCAAGAGGCGGCAGGGCCACGATGGCCAAACGGACGACCGAGCGAGTAGTGGATAGTGGGCACGACGAAGCGTAATTGCACGCATTGTTTGATGCGTGGTGCGGCAGACGACTCGAATCACCGCGGTGTACGTTCCGACCGACGCGGTTCTCTATCTCGACTTTGGGGGCTCGGTGGATCACCGCGGGCCATTCTTCGCTCTCGCCGGACCCCCGTCCACATGCCACGTTGCGCCTCTTCTCCCATTCACCATTGTCACGAAACGAGCACCACCCTTCGATGATTTATTCTCGAATCGAAACCGACTTTTTTCTACTCCGGACGACGCCAGACGCAACGGGAGACATACCTGAGAGAGCGACTCTGTCGACCGGATCCATAATGCCTTTTTCAGCCGTATGTATCTGGTACGAGAAGTAGGTCCATTCTCCGTATTCCGTATAAAATTGTAACGAAAGAAGATGGAAATGAGTGAGAGGAAGTAGTGGAGAAAGGTGTATATAGCTTAGCTTGTGGAAAATGGAACCACTCCCGTTGAAACGCCAGAGGTATCTAATCCGAAGGTATTCAAACTCTGTCGAGTTCTGGGGTGGGAGCGAGCTGGTTGGAAACGAGAGTGGTGTCGGCCAAGTCTCACGCTTCTCTCGATTCCGAATACAGTTTTCCTCGATTCCATACCCTCGACGTCCGATGCACTTCAGTCGAGCAGAAGGAAGTGCCGAGAGACTATGGTCCACCCACTCATACACCCACCCACCCACCCTTCCACCTCTCGTCCGGCATTCAGATCATTCCGTACGAGAAAAAGGGGATTATGCCACGCTCGTGGCATAAGGAAACACGTATATGGAAGTCGCTGACTAGCGTAAGAATGAAAGAAGCATCGGAGGGATTGCAGACGGCTGAGCGAACGCGAAGAATAACTTGCGAAGAGAAATACCTCTCCGGAGATTTCTAGAAAGATGCGACTTGGCGATAAGGTGGGAAACAGATATGCTGATACGTTGAGAGTGGCAGTATGAGCGAGTGGCGACAGTGGACAGGAAGTGAGCTACGCTGGCCTCCCCACTCAAGCTTCTACCCCTTGATCTCATCAGTCGTGAAAAAGAAGGGAGGATAAGTAATACGGGAGGAGAGCTAGGATAAAACGAGAGAAGAAGCATGATGAAGACGGAAACTTAAGATAGCGAAGAGGTAGTGAGAAGGAGATGGAAGGAGACGGTGGCTTGGTGAGAAGATAAGCCAAAAACGTTGTGAATACAGATGGACCGTTCGATAGCAAATGCGGGAGAGAGGATATTCTCCTTCATTTTCTAACGTGAACCACCCTCGGGATTCCATCGTACGTCGCGTCTGTAGCCGCGCTCGAGAACACGACACGTCAGAAAACGTTGCGCGAGAAGTCTCGCAACGTCCCACTGTCACTCCGACTTGTCTGTCAGCGGCGAGAACACCAAAGCTGCGTTAGAGTCGTAGTAACGATAAGAAGAGATTGAACCGCGGAGAACAGTCGAGTTGTTTAACCGACATCGGTCGCTTCGATATAACTATAAGTGTGTATACATGTAGCAATGGTCACGGGAACAGAGTCGAGAATGAAAATGCGAGAGATCGAGCTTTTCGAGCCGAGGGCCAACGAGAGCGCATCTCTCCCTTAATAGCGTTTGAAGAAGAAGAAGCAGCAGTGCGCGCGACCCCTCGGGCGGGGAAATGGAATTCGGTCTTCCGGGTCACGCAAACCCACTTATGCGAAGGATACGGACGAAACCCTTGGCCATCAACCCTCTAAAGTACCCAGGGAAACAACACCCTCGGCCGTTTCTTATCAAAGATAAATAGAACAACATAACAAGAATACGAGTTTTATGTGTCTCGTCGTAACGCGTGATTTAGATAAGGTCGCGAAGTATCGTAAGCGAAAATACATTAGAAGCGAAGGCGTTGCCATGGAATATAATTCGCTATCCATCGAGACCAAGTTGGGTCACACGCACGAGCGCATGCGGGCAACATGTACATAAGAAAAAACGTTCGCGCATCTCCGTTGTCGAGATTCGACGATGTTCAGCCGTAGGGCAAAGAGCGGCTTTACTAACAGCGATTTCTTTGTTCCCGAGCCGCGTAGTCAGTGAGATCGAGTGGGATTTCTCGGAGGAGCGAGAAGGAGAAGGCCGTTCTCTTGGCGGAGACCTCCCGTACGCGGTGCCAATGCGAGAGAGGAACACGAATCCGGTCTGACCGGTATACACTCGGCGCTCACACACGGTCGACGTTCAACGAACCTTAAGAAGCGCCTTTCTTCCTTCGTTTCTCCTGCCGCTGCCTCTTCCATTCTTTTTCTTCTCCTTCGTCCTCTTTCTACTACGTCATGTTCTCAATGCTTGCCTCTCGGACCTCCGACGACCCCGATCATTCGACTCCCGCACGTATTCTCCCGTATAATTTTCACTCGGTTGCACTTCACACAAGACCAACCCCTCGACAAACGATATATCTATACTATCTATATATCGCGATATCACGATGAAAATATTTGTAGGTCGACAACGTACGCTTTGAGCCCCCGAGCACAAAAGGATAATAAACAAACATATTGCGGTTTGCTATTATTATACTTTATCGAGCATTCGCGAGAGTCGATATTAATATGAAATACCGCAAGATTCAGGGAGTAAAAAAAAGAAGTGGTCGTATACAATTTTCCAAGATGCAACGACACTGATCTATATTTACACGATTACATCGATCGGCGTACCGAACTTGTGTTACAAGGGATCGTTTCGATGAATTGCCATCGTAAACGATCAATTGATAATACTCGGGTTGTCTTGCTCCCGTTGGACTTTCGCGGGTTCCACGTCCGCTTGCTACGGTTCGATTATCCTCACGAAACTGACCTGACCGATTTTCAATTATTCAGTAACGGATCGTTGGGTACTGGCGTTTTACGGGACGCTTTCGGTCATTAATAACAAATTGCCTGTGTCTCCCGGGCCTACTAACCAACAAAATCGATAAGATTATAATGTCGGGAGCTCCCTCGCTCTGTGTATTCCAGTCTGGATCGATAGTCGCGTGCTGCTAGCTTCGCAATTATCACCAAATTTATAATCGATGGCGGAAGCTAGCAGGAAACTCACTGATAAAAGATAGTAATTTCTCTCAGCTTCTCGTATCTATCTGATTATACTTCGGATATTCTGTCTATCTTCCTCTCTTTTCTCGATACACAAAACGACAGAAATTAAAAACAAAATTAGAAATAACCAACGATCAATTCTATCAGTAATAAACAATTCTTAACGTCGATTGAAATCGTTGTATGCTTTATCCCGTTAGGGACAGTATACAGACCCGAAGAGTTAAGCAGCTCTGAGAGGCGGAGTGCTCGTCGCTCCTGGCTACGCCACCCTCTCTCACGATTAACCCTGAGAGGACACGAAGATAGGGAGGGCGGACGATCTCTACGGTGATCGTGTAGGTAGCCATGAATGATCTACCGATAAACCTCGTGCAGGGAGGGGGACATGCTTGTGAGAGGATCTCTGAGCGTCGTACCAAGCAACGAGAGCTAGGAGACTCTCCCGCTCTCCACCCCCCTCATCCCCTTTGCACCACAGCCATATCTCGTAATCGCGCGTGCCTGGGCTTTGACTTAACGACGATCAAGTGAATTTCCGCGTTAACTATCTCTCCTCGTTGCCACGTCGAAGTTAGAGCTTTCCCGAGTGCGTTAAGCCATATCACTCACTTTCATGCCTGTGCGTATATATATATATATATATATATATATATATATATATATATATATATATATATATATATATATATATACGTAAATACACGCAGGCGATGAATAATGGTATTGATAATAGCAACGTGTACGTGCGTTCGCGATGATGGAATTTCCTAGTCTCGAGAAGGATAATCCAATTTTTGCCGTTCATTCGCACGTACATATATACATACCAGCGACTCAACGTAGAGAACCATCTCACGAAGAGTAACTTCCGAAGGCACATAATCGTTAACCCTCGTTAACACTCATCAGGTTCATTATCGTCATTCCGACCTAACTCGTCCGTACTAAAACGCGTTTTTGCCATTTCGCATAAGACGGAAAACTCGATTCGAAAGAAAGAATACACAGTATGTAGGAGGAGGGTGGCAACACCCCCGAAAGAAAATTAACAGTGATAAAGTAATTTCCATTTTTTGCAATTAATCAATCGCCTAATGACAAGACTAGACATTTTTCTTTTACTTTCGTATAAAAAGAATAAGTCAGACTCCGAGCTATTTCTAATGCGCTAGTTCGCAGTAATTCTTTGGTACAGGGTGTAAAAACGCAATTACGCGAAGAAGGCATACCGGGCGTTAAACAGCCACCTCGTCTTCTCGGATTCTCGCGAGCAATTGAAGAGCGCGCTCGGACCAATTTTCGTGGGCTGAGACCGTGCTGCTTGAACGCTGTGTATATATATGTATATATACACATACATATAGGAATAGCGAAAGAGCGAGAGCGAGGGGGAGAGAGAAAGAGAGAACGGGCTACGCTACTTTCAGCACGCCTTCTAGCGGGAGGATTTAATTAAGGCGTTAATTGGAAAATGGCGAGGCTTAATCGGAGACCATTCCCTTCCGGTAAAAAGGCTTAGGTCGGGATAACGACTAACTTTATACGTACGGGGACAACCCTCTTTCTCGCTATATAACCGTGGGTAAAAAACTTTGTCACGTAATCTTTCTCGTCCTCGCTTCACCTCCCTCCCTTCAACACACACCTCTAATACCGCATTTCTTCGAACCGTGGCGCGAAACACGACAAGCGTATTTCACCGATTGTATGCTTAATCCTGGTGTGTATATGACACGGCGCGATGCTCGCATATTTATTCGCGAGCTTTTATCAGCCCAGTGTGCATCGAGTAAACTCTGGTATTTCGATGTAAGTGGATAACACGTAGTAACGATAACACCCGACTCTCCCTCTCTCTCTCGCTTTCTCTCGATGTAATAACGCGAAATTCCCTTTTTCTCGGTGCACGTACTCGAACCTGGCTCGTTCTCGGTCCCGCTCTCTTCACCCCGATGCAACATTTGCGTCCCACTTTTTAATCCATTCTCTCTCTCTCTCTCATAGATCTCCCACTTACATTTTGACAAACCTCATTTTTTCGCGCGTATATTCGTTCTTTGTTTTGTCGTGAATACAATTGGAAATGAAAGTAAATAAAAAAAAGAGCACGGGAAAAATGTTTCGAATCATCTCGTTGAAAAAAGAATTCGTACGAACGGTCTCTTGCGTTGAAATCGCATATAGGATAGAAGTGTCCACTGTAGGGTACGGAAATCTGTGGATTTGCGATGCAAGCTTGCTCTCCGCTATGGAAAATAGGTACAATGTACGGTGAATAGAAGAGGGTGGATGAGCGAACGAGCGAAAGAGAGAGAGAGAGAGAGAAGGGTAGTGGTAGAGAATTTTGGGGGTTGAGGGCGAAAGAGAACCTGGGAGTCGGGATGGCCGATTGGGTCAGCCCGGCAGTGGAACGCCTGGAACGAGGAGAGAATGTGGATGGAACACGCTTCACCGAACGTCGTTTGTTCTTTCCGGGCCGCTGACCCGTGCGATCTTTTCACAAATCCGGGTTACTGCTGCTGCAGTTGCGGAGCGAATTCGATCCTCTTTCTGTCCCACCCTCTCCTCTCGTCTCTCTCTCTCTCTCTCTCTTTCTTTCTTTTTCCCACATCCAATCGTTCTGGAATTTCTTCTTTCGGCAACGGTATCGGCACGAAATATTCAAACGCGTGAAATACAAGTCCATTTTTCATCGCTCGCATTCCATACAATTCTTTTTTTATAATTTAATTAAGAATCGAAGAAAAAAGAAGGGAAAGCGCATGATAGAAAGAAACATCCAGCGTCCTAGGCTTCTCGCAATGTATGCGAACGACACACGGTACACGCGGTGATTTCACGCAGTTCGTTGAGTAAATGACGCATCCACGTCACGATGACCGTATGGCGATATCGTACGTGTCGATGCCGAAATTTCGTTGCATTTGCCGTTCGACCAATCGCCTCTCTGTATTCTCTCTCGATTACATATTGATAATATCGGCCGACAAACATAGCACTTGCTGCTTTTCACGCCCGACGTTCGATGAATATATTGTTGATTTCACGACAATTTATGCGTACGAATATCTATATGGGAATTTAACACGCGGGGAACATTGCCGAATCCTCTCACCCCGTTGTGCAACACCCACGGTTTTCTCCTAGTCATACCGATCAATTAAATAGCGCTTCGGATTATTCGATCCTACGGGTCTGTCTGACAAGTGGTCCATCAAAGTGCATTCATATTAATAATTACATCGTCGGTAGAGAACGTCGTTATTGAATCATTAATGTGCATTCCATGTTGCACCGGGTCTAGTAGCGTCGGAAGGTCCGATGACCTCTTAATTGAATTTTCATCCACAGAGACAATACAGCGAGGGAGAGAGAGAGAGAGAGAGAGAGAGAGAGTGAGAGAGAGATGTCTGGATTTATCATTTCTCGGTCAGTATTCTCCGCCCGAATCGAAAGGCCCAACGCCCGCTGATTTCACTCTTGGTGAGATATATCGAGAATGGCCGATCGTACGTTATGTGCGTTATTACGTGTTCGACACAGACACACCTGTGGCGAGATTTTGCTCGGAAACAGTAGGATCGCGCATATACACGCATCGCTACAAATGGTTGAGCAATGGACAATTAATGACTCGAAATTTCGACCGAGCTTATATAACGGGCACAATGTTGGTGGAATAAACACATTATTCGATGAACCGAGAGAGCGAAACGAGGATAAGCCCAACCTCCGTGACTCTCGAGTGTTCGTCCATGTGAACTTGCTTATATATATATATATATTTTAGTATATCGGCCGAACCTACGGACATCGTTGCACGAGAGTTTGCGGAATCTCGATGACTTCATCGCGGCAACGTTCCTGTCTCTCCCGACGATGCATATAATATGCACCATCGGTGTAGGGCGGGAGAAACCGGGCGATGCGCGACCACCCAAAAACCGCACAATCAAACACATTAACGATAAATGCATATTCGAAATCACGATTATACATACAGAATTGATGTACGTATATTACGTATATAGTCTGCGTTGAATTCGAGTCGAGCTACTCGATATATTCTCCTCTTTCGACCCTCGCCCTCGTTTCATCGAAACGCACGCACACACACAATGTACGCTCGCGAGAATAACCATCTACAACGCCATCTACAAATCGCATCGAGAGTTGCATTCGCGTGTGGATTTAGTCAACGAGAAGAAAAATAATACTCGTGGAATTAAATACTTTGTTTCGTTTTTTATTTTGGAAAATCTCGTAACTTCGGTTTAGCCAACTGTAAAAATAACAACGAATAGGACAAAGAGGACTTTGGAGCTGGTAACGGTAAAAGAGGTGGGTACGATAAGTTTGCCAAAGGATTTTGGGCGTGTGCAAAGCTCGTATACTCTAGTAGGAGAGGGATTTTCGTGACGCGGCATCGAGTGTGGCTGCAAGAGGGTTTGGGTTTTGGTGTTGACTGAGAGGCCCTGGAAGCGCAGCTGTTTCGTCGTAACCGAAGCAATTACAAAGGAAACCGCTTTATCGCGGAAAATAGCCACGGTGATAATCCCCGGCTTGCTGCTTCCGGGCTGGAATTATTACGCAGCGAGCCGCGTAAACGGCCGGGAACAAGTCCGCGCGCAGCGCGGTCGCGGTTAATGGTCGACGACGACGACGACGCGAAGCACACTCTGCCGCGCTTGCGCGGCCTCTTCCATTTCGGGATTGTCCTAATTAATAGGGATTATAATTGGCAATTAGGCGAACGTCCTGTACAGGCTCGCCGCGGATATGCGGCGTTTAGCTCGGCAAATACCGAATACGTACGTTTCTACGAGCGGTCCCCCCCACAAGCCCCAAAACACAAGCCCCCCTCCCCCCCCCCGTGGTGGTGTCTGGTCCATCAGTAAAAAAAAGTGCCTAATTATCGAATAACCAAATCCTCTCGCGTATCGATGACTCGAGTTATATCGAAACACGAATGCATGTTTCCCTTTTTTTCTTTACACCAATATCGACCTTCGTCATGAAACGAACTTTCCCTAATATTCTTCCGATGCGATTATAATGCGGGAGAAAACCGGGAAAGGTATATCGTGGGTGGAGAATCGCATTTTTTTTGCACCCGTGGGGATATTAGGGGACGAGGGATAACCCGACAGTCTATTGACGTAGATCGATCGCATCAATCACACGCTGTCCAGAACTGAGAGAGCGTTGGAGAGCGGACGCGTGTATCAATCAGCTGACATTATCGGAGATTTAGGGTCTCCTCCGGTCATCGGACAGGCTTATGTCGTAGAGGGTATTTTCTACATACGGGATATTTTGCTCGTCACGCGGATCGCAGACCCAAAAAGAGTGAAAAATAACGAGAAAAAAGGAAGACAAAAAAAAAGAAAGAAATTAAAAAACATAAAACGATTTTACAATTTTATATCCGTATCAGCTAAAAAGCTGCTGGAACCAGCTCGAAGATCGAGCTCGGTATACTATCCTCTCGCGATAATCGTTGCCCGGCTTCGAGCTCGATCGTGCCCTCGGGAACCCTTCGTCAGTGAGGGAGCTAGAGAGAAAGAGAGAGAGAGAGTCTTTTTCTCTTTCGCTCTCGGCGGGACCAAAATGGCCAGAGCACACAGAGATCGAAAACGCTTGCCCGGGCTTGTTACACACATATATACACGCTCGACTCTTCTACGATTTCCCAGAGAGTGCCGAGAGCGCGCCGGGCGATAAACTCACCGGGGCTTCGAACCGAAACAAACTATCCTTTACCAGCCCCATAAACCACTCGTGATTTTCTCGCTTTTCTCTTTCTCTGCACTCGATTGGGGCTGCGTTTCTTTTTTTTTTTGCCGAGTTCGATTTTCTTTTTATTTTCTTTTTTTACGAACGTCCCCCTGGATGGAGGATCGAAGATATGTGGGCGAAACGCTAAAGCCACACGAGAGAGCGTCCCGTGTATATAGACGTTTCCGTAGTAAGCTAAAACGTACAAGTCGATTCGGTTCTGGAATCGATCGCGGATACAAATTAATTATTTCGTCGCGAATCGATGACCGATGGTGAAGAATCGTTTCGTTTTATCGAATTTATTGGAAATGTGTCGGGAACGAAATGAAAATCGAACTCGATTTAATTAATTTTATCCTATCTATTCTCACCTCTGTGGTATTTTCCTCGACGACCATTTAGCAAACTAAATAGCGTATTTTCGACGGTGCGAGTGATAAAGAGACGTTTGTAGCGGTGAATGCTCGACCATGAGAGAATCGAAATTCTCGAGCCGTCTATGTTCATTATACGGGCGGTAATGATCACGATGAATATATACGCTCGTCGTGAAATACGAAAGAGAGCTAGAGAGAGAGAGAGAGAGAGAAACAAAGGCTGTCTCTCGCACGCGAGATGAATCGCCATAATTATCAAGGACCGACGCGTTTCAAGTTGGCAAAGTAGGAACGTATATACGTATATACTTCATTATATTTCGGGCTATGTATATAGAACAAGGCGTGTCTATACGTATATACATAGACCGTGAAACAGCGATAATGCGAAAGCAGCAATTGCGCCACATAGATCGAGCAAAGTTCTCTATCCCATATTACAAGCCAAGCTGGAACAAGATATAGAACTTCTAAGATATAAACCTTCTCCGCAGGTTTAAAGACAACCTTTCCAGTTTCTCGGCGTCTTATCTTTCCTGCACGAGGAGCTAGCTTATCTCGAAATTTCTCATTTCTCGTCTTGTCACGAAGACGCGTGTATTATCGCGTCGCTACTCAAGAGACAAGGAACGACGAGAATATTACAATTGTCGTTGTGTGAATACGAATGATTAATCGATAAATAATCGAATGGATTTAAATGTGAAATTGCGATATGTCGTTAAATCCGATTATCAAAATAAATTCGAATAATCATTTCGTTCTATGAAATATTTACATTGTCACCCAGCTTGAATATTATTTTCAAAAATCTTGCTCAATTTATATTCCTTTGTTTAATTAAATACACGTATTCTCTGTCGCTCCTATTTCGTCGTGATCAGTATCCCTTTTTGTTTTCGAAAATAAAATCCGCAAATTAAATGGTAACGACAAAACGCTCGGGACATCGTGTAACGAATTGAAAAAACAAAAAAATCGAGCGTAGTCAAACAATTGAAATTGACGCAATCGGCGTGTTCGATGTGGCGTATGAACAACACGCCCATTACACGTCACGATATCTGCTGGCGCTCGTTCCTGTTCGAGACTCGATACACGGGCACGTATGTAGCTAGCGAAGGTCGCGCATAGAGGGCCAGCTAAAAGAGCACGGGATTTTGGGTATGGAAGGGGGGATTTCGTGTGTTGCCAAACGCAAAATGTTTACGGGCAAATAAATGTTTGCCCAGCATACCGGTCAGCCATTGCGCACGGGGTGGGGGGGGGGGGGGGGGGGGGGCGTTTCCGCCAATATAATCGCTCCCGATCGCCCAAACTTCCGAATTACCAAGTCATTATATCATCCGGCCATTTCTCATACAAACGACGAAAAAAAAAAAATCTTCATTAAACATAAACAAATCATCATAAATTTCGATAAATCCCAGGATAAATTCTCGGTGATAATTAAAATCAACATTATCCATCAAGCTTTCGCGCGACCAACGCTCTATAAAAATAAAAGGTAAATAAAACAAACAAAAAATAAAAAAATTAACAAAAATGTTTCTATCGGAACGAGATAGAGAAGATTATTTTAGATTACGTTAAAAAAAATTACATTGCACCCGATGGTCGGATTAAGCGCGTTTCACACCCTCGAGGGCATATTCGTTTGCGGGAGACGCGTTGAAAAAGTCCGTAGACCGAAAAGCTTACCGTGGCGGATGAACAAAAAAAAAAAAAAAAAAAACAAAGATAAAAAAAAAATAGGAGAACACAAATTTGCAGGACGTTTTGCGCGACTATAAGGCGAGGTGTATGCTCGGGAAAATAATGACGTTGCATCTCGTTGGCAAAGGGACGTTTGCGCGTGTGTGCGCGTATGCCCCGCTTTGGTTATTCTCGAAATGTCGTCGTCGTCGAGAGTAACGTGTGCGCCATGTCACACTCACTGGCGATATCCAACACTCGGGATGTTCTCTGTCCGGACCGTACTCAGCGATATCTCGTTTCCAACCCCCGAGTGCAATGTGTATGCACACACGGAGCGAAGGCAGAGGGTTGGCGAGACGTACACAGGCATGTCCGAACTCGACAGAGCCAGGCGCTCCGCTGGATTCGTGAAACGTGCACGAGCACGCATACACATACGCGCACTCTCGCGCACGCGCATATCCTTCTCGTAATCCGGTATTAAGTTTGGATCGCAGTCAGATTTAACTTCGTAATTCAGCTTGCGGAAATCCTGCGTTACTGCTTTTTATTATTCCACGTGAATTGTGAAGATGAGCGTGTATAAAAAAAAGAGAGAGAGAGAGAAAAAACAATGATCCGTGCGTTACACAGCAAAGCTCGTTTACAAATTTCGCTTATAATATTTCCGCCCGATTGCGCAACGTGCGATTTTTGTCATTATACGAGATTTCACCTTTGTTTTATCATTCCAACGTTTCTCTCGACGTTAATTGTATTCATAATGCTTCAATAATTCTACGAAAAATAATGCCGCGTCTGAAAGCTAGACGAAGAAAAAAATTACATCGGCGAAAATTCATGAATATAGATGGCCTTTTAAGGAATAATGTCTTTGGAGTTTGAATTCTATATCGGAGGTTGCACGAGCTTTGCATAAAATGGAAAACGGGCTTCCGGGAAGGGAGAGGGCAGAGGTGGACAGAAAATCTTCCGTAACTTTTTTTTTCTATTTCATCCCTTACATATATAATGTAAGAATGAAACCCTATGGCCGAAAGAGGAGGGTGAATCGCGGAGGGGCGAACCGTATAGTAACCGGACGGAGCTTGAGCGAGAGTAACGGAGAAAGGAGAGAGAGAGAGAGAGAGATAAAGAGAAAGAGCGACGACTGGTTAAAGCTGCGGATGAAAAACTGCCGTAATCACAACTTTCGGCATGGACGCCTTCGACGCTGCTCCCGCAGTTGATCGGAGGGACATCTATCAGCCGCGAGGCGCGTTGAGGCCACTTTCACACAGCCCGACTATAGACCCTCCTCCTCCTCCTTCTCTCCTACACTTTCTATCATCTGCTCTCGCACGTTCGACGTCTCCATCGACGTCCATTCAACGACTTCCACCCCGTTTCATCCCCGAACGGGAGAGCGCCAACAGACGGCCCAATGGTAGAGTGAAATCGCACACACACACATACACAGGCGCATATTGTCGCCCTTCGTCACACACGATACCCTCAATCCCTTGTACAATAGGTCCACCCCGTCGGAGCACAAGCTCGATCCTGTTACCAGCAAGAAAAGCTCCCCACACATCTAGAGAACTACCCTTACATACCACCTACGAGAATCTTACGAACCGAAAATTCATAAATCTCCTCACCGAGTTCCCTGAGCTAGTTTGCTCTCTCATACACACACTCGTTTTCTCTATACGCCTCCTCGCTCTCTAGCTTGTATTTACTCTTTCGCTTGGCGCACTTTGCCGAGGAGAATGATAGTCGACAAAAAATGACCGGGTGAATTTGGCGACAGGAAAATGTGGGGTCGACTGTACGATAGTAAAGAAAAAAGTGCAGGGTGATGAAAAGTTTCTATGTCCTATAGGAAGTGTGTGTGTGTATCTTGGTTCAAAAAAAGAGAAGGAGGTGGGGATGTTTATTTGGTATTGCGATGCAAAAAATCAACTCGTTTTTCTCTCTCGTTTTGTATACTGTTCCGAATCGGTCATTGAAATTGAAGAGAAGGAGGAGGGAGCAAAAGAGGCAAAATGAGAGAAGATGGATAACACGAGAGTGGACCGAGGCTGCTTGTTCGCGCATAAACGCTCATCCGTTATTACTTTGCTCTTTCTTCACGTTGCAATCTACAATTATACGATAATTTGAAAGGAAAGTCGCTCTCGTATTTTTCATTCCGTCTCACTCATCTTCGCCTTTTTCTATCTTATTTTTTTCCCTCGAACGTTACTTTTTTTTCAAGCATATTTCTCTCCATCCCCTGCTGTACGTAAATATATCGTATATTGCCAACTGTTCCGAACGAGTCGTCCGTCTCGAGTGTCGTTTCGTCGCGATAGCGCTACTATTCAATTTCCTTAGTTTAGTTATTTTTTTTATCCTCTCTACGTCTCGTCTCTGCTCGCTCTATTTCGTTAAATGCGAGAGAAAGATAGAAAATTGCGACGAAACAAAAAAGAGATGAAAGAAATCTTGAAACACGGTAACAATTTTGTTTCAAGTTTATTGTATACTTCCGTCATAAAAGTCCGGAAGTCTGGACCGTGAGGCAGACAGAAAGGACGAAAGCTATATATCTCTTATCGTTGATTTGAAAAGTGTATAGAAGGGATTAGAGGCGAAGAAAGAGGCGATTTTCTGCACAACGTCAAGAGAAAAGAAAACAAAAAGGATGTGAAGGAGAAGTGGAGGAACCTCCTTTCTTTCGTGCAGTCAGCAAACGACAAAAGACGCCGGCTAATCGTATTTCCAGCAGACTTTTTCATTGCTCAATTTATAGATATATATATATATATATATATAAGTACAAGAGACAAATTTCATTCTCCGTTGTCTCCTCGTGTTTTCCTTCGTTCTCTCACATTTCGCCACATAAGCTACAATGTATATCTCCGTCTTTAAAATATTTATCTCATTTTCGTTGTGTCCGCTGATCAAAAGAGCGCGTGCTGCAACATCTGAGCAACGTACGTGGAAGAGAATGAAACGAAACAAAAATTCTCTTACCGGTCGATAAAGCGAAGACTTTGATCGAACGAAGTTAGACGGGGTAAAGGCTAGGGGTTTGGTTGTATCGATCACAGTAGCACCCTCAATCTCTCTCTCTCTCTTTCTCCCTCTCCCATTCTCTCTCTTTCTCTTTGCTCGTTTGGGAACAGTTAGATGGCGCTGTGTGGCCAAGGCAAGTTTACGGCCGAGTTCAGAGGGGGATGGGAAAATTGTATATATATAAATATCTATATATATATATATATATATAGAAGGGAGGCTGGCTCTCTCTTCGAGAGGGATGGCGATCGGATCGTTAACTGCCGTGTAATCGTTAGCTTTGAGCGCCGCGAGGCTGAAGAACACAGAGCGATAGAGACGGAGAGACAGACAGACAGAGAGAGAGTGAGACACGTGCTGCGACAGAGCCGAAGGGTTTTGGCATGGAATGATCGCAGTGAGAACAACGTGTACCACATAGATGCTGGGAAAGAGAGAGAGAGAGAGAGAGAGAGAGAGAGAGAGAGAGAGAGAGTTCATGCTGTTTCCCAGAGAACGTGCTACGAGCCAGTTCACAAAGCTTTCCACGCGCCGGTTCCGTAAGCTCGCTCGTGCGTTTATTGACCGTGTACCACACCATTGGACAAACATCTCTTAAGCGACGATGGATTTCATTTATATATCGCGGTTATAGAATTATACCAATTATTTATTATTTACCAAAAAGTTCGTTTCTTTCTTTAAATTGTCGTTTAGGCGAAAATATATACGAGATGTTATTGACGACTTTGGAATGTATTTTTGTAACAACACGGCTACGTTATTCCATTGATTACTTTCTCGAATAAAAAAAATTGTGGTCAAAGGATCCTTTGCCCGAGAATCGAATAGCAAGAGAAAACGAGCTCGAAAAGTGGCACTCTGGAGGAAAAAAAGGGGAGAAGAGGTAAAGGGAGAGAGAGAGAGAGAGAGAGTTGGAGAGAGGGAGTCTCATGGGCTGCAAAGTAATCATCCAAGTTACCACAAGGTGAGAACGTGCTTTCCGTGAGATCAACCCAGAGGGGAATATAACGCTTCAATTGAGCGTTCGGTCGACCAACTTGCCTCCCGCGATCTTTCGTAAAATTCGATTGAAGAAAATTTTTTCGTCGTTCTGCTATCGCTAAAATTCAAGAGGAAGAGAGAGGAGAGAGAGAAAGAGAATGAAGAAGGATAGAAAAAGAAAATCAAAGAGACAGTAAGAAAGTTAACTTTCGTAACACCCCGCAGGAGGTTTCAAAGTACGATGAAGTTTAACCCGAGGAGATAGACTGAATATAGTTTATAACGTAATTCGAAATTTAATTGTCAGGCGTTCAGATTTTGGATTAGCGATTGATCGAACAAGGATATTAATAGACAAGTTTCCTGCACCTGTTGGCACAGGTTGCTTTTCTCACAGAGAATAAGCAAGAGAGAAAGAGAGAGAGATGGTTCAAGACGCAAGCATACGAGAATATAACAACGATGAATGTATTTGGTTCTCTCTCGTGTACGTCGAGACGCAACTACTACAAGGATCAAAGGAGATCCGGCGCTAAGGCTCCCTCGCGATTTCGAGCAATTAAGCGACGTTCACTCGAATGAATAAGAGCGAGAGAGAGAGAGAGCGAGAGTGAGAGAGAGAGAGAGAGAGAGAGAGGGAGAGAGAGATAAAGAGACAGATAGAACGGTCGAGTATCACAAGCGCGTGCGTCGCGACGGATTACTTCATCCGCGTCCTTGCATTAATCTTCTCGGCTCATCTGCAAAGTCGCTCGAGAAGCCGCTCACCGCATCCCTCTTCTCTCGTCTCAACGGCTTTGTACAGAACGTTTCTCCTGGTCCAGATTGTCCCTCAATAAAAAAAAAAAGATAATAAGAATAATGTCGACCAATCACCTATACGTGAAAATCGTCCAGGATTTATTATCCACAGGGTTAATGTTCCATTCACCGAGATCCATCGACAAATCATATTTTACGAGCATAATTAACAGCCGCTGATCACGTGATAAATTAAATATGTTAATTAGAGACTCGTGGGGGAGATGGGAATTTCCGTTAAAACTAATACACAGATACAGGCACACGTGTTCATCCTCCCCTCCTGACTCGTGGAATAGCGCCAAGATTATGAATTATGGATTTTCTCATTTATTCAAATACCCATGCAAAATATACTCTGGGGCATGTATGTTCCATTATACACATAATTTATTCGGGACACGTATATTTTGCGGCGAAAGAACGGTATGCTGTTTCTCTTGTTGCGTGGATATGTATATATATATATATATATATATATATTTGTACCCGGAAGTACATCTATACATGTGTGTATAGATGGGGTTCCAAGTACGAAAAATCAAAGGATTAGAGATAGTACAGTCAAGATATTCGTACGATACGCATGGGAAAATCGACACCCTCAACTCCGTAGTGAAAAGAGCGTCGAGGGTCGATATCTCATACGAGAATGTATAGTTGGATAGAGAGAGAGATAGTCACGATCGAAATCCGATCTCGTTGTGTTCATATATTGTATATGGGGAACGATAACGATTTTTCCTCGACAACGACGAGAGCTCGACGTTTGACGAGGAACCGACGAGTTAAAAATAAAAGCGACGAATAAAAGAACGAAACAAAAGATAGGAACCGCGAGTTCAACGACGGCTCAAAGGAGACCAGGATCGACGGAATTCCTCTGTGACACGATGAAATGAGATCGCGAGAGGGAGAACGAGGAGAGCAAAAACATGTATGGAGTAGCGCAGAGAAAGCAGCGCCTGGCCTTTGGAATACTTTGTGAAAAACGAGATCGCAACGAGATATGGCAAAGATGAGAATGCTGTTCTTTTTTGTTCAACGTGCATGTACCTACGTAGCATACGCGTACTCAGCCTCGAGGATATTGGATATAAAAATCGATTCGTATATAAATTTATACGCATAAAGAATTAAAAACGTTAAATATTTATTGCGAATGGTTTATAACGAGTGTCGATATTTAATCCAAACAATTGCGTCAATTTTATTTTTATAACAACTTTTTTTACGGTAACTTTAGTCTTTGTTCGTAGCAGTTCTCCAACTATCCATGTGATACTAATCGTGTGAGTGTACGTTACAGCGTGCGTTGCGTTATAATCCGCTGCATGGAACAAGACTCAAGACGAAATGCCAAAGCGTTTTCCGGGGTTGAAATTCAATATGCGGGACACAACGCAATTAATTAGACGGCACGTACATATGTATATAGTTTTAACCGTATCACGAGTGTACGAGACTGTATAATGTCGTTTTTTTATGTGTACAACGGGCTCGCCCACTGCGCCTCCCCGGGCTATAGAACACACAACGATAAGAACCATCTTCTTGTTTGTGGCGCATTTAGTAACGAGTCAACGCTGGACTACAGATCATTCTCCATCTCTTTCGTTCGGATGAGGTAAGAAGGAAGAGAAAGAGGAGGAAGACGGAAATAGAGAGTGAAGGAAGAACACTCTCGCGTACACCCTCAGGGACACACCTCCCTGGATTCATTTGCAGGCTTGTACCGTCATGCACCTTTTGCCCGCGGTGCGGGAGCGCATCGTCGACCGAATACCAAGCACTTTTCCTCCTCCTCTTCTCGATCCTCCCTTCTTTCTCCCCCTTTTACTACGTACTTTTACGTTTTTCTTTAAATATAGCGTATAGCGAGTGCACGAGAGCGTAATACCAACCGGGAAACGTTGAGCCACGTGAAAAATGGAAAGTACCCTTCGAGCCCAGGGATAAGCATCGTTTGGTAACAGAATTTCGCAAATAATGCAATAATATTTAGAACGCAAATATCAAAAATAAAATATTATTTGCAAGACGAATTATTGGGGGCGATTGTATAACGAAACTTTTGTTTTCCTGTGCGAAGGACACGTTTACAACGATCCCTCGAGAAGAATCTTTGAGATGCGTGAATAAATTATGCAAGCCGCATGCGCTCGCTTCTAGGACCAATTTCTCGTCTAATAACGATACACGTGGGAATTGTGCGAATAGTCAGAGCAGAAAATTAGTCGAGCTGCCTGATGTTTCGTCGAGCTGAGTCGAACAACTGAAGCAATTGAAATTTTGCGATACTGACAACGAAGTGGACGAAAAAGATTGAAGTTGTTTTCCACAGTTTCTGAATTATTCCAAAAATTAGTAAAACTTTTATATTCTCTAGAGTCGCCTTAATTTTGAAAATAATTTTTCGCAGATTTTCAAAGCCGTATCCTTCATTTTGTTGAACTGTTTCTATTAAAAAAAATGAATAAAAAAGACCAATCCAAGATCGAGAAAGATCAAAAAGAACGATTACGTCGCGATCGATCGAACATTTTGCCGCAATGTTACGACCTCTCTATTTCTCATTTACCGACCTATCTGAGAACTACCCTCGTCCTGAGAAAAGTCATTCGGGGGTAATATCGTCACGCGAGTGTCTCGCTAAACTCTTTTTTCGCTTCTTTTTTATACCCTCGCAAAGTATATATATAATTTATCTCTTGTTTCGAAACTTTGATCCAAAAGTTAGCTCCCACCTCGATCGTGACTTATTTCAATCTGCAAAGTAGACTATGTCCGTCTCCGTCGTACTGATTGTAAGCGCGTGTGACCGCACGTAGTTTCGTTAAATAAATTGCATCAGTGTGACGACAGGGACACAAGTATAGTAAAACGTGTACGTGCTTGTCGTCGAGGGAAGCGAACACGCCAACTCGCCCAGCTTTTCGGATAAATATATAAAAACCTATGTACGTCTCTATCTCTCTCGCAAAATGTACAAAAACGCGTGCTCGACGGAAACATTGTTTGCGTTTAAAGATCGTTATCACAGAGCGACGTTGTGAGGGAAAGATGCTGCGTGCTTATTATCTCCGTCGAAAAGGAGGGTTGGAAAAAAGGCCAATTCCAAGTCTGATGCCTGCTGTACCTACAGAGAGAATAACGGCAGGTGTTAGAGCGTCTATATACATATACACACATAATACGTATATATCGATGAGAAATAAAAAAAATAGAGAGAAGCTTTAACAGCGCAGCCAGGTCTAATTACGCGTGTACAGGATACGCACCGTTTGCTCACCGCAAATATAAGAGACGTCCGAAAATTCTCCCTCTCGTTTTCCAAGTCACGCCTTCCATCCTAACTCGGTCGACTGTGTATATACGTAATATAGACCATCTATTATTGATCTGTACATTTCGCTTACCTGAAACAAAAAGGAAAGTGCTGAGTTAATGTTTGGGGCTTCGGTTGGTTAAATAAAAGGAAAACAAATCTTTACTGCTCATAAGGTGAAATATTCTATATGCTAGCTTGAATTAATATTTATCAATATGATTTACTTTGTAAAAAAAAAGGAATGAAAACGTTAAGAATTTCAGTGAATGTTCGTACAAATCGAAGATCAAGTATTGCATTGTGTACCAAGCATAAAGTCCTGGGGATTAGACGAGCCTCTTTCTCCGGATCGCTATCGCAAAGGCGCTTCTCACGATTCTCCACTTTCGTTCGAGTCGCGGGGGCTTTTCTCGAGCAAATAGAGGTAAGTGGGTGCGAGAAATGGGTGAATAATAAAGAAGGAAAATGGAATATTAGATCAACGAGGCTCTTTCTCTCGTTTATATATATCGAGAGAAAAAGTCTAGCTGATCTAATATATATATATACCATCATCTCTTGTATTTTTCCTCTTTGTGGAACAGGCAGAACGACCTCTGATCCGCGATCACGATTCCATGAAGAATTCTCGTGCTACGCTCAGCCGAGAGCATAGCTTGATAATTGCCATGTCGCTCAGACGGATAGATATACGACAGACACATATACATATACTAAAAGAATTCTCAAAATCAACGAACCCGCGCCTCATTGACTTCAAACCTATATTAAATCATATCCCATTGTGAAATTGTAAAAGGCGGATTAATAATCCCTCGGGAATACTGGAGACTCGTACTAAAGGTAATGGAGCTTCTGAGACCAAGTTCTGGAAACTACATAAAATATATATACGTATACACATAAGAGAAAAAAAAATGATGGTATTAACTCGATCGATTGATTCCCTTGCATTTACTCGTCCCATTCCGATATATTGCAAGAAAAATGAAAAATCTTACTAGCTAGAAGTCGGAAATATTTATTTCATCTACATTTCACTCGAATGGAAAAATACAAAATATAAAAATTTTATTCTCGCTCTACGTTTCGTATAAAAATAATCGAATAATTGACCTAGTTCCTGAAATAACAGGTAATTTTATAATCGTGTAGACAGGTACGATTCAATGAACAGATGAAAATCGAATACGAACGAGACACTCTACATTTGATTTTGCTTTATAAGAAATCAATTTTGATCGACGGAATATGTCAAACTTTAAATACTGGTTTGTGGATGTGTGTATGTATTCGCAAAATCTACATTTTTACATCCATAAAAGTAGCTCGAGTCTTGTTCCGAATGATTATGAATTATCACGATGGATCGCACATGATGTTATGGGACACGAGGGACAAATATAGCGAACGTATCGAGCGGGTTTCTGGTGTAAGACAATATCGTGCTCAAAGTTTGAACGTCCTCGCGAATATGCATGTTGCAGACTTCAAACGTGTGTCACGTGAGAAACGACGTCACTTCCGTGATGTTGCAGTTATTAACAAGTTTGAGGTAGCACCGTAAAAATAATCGCTCTCTTTTTTCATTTGAAATGGAAAAAAAATGTTGTTTCCTTACGTGAGAAATATCGTTCATACTTAGCCTCGTTACTTAAATCAAGATCGAATTTCCTCTTATCTTGGGACAAAGGGGATGTGTATATGACGCGATTTCGTGGTCACAACGATCACGACCGCTTGCTGTGTCCTGCTAAATTAGACGTTTAATTGGATGCACTTTCGACGTTACACGACACGGTTTTCTCTATAACTCTGGACCGTTGGTATGACTGTGTGTGCGTTGCACGATCCGCGGACTAAAGCGACTAATCTGACTATCCCGTAGTCTCTCTCTCTCCGACTATAATGAAGCGTAGAGGGTCAACCGTTCTCGCGGATCAACGGGACGGTCATTAGGATTCTGGCTGTAACCCCGGTCTCTCTCTCCCTTTCTCTATGCAGAAACTCACTTCGCTAGCTAGAACAGGAAAGGAGGAAGAGAGAGAGCGTGAGTAAGAGAGGGACAGTTATCGACTCGTCAAAGTCTACCGAAAGACCGACTGATTGAAGTTTGCTCGCGGCGATTTTTTTTCTATTTTAACCTCGAACTATTTTCAATCGCCAGCTTGTCGTCGCCTTTATCCAAAATATAGAGACCGGAGA
Source organism: Netelia fuscicornis (assembly GCA_946811545.1). NCBI lineage: Eukaryota > Metazoa > Arthropoda > Insecta > Hymenoptera > Ichneumonidae > Netelia > Netelia fuscicornis. The sequence goes on from OX328015.1 coordinate 1,695,598, forward strand.
ATTTAACGGACGCAAGGAGAAAAAAACCGTTTTTTTTTTTTTAAATTTCATCAAACTTACAAAATCTACCGTTCAAAACCAACTCCCACCTCGGCGGACATAAAATGGATTTTATATCAAAAGGATTTATAATATATAGAATATTTTGTTCACTTTCGTTCAAATAAAACGCATAAATTAGCTTCTTCTCGTTAAAGTTTTAACACGAACTAATTCACCATTCAAAAAATTTCAAATGCGCAAACGCGAAAGAACAATTCGTAATAAAATTCGAATAGTTTCGTGCGATATGCATAATACGTTCTACCAAGAGGGGGGGGGGGGGGGGGGGGGGGGGGGGGGGGGGGGATCAATTGCGATAATTTATGTGACCGCAACCGTTCTTCGACTAAAGTTGCGAAGATAATACTCCGTCGTCCTTCGTACGCCGAAGAAAGTTTGACGCATACATATGGATATAGCGATTTCTCGCCGTATAGATACATACTAAATATCTACCCCGCGGTACTACATAGACATAAAATACCGAACTCAAAAGCTGTGCAAACTCGCGAGTATCTCACGTAAGAAGGAGACCGAGTGAGCGTGTCGTAGCCGCATTAGCGGTGAAGTACCTGCGGGAATGAGGGACAATATACAGCGCGCGCCCTCTACGGTCGCATAAGCGGAAAAGGAAGGTCTCTACGGGACGACGAGGAAAGTGACTGCATTACCTGGCTACATCTAGTTATATACTTGTCGACCGGGAGAGAAAGTGTGCGCGAGCGTTTTCCGAAACAAACCGTGGTTAAACGTCAACGTGCACCGAGATTTCCAAATTGAGATTGAGCATCGTATATAAAAATATATCTTTACATACATTTATCGATATATATTATATATATAATATATGTGCATATATGTAATAATAATAAATGGTATATATATATATATACAGGGTGATCAGCTGCTTGCTCCACCACGCACCCCACTTTCCATCTTTGCGTGTCCTGAGTAGGCACACAGCTTCGTAGGCGCGAATGATGGAGGAGATAGGCGAGTTCACTCCCCCCTCGATCCCTCGTCCCATGGTTGGCCGGCCCCTCGCTTCCCCGAGCCTACCCTGTAAGTCCCTCTTGTAGAGGTCCCAGGGTCTGGGATTGCGACACACTGCCTCCCACTTCCAAACTAAAGATTACATGGCGGTCCGCCCATCTTTGGCCTTACCGATGCGACCGCCAGATTCCTACTGCAGAATCTGCTCAGCTTCTTCAGGGCACTGTGTCTTTGGGCTAGACAGACGCAGGCCCTTGGGCCAGGTCCGGTGGGATCATACATTAGGGTGCCGTTTTTCTAATCTATCTCTTTCGGAAGCGCCTCGTCTCCAATGCTCCAATCCAATGTTCTTGCAGTGACCGCAGTGCTACAAGTTGATTGGGAGAAATAGGTGGACGTTGCATCCATCATTTCTGTAGCGTTTGACCTAGTCCTATTCGTGCAGGAAGAGGGAAAGGGGAACAGGATTTGGGTGGGAGTGGGCTAAGTGCGAGGTGGGGTGAAAGAACGGGTTTAGGGCAGGTGAGGGCGGAGGGCCATGCTTTGTACCACAGGCCATAACCCTCGCCTGCTTGTTCCTCAGGGTGCGTGGATACGTTTGAAAGGGCCCAACAGAGACTCATTGAGTATCCTTTGGATTCCTCTCTTCGCCTTCGTCTTCACCAGGGACCCATCATCCACCCGTATCACCGCGTGGACGGACCCCAGACAAGCTGCCGGTCCGATACCCTCAACATGGGAGTATGCAGTCCCAAATTCTGCTGCTGCATCCTAGCGAGGGTGGTGTTCAAGCCCTCGATAGTACCGCGGAGTACAGCGGTCATCCATATTAGACTGGGGCGGCACTCTTTCTCCAAGACTTGTAGATCGACCCTCCTAGGGTTTGATAGTCGAGACAACCGCTCTTAACTACGTTTTCGCCCAGTCATCTGAGCAGGAGACCCAGAGGACTCCCTGGCCGCACCGGATCCCCTCGAAGCACGGGACCACCTGCACCAAGAGGATGGTGTCTAGGGCCCTGAGGAACGCTCGAGCCACCAGCTCGTCCTGCCCCTGACCGAGAGTAGTGCTGGGGTAGTTGGGTGGCACAATGGCCAGCCTCGTATCCCCAGCAACCGCGTCTCCGTAACCACAGGGCCTAGGTAACAGCCTGCTCCTTTTCCCTGCCGTATAGCACTTCGACGGATTGCTATCTGCAGGTGTGGCATGTATCCCCGCTGTAACAAGATCTACAGGATCCCAGTCGTTTCTTCCCTCAGACGTTTGAGCTGTAGCTGGTACCTCTTGCGTGTTCCTGGCAACAGCCCTAGCTCTTGCTTCATTAGTTTTTGTTATGATATTCATGAGATTCCCACGAGTGTTCAGGAGATAAAAGTCCGTCACCACAGAGCCTATCGTGGCGATACAATGGGGGGACGCCTTGTACCCCAAGGGCATCGTGTAAGTCAACTGTAACCCAAGTACCATTCAGCCATCGGCACGATTACTTCCACCTTAGCTTGGGGAGTGGTCTGCGACGGCGCTTTCGGTCATCTTAACCAGGTTTTACGCCGACGGGTCTCCTTATAGCTCCCGTTGACCAGAGCATTCCATGACCACCCTTCCAAAGTCCCAGCCACCGTATGGCGCCCCGTTGCTCCGCTGGTATTGGAGTCGCTTCACGCTCTCGACTTCCTTCTATCCGTTACCTGAGGATGCGCCCCGTCGGTTTCATCCCTGTTCCCCGCACCTCTTTACGAAGGGACGGGAACCCGGGATATATATATGCATGTATGTATGTATATATATAACCACACATGATAAATTCTATATTTTTTTCGAAACTATATCAAAGAGAATGGACCGATACGAACCACGTTGAGCCTTACTAGATTGTCCACGAGACTGTTGGTCTGCTTTATATATTACATAGACACCAGCTGGTGATATCGTCGTGTCCCAGACGGGAACACAGCACGGAGAAACAGGAGAGTCGAATCGTCCAAGCCAGCCATAAATATCGCGCTAAAGGGACTCGCGATTTACCGTCCAATAATGGTCAAATATTACCGTCTGCGCGCGACAACGCAATAGGCGCCACAGGGGTGGAAAGTGAGACTGGAGGGAAACTGACTTTATATAGTGCGATAGATCCTATGAAAGAGACGTGTAGGATATACGCGCGAATAAACGTCCTGTATGTGTGTAATACTATCGCCATGGGTAAACTGGCCCCGTTTGCCGTTTGTATGAAAAAGTCGTCACGACGCGTGTACGATCGACACTCAACAGTGAGAAAAAGTGATGTTTTTTTTTCCTTACAACTGCGAGTTCTCCTACGATATAGATATAAAAAATTGTACATCGCGCTTTGATACGTACAATGTTGGGGCCGGTGTGTGACCGACCGTGGACGTCGAAAGCCCCGGCGAGCTTTACGATCGCTCGTAAAGGTCCTTCCCGGAAATTGGTCTCAAACTGTGCGAGCGTCGATATACGTGTGACGCGAATTCTAGAGAGACCATATAACTGTATAGATTTATGGCTAATGTATATCGTTTGCTTCTGAAGACCGGAAGCTGTGTGCCGCATCGGTCCTGCCTCGTTCGCCATTTGACTTTCACATCAAAGAGTGTTTAATTATACTACGCGAGAGACAGAGAGAGAGTTAATAATATAGATCGATGTAATCGATCGCCCGTTTCACGGAATTATCAAAGTTGAAGCGAGTGTTAATGGAGAATATGGCTAGAAAAATTATTCAGCGATAATCCTACACTTAATGAGCCCGACAAAGACGCCCAGGTTTTCTCTCTCTCTCTCTCTCTCTCTCTCTCTCTCTCTCTCTCTCTCTCTCTCTCTCTATATATATATATATATATATATATATATATATATATATATATATATATATATATATATATATATATATATATATATATATATATATTTGTTGCGATAATAAACGAGTCGACTGGCGATAATTTACGGCAGGGGATTCGAAGCAGAAAGGAGATGAGCATTAAGCTCGTTTAAGCAGAGAGAAAGAGATAGAGAGACAGAGAGAGACAGCGAGATGCTTGCGCGCTCGGACGATTCTCTTTGCTGAGCCTAGGGAGTGTGCGAGAGAGAGTGAACCGCAAATAAACCCGATGACGCATCCACATTCCCTCGGCCCCTGTTCCTCTTCCCTGTCGTCATCATCACAGCCACCACCGTGTCGACGATGGCAAATAAGACATCAAACAGTCCAGCTGGTCGGTGTGACGAAGAATCTCCACGATACATGCATATGTATATAGATATCCTGCGAATAGACTCACGAATAAGCTAGAGAAACGTGTACGAGAAATTCGCATGGTGAATTGTTAGGTATACGATTTTGCGATCACGAACGAACCGAGAGACGACCGGTGAGAGTGTGTGGACTTCAACGATAGAGGCGATGCGTGCTGCGGATCCTTTGGGGTTGGACAAAGACAGAGAGAGAGAGAGAGAGAGGGAGAGAGAGAAAGCCACGTAGCGACGAAGTCGGCGAGAGACAACGACGTGAGTTTACGTGGAAAGGGAGGATAGAAAGGATGTTCTCGTGAGTAGAGCAAGTGCCTTGTACGTCGCTCGAGCCAACTCTCGTCCAGAGAGGAAAGCCTGAGAATAGAACGAGGTAGTGAGAGTGAGAGGGGGAGAAAGATCTGTGAACTGAACGGCCAGTGTGCGACATCGCCAAAGTCTCATTCACTTTGTGCCCACCAAGTTCTCTCTCTCTCTCTCTCACTCTCTCCTCGCTCATCTGACTCTCGCCGAAGTAGACTGGGTGGGTTTGTTCTCGATCCCAAGGAGACAACAACTTCATTAGGCACCGATCCTCATACTCTCGCAGCCATTCGACGCTCTTTCTATATGTATATATAACAACCACAACGGACTCATGAATATTTACGATGGCGATGATAGAATTCCGGAGCCGCACACAGAGACACCCACATACAGTGCAGATATAGTAGGGTGTGACGAGGTATATACTTCTCACAAATTCCTATATCTACTCACTCGAAGCGTCCTTATTTACGAGTTCCAATAAAGAGGCAAATATATCGTCCTTCGAGTTTCGGAGATTAGAATCCAGAGGAAATACCATCTCGCGATTATGTTTGTTTTTACCATTTTATCTCAAGGTCCAAAGGAGATTCGAGAGAATATACGTGTGGCCGTGTGTGTGTGTGTACGTATAACAGCGAAAATGTTGATCGAAGATAGACGAGGGTGGGATTCGATGGAATATCGTATTTTGTTCTGCGCTTCGAACCGAGAGATTTCTCATTTTCGAATCTATTCCTTCCCACCACCGTTTGTATAGTTATATATATAGAAACCAGTTTCTCGCTATATAGAACCGTATCGGTATATATATAGACAGCAAGAACTCCCGAGTTCTGGATTTACCGCGCGAGTGTCACCGAGAATTCTCGAGCACCAGCGGCTAATCCTACCCCAAAATCCATTTGTTCCGATTCGGAATTTCGCCAGGGGTAGGTCCCTATATTTATACAATTCTCGTCAGTCGCTTCGCACATAAAATCGTGCCAAGAGATATAGTCGAACGTCGCGTGGGATTTCTCGCCCAGCGGAAAATCTACCCAACTGATATCATCGAATATCAATCTATAGATAACTGTACGGATGTGGAACTAAAAATATACAGGTATAATACTGCTAATTGCCTGTTTTTGATCCAATCATGCAATTCCACGACTAAAAGTGAAACAATCGAGTCATCGTCTTATAATGAGAGATATACTAATGGATCCAAAGGAAACATCGATTATTGGCTGTAGTTGAGGCGTATCGAACGATAAACAGTAGTGTCGAAAATACGACCAAATTTCAAGCGAACCATGTGTGAGCACCACTATCGTAATACAGTGCAACACCGTCCATATTTATACGTAATCCGTACGAGCACGCGACGAAAGGGATGAGGGTGTCCACCAACGAGGTGTGTAGCACACACCGCGGATTTGTCCGGATGATCGTAAAGTTCATTGTCATCACCGGAGTCGTGCAGAGCGAACACACCGAGGGAGCTTTGGACATATATACATGTGTCAAAGCTTTTCAGTGTTCGACCTGGTCGTTCGCCTTACTCGACGCAAACCTCTCTGGGTGTTCGGTGGAGAAACGTTGGAAAAGCTAGGAGAGTAGGAGGGTTTGGATTATTATGTATTCGTATGAATGGCGAGAGAGGATTGTGCCAGTTCTATCGCTATCTTCCAGTGTATCTCCTCGTTGGGAAATAGTAGAGAGAACATCGTCTCTGTCTCTTTCTGTTTCGAACGGTGTATGAAGTTACACTGTAGCGCGCCATAGTTGGAGCTTCGCGTTTCTCATTCTCCACTGGCGAGAGTTTGCTATCGCTGCATATTGAGGTATACATAGATGTATATGTATAGCTATTGCGAAAGGTTCGAATGGATTGGCGAAAACTATTTCGCGAGCGAGTTTTGTCACCTGTGTTGGTGTATAAAACCCGGAAGTTATAAAGAAGAGGAGGAGAGTTATCTCATATTCTTTCTTTATATATTCCACGGCTCTCGCCGATACGTAGCGAGATATACGCGAATTTGAAATAGTTTGAAGATCGATTTTCATGTGCAGCCTAGCTCGTCGAAAAATATTGGAATTTTTGATCGAGAAGATCAACGCGTTCCTCACAAAGACCGGAAGCTCGAGCTACGGCTTCGTGGAACGTGGTAGCTTTGCCTAGGTCAGAAATAGACTCGGTTAGACATATCCACGATCTGATCCGTGCCAGACACCAGAGTAGCTTGGAACTGATGGAGCTACTAAAGATGAGGAAGTAGCAGCGTCTCGACCTAAAAAGTTTGAGCAACATTGCTGATACGTCTTTTGGAAATGATTATTCCTCATAATCATTGTCGTGTTTTCCCTACAATGTCGCGAATTGATTTGAAACTTTCGATAGGGACGCTTTGACTTTGAGGGCTAATCGTTAAAAATTTAAGGACTTTGTCCCAAGAGCCAGTTTAATCAATTTCCCTTCAATGAAAAATGGTAATCGTAGTCGCCACTCTTCCCTCGCTCTCTTGCTCTCTTTCCCTCGCGCGTGCACGGTGTATACACTGCATAGAAAAGGGAAGGATCGAGGGTCCGACCAAGGAGTTGGATAAATCCGCGGAAAAAGGGGTTCTAATTTGCATTAGGGTGGCTGGTCCCGCGAGCAAGAAACCAGACACTCCATTTATGTATATTATAGTATATATAGTGTATCAAAAGCAAGCTGATGTTGCGCCTGCGGCATGTACATAGAGAACGAGAACGAGAACGAGAGAGAAAGAGAGGAGAGAGGGAGTTCGTTATTACCCAAACTTTGCTTCGAAAACCTTTAACGATGCTTCCTGCTCCTCGATACGTCCGAAAGCACAGCAACGGATAAATAAATTGAAAAACGTAAAACAACCAAAGCTCCCCGAGGGAAGGAGCATTTTCCCTCTCTCTCATTTTTTTTTGCAAATTGCAAAGTGATATCTTAATTTGGCTGGTAAGCATCGACGTGAGGGGATGAGGCTATCTCTCCCGGGGTGCGGAAGAGGCGTAGTACAGAGCAAAACTTTTAATAAAGTTTTGGCTGTACTAGAAATCCTCGTTCGTTCGAGAGCGAAAAAGAAACCTTGGTGCTCTCAACGTGGGGAGGAGAGAGCTTTTGGTGACCTGGCTTTCGAGTCTGTTCCAGTGAGATCGATTCTTCAAAAAAAAAAGATATTGTCGAGGAAAACAGATTTCATTGGAGTATTGCGTATTCGAGATACGACCACTCTTCGTGTTTTTATCTGTTTTTCATTCTCTTATCTTGCCCTCTAGGTGTAAGATAAGTGACTTTTCGCTCCGTGTCACCTTTCACTCGAGACGAAAAATGGAGTGCAACGCGTTTCGAACAGTTCTGGTCGTGAAGTCTAGATTCACCTTCACGCTGCCCCTTGTACGTAAAAAAATTCCGGTAGTATATAACTACTCTCTATGCAAGAGAGAGAAAGAGAGTGTGAGTGTAAGAGAGAATGTCGCGCACAGTTTAAGAAACCAATTAAATTATATTTACGCGAGACTTGGCCCGTACTAGGCTTGCGGTTCCCTCTATGGAACTCGCACATTTTGCACCTGACATACAGATACACATATATACGGTAAAGGGGAAAGGAGAGAGAGAGAACTTGAGACACCCTTGAGAACCGAGTTTACACGGTAGAAAGCAGTGTAGTCTATAAAATTATCGTACGACGTGAAAATTTACTTGTGCGACCACGAGGAGGGTTCGCTCCTCTTTCTCTCCCTCTCTCCCATTTCTCGCTGCAGCAGGAACGAATACAAATATATGCACGTGTTATATATGCATATTTAATCCACAAGAGGCAAAGACAATTAGCGTTTGGTACAACTCAGCTAGTTATATAGTTAACAAATATTCTCCCCGATGTTTTGTGCAAGTCCGATAAATTCCACGAGAGGTTTTCCGTTGGTGTAAGAGTTTCCAGAGGCAAAGAGGAAGTAAAACTCGAGGTCGACAATCGGCAATGACCGTTACTTCTAGTCTAATAGAATCGTAAAACGCGAAACCTTGCCGTTTATATACACATACATATATATATTCACACGTATACGTATATATATACACGTGAAAAGACTGAGACTACAACTGGTGTTATACTGTTGCTCATGGAGTACACATAGGAGAGGGTGTCATGGGGGGGTTCCGAGCGTGCAAAACGCTTAATTAATACCAACTTCACGGCTACTTAAAGCCCAAATTTATTTCATCGCAGTCGTTCGAGGCAGCTGCTAATTATGCGTTTGCCGTCCCAGGGTGGAAACTCCGTAATCACCCTCGCTCTCTCACTCTCTCGCACAAACCCTTGGGCTGGTCTCGCGTTTGTCTGCATCGTCTCATACACTTTCCTAAGTTACTGCACCTAGTGCGAATGCATCTATACATATATGTATATGTATATAAACGAATACGCGTAAATGTGTGTACACATAAAAGCCGGCAGCATCGAGCTGGCATTTATACACAATCAGATCGAGACGAGAGTGTGAAAACTTGGTGCTTGCGCGGCATTCGCAATTTCCGTTGTTTTCCACTCCCTTCCACTCCCTTTCAAGTCTCATTTCGCGAGAATCAAGAGCGCTGAGCTCGGCGGAACGCGAGACGAGAGAGGGGAGGCCCATAAACTCAGGAATAAATGATGATTGTGTTAATTACGCGGATTCCTTTCACACTCCGTTATTTCATACCCCGGCGAAAGTTACAAAAAAAAAAGTGCGTGCAAGTTAAAAAAAATTGTGCTATTTTGTATTATTACGATGGCGCTTCTTTGTTTTAATTCATGGGTTGTTATTTCGCGCGAGGGTTACAAAGCGTGCGAAAAATCAAGCGTCAGCATTTTATTGCCTCGAATTAGGGATCGTGGCCTTGATTTTCTCATTTTTCCTCCTGCCCTTTATTTATACCCTTCGACTCCCACCCCGAGGGAGTGTCGATCTCCACGAAATCGAGATAAAAAATCACAACCGCAAAGCTCTCGCGTTATTATGTATATATAAAAGCCACAGAGAGCAGATATATACGAGAATGCGAGAATGGAGTATCTCGCGGCAGGAGGGACGGGAGGCTAATACTTTATCTCGTTTCACGCTTCCCGAAGCTCGCAGCGGGGATAGGAGAGGTGAGACGTGGGAGCACAGTCGTCGCGGGGTTATGAGAGAATGAAGAGAGTGAGAGCGAGGTTTCGGTATATACACGAGGAAGAGGAAGTGGAGGAGGGAGAGAATACATAGACCTCGTTACACACACATATATATTGTATAGAACTATAAGTCCAGGATGAAGAGTTTGGTAGATATATAACCTCGTCTGCCGACTGCAGGGCGGTAAAATGATTCTCACGATCGTTTCCCGTTCGAGTGGATAATCGAGAGTATATATATATATATGAGTATATGTGCGTGTGTGAATCAGAGACAGAGAAAACGAAGATGACCTCGCAGGGCTATAAAAGTGAGAATTTCACGATGCTATAGAGATGTATAGCGATATATAACTAGATATTACTTTACAGGGTGCGTACATACCTACGAACTTAAAATGATAATACATTTCTAATAATTGAAAGTAGGTACTTTTACGAATCGTCGTAATAAAAAAATTATTATATTCACTTTTGCGTAAATGCCAATTATTAGATGAAACAATGAGTGACATTATTGTTCGTTAGAAGAAAGGGTTCGTTTATCGGGAAACAAATGGCGGATTACTATTCAATGCTGGGAAGGTCCGTTTTTCATATGGATAACAGCAAAGTTCTACTTCCTACTTTCACTGACTCTGCTTTCTCTTTATCTTGAGGTAAAATCCGACCCGCGCGCGAATCTGTGACGAGAGAACCCTCCGTGGCGTAAATACATGGCGAGGGTGAGCAGACAGAGAGAGAGAGAGAGAGGAAGGGAGGATGTATGTTTTGTTATCGACGATATAGTTGAAAACCGGAAGTTCGAAGAGGGCTAGGCTCCCGCGAAGGCATGCATGCATGCACAATTTCTGCATTGGATATCAGATGAGGTGGTGGCTGCGGTCTTGTGGGGAGGGCTGAGGCGGGGGGTGGAAAATGAGGTGGACGACAGGGGCAAGGGGAGGAAGAGCAAAAGGGGATCGTTATATCTGTGGTGCTCTCCGGGTGGATACGCGCGATCGAAGCCCATCATATATCCCAATCGGTACACACTATTATACTCCTCGATGTAGGATGCACCATATATAGTCCCAGTCTGGCAAACTGGCTCGTTGCATCGTTGGCAAGCCCCGCAAAACACATACCTACACATACGCGTGCGGAAGTTTTCGGAGTCGACCAGGGCCAAAGCCCGAATGGTTCCCAAAGTGCAGCTGCCCGCAGCCGCGGCACCCCCATACCTACAGTCGGGGCGGTGCCGGTACAATTTTGGCCAGGCAGTTTTAGTAACGTCGCTGGCCGCGAATGCGACCGAGCCCGGAGGCTACATACGAAGCGGTATTACGAGACTAATCACTTTGTAACATGCCTGAGACTGCAACTACGCGCAAGTGAGAGAGAGAGAGAGAGATGGAAAGGGAGAAGGGGGAGGAGGAAGTTAGAACCGGAAACTGGAGAGTACGCTGAAGTGTAACGTGGGCTCTCTCTGTCTCTCTCTCCAGCCGTTGATGGTGCGGTTGCGGTTGCCTAGTCTCGGAAAAGCCTTCGTCCGCTACTCTTTTCCTGGTTGCTTGGTAAGCGTGAAGGAGAAAAGCTACTCCTCCTTCCCGTTCACCAACGACGAGACGAGAAGTAGGAACTGATACGAAACGGAGAATGAGAGTCGCGGAGGAAAAGCTACCCCTCGGGCGTCCGGCCCAACACGAACGAAACGTCGTCAAGTGCCAACTTCTCTTGTTAGGAAACAATTAAGGAATGCAGTGTTGCAATTGCTCCGGGAACAGGAAAGGGTGACCCCATCTTCCAGTAGCACGGACGAGGTCACGCGCACTCTCGCCGACACTTTTCTTCTCTCCCCTATCTCGCGAAAAACCGTAGTGGGTGTCACGACATTCACTGCGCTATGTTTATAAATATCTTCCCAGCGCGTGTGACAATTTGTACGTATCTCGAAGTACACGGGACACGAAGGGTGAGGGGTGAAAAGTTCCAGCTCAAGTACGCTCTGGTGTATCTCCGGTGACGAGGGAGAAAGATAAAAACAAAACGAAGAAAAAACGAGGGGTCGAGGAGATATAGAAATGTAAAAAAAAAACGACACGAGGGGGAGAGAAAAAAGAAGGTTCGGCTATTAGTACGTTGGTTAATGACGCCAAAGACCGGGGCGTCCGCGTTAAGCCGTCGTTACGGGACTATAACCGAGAGCCAAGAACATCGGAAGCTATTAACGAACAAGATATGCATGTGCCGCAACAGCGCATTGCGCGCAACCCCTTAAAATTATAGATATACATACACGTAGCAACATAGTTATCCGAGAGAAAATGTGCACACTGTTACAATTTTGCCCGGTCGCATCGAGAGCGATGTAAAAAAACAACCACGTACTAATTCATTTATTCATAATAACAAAATGTTACCCTCGTTAGGCCTCGGGCACGTAAGTACGTTACGATAACAAGACAAAGTCCGATGAAAATTAATCCCTGATTAAACATAAAGATAAATTAACTGCAAATTTTTTAGTTAATTTTGTTCAGTTTCGTTCAAGAAAGATTGTAGAGCGTTGGAAAAATTTGTTCACGCGCTCAAGCACCTACGTTCCGATAGCAAGATCAATGTTCGATGAAAATTGATCTCCGATTAAACATGAAAATAAATTAATTACAATTTTTTTATTCAATTTTGTTCATAGTTTCGATTAAGAAAGATCGTGGGGCGTTGGTACAATTTGTTCACGCGCTCGAGACTGTATAGAAGAGGGTTAAACCATGCAGTTCAGCAGACTTCCGGTTGTTGTAACACGATCAATGAATCCTTTAGTATAACATATCGCCGATGCACGTATTCTTTTCATGGGGCTCAAGGGGTGGAACTTACGGTGCATGTTGCATAATTTCATTTTTTTTAACGCCAACCAGCAGTCAAATTTCTGAGATCCGGTTTGACCAGCGGGGGGCTAAGGTGGCTTCGAGAACGAGGCGATCTGGTTCTCGCTGACACGAGAGCACGACATAGGCATTATCGATATAGCTATAACACACATATATATTATGTTTTGCGCGGATACGACCTGGGTATCGGATTTGATGGGGCTGTGCGGTCGTGTTACTCCGGTACAGGTCGTTAAAAGGGGACGATCGCGAGGTACTGACGCCCTTGCGCTTCGACTATTACAAAGCATTAACCACCCCCACATTCCACCCCCCAACTACGACCGTCGACCGTTTGCCCCGACCATACTTCTCACAGTTAACGGACATAATGTGTTTTTCTTTCTTTTTTTACTTCTTCTCTTAGCCGCTTTTCCAGGGTAAAATCATATCCCACGCACGAACAAATTGCCTATATGAAGTTAGCCCCCCATTTTTCGATTTTCTTGATTCTTTTTTTGTTCCAGGTTGTTCTACATTTGTTCTAAATTGTTCCAGAGTTTTAAGTCGATCAACAAAAAAACATGGCGGAAAAATGAAAAAAACTATTTTTTTGAGCAGACCCCCATTTTTTGAAAATTCTAATTTTTGTTGTTGTTCTAGATTGTTCTAGTTGTTCTAAACATTGTTCCAAAGTATTAAAACTCTCCGAACAAAATTTAAAAAGATACAAAGGGCACTTTGTTCTCGCAGGTACATAAATGTTTTTACGTTATTTGACCGATAACTTTGAGCCAGCGCTACCAAAATATGGAACAATATTATTCACACATAGAACAACTCAGAACAACTCGGAATTTGCCCAGAACAAAATACAAAGGGCACTTTACTCTTGTAGGGCCATAAATGTTTTTACGTTATTCGACCGATAACGTTGAGCCAGCGCTACCAAAATATGGAACAATATTATTCACACATAGAACAACTCAGAACAACTCGGAATTTGCCCAGAACAAAGTACAAAGGGCACTTTACTCTTGTAGGGCCATAAATGTTTTTACGTTATTCGACCGATAACGTTGAGCCAGCGCTACCAAAATATGGAACAATATTATTCACACATAGAACAACTCAGAACAACTCGGAATTTGCCCAGAACAAAATACAAAGGGCACTTTACTCTTGTAGGGCCATAAATGTTTTTACGTTATTCGACCGATAACGTTGAGCCAGCGCTACCAAAATATGGAACAATATTATTCACACATAGAACAACTCAGAACAACTCGGAATTTGCCCAGAACAAAGTACAAAGGGCACTTTACTCTTGTAGGGCCATAAATGTTTTTACGTTATTCGACCGATAACGTTGAGCCAGCGCTACCAAAATATGGAACAATATTATTCACACATAGAACAACTCAGAACAACTCGGAATTTGCCCAGAACAAAATACAAAGGGCACTTTACTCTTGTAGGGCCATAAATGTTTTTACGTTATTCGACCGATAACGTTGAGCCAGCGCTACCAAAATATGGAACAATATTATTCACACATAGAACAACTCAGAACAACTCGGAATTTGCCCAGAACAAAGTACAAAGGGCACTTTACTCTTGTAGGGCCATAAATGTTTTTACGTTATTCGACCGATAACGTTGAGCCAGCGCTACCAAAATATGGAACAATATTATTCACACATAGAACAACTCAGAACAACTCGGAATTTGCCCAGAACAAAGTACAAAGGGCACTTCACTCTTGTAGGGCCATAAATGTTTTTCTCTCATTCGACTGATAACGTTGAGCCAGAGTCGCCAAAATATGGAACAATATTATTTAGGCATAGAACAACTCAGAACAACTCGGAATTTGCCCAGAACAAAGTACAAAGGGCATTTTACTCTTGTAGAGCCATACATGTTTTCGCGCTATTCGACCAATAATATTGATTTAGCGCGACCAAAATATGGCACAATATTATTTAGGCATAGAACAACTCAGAACAACTCGGAATTTACCCAGAACAAAGTACAAAGGGCACTTTACTCTTGTAGGGCCATTAATGTTTTTACGTTATTCGACCGATAATGTTGAGTCAGCGCTACCAAAATATGGAACAATATTATTCACATATAGAACAACTCAGAACAACTCAGAATTTGCCCAGAACAAAGTACAAAGGGCTCTTTACTCTTGTAGGGAGATACATTTTTTTTCCCTCATTCGACCGATAACGTTGAGCCAGGGTCACCAAAATATGGAACAATATTATTCACATATAGAACAACTCAGAACAACTCGGAATTTGCCCAGAACAAAATACAAAGGGCACTTTACTCTTGTAGGGCCATAAATGTTTTTACGTAATTCGTCTGATAATGTTGAGCCAGCAACACCAAAATATGGAACAATATTATTCACATATAGAACAACTCAGAACAACTCGGAATTTGCCCAGAACAAAATACAAAGGGCACTTTACTCTTGTAGGGCCATAAATGTTTTTCCCTCATTCAACCGATAATGTTGAGCCAGCAACACCAAAATATGGAACAATATTATTCACACATAGAACAACTCAGAACAACTCTGAATTTGCCCAGAACAAAATACAAAGGGCACTTTACTCTTGTAGGGCCATACATTTTTTCCCTCATTCGACCGATAACGTTGAGCCAGGGTCACCAAAATATGGAACAATATTACTCACATATAGAACAACTCAGAACAACTCGGAATTTGCCCAGAACAAAATACAAAGGGCACTTTACTCTTGTAGGGCCATAAATGTTTTTACGTAATTCGACTGATAATGTTGAGCCAGTAACACCAAAATATGGAACAATATTATTCACACATAGAACAACTCAGAACAACTCGGAATTTGCCCAAAACAAAATACAAAGGGCACTTTACTCTTGTAGGGCCATACATTTTTTTCCCTCATTCGACCGATAACGTTGAGCCAGGGTCACCAAAATATGGAACAATATTATATAGGCATAGAACAACTCAGAACAACTCGGAATTTGCCCAGAACAAAATACAAAGGGCACTTTACTCTTGTAGGGCCATAAATGTTTTTACGTAATTCGACTGATAATGTTGAGCCAGCAACACCAAAATATGGAACAATATTATTCACATATAGAACAACTCAGAACAACTCGGAATTTGCGCAGAACAAAATACAAAGGGCCCTTTACTCTTGTAGGGCCATAAATGTTTTTCCCTCATTCGACCGATAACGTTGACGCAGGGTCACCAAAATATGGAACAATATTATTCACATATAGAACAACTCAGAACAACTCGGAATTTGCCCAGAACAAAATAGAAAGGGCACTTTACTCTTGTAGGGCCATAAATGTTTTTCCCTCATTCGACCGACAACGTTGAGCCAGCAACACCAAAATATGAAACAATATTATATAGGCATAGAACAACTCAGAACAACTCGGAATTTGCCGAGAACAAAATACAAAGGGCACTTTACTCTTGTAGGGCCATAAATGTTTCTACGTAATTCGACTGATAATGTTGAGCCACCAACACCAAAATATGGAACAATATTATTCACACATAGAACAACTCAGAACAACTCGGAATTTGCCCAGAACAAAATACAAAGGGCACTTTACTCTTGTAGGGCCATAAATGTTTTTACGTTATTCGACCGATAACGTTGAGCCAGCGCTACCAAAATATGGAACAATATTATTCACACATAGAACAACTCAGAACAACTCGGAATTTGCCCAGAACAAAGTACAAAGGGCACTTTACTCTTGTAGGGCCATAAATGTTTTTACGTTATTCGACCGATAACGTTGAGCCAGCGCTACCAAAATATGGAACAATATTATTCACACATAGAACAACTCAGAACAACTCGGAATTTGCCCAGAACAAAGTACAAAGGGCACTTCACTCTTGTAGGGCCATAAATGTTTTTCTCTCATTCGACTGATAACGTTGAGCCAGAGTCGCCAAAATATGGAACAATATTATTTAGGCATAGAACAACTCAGAACAACTCGGAATTTGCCCAGAACAAAGTACAAAGGGCATTTTACTCTTGTAGAGCCATACATGTTTTCGCGCTATTCGACCAATAATATTGATTTAGCGCGACCAAAATATGGCACAATATTATTTAGGCATAGAACAACTCAGAACAACTCGGAATTTACCCAGAACAAAGTACAAAGGGCACTTTACTCTTGTAGGGCCATTAATGTTTTTACGTTATTCGACCGATAATGTTGAGTCAGCGCTACCAAAATATGGAACAATATTATTCACATATAGAACAACTCAGAACAACTCAGAATTTGCCCAGAACAAAGTACAAAGGGCTCTTTACTCTTGTAGGGAGATACATTTTTTTTCCCTCATTCGACCGATAACGTTGAGCCAGGGTCACCAAAATATGGAACAATATTATTCACATATAGAACAACTCAGAACAACTCGGAATTTGCCCAGAACAAAATACAAAGGGCACTTTACTCTTGTAGGGCCATAAATGTTTTTACGTAATTCGACTGATAATGTTGAGCCAGTAACACCAAAATATGGAACAATATTATTCACACATAGAACAACTCAGAACAACTCGGAATTTGCCCAAAACAAAATACAAAGGGCACTTTACTCTTGTAGGGCCATACATTTTTTCCCTCATTCGACCGATAACGTTGAGCCAGGGTCACCAAAATATGGAACAATATTATATAGGCATAGAACAACTCAGAACAACTCGGAATTTGCCCAGAACAAAATACAAAGGGCACTTTACTCTTGTAGGGCCATAAATGTTTTTACGTAATTCGACTGATAATGTTGAGCCAGCAACACCAAAATATGGAACAATATTATTCACATATAGAACAACTCAGAACAACTCGGAATTTGCGCAGAACAAAATACAAAGGGCCCTTTACTCTTGTAGGGCCATAAATGTTTTTCCCTCATTCGACCGATAACGTTGACGCAGGGTCACCAAAATATGGAACAATATTATTCACATATAGAACAACTCAGAACAACTCGGAATTTGCCCAGAACAAAATAGAAAGGGCACTTTACTCTTGTAGGGCCATAAATGTTTTTCCCTCATTCGACCGACAACGTTGAGCCAGCAACACCAAAATATGAAACAATATTATATAGGCATAGAACAACTCAGAACAACTCGGAATTTGCCGAGAACAAAATACAAAGGGCACTTTACTCTTGTAGGGCCATAAATGTTTCTACGTAATTCGACTGATAATGTTGAGCCACCAACACCAAAATATGGAACAATATTATTCACACATAGAACAACTCAGAACAACTCGGAATTTGCCCAGAACAAAATACAAAGGGCACTTTACTCTTGTAGGGCCATAAATGTTTTTACGTTATTCGACCGATAACGTTGAGCCAGCGCTACCAAAATATGGAACAATATTATTCACACATAGAACAACTCAGAACAACTCGGAATTTGCCCAGAACAAAGTACAAAGGGCACTTTACTCTTGTAGGGCCATAAATGTTTTTACGTTATTCGACCGATAACGTTGAGCCAGCGCTACCAAAATATGGAACAATATTATTCACACATAGAACAACTCAGAACAACTCGGAATTTGCCCAGAACAAAGTACAAAGGGCACTTCACTCTTGTAGGGCCATAAATGTTTTTCTCTCATTCGACTGATAACGTTGAGCCAGAGTCGCCAAAATATGGAACAATATTATTTAGGCATAGAACAACTCAGAACAACTCGGAATTTGCCCAGAACAAAGTACAAAGGGCATTTTACTCTTGTAGAGCCATACATGTTTTCGCGCTATTCGACCAATAATATTGATTTAGCGCGACCAAAATATGGCACAATATTATTTAGGCATAGAACAACTCAGAACAACTCGGAATTTACCCAGAACAAAGTACAAAGGGCACTTTACTCTTGTAGGGCCATTAATGTTTTTACGTTATTCGACCGATAATGTTGAGTCAGCGCTACCAAAATATGGAACAATATTATTCACATATAGAACAACTCAGAACAACTCAGAATTTGCCCAGAACAAAGTACAAAGGGCTCTTTACTCTTGTAGGGAGATACATTTTTTTTCCCTCATTCGACCGATAACGTTGAGCCAGGGTCACCAAAATATGGAACAATATTATTCACAT
Organism: Netelia fuscicornis; assembly: GCA_946811545.1. NCBI lineage: Eukaryota > Metazoa > Arthropoda > Insecta > Hymenoptera > Ichneumonidae > Netelia > Netelia fuscicornis. Next base: position 1,714,423 of record OX328015.1, read on the forward strand.
ATAGAACAACTCAGAACAACTCGGAATTTGCCCAGAACAAAATACAAAGGGCACTTTACTCTTGTAGGGCCATAAATGTTTTTACGTAATTCGACTGATAATGTTGAGCCAGTAACACCAAAATATGGAACAATATTATTCACACATAGAACAACTCAGAACAACTCGGAATTTGCCCAAAACAAAATACAAAGGGCACTTTACTCTTGTAGGGCCATACATTTTTTCCCTCATTCGACCGATAACGTTGAGCCAGGGTCACCAAAATATGGAACAATATTATATAGGCATAGAACAACTCAGAACAACTCGGAATTTGCCCAGAACAAAATACAAAGGGCACTTTACTCTTGTAGGGCCATAAATGTTTTTACGTAATTCGACTGATAATGTTGAGCCAGCAACACCAAAATATGGAACAATATTATTCACATATAGAACAACTCAGAACAACTCGGAATTTGCGCAGAACAAAATACAAAGGGCCCTTTACTCTTGTAGGGCCATAAATGTTTTTCCCTCATTCGACCGATAACGTTGACGCAGGGTCACCAAAATATGGAACAATATTATTCACATATAGAACAACTCAGAACAACTCGGAATTTGCCCAGAACAAAATAGAAAGGGCACTTTACTCTTGTAGGGCCATAAATGTTTTTCCCTCATTCGACCGACAACGTTGAGCCAGCAACACCAAAATATGAAACAATATTATATAGGCATAGAACAACTCAGAACAACTCGGAATTTGCCGAGAACAAAATACAAAGGGCACTTTACTCTTGTAGGGCCATAAATGTTTCTACGTAATTCGACTGATAATGTTGAGCCACCAACACCAAAATATGGAACAATATTATTCACACATAGAACAACTCAGAACAACTCGGAATTTGCCCAGAACAAAATACAAAGGGCACTTTACTCTTGTAGGGCCATAAATGTTTTTACGTTATTCGACCGATAACGTTGAGCCAGCGCTACCAAAATATGGAACAATATTATTCACACATAGAACAACTCAGAACAACTCGGAATTTGCCCAGAACAAAGTACAAAGGGCACTTTACTCTTGTAGGGCCATAAATGTTTTTACGTTATTCGACCGATAACGTTGAGCCAGCGCTACCAAAATATGGAACAATATTATTCACACATAGAACAACTCAGAACAACTCGGAATTTGCCCAGAACAAAGTACAAAGGGCACTTCACTCTTGTAGGGCCATAAATGTTTTTCTCTCATTCGACTGATAACGTTGAGCCAGAGTCGCCAAAATATGGAACAATATTATTTAGGCATAGAACAACTCAGAACAACTCGGAATTTGCCCAGAACAAAGTACAAAGGGCATTTTACTCTTGTAGAGCCATACATGTTTTCGCGCTATTCGACCAATAATATTGATTTAGCGCGACCAAAATATGGCACAATATTATTTAGGCATAGAACAACTCAGAACAACTCGGAATTTACCCAGAACAAAGTACAAAGGGCACTTTACTCTTGTAGGGCCATTAATGTTTTTACGTTATTCGACCGATAATGTTGAGTCAGCGCTACCAAAATATGGAACAATATTATTCACATATAGAACAACTCAGAACAACTCAGAATTTGCCCAGAACAAAGTACAAAGGGCTCTTTACTCTTGTAGGGAGATACATTTTTTTTCCCTCATTCGACCGATAACGTTGAGCCAGGGTCACCAAAATATGGAACAATATTATTCACATATAGAACAACTCAGAACAACTCGGAATTTGCCCAGAACAAAATACAAAGGGCACTTTACTCTTGTAGGGCCATAAATGTTTTTACGTAATTCGACTGATAATGTTGAGCCAGTAACACCAAAATATGGAACAATATTATTCACACATAGAACAACTCAGAACAACTCGGAATTTGCCCAAAACAAAATACAAAGGGCACTTTACTCTTGTAGGGCCATACATTTTTTCCCTCATTCGACCGATAACGTTGAGCCAGGGTCACCAAAATATGGAACAATATTATATAGGCATAGAACAACTCAGAACAACTCGGAATTTGCCCAGAACAAAATACAAAGGGCACTTTACTCTTGTAGGGCCATAAATGTTTTTACGTAATTCGACTGATAATGTTGAGCCAGCAACACCAAAATATGGAACAATATTATTCACATATAGAACAACTCAGAACAACTCGGAATTTGCGCAGAACAAAATACAAAGGGCCCTTTACTCTTGTAGGGCCATAAATGTTTTTCCCTCATTCGACCGATAACGTTGACGCAGGGTCACCAAAATATGGAACAATATTATTCACATATAGAACAACTCAGAACAACTCGGAATTTGCCCAGAACAAAATAGAAAGGGCACTTTACTCTTGTAGGGCCATAAATGTTTTTCCCTCATTCGACCGACAACGTTGAGCCAGCAACACCAAAATATGAAACAATATTATATAGGCATAGAACAACTCAGAACAACTCGGAATTTGCCGAGAACAAAATACAAAGGGCACTTTACTCTTGTAGGGCCATAAATGTTTCTACGTAATTCGACTGATAATGTTGAGCCACCAACACCAAAATATGGAACAATATTATTCACACATAGAACAACTCAGAACAACTCGGAATTTGCCCAGAACAAAATACAAAGGGCACTTTACTCTTGTAGGGCCATAAATGTTTTTACGTTATTCGACCGATAACGTTGAGCCAGCGCTACCAAAATATGGAACAATATTATTCACACATAGAACAACTCAGAACAACTCGGAATTTGCCCAGAACAAAGTACAAAGGGCACTTTACTCTTGTAGGGCCATAAATGTTTTTACGTTATTCGACCGATAACGTTGAGCCAGCGCTACCAAAATATGGAACAATATTATTCACACATAGAACAACTCAGAACAACTCGGAATTTGCCCAGAACAAAGTACAAAGGGCACTTCACTCTTGTAGGGCCATAAATGTTTTTCTCTCATTCGACTGATAACGTTGAGCCAGAGTCGCCAAAATATGGAACAATATTATTTAGGCATAGAACAACTCAGAACAACTCGGAATTTGCCCAGAACAAAGTACAAAGGGCATTTTACTCTTGTAGAGCCATACATGTTTTCGCGCTATTCGACCAATAATATTGATTTAGCGCGACCAAAATATGGCACAATATTATTTAGGCATAGAACAACTCAGAACAACTCGGAATTTACCCAGAACAAAGTACAAAGGGCACTTTACTCTTGTAGGGCCATTAATGTTTTTACGTTATTCGACCGATAATGTTGAGTCAGCGCTACCAAAATATGGAACAATATTATTCACATATAGAACAACTCAGAACAACTCAGAATTTGCCCAGAACAAAGTACAAAGGGCTCTTTACTCTTGTAGGGAGATACATTTTTTTTCCCTCATTCGACCGATAACGTTGAGCCAGGGTCACCAAAATATGGAACAATATTATTCACATATAGAACAACTCAGAACAACTCGGAATTTGCCCAGAACAAAATACAAAGGGCACTTTACTCTTGTAGGGCCATAAATGTTTTTACGTAATTCGTCTGATAATGTTGAGCCAGCAACACCAAAATATGGAACAATATTATTCACATATAGAACAACTCAGAACAACTCGGAATTTGCCCAGAACAAAATACAAAGGGCACTTTACTCTTGTAGGGCCATAAATGTTTTTCCCTCATTCAACCGATAATGTTGAGCCAGCAACACCAAAATATGGAACAATATTATTCACACATAGAACAACTCAGAACAACTCTGAATTTGCCCAGAACAAAATACAAAGGGCACTTTACTCTTGTAGGGCCATACATTTTTTCCCTCATTCGACCGATAACGTTGAGCCAGGGTCACCAAAATATGGAACAATATTACTCACATATAGAACAACTCAGAACAACTCGGAATTTGCCCAGAACAAAATACAAAGGGCACTTTACTCTTGTAGGGCCATAAATGTTTTTACGTAATTCGACTGATAATGTTGAGCCAGTAACACCAAAATATGGAACAATATTATTCACACATAGAACAACTCAGAACAACTCGGAATTTGCCCAAAACAAAATACAAAGGGCACTTTACTCTTGTAGGGCCATACATTTTTTTCCCTCATTCGACCGATAACGTTGAGCCAGGGTCACCAAAATATGGAACAATATTATATAGGCATAGAACAACTCAGAACAACTCGGAATTTGCCCAGAACAAAATACAAAGGGCACTTTACTCTTGTAGGGCCATAAATGTTTTTACGTAATTCGACTGATAATGTTGAGCCAGCAACACCAAAATATGGAACAATATTATTCACATATAGAACAACTCAGAACAACTCGGAATTTGCGCAGAACAAAATACAAAGGGCCCTTTACTCTTGTAGGGCCATAAATGTTTTTCCCTCATTCGACCGATAACGTTGACGCAGGGTCACCAAAATATGGAACAATATTATTCACATATAGAACAACTCAGAACAACTCGGAATTTGCCCAGAACAAAATAGAAAGGGCACTTTACTCTTGTAGGGCCATAAATGTTTTTCCCTCATTCGACCGACAACGTTGAGCCAGCAACACCAAAATATGAAACAATATTATATAGGCATAGAACAACTCAGAACAACTCGGAATTTGCCGAGAACAAAATACAAAGGGCACTTTACTCTTGTAGGGCCATAAATGTTTCTACGTAATTCGACTGATAATGTTGAGCCACCAACACCAAAATATGGAACAATATTATTCACACATAGAACAACTCAGAACAACTCGGAATTTGCCCAGAACAAAATACAAAGGGCACTTTACTCTTGTAGGGCCATAAATGTTTTTACGTTATTCGACCGATAACGTTGAGCCAGCGCTACCAAAATATGGAACAATATTATTCACACATAGAACAACTCAGAACAACTCGGAATTTGCCCAGAACAAAGTACAAAGGGCACTTTACTCTTGTAGGGCCATAAATGTTTTTACGTTATTCGACCGATAACGTTGAGCCAGCGCTACCAAAATATGGAACAATATTATTCACACATAGAACAACTCAGAACAACTCGGAATTTGCCCAGAACAAAGTACAAAGGGCACTTCACTCTTGTAGGGCCATAAATGTTTTTCTCTCATTCGACTGATAACGTTGAGCCAGAGTCGCCAAAATATGGAACAATATTATTTAGGCATAGAACAACTCAGAACAACTCGGAATTTGCCCAGAACAAAGTACAAAGGGCATTTTACTCTTGTAGAGCCATACATGTTTTCGCGCTATTCGACCAATAATATTGATTTAGCGCGACCAAAATATGGCACAATATTATTTAGGCATAGAACAACTCAGAACAACTCGGAATTTACCCAGAACAAAGTACAAAGGGCACTTTACTCTTGTAGGGCCATTAATGTTTTTACGTTATTCGACCGATAATGTTGAGTCAGCGCTACCAAAATATGGAACAATATTATTCACATATAGAACAACTCAGAACAACTCAGAATTTGCCCAGAACAAAGTACAAAGGGCTCTTTACTCTTGTAGGGAGATACATTTTTTTTCCCTCATTCGACCGATAACGTTGAGCCAGGGTCACCAAAATATGGAACAATATTATTCACATATAGAACAACTCAGAACAACTCGGAATTTGCCCAGAACAAAATACAAAGGGCACTTTACTCTTGTAGGGCCATAAATGTTTTTACGTAATTCGACTGATAATGTTGAGCCAGTAACACCAAAATATGGAACAATATTATTCACACATAGAACAACTCAGAACAACTCGGAATTTGCCCAAAACAAAATACAAAGGGCACTTTACTCTTGTAGGGCCATACATTTTTTCCCTCATTCGACCGATAACGTTGAGCCAGGGTCACCAAAATATGGAACAATATTATATAGGCATAGAACAACTCAGAACAACTCGGAATTTGCCCAGAACAAAATACAAAGGGCACTTTACTCTTGTAGGGCCATAAATGTTTTTACGTAATTCGACTGATAATGTTGAGCCAGCAACACCAAAATATGGAACAATATTATTCACATATAGAACAACTCAGAACAACTCGGAATTTGCGCAGAACAAAATACAAAGGGCCCTTTACTCTTGTAGGGCCATAAATGTTTTTCCCTCATTCGACCGATAACGTTGACGCAGGGTCACCAAAATATGGAACAATATTATTCACATATAGAACAACTCAGAACAACTCGGAATTTGCCCAGAACAAAATAGAAAGGGCACTTTACTCTTGTAGGGCCATAAATGTTTTTCCCTCATTCGACCGACAACGTTGAGCCAGCAACACCAAAATATGAAACAATATTATATAGGCATAGAACAACTCAGAACAACTCGGAATTTGCCGAGAACAAAATACAAAGGGCACTTTACTCTTGTAGGGCCATAAATGTTTCTACGTAATTCGACTGATAATGTTGAGCCACCAACACCAAAATATGGAACAATATTATTCACACATAGAACAACTCAGAACAACTCGGAATTTGCCCAGAACAAAATACAAAGGGCACTTTACTCTTGTAGGGCCATAAATGTTTTTACGTTATTCGACCGATAACGTTGAGCCAGCGCTACCAAAATATGGAACAATATTATTCACACATAGAACAACTCAGAACAACTCGGAATTTGCCCAGAACAAAGTACAAAGGGCACTTTACTCTTGTAGGGCCATAAATGTTTTTACGTTATTCGACCGATAACGTTGAGCCAGCGCTACCAAAATATGGAACAATATTATTCACACATAGAACAACTCAGAACAACTCGGAATTTGCCCAGAACAAAGTACAAAGGGCACTTCACTCTTGTAGGGCCATAAATGTTTTTCTCTCATTCGACTGATAACGTTGAGCCAGAGTCGCCAAAATATGGAACAATATTATTTAGGCATAGAACAACTCAGAACAACTCGGAATTTGCCCAGAACAAAGTACAAAGGGCATTTTACTCTTGTAGAGCCATACATGTTTTCGCGCTATTCGACCAATAATATTGATTTAGCGCGACCAAAATATGGCACAATATTATTTAGGCATAGAACAACTCAGAACAACTCGGAATTTACCCAGAACAAAGTACAAAGGGCACTTTACTCTTGTAGGGCCATTAATGTTTTTACGTTATTCGACCGATAATGTTGAGTCAGCGCTACCAAAATATGGAACAATATTATTCACATATAGAACAACTCAGAACAACTCAGAATTTGCCCAGAACAAAGTACAAAGGGCTCTTTACTCTTGTAGGGAGATACATTTTTTTTCCCTCATTCGACCGATAACGTTGAGCCAGGGTCACCAAAATATGGAACAATATTATTCACATATAGAACAACTCAGAACAACTCGGAATTTGCCCAGAACAAAATACAAAGGGCACTTTACTCTTGTAGGGCCATAAATGTTTTTACGTAATTCGACTGATAATGTTGAGCCAGTAACACCAAAATATGGAACAATATTATTCACACATAGAACAACTCAGAACAACTCGGAATTTGCCCAAAACAAAATACAAAGGGCACTTTACTCTTGTAGGGCCATACATTTTTTCCCTCATTCGACCGATAACGTTGAGCCAGGGTCACCAAAATATGGAACAATATTATATAGGCATAGAACAACTCAGAACAACTCGGAATTTGCCCAGAACAAAATACAAAGGGCACTTTACTCTTGTAGGGCCATAAATGTTTTTACGTAATTCGACTGATAATGTTGAGCCAGCAACACCAAAATATGGAACAATATTATTCACATATAGAACAACTCAGAACAACTCGGAATTTGCGCAGAACAAAATACAAAGGGCCCTTTACTCTTGTAGGGCCATAAATGTTTTTCCCTCATTCGACCGATAACGTTGACGCAGGGTCACCAAAATATGGAACAATATTATTCACATATAGAACAACTCAGAACAACTCGGAATTTGCCCAGAACAAAATAGAAAGGGCACTTTACTCTTGTAGGGCCATAAATGTTTTTCCCTCATTCGACCGACAACGTTGAGCCAGCAACACCAAAATATGAAACAATATTATATAGGCATAGAACAACTCAGAACAACTCGGAATTTGCCGAGAACAAAATACAAAGGGCACTTTACTCTTGTAGGGCCATAAATGTTTCTACGTAATTCGACTGATAATGTTGAGCCACCAACACCAAAATATGGAACAATATTATTCACACATAGAACAACTCAGAACAACTCGGAATTTGCCCAGAACAAAATACAAAGGGCACTTTACTCTTGTAGGGCCATAAATGTTTTTACGTTATTCGACCGATAACGTTGAGCCAGCGCTACCAAAATATGGAACAATATTATTCACACATAGAACAACTCAGAACAACTCGGAATTTGCCCAGAACAAAGTACAAAGGGCACTTTACTCTTGTAGGGCCATAAATGTTTTTACGTTATTCGACCGATAACGTTGAGCCAGCGCTACCAAAATATGGAACAATATTATTCACACATAGAACAACTCAGAACAACTCGGAATTTGCCCAGAACAAAGTACAAAGGGCACTTCACTCTTGTAGGGCCATAAATGTTTTTCTCTCATTCGACTGATAACGTTGAGCCAGAGTCGCCAAAATATGGAACAATATTATTTAGGCATAGAACAACTCAGAACAACTCGGAATTTGCCCAGAACAAAGTACAAAGGGCATTTTACTCTTGTAGAGCCATACATGTTTTCGCGCTATTCGACCAATAATATTGATTTAGCGCGACCAAAATATGGCACAATATTATTTAGGCATAGAACAACTCAGAACAACTCGGAATTTACCCAGAACAAAGTACAAAGGGCACTTTACTCTTGTAGGGCCATTAATGTTTTTACGTTATTCGACCGATAATGTTGAGTCAGCGCTACCAAAATATGGAACAATATTATTCACATATAGAACAACTCAGAACAACTCAGAATTTGCCCAGAACAAAGTACAAAGGGCTCTTTACTCTTGTAGGGAGATACATTTTTTTTCCCTCATTCGACCGATAACGTTGAGCCAGGGTCACCAAAATATGGAACAATATTATTCACATATAGAACAACTCAGAACAACTCGGAATTTGCCCAGAACAAAATACAAAGGGCACTTTACTCTTGTAGGGCCATAAATGTTTTTACGTAATTCGACTGATAATGTTGAGCCAGTAACACCAAAATATGGAACAATATTATTCACACATAGAACAACTCAGAACAACTCGGAATTTGCCCAAAACAAAATACAAAGGGCACTTTACTCTTGTAGGGCCATACATTTTTTCCCTCATTCGACCGATAACGTTGAGCCAGGGTCACCAAAATATGGAACAATATTATATAGGCATAGAACAACTCAGAACAACTCGGAATTTGCCCAGAACAAAATACAAAGGGCACTTTACTCTTGTAGGGCCATAAATGTTTTTACGTAATTCGACTGATAATGTTGAGCCAGCAACACCAAAATATGGAACAATATTATTCACATATAGAACAACTCAGAACAACTCGGAATTTGCGCAGAACAAAATACAAAGGGCCCTTTACTCTTGTAGGGCCATAAATGTTTTTCCCTCATTCGACCGATAACGTTGACGCAGGGTCACCAAAATATGGAACAATATTATTCACATATAGAACAACTCAGAACAACTCGGAATTTGCCCAGAACAAAATAGAAAGGGCACTTTACTCTTGTAGGGCCATAAATGTTTTTCCCTCATTCGACCGACAACGTTGAGCCAGCAACACCAAAATATGAAACAATATTATATAGGCATAGAACAACTCAGAACAACTCGGAATTTGCCGAGAACAAAATACAAAGGGCACTTTACTCTTGTAGGGCCATAAATGTTTCTACGTAATTCGACTGATAATGTTGAGCCACCAACACCAAAATATGGAACAATATTATTCACACATAGAACAACTCAGAACAACTCGGAATTTGCCCAGAACAAAATACAAAGGGCACTTTACTCTTGTAGGGCCATAAATGTTTTTACGTTATTCGACCGATAACGTTGAGCCAGCGCTACCAAAATATGGAACAATATTATTCACACATAGAACAACTCAGAACAACTCGGAATTTGCCCAGAACAAAGTACAAAGGGCACTTTACTCTTGTAGGGCCATAAATGTTTTTACGTTATTCGACCGATAACGTTGAGCCAGCGCTACCAAAATATGGAACAATATTATTCACACATAGAACAACTCAGAACAACTCGGAATTTGCCCAGAACAAAGTACAAAGGGCACTTCACTCTTGTAGGGCCATAAATGTTTTTCTCTCATTCGACTGATAACGTTGAGCCAGAGTCGCCAAAATATGGAACAATATTATTTAGGCATAGAACAACTCAGAACAACTCGGAATTTGCCCAGAACAAAGTACAAAGGGCATTTTACTCTTGTAGAGCCATACATGTTTTCGCGCTATTCGACCAATAATATTGATTTAGCGCGACCAAAATATGGCACAATATTATTTAGGCATAGAACAACTCAGAACAACTCGGAATTTACCCAGAACAAAGTACAAAGGGCACTTTACTCTTGTAGGGCCATTAATGTTTTTACGTTATTCGACCGATAATGTTGAGTCAGCGCTACCAAAATATGGAACAATATTATTCACATATAGAACAACTCAGAACAACTCAGAATTTGCCCAGAACAAAGTACAAAGGGCTCTTTACTCTTGTAGGGAGATACATTTTTTTTCCCTCATTCGACCGATAACGTTGAGCCAGGGTCACCAAAATATGGAACAATATTATTCACATATAGAACAACTCAGAACAACTCGGAATTTGCCCAGAACAAAATACAAAGGGCACTTTACTCTTGTAGGGCCATAAATGTTTTTACGTAATTCGACTGATAATGTTGAGCCAGTAACACCAAAATATGGAACAATATTATTCACACATAGAACAACTCAGAACAACTCGGAATTTGCCCAAAACAAAATACAAAGGGCACTTTACTCTTGTAGGGCCATACATTTTTTCCCTCATTCGACCGATAACGTTGAGCCAGGGTCACCAAAATATGGAACAATATTATATAGGCATAGAACAACTCAGAACAACTCGGAATTTGCCCAGAACAAAATACAAAGGGCACTTTACTCTTGTAGGGCCATAAATGTTTTTACGTAATTCGACTGATAATGTTGAGCCAGCAACACCAAAATATGGAACAATATTATTCACATATAGAACAACTCAGAACAACTCGGAATTTGCGCAGAACAAAATACAAAGGGCCCTTTACTCTTGTAGGGCCATAAATGTTTTTCCCTCATTCGACCGATAACGTTGACGCAGGGTCACCAAAATATGGAACAATATTATTCACATATAGAACAACTCAGAACAACTCGGAATTTGCCCAGAACAAAATAGAAAGGGCACTTTACTCTTGTAGGGCCATAAATGTTTCTACGTAATTCGACTGATAATGTTGAGCCACCAACACCAAAATATGGAACAATATTATTCACATATAGAACAACTCAGAACAACTCGGAATTTGCCCAGAACAAAATAGAAAGGGCACTTTACTCTTGTAGGGCCATAAATGTTTTTCCCTCATTCGACCGATAATGTTGAGCCAGCAACACCAAAATATGGAACAATATTATTCACACATAGAACAACTCAGAACAACTCTGAATTTGCCCAGAACAAAATACAAAGGGCACTTTACTCTTGTAGGGCCATATATTTTTTTCCCTCATTCGACCGATAACGTTGAGCCAGCAACACCAAAATATGGAACAATATTATGTAGGCATTGAACAACTCAGAACAACTCGGAATTTACCCAGAACAAAATATAAAGGGCACTTTACTCCTGTAGGGCCATACATTTTTTATTTGGTGACCCATGCTCAACGTTATCGGTCGAATGAGGGAAAAAATGTATGGCCCTACAAGAGTAAAGTGCCCTTTGTATTTTGTTCTGGGCACATTCAGAGTTGTTCTGAGTTGTTCTATGTGTGAATAATATTGTTCCATATTTTGGTGTTGCTGGCTCAACGTTATCGGTCGAATGAGGGAAAAAATGTATGGCCCTACAAGAGTAAAGTGCCCTTTGTATTTTGTTCTCGGCAAATTCCGAGTTGTTCTGAGTTGTTCTATGCCTATATAATATTGTTCCATATTTTGGTATTGCTGGCTCAACGTTATCGGTCGAATGAGGGAAAAAATGTATGGCCCTACAAGAGTAAAGTGCCCTTTGTATTTTGTTCTGGGCAAATTCACAGTTGTTCTGAGTTGTTCTATGTGTGAATAATATTGTTCCATATTTTGGTGTTGCTGGCTCAACATTATCGGTTGAATGAGGGAAAAACATTTATGGCCCTACAAGAGTAAAGTGCCCTTTGTATTTTGTTCTGGGCAAATTCCGAGTTGTTCTGAGTTGTTCTATATGTGAATAATATTGTTCCATATTTTGGTGTTGCTGGCTCAACATTATCAGTCGAATTACGTAAAAACATTTATGGCCCTACAAGAGTAAAGTGCCCTTTGTATTTTGTTCTGGGCAAATTCCGAGTTGTTCTGAGTTGTTCTATATGTGAATAATATTGTTCCATATTTTGGTGACCCTGGCTCAACGTTATCGGTCGAATGAGGGAAAAAAATGTATGGCCCTACAAGAGTAAAGTGCCCTTTGTATTTTGTTTTGGGCAAATTCCGAGTTGTTCTGAGTTGTTCTATATGTGAATAATATTGTTTCATATTTTGGTGTTGCTGGCTCAACATTATCAGTCGAATTACGTAAAAACATTTATGGCCCTACAAGAGTAAAGTGCCCTTTGTACTTTGTTCTGGGCAAATTCCGAGTTGTTCTGAGTTGTTCTATGTGTGAGTAATATTGTTCCATATTTTGGTAGCGCTGGCTCAACGTTATCGGTCGAATAACGTAAAAACATTTATGGCCCTACAAGAGTAAAGTGCCCTTTGTATTTTGTTCTGGGCAAATTCCGAGTTGTTCTGAGTTGTTCTATGTGTGAATAATATTGTTCCATATTTTGGTAGCGCTGGCTCAAAGTTATCGGTCAAATAACGTAAAAACATTTATGTACCTGCGAGAACAAAGTGCCCTTTGTATCTTTTTAAATTTTGTTCGGAGAGTTTTAATACTTTGGAACAATGTTTAGAACAACTAGAACAATCTAGAACAACAACAAAAATTAGAATTTTCAAAAAATGGGGGGCTGCTCAAAAAAATAGTTTTTTTCATTTTTCCGCCATGTTTTTTTGTTGATCGACTTAAAACTCTGGAACAATTTAGAACAAATGTAGAACAACCTGGAACAAAAAAAGAATCAAGAAAATCGAAAAATGGGGGGCTAACTTCATATAGGCGAACAAATTCCCAGTTTCCAAGAAAATCCACCCTCTTTTCGACGAACGAATATTTCTCACCTCTCGTTATAGCGATACTCGAACCCACCGCGACATTTATGAAACTATTCGCTCTCGATACGTTCCCGAACGAGCTCGCAAAACAAAATTTTATAAGAATATTTCCCTACTAACGACATTCGACTTTTTCCACGTTGGGGAATAACGATGACTCTGCAGATCGTTTCTTTGAACTTTTTTTATCGCGAATATCGCTACGAATAGCTTTTTTTTCTATGGAAAAAGAAAAAAGAAGAAGAAGAAGAAAAAAGAAAGCTATTCGAGGAACAACATAAAAGTGTTTACACTGACGATAGCTCGAATCGAGCAGTTTTTCAAGAAAACCGACGCAACAGACGGACCGAACGAGAAAAGGGAGTTTATCTCTCAGTCCAGAACTTTGTCAAACGTAAGCTTCGTCGGTCTCGCGATGTCAATATACCGCCCTCCTATGTATATAGTAACATCGCGAGCGTACGTATCAATTTGTTCGATCGATGTATACGTACACGAAGAAAACGCGACGGGGGCTTTGCGGTCTAACGGTCACATTTATTTTTTCTTCTTCTTTTTTTCTCGATATCGCTATTTTAGATAAAACCAGATTCAATTTCCTCCTCTTGGTCTCCCTCCTCCATCGCTTCATATATATATATATATCGTTCTCTTTTTCAACCCCTCGCAAGTCTATGGAGAGACGATCGTCGACGAGTATATGCTTCTCGGTGTGGGAGAAGAAAAAAAAACGTAATAATAAATGTCGGAGGGGGTTTCTGTGACGAGGAGATATCGGTGGCGTTCGAGAAGGAGGAAATGCGATAAGGGAGAGAAGGCTCACCGGCGGGTAGGAGCGAGGAGAAAAGTTACCAGGCGACTAATGCCTTCGCGGTGCGAAAATGCCCGCGAGGGTTCGCGACAAAAAATCGAGAGAAACGCAGGAGCAACGGGTTCGAAGTTGCTTCAGGGTTTCTCCTCAACGGGAAAAACGAGATTTTGCGCGAAGGGTGAGTTCGATCGGGAAAGAATCGAGAATAAATTTATCGACTGTTTAACCACGTATCTTAAAATTAATTGAAAATTGGACGAACTAGAATGCGAATTGGAAAAATGAAGAAATAATTCTTATTTTTTTGTTCAGGTTTTCTTATTTTTCGATTTTTCCATTACCGCGAGGACTAACGTCAAGAATGCTCGTCACGATGACGCGGGGCTGGTGTCGCTTCGGGTTTTACACGCCGGATATACAAAGTGTTTTTCAGAGGATAAACGAAGGAGGGGCAAGAGGACCTGAGGGAAGAAAGTTGAGGTGGAGAAAAGTGGTGGTAAGGGAGAGGAGAGCTAGGAAGTGATGGAGAGATCGAGAGAGAGAGAGAGAGAGAAATGGGATAAGGAACAAGTGATCTCCCAGAGCAGACGCGAGAGCGCTCTATGTATTTTCTCCTCCCTGAATCGGTATATATCCGCCTCTCGCGAACCCGGCAACTCGTGCTTATTTCGCCGCTGTTCCACGGGACATATCCAGGCTCGAAGCTCGAGGATTTTCCCCCATCTTTTCTTTTTTCATTCATTTTCTTTGCTCCCTTTATTTCATCGCGTTCTCGCGAGAGGTAAAGACTTGCAGCGCGCCGAGTCCCAGACCTCTGCACTTTTCAACCGAATCCCACGCGTGCTTAAGGGTTCAAGGATCAGGAGCGTGCAAGAAGTGGGGAGGAGGAAGGGGAAGGAGCGAGCCAAGATGAATTCCCTGTCCCAAGAGAAAAATATATCTATACGTCTTCGTACGCAGGTATAACCGCTCGGCTGTCTCTGACCGTGAAAAGTCTCCTCGCGGTGGCTGGATTTGCCGGAGAGCATCGTGAATAAGTTAAACGTCTCGGGAGGACTCTCGCGTCTGTCTCTATATAGTTTTGTTTTCCCTCGTTTTATTTTATTTTCCAGTAATTTCGAGCTTCGAACGTCTCGATTTCTTTAACATATTTAAATTACTATTAATTTATTATTATTATGCTTTTATGAATAAAAATAATCGTTATAAACGAGAAATGTAAACAAACTATTCCCATTGTTACGGTCCAAGGGACTCATAAGGGAGAAATAATATATAAAATGGTTTTGCAGCAGCAAAACTGTTTAACTGATTTATTTACGATGGACGTAGTATCCTAATCCTTAGAGAACAAGTTTGTATACGGAGCGACTAAAGTTAACCGTCAGAAGGTCGGTACTAGAGTGACTGGTTTTGGTGCGGATGCACCGGCTTAAATAACATTATATGGTAGTCCCTGGTGGGAGAATTCTAAGGGTAGGTCTAGGAATGAAAGGTGGTATTTCCTGTGATAGTGATAAGGACCGAGGGTCTAGGTTCGGTGACGAGGGATCTGTGTATTTCTTTATTGATATTGGTAAGGACCAAAAGTCCTTTTAGTAATACATGATTAGGCTATTTGTTAACTGATAATGATAAGTGCGATAGTGTTTCGCATCGACGATCTCACGATTCGTTTTATTTCGAATTTCTACGAGAGTTGTAAGTTTTCGTACGCTAGACTGCGACAGGTTCATGCGGTGCGGTTGCAGACAAAAAGTAATCGGCTTCAACTGATTTCGCGTTAAATAAAATAACTGGATCCGACACATTGATGAACTGTGACAAACTTTATTTACAAATTTACACTGAAGAGAACACGGTGATAGATATGTGAAAAACTAAATTGAATTTCCGAATTGTCTCGGCGAGTAATTCTGGATTCGCTGTGTCTTGACTGGACGACTTCTCAATTGAGACTGAATTTTTAGAGAAGTTTAAGAGACCCTTGAATTTTTGTTTTTTTTTTCATTTCCAAATGAAGGGAGAAGCGTTTTGTAAACAATCATGAATTTTCATTGGCTCGTGGATTGAACGTTTTCAAAAGTGGGGAACGTCTTGAACTCGCAGTTAGTGTGGGGTACATAGAACCCCAAAGGGTCAACCTTTCATAAAACTCATGGTTTTTCGTGTTTTTTTTTTCGCATTAACAGTATTTAGTTCCCATATACTGATTCGTAGAGATTTTCCAATAATAAAACATTTGGTGACCAGACGCTGGCCGCGTACTGCCCTTTTCCCTTTTTTTGGACCTGAAAAACTGCGAAAAGATTTTCTTTTTGAAAATACATGATTGTCTACGGTACGTCGTTGAATGTATAAGTTTTACAAGTCTCCTGAAAATTAAAGAAAATTAACTAAATAATAATAAAATATTGCCTATAGCGTCTAAGTCGACGCTCCAGATAGATTACTCTTATGCTGGGTTAGGTGTTCGCTTTAGGTACAAAGTGTGGGAACGTATAATAGTTTTATCATAACATCATTGATAAAAAAATAATTTTTTCTCTTATATCGAATATTTCGACAAAATCACTAGATCGAAGATAGAAAGAAAGTGACACGTGATATATATCTAAAAGACAGGATTCTCGCGTCACTCGGGCCAAGGTAGCTTTTTGTTTGCCTCGTGAGAAGAGAAATGCGCGCGGCGTCGAGCACGAGAGACCGTCGTGAAACGACATCGAAGGCTCGAAGCTCTACCCGCGGCGGCAACTTTGTTCCGTAAGAAGAATAAGAAACGGAAATGGCACGGTCGCGAGACCAAAAGCGAAGAACCCGAAAGAACGAGAAAAGGATGAAGAGAAATGAGAATGATGGAAAGGAGGGAGCGGACACGAGTGTGGGAAAAAGAGGATAGAACGAACGAACGAACGGTATACGCGA
The DNA here is from genome assembly GCA_946811545.1 of Netelia fuscicornis. Taxonomy (NCBI): domain Eukaryota; kingdom Metazoa; phylum Arthropoda; class Insecta; order Hymenoptera; family Ichneumonidae; genus Netelia; species Netelia fuscicornis. The sequence continues at coordinate 1,731,680 of OX328015.1, forward strand.
GGAAAGAATATACCTAGCGAGAAAAGACATTAACCAGCTGCCGAGAGTGTTCGAGGTCCATATTACGATAGTTTGGGCGGTTCCAACTACCACGCACCACTCTCTTTCTTCGCGTTCTAGCTTCGCGGGCAAAGTATAATGCAACTGAGTGAATCGAACGAATTTTCGGAAGGGGACAGGGTCGAGCCAAACTATACCAGATGATACGTATAGCTCTTTCGACTTTTTCACTTGACTTGACAAAAGCTTTACTCTACTTGGGAATAAATATACATATATATATAGCTACGTTTGTAGCAAACTGGTGCTAAAGTACCGAAATCGCGGCGCCATCCATTACGAGGACGACGACGCGAGCTAAAAGGCGAATGAGAGAGAGAGAGAGTGGGGTAAGATCTAATTTTGGACCTCGAAGAGTTTCGAGTCAACGTCCCTGTATATACCGTGTTAAAATCTTATTCGCTAGGTACGTTCGAACTTTTCGAAATATTTCAATCAATACAAATCTCGATTTCTTCTCGACAAGGTCCATATGCCTGGGAATAAAATCATGGATAAAGCAAAGGGGTTTGTTATCTACAAGTTCCACATGGCTGGGAATAAAATTGTGGACGATGCAAAAGGGTGAACGTTCGTTAAATCGTTGTTGAAATCTTTATCAAGTTTTTAATCGTAAAAATCTTGAGGAATCCAAAATAGAGAAGAAAATGTGACGAGAGAGCCGAGACGGTAAACGCGAAGGGTCGGAAAAGAGCGAGAGAGAAATCTGGCGTGTCTTCTCATCTTTTCCTCTCGCAACTACTGCAATGCTACTCTTCCAACTTTGTCTATTTTTATCTTCTCGTTCTTTTTTCTCTCATTCTCACTGATGGCCCCCTTGTCCATCTGCCGTGTTTCTCGTTTTCTCTTCGAAGAGGCGTGCGCGTTGGTTCACTTTACACCGCTTACTCTTACATATCTGCTCGAAACTCGACACGCCATCTTCTTTTTTCTTCTTCTTCTTCTTTTTTATTCTTCTTCTCTGTACAAACATCATTCGCGGGTTTCCTTTGGCGAAGGAAGATGCCGCGTGCTCTCTTTGTTGTGTATATACACTTTTTTCAAAAGTGAGAGAGAGGGAGAGTTTGTACTATAACGATTCGAGCGATTTACATAGGGTAATTCTTTACGGTTGGATCGAGCCGTGGCCCCGGCTGTAAATCCCGCTGAGCCGACGCGGTAAGAGAAAAACTTTTTAATTCACCCCCTTCTATCTACCTGACTGTTTTTCTTCGCCATCTTCCATCCCCTTCCCTACACTGTCATTTTTCTGCACAACCACAAACTCCATCTAGTCCTTTGCATTTTTTTTGTTCTGTCTCAAAGTCTCAGAACTCTCTCTGTTTTTCGTTCTCGAAACTCTCCGACGTTCCCTGATGAGAATAAAACGCACACGATTATTACACACGAGAAGAAAACTTTGTACAAAAGCGACGGAACAATGAAGAGTAAATACGCGGTTGTTGTGTGTCGCGAGGGAGAGATTTTCCACCCTGAACGTGATACGCAAAGAAGACGTTACACGTGCGTTCGATGAAAAAGTTTTAAGTACTAGTTATTGCGGATATTGAGTTGAGAGAATGGAAGAGAGAGAGAGAGAGAGAGAGGATTTTCACGAGAGACGAACAGGAATAACGACTCTTTGATATTAACGTTGATAAACTACGGTACACGAGAGAAAGGAAACTCGTAATCAACGATTATGCGTTCTAGAAAGAATCTAGGCGTTCGTGTCGAGACAACTTGACAAAATCGTTCTGTCGAGTATTACTTCGTGCGTGCGTTTATATACGTACAGCTGTGAGCATCGATGCAATCAGTGCAAACCGGACATTACGAGAACGACTGATAAGCCTCCGAGAGTCATTGGATCGACCCACGCGGAAATACGCATTGTACGCACCGTTTCTAGAAAATATACCGGGCTATCGAATAAATTGAATAATTGACTAAAATATCGTAATTCAAAAATAATGTTCTAATTTCTTTATTTAAAAAAAGGCAAATTATTGTGTAATTGTATTTGGACTAATTAAAATTTCTGATATCCATTTTAATTCGTTTAACTTCCTGCCTACTCGAGCTATTTTTCTCTGCATTTCTTCGTGAAACTGTCGATGTCCTAGGAGTAGTACAAGGACAGTCAGAAGATTAATGAACTATGAGAAAAACCTGGTTAAATTTGAGAAATTTGAAATTGCGTCCGGAAGTAAAATAGCGAGAATGAAAAAAAAAGGATTTATTTCAAACAATTCGTTTTGCCTGGGAAATACACATTGTACGCACCGTTTCAAGAAAATATACCGGGCTATCGAATAAATTGAATATTTGACTAAAATATCGTAACTCAAAAATAATAGTCTAATTTCTTTATTTAAAAAAAGGCAAATTATTTTGTAATTGTATTCGAATTAATTAAAATTTCTGATATCCATTTTAATTCGTTTAACCTCCTGCCTACTCGAGCTATTTTTCTCTGCATTTTTCCTTGAAACAGTCGATGTCCTAGGAGTACTACGCGGATAGTCAGGAGGTCAATGAACTGTGAGAAAAATCTGGTTACATTCGACGAATTTGAAATTGCGTCTGGAAATAAAATAGCGAGTATGAAAAAAAAGTATTCGTTTCAAACAATTCATTTTGCCTCGGAAGTATCATTTTCATTGAAACACCGATTGTTTTTATTTTCGCAATGTAATATAAAACGTGGCTGAAAATTCGACCACGACCGCATACGTAACCGTTGAATTTCCCTAGCTAGATACAATTTCCAGTTGGAGAAGATAGCTCAACAACGGTAATATAGATATGTGGCCATTAACTTGGACTGTTTGCTGTTTAGTGCCTATATGCGTATCTCGAGTGAGCTCGTATACCAAGAATCTGTCGTAATTTCCTGCAATTGGGCCAGTATATCGCGGGGGCTTGAGGCCGGCTCGGCCAGGTCCTCTGTATGCGCACGTATACACCTGCATACATATATGAATATCCAGATACACGCGTCTGCATATATATTTATGCGTGTGTAAATGTGTGTATACATTAGGATAGGAGCAGCGAGAGAGCTCGCCGTAGGCTCTCGTGTACATTCGATTAACGGATTGTCTGGAGAGAAGCGCGAGCGTCGGAATTAATATCCGTTCGGTTAGTTGCCAGAAATTCGATAGGGGTAGAGGTTTGGGTACATCATGAGTAGTCTCTCTCTCTCTCTCTCTCTCTCTCTCTCTCTCTCTCTCTCTCTCTCTCTCTCTCTCTCTCCCTCTCTGATTTCTCTCTCTCTCTCTCTCTCTCTGTCTCTCTCTCTCTCTCTCTCTCTCTCTCTCTGTCTCTCTCTCTCTCTCTCTGATTTCTCTCTCGCTGTCTCTCTTACTCTCTCTCTGTATCTCTGTCTCTCTTACTCTCTCTCTCTTATTCTCTAGCTCTCTTGCTCTCTATCTATCTCCCTCTCTCTCTCTCTCTCTCACACACAGACACACACATCGACCGATTATGCTTTGGTGTGCTCATGCAGTGAGGAAACATATACATATATGCTTCTCTGATGATGATATCACGAGAGAAGGCCTCTGCGGATGTGAACGGGCCTAACGCATTTAGATATGTAAGGGTTATGTATGTATATGCGTACAACGTTATGCTAGATTCACCCGCTGTGTGGCTTATAACATCAACGAACCGGTGGAGAGTCTCGAAACCTCCCTTTAACTCTCTCTCGCTCTCTCTCTCTCTCTCGTAGAATACATCTGTGTGCTCTCGTGCAAGTGTGTACAGGTGTCGAGAGTGCGGTATGCGGTGTAACGAGACGATAAGGAGAACGAGCTACGAGAAGCACGGATAAAGGACCTCGTATGGCTTTTCGTGTCATCCGATAATTGATCGCGACCGCAACGCGGCTTTTCGCTATAGTCGCTTTTATGCGCAAGATCCTTGAATTACGTCGACGCTGATCTTTTGAACGATTTACCACGAGCCGTGTTACACACACACACACACACACACACAAACCCTCGATCGATACAAAATTCGTCTCGTTCTCATTGATTTTTAAATAAAATTTAAAAAATCATTCTTCCATCCAAATGTGAGAAATTATTAAATCAACTGGTATTTTTACTCGGAGGAAGAAAAGTAATTTGCAATTTTACTAATGATTTTTTTAAATTCTATTTTTGAATTTGTGACTTTATCTTCGAAGATTTTACACTTACCTTTATTATTATCCTATAATTTATCCTTAATTTGATTGGAAGACACTCAAATAAGAAAAACTCTTCCCTCCAAGATTTATTTCAATCTTAAAAAATATGTTTCCGTACACAAAATAATAATACGTAACAAAATTATAAAACTATCCATTAAAATTGATTTCACCCTATTACACTTTTCTATTACATACGTTAATACCCAACAGAAGTGCTGTAGCAAATTGTGAAAGTATGAAAGAGCGAGTAGAGCGGCGTTAGTCTCCTGGAGAATTTCCTCGGTTTCTCTCACGCCATGTGTACAGTCCGTGCGATAATTGTTCTCGGCTTTTAACATCCTGCAGGAAACTCTTACATCGCGTGTAAATTTGAAAAGAACATCGTAATTCTAATACGTTTAAGTCGACAATTAATATTTCAAAATTCGTGGAGTTTAAAGATGTTGAGAATTATCCTAAGAATAAAAGTGTTCTCAATTCGCAATATTGTACGCGTACCTACCAGCGTCCATAGACATACATATATATGTATATATCGAACCGTATTTGACTCGACGGTCAAAGCAAGCGCTAGAACTCCGAGACCGACCATTCCACATTCCATTCGCCCCTCTCGCTGACCACATGCACACACAAATACAAGTTCTCTCGCACATACGCACAGACACATTCACGCGTAATAAAGTCAGGAGGACCGCGACGTATTCCCAAGCCCTCCGGTGAGCACAATCGGCTCGGTGGAACCGAGAAGATAATATTGGTGATGTATGCTAACGGCCAAGGCTTTTTCAGGCTTGCTCAACGTACGTTTTTGCGTCCATTTCCGTAACGTCCACCCGGTTTAAATGATTTACCGGACCGTCCTGTAAGATATAGAAAGTGAGAGGGGATTGTGTGCTAAACGAACGGAACCGGAGAGAGAATATTCTTTCTCTTTCTCTCTCTCTCTTTCCCTCCCTAGAGTAGAGAGGGTGTTTGCCTACCTGGACCGAGAAGAACTACCCTAACGTGAAATTGAAAATGTTTCACAAGGATACTGAGAATTTTAGGGGTTTTCGTGACAAATGGAGCGTGTAGTAAATTGATTTAGCTCCCAAATGGGAAAACTGATGGATTTTTCGGATGACTTTTTTTTTGCTTTTATCGTCTCGTAATAATTTACAAGCGTTTCATTGTTATTGGAAATGGGTTGAGAAATAATTGTAACTCAGGTAGATGTTCAATCACCTATTTAACTTTATTAATAACGCGAAGCAAGGTCCATCTACTCTTGACAAAGATCTCTACAAGACTGACGACTTGTCGCATGAACTAAAGGAACAGTCGCTAAGCTAGAAAAGAAATTATAAACCCTTTGATCTCTTTGTACGTATTTGGCCACTATCGAATCGCCGGTCAATATTTATGTTTACACGGGCTCGTGTGTCGATTTGTTTTTGTACTCTAATCTATGTATACGTAAATATATTTCTTACTCTAAATAACTATCGTATATCCAATAATTGTCGTTGGAAAATTTTATCAATAATTAACCCTTAGAGACCTGAGTACTTTCAAGCTTATGTGGTCTGCAGACGCATAGGCTGACGCATATATGCGTCCTTAGAGCTCAAAGGGTTAAAAATGATTTATCAACGTTTTATATTTCGTAAATTTATCGAGACACGATTATAATTACTGTCGCAGTAATAATAACGATAGATAACGAAATTGATTAAAAAAATTATTAAAATTATCATTTATTCGATAATTTCAATTATCTTTTTTTGTTATCCATTTTCGTATATCCTCGAGTTATTAAAATATTGACCCATTGAAAAAAGGTTCACGCCAGAAAAAAAAACATATTTTCAACGAGCAACGTCGAAGATGTGTCCTCAGACTCGCCGGATATCAGATCGCGAGTGTGTTTGAAAGCTCGAATATATATATATATAAATATAAACATAGCGTGTGACGGATCGATCGTGGGTGATGGAGACACATCGTGGAACGGAGGCGTAGTCTGGCACGTTCAAGAGCACGTGTGCCGGAAGTCAAATATCATGCGAGAATGGCAGGCAATTTGTACCTAGACGCAACGGGTTGAAATGAATTTAAGAATAACAAAATCTCGTAGGGTACTGTAATAACGATAATTAGTCCCTAACGATCCGTTGCTGAGATATTTCATATAGAAAAAAATATGAACCCTTGTTAAAAGGAAAAAAAATGTTGGCAGTCTTTTCGACCGGCAATATTTTTTTTTCTTGGCAAGCAATTTGTAGACGCAAGAGGGTAAGATAAATTTAAGAATATCAACATCTAGTAAAGCGCTATAATAGTGACAATTAGTCTCTAACGATGCATTGCTGAGATTTTTCATAATACTTATAGAAAAAAAATGAAAACGCTTGTTGAAGAAAAAAACATGTTGGCAGTCTTTTCTACGGCCAACATTTTTATTCTTGGCAGAGAATTTGCACCTAGACGTAAGGGGGGAAAATAAATTTATGAATAACAAAATCTAAGCGCGCCATAATAGTTATAATTAGTCTCTAACAATCCATTGCAGATTTTTTATACAGAAAAAAAATGAGAACGCTTGTTGAAGAAAAAAACATGTTGGCCAGTCTTTTCTACGGCCAACATTTTTTTTTCTTGCCAGGGAATTTGTACCTAAACGCAAGGGGATAAATTAAATTTAAAAATAACAACATATAGAAGCGCGCCATAATAGTGATAATCAATCTCTAACGATCCATTGCTGGATTTTTCATATAGAAAAAAAATGTAAACGCTTGTTGAAGAAAAAAAACATGTTGGCAGTTTTTTCAACTGCCAACATTTTTTTTCTTGGCAGAAAATTTTTATCTAAACGCAAGGGGGTAAAATAAATAAATAACAAAATCTAGTAGCGCGCCATAATAGCGATAATCAATCTCTAACGATCCATTGCTGACATTTTTCATATAGAAAAAAATGTAAACGCTTTTTGAAGAAAAAAAACATGTTGACAGTCTTTTCAACTGCCAACATTTTTTTTCTTGGCAGAAAATTTGTACCTAAACGCAAGGGGGTAAAGTGAATAAATATACAAGTTTAATAGCGCGCCATAATAGTGATAATCAATCTCTAATGATTCATTGCTGGATTTTTCATATAGAAAAAATGTAAACGCTTGTTGAAGAAAAAAATATATATTGGCAGTCTTTTCAACTGCCAACATTTTTTTTCTTGGCAGAAAATATGTACCTAAACGTAAGGGGGTAAAATAAATAAATAACAAAATCTAGTAGCACGCCATAATAGCGATAATCAATCTTGAACGATCCATTCCTCGATCCATCCATTTTTCATTTTTTATATATAAAAAGAATGTAAACGCTTGTTGAAGAATCCATCCATTTTTCATTTTTTATATATAAAAAAAATGTAAACGCTTATTGAAGAAAAAAAACATGTTGGCAGTTTTTTCAACTGCCAACATTTTTTTTCTTGGCAGAAAATTTGTATCTAAACGCAAGGGAGTAAAATAAATAAATAACAAAATCTAGTAGCGCGCCATAATAGCGATAATCAGTCTCTAACGATCCATTGCTGACATTTTTCATATATAGAAAAAAAATGTAAACGCTTGTTGAAGAAAAAAAAAACAAGTTGGCAGTCGAAAAACCAACCTTTATGATGCCTGAGATGCGAATGGCCGCAGCAGGGTTGCTCGAAGTAAGCGTGTCCCGGATGGGTCCCGGGAGGTCTGTTAGCCTCGACGAACCCAAGAAGCTGACCCAAGGCAGCTGCGAGAACAGCTGCCCTCACGAACGCCATGCCGTCGGAAAGGAAGCGTCGTTGCTGCATCCTCTCTCGCTTGGCAACTCACGATTATTTCGTCTAAACCGGCCTATTTCTCAAACTCTCTTCCCAAAACACCACGCAAAACCGTCTCGAACCAACGAATAAATCACCAAGAAGTAAAAATAAAAATCACAAATAAAAAAAAAAAGGGAAAAAAAAGAAAAATTCCGTTAAAAACGAAAATAGACAAATTAAAGAAAAAAAAAACAACAAAAGAAAAAAAACAACGTTTCTACCACGATCAAGCACCAGAGATTGTCTCGAACATCGCGCGATAATCGAGACGTGAGAATAAATTTGTAGAAAGAATATTTGACGGAAGTAAGTAATTTTATTTCCTAGCGAGCGTGGAGATTTGTGACGCTCGAGAGTTTGACCTTGAGCGTGGCGTTTTTCGAGCCGCGTGGTGTACTCGGTTTGTTGCCCTCGAGTTTACGCTATGGCTACTGCGGCTCGCGCACTCGAGTAATATTCACTGGTTTCGCTCACTCGTGTAATAATCACTGCTCGCACCGAGGAATATTCAAGGTGCGACGTTCTTTCCCTCACGGCATAGTCCGATATCCACACACAGAGACAGTCCAGGTAAAACTACTCCAGCGGGCCACGAGTCATGGCAGTACGAGCCTCCCTCGTTCTCTCACTCTCTCTCTCTTTCTATCTTTCGCGTTCGCTCACTCACTCTCTCTCTCTCTTTCGCTCGCTCGCGCCTCCACCGCTAGTTCGAAAGCCGACCGCGTGGGGATCTCTACTACTACCCCCTCCCCTCCACTATAACCGCTCAACGCTCACCGATCTCTCTCCCCACTGCGCTTATTCCCTCTCGCACTCGCGCTCGGACGGTACATCGACGATGTCCCTTTCTTTAGCTTCGAGGACAAAGGAATTCCTCCACCACCTTGGCAGAGAACGAAAGACGCTCACGAAAAGTACACCGTGTTCGTCCGTGAAAGGGGAACGAAATATCCTACGAAAAAGTTTTCTTCTTATTTCCAGCAGGTGGCGAGCGTTTCGATGCCGACGGTTTATTTTTATTTTCTTGACAATTTCAACTTCTTTATTTCTTTATTACAAGATTTATTATACGGATACAAATTATATATTTTAGCTTGTCTCTATTTGAAGATAATTTCTGTTTTATTAAAACTCGTTAATATATTTGTATTTTCTAGTTCGTCTCGCAATATTCATCGAGCGTAGGAACGTTATATTCGTCCTCCGGTTTATCGTTTATTCACGCTCGGTCTCGTTGCATTCGAGCGCTTATCACGAGTCGATGTTTAACTATTTCCTTATCAAACGTGATATCCGAGATCGCTTCTTTGTTATGGCGGGTACAGTGGTCGTATAACCTCACTTCCAAGTGTCACTCGTGTAGCCTAGTCGGAATATTCAAACAGCGAGAAACGTGTTGCATCACTGTACGTCCAATGATCGCAATAAACCAAAGAATACGTCAGAAACAAAACAATGAGAAACGAGAGAAAGTAAAGTATCGTACACGTTCACATCTGTTACGCGTGGATTTTCGTCGCGTCGCTCGTGAGACGCTCTCTCCCGGTCTGTCGCGAGTCGAGTGAGAGAAAAAAAAAAGGAAAAACGGAAGTTTTACCCCTTCCACATATCGCAGCTTGGTGGGAGAAAAGTGGTGGGGAGGACGAGGAGTCGCTGGTGTGTTTGGTTTTAATATTTCGCTCCACAGTCTCGCGTCTTCCTATCTCCGATGGCGACGGCACGGTTTTTGTTATTGCAACATTTTTTTTTTCGATGTTAGGATGCGCACGATGGGATTAACGTTGCGTGTAGATAGTAAAGTTTGTGGTGGCTTCCACGACGAGGAAGAAAAATTGAAAGAACGGAAGGATTTTAGTTTGATATTTGTTGCGAGGGGACACGTTTTTCCAACGTGATTACGTGACAGGGTGGAACACCAGCGAGCGAACCACTCTCGCCAAAAGCCGCGGCACTACTGTTGGCGCCGTACGAAGCTTGGCGGGTCGCGGCGGCGTTCAACGACCACGGGCGCCCTCCAATGCTCCCGGCGCGAACTACAAACACTCCACCGCGAATATATATAGATATACACGTATATGATTATACGCGTTTGTACGTATAAATGTATAAATAGAGAGAGAGGGAAAATTTTCAAAATTATCAGCATTATCATTGTTATTTGAAAAACATGATTACATCTCCGGGATCGAAAAATAATTCAAGAACGGGAATTTTTTATACGGATACTCGTTCGTATCAGATTGGATTTTAATTCAAATCGAACTTTTGACTGGATGCAAATTGAACGGATTTGTATACATTTTTGTGCTTTTTCAAATATCATCATCATTATCCCTTCGATGCCGCTATGTCTGGGGGAAAAAAGTCAACGTTCCGCGCTCTAAATTGTTTTTATTACATCGTCAAGCTAGTCGAATTTTCCATTCGGACTGCGGGAAAATTCATTCGTCTATTAAGTAGAAAATCGTAAAGAGTCGTGGAAAGAAATAGGGAATAAGGGTGAGGGGAGAGGGTTGATGGCTACTGTGTCCGTCGGTATTACGATGACGATGCTATCAAAGATCCAGTCGGGAAGAGAAGTACCGGGAAAGTATGTCGTACACGTATCTCCTCGCGGTAGTTGAAGTCAACAGGAGAGAGGAGGAAAGAAAGGAACGTGATACGCGAATGAGAAGGGGAAACAGCTCTCGCGATGTATATAATACGCGCAAACGGGAATGACGACGACAACCAAGGCATTGAGAGAGAGAGAGAGGGAGGAGAGAGTTCTTCAAGGGGTGTATGAATAAGTCGATATGCTAATGTAAAAAACCCCCCTCAGTTAGCTGAGCGGAGCAAAATAAGAAGGAAAGTTGCAACGACAAGAAGAACCGGCGGGATATAACCATCCACCCCCATCGCCATCTATTCCACGAGTAGACGGTACAAAGTGCACGCGGATATGTCGAAGATTTTTTTCTTTACTTTCCTCTACCGCTATACTTGTAAGATCGCGTCCCGGTACGACGTCCTTGCACTTCGCCACGCGAAAGACGAGTTGGAGATAAAAATTTCGAAGTAAATGAAAAAAAAGGTGACGATGAAGTTGAGAAAGCAGCTAAGATATCGATCGAGAAGAGGCGAGGAAGAAGAAGTGTGACCAAGGGAGAAAGGCAAAGAACGAAAAAAAGATGAAGAAGGAGATAAACAGAGAAGGGTGGAAGGCAAAACGAAGAAAAAAAATCGCGGCATCGCACTGCCGCACAATTTTCCTCAGTGCCACTTCCTTTGTTGTCAACGAGAGTGAGAGAAAGCGAACGGTGCACATCGTGAGATAGAAAGGAAGAGAAGGAGAAGTCGTAAGAATTTTAGAACAAAAGAGAATGAATGGAAGAGCATGAGGATCGTGTGGGCGGAGGTTTCCTCATCGTGGTTTTTCTTGGTTTCCCCCAGACACTCACATACGTGCTCGCACACACTTCGCAAATCCCATTTCATTGAAATAGTTTAGAATTGCATGAACCCGACCCCAGTGGTCGGGTTCGATGTATTCTCATATACATACATACATACATACATACATACATACATACATACATACATACATACATACATACATACATACATATATATATATATATATATATATATATATATATATATATATATATATATATATATATAGAGAGAGAGAGAGAGAGAGAGAGAGAGAGAGAGAGAGAGAGAGAGAGAGAGAGAGAGAGAGAGAGAGAGAGAGAGAGAGAGAGAGAGAGAGAGAGAGAGAGAGAGAGAGAGAGAGAGAGAGATTTTATATAGATATATGGAGATATATAAAATATATAGTCGACCGGCCAGGTGTCGATATAATGGAGAGGCTCGTCATCAAAGTGTGCTCTGGGATGTGGGCGATTATCACACACCAGTCCCATCCCCTCTATCATAACATCCTCTGATATTCCAGCGTGAGAGAGAGAGAGAGTCGAGCTTACCTTCGCTATCATCCGAACGGGTTTTGGCACCGGCATAGACGACCCATAGGCGAACGGGTCGAAGAGAGAGACAGTGAGAGAGGGAGACACATGCTGGGGAGGTTTCAGGTCTCGTTAGGGTAAAAACGCGAAAGCGATGATGGATGGATGCTAAATTGCATTAATTAAATCCAGCGTGACAGCCTCTAGAGAGAGAGAGAGAGAGAAAGATTGAGGGAGGGAAGCCACCCTGGCTTGGTATCACTCGTCAGTGCACGGGCAAGCGAGAGCTGCTTTGCTTGATGGGCGCGATCGAGGCGTGAGAGAGATCTCTCCCCCCCTGTTAGACGAGGTATGGGTCACTTTGATGATTACGTCCCTTTACTCGGTGTACTCTCTCGGCGTGTGCTTCATCCCCATACCGAACCGGATCTCTGGGTCTCACCCCCTCCTATCCCCTCGCTCTCACCCACTCCCTCTCACGTCGTCTCCTCCTCTCCGGCATTGCCACTTGCATCGTCTAAGCCGAGAGAGACTCGAGTATCCTGCACCTGTTCACAGCCCCATTCAGGCTCGAGGTGTCCATGTGTAACCTTGCAGGAATGGAACGCTTGCTGTCATCATCGTACTATCCTCCCCTTCGGTACATTACCAAGGGTGCTTTATCAATAGAGCACAGCTCTTGTGGTAGTTAATTCTTAGTACGAAAAAATTTAACAAATTTCTATTATGTTCACAGGTTTCCATCCTTAATTACCTTGCATCAAAAATTTTTTACCCTTATCGTCAAATATTCAACAATATTAATCCCCTCGATTTTCCACGAACAAACGTACATCTATATTACATATTGTACAAATATATTTTCAAGGCTTCTCCCTAGAATTGGCCGTGATATCGAACGTGACGGGTTTCCCGTTTGGTATGCCAGTCAGAGTGCTGGAGAGGGCTTCTTTCGAAATTCATATAAGTTCTCTTAACATCTCCGTAGACATAGTACGTATAAATATATACGTGAGTCTGTATGAGTCTGTGTGGAGGATAGAAAGACAGAGACTAGCAGGAGCGGGGGGGGGGGGGAGTAGCGAGGTGGTTAAGCGGATTTGGTGGAACAAAGGCAAGCATCGAGAGAGCAAAAAGAGAGAGAGAACCAACGACGACGACGAGCTCTCCTTTTACTTTGGCCAGAATCCGTCAAAGTGAGATGTAAAAGGCGAGAGAACCGAAAGTGCCGAGATCCTGCTGTGGCTCCTTCAGCTGCCGCCCTCTTCTTCTTTCCCTCGCACATACACACATACGCTTCCGTCTGTGTTTTTTTTATGAAATATATATATACATTTGGATAACACGCGAGGATCTTGGTAAGCACGTGCGGCCTATCCAAAGACGAAGGCGCGAGTGTTGAACATGTGTCGTCGTGGCAGACCGCGGTCGTGGACTCTGATATTAAGTATAATTTAGTGAACCCCGACGGGTCCGACACCCAACGGGTCTGGACTCTCGTAGATATATAGCTGTTATCCTCTGGACCCAGCGCGAATAAGACATTAGCATCGGTGACCCGTGGCCGAGAAATATCTTTTTCGAAAACCCTTCATCCATCTCCGACCGACATTATACCCCATCTGCGGCGTGTTTTTTTTCTGTTTCTCCACCTCTGGACCGCCTCGAGTCAAATGTGATAAACCGGATCTTTTCTTTTACACCGGGCGCAATACGTGTGGATTTTTTTTACGGACGATTCGATTAACGGAAATAATACGAATTTCGTGTTATTATCGTTTAATAATAATCTCTGAGGAAAAACGTGGATAATGTTCGTATCAGAGATAGTACGAAGAGGCATGTGTGTGCGAATGACGCGATCCCGCTTATATATACGCGCAGTTTACCCCTTTCGGAGCTATATATATTTTTCACCCTCTGCTTCGAAACCGTTCAACCGTACCGATTTATCGCACATCATTGCCGTTTTGCTTCCTAACGATCTATACACGTTATGCTATATATATATCGATCATTGTTATATTCATCCTCGAAGCGAGAGGCTGAGCGCGGGGGTATGACAAAAGTGAGAGAAAAAAAAACGATGAAATAAAAGGAAGATCGAAGAACGCCTTTGTCTTCGAGGCAAGACAAAGACCGTCTCTCTCGTTACTTTGAAATGGTTGAGGGTCTTTGTTCGTTCGTCGTGAAATTGATTCGTTATCGATTAGTTTTTCGAACCCCCGGAGACATTCGCGCGTCAGTAATTTTTATCAGAGAGAAAAACAAACGAGGATTTGTCCTGGAAAATATTGGAGAGGAAAAGTGCTGTGAAATTTTAAGGGATGATAATTTCTGGTATAAAGGTTGAAACGACGATGGTGGAGAGGAACGCCAGCGATGAGAAAAAATAGAAAATGAACGGCGTGATTGTGCCGAGTGGAGGGCTGAAAAAGCGTGTGCTGGGGAACGGAAGACATAACTGTGGATCGAAAGTACGTCGCTATCGAGATTATAGGACCAGGCAGATATACGTGTATATGTGTGTGTGTGTGTGTGTGTGTGTGTGTGTGTGTGTGTGTGTGCGTGTGTGTGTGTGTGTGCGCGCGTATGTGGGCGTGTGTGTGTGTGTGCGCGTGTGTGCGTGTGTGCGTGTGTGCGTGTGTGTATGTGTGTGTGTGTGTGTGTGTGTGTGTGTGTGTGTGTGTGTGTGTGTGTGTGTGTGTGTGTGTGTGTGTGTGTGTGTGTGTGTGTGTGTGTGTGTGTGTGTGGGTGGGTGGGTGGGTGGGTGTGTGTGTGAATATAACGATAGCGCAGTTCTAGCTCATCTCTTTCTCGTCCATTACCCGTGTGTGGACGAGCTCTCGCAGCATCGTTTTCACGAAGAGAGAGGGCATTCGTTTTCTCGTATAACGGTGGTGCGATGCAACACCCGACCACCAAGCGCCAGTTCTCATCACCCCCGTTGAAGCTTTCAGGAGGATAGAAATAATAACGGTCGGACGAGCGCGCGCGCCCACGAGTTTAAACTTTAAACTCCAACGTTCATAGCCCGCTCGCATCGAGTCTCGGAAACGCTTATACCATCTTTGATTACTTACATTTTTGTTATAGAAATTTATAAACGCGACGCTTTTTACAACGCGCGATGTACAATATCGCATCTTTACTCACGCGCGTTTTTCTTTTTATTGAACACAAATTACCGAGACGCGATATTCGTCTCTCGGTAATTTTTTAATTGTTTATTTTATCGGATATTTTAACTACGCGAAGTGTGAAATTAAAGCGAAATATGTCGATCGAAAAATACCTCGGTAATTATTCTTCCACAATTTTATTTATTTTATCGAATATTTTAACTACGTAAAGTGCGATAAAAATTGAAAAATGTCTTGGTAATTATTCTTTCATAATTTATTTATTTACTAGATCGAATATTTTAACGACTTATACTGTAAAAATAAATCGAAATATGTCGATCGAAAAATACCTTAGTAATTCTTCTTCCATAATTAATTTATTCAATTAATCGAATATTTTCACGACCTACAGTGTGAACATAAATCGAAATATGCCGATCGAAAAATGTCTTATGTTAGTAATTATTCTTCCACAATTTATTTATTTACTAGATCGAATATGTTAACAACTTACGCTGTAAAAATAAATCGAAATATGTCGATCGAAAAATACCTCAGTAATTATTCTTCCACAGTTTTATTTATTTTATCGAATATTTTAACTACGTAAAGTTTGAAAAAAAATCGAAAAATGTCTTGGTAATTATTCTTTCATAATTTATTTATTTACTAGGTCGAATATTTTAACGACGTACAGTGTGAAAATAAATCGAAAAATGTCTTATATTAGTAATTATTCTTCCACAATTAATTTATTTACTAGATCCAATATGTTAACAACGTACAGTGTAAAAATAAATCGAAATATACCTTCGTAAGTATTCTTCCATAATTAATTTATTTATCCGATGGAACATTCTAACGACCTACAGTGTGAAAATAGATCGAAATATGTCATAGACGCTTCGGCCTCTCACTCTCGATTCGCACGCTTACGCACGTACCTACCTAATACGTATATATATAGCTCAATCGATCTCACGGGTACACGACGAATGTATAACGGTTTAATTTGCGCCCGGAGGTCCTGTAATTATTCGGCTGATTGTCGATGCACGTATACAACCCGACGGCCATTATCTGCATTACGAGGGATTACTGCGACGTACGCTCGTACGCACACACGCGCGGATATTGAAACGATTCATACGGAGGCAAGACAGTTAACAGGGAAAGACAGAAAGTATGGAGATAGAGAATTCGAGTTAACGTGCGAGAACGAAGGGAGATCGGTAAATGCTCGACAGTGTCAATCGACGATCTCTCCATTCCCAGTGATCCTACGCTTTAGACCTTTCTCCATGCGTGTATCAAACCTCGGACCGACCGATACGTTTTTTTGTACGGTTATCCGCTTTGAAGAATTACCGAATCGCGTTTATAACCAAAGCGACTAGTCCACGGACTTGTTAACGAATTTTAGTCACAAGTCGCGACTCGGTCAAATTTTCCCAAACGAGAGAACGCTCGGAATAATTGAAACGCGAATGAAGAAAAAGGGAAAATCAACAAATTCACGATTTTCCTTCGTTTTTCCAATTCAAAAAAGAAAAGATAATATATAACGAATGTTCGCTTCGAGGGAACGTTTGGAAACGAGCGAGGCCTAACTCTCGTATTAAATTGCGCCTGGGTTACGCCTTTCTGAAATTCGCGATTCGATGTGCGATTTCGTAAATTACCCTGGAAGAAGAAGTAATCGAGAATGAAAGAACGGGGAATAAACGGCGTAGACCGAGTGAGGGAGAGCGAGTGAGAGGAAGAGGGCAGCCATGAGGAACGGGACATGGTAAAGAGCGAGATGAGCGAATAGAGAGGTCATTGCGCATCTGTCGTACCTACAGACACGCACGCACACACACACGCGTAGACACAGACGTACACATATACGTACGCGACTTTGCCAGTTTCACAGTGAGGCGAGGGGAAATTGAAACAGCTAACCACGTTGGGGTTGTCGAGGAATATTCGAGGGAGAGCATATATATATATATAAATATAGGGGTGCGGAGAGGGAACAGAGGGTGCTCGGAAAGCGCGTACGACAGCGAGAGAGCGAGAGATTCAATCAAACGAACGCATATAAATGAGTCGTTTCAGGGCAAAACTGAATTATACGCCCTTATATATATATATATATATATATATATATATATATATATATATATATATATATATATGTCATTGTATATACGTTACCTTATTTTATATACCTTATACATATATATAGGTACAAGAGGGAACTTGGGTATAGCGCAAAGTGGACAGAGAGGTGTCGAGTAGCGAGACATTTTAAGACGAATTTATAATTCAGCGAGCTGTTCTCTCCTCATTATCCCGATTTCACGTTCTCACTAACGTTGCAGGGATATATAAAACGAGATGGGTGAAAAGAGAGAAAGAGGGGTTGAAAAATTTAACTACATTGTTCGAGGAATTTAAGAAGAGCGAATCTCGACTGACGACGTAGAAGTCTCGATTTTCAATACTTCGTAAATAAATTGTGACTGGAGAAGATTTTTTTTTAATGAAAGATTGAGCATGGAATAATAAACATAGGAGATCGTTCTCGTTACATAAATAATATAAGATAAAACCCCGCTCGATCGAAACATCCGTTCCCTTTTTTTCTTCTCAAGTGCTCGGTCAATCATCGTCTCCGCCTCTCGTCCCGGACGAATTTATCGCATCGTAAATGTTCATTGTTGCGATGATTCAACGTCAACAAATTTGGTGGTTGTAACGTTACCTTTACATAATGTACGCGACTGGTAACCGGGGAAGGGGTAGCAACGATTCGAGCGTATCTCCCTCGCATATGATTTAACTGCATAAATATCGCGAGATTTACATAACAAGGCGAGGTTATGAATAAAGTCATTGGATTTTCGATATTAATGACGAAATGGTCCGATGCCGGTGGACGCGTAACGGACGACGAGTACGCGTATAAATATACGGGACGGGACTCTCCCTAGTTTTCTCAAATATATTCTCCCCTGCCTACCCCCCCCCCCCCGCCCCTCTTCCTCGCGAATTTCGCGAAACCTCCAATTCCGACGTACCTCATATTTATACATGTCCCTAAATAAATTTATATCCACCGTCTGGGTACGTTTGTTCAACGAATAAACGTTTTTCCAAGCGGAAAATTAAACGAGCCTGCCTGACGTTTCGTCAGGCTCTGATAAGACATTTTTGATACGGCTCGCTGGATTTCAACCGGATATCGCTCGTTTTCAAAACACCGCGAGTAAACATAAATCGCCGCTTGGTGATAACATTTTAAGCTTTGAACATTTTTTTTTCTATATTTGTCTTGAAATTTTATGTCACGACCGCAAACGCTTGCGACAAATTCCCTTTGATTTGTGACCGAAAACCGATACTCGCACGGAGAGAATTTCTTAGTAATTTTTAAGGTGAAATTTCGGTAAAAATTACATTAAAAACGTGAACCCGGTGACAAATGTGCAAACAGTTAAAAATTGACATTAGTTTCAAATATTTTACTTTCGGGCATGTAAAAATTTTACGGGTTACGGCCAGGCCACCTAGACTTAACTGATTTTACTGTGAAGAACGTAAAAATTTTGGTGAACGCACGGAAAATTTCAACTTCCTTTTTTAAATTTTCAAAACAAACACGCCAATTTCTCAATGTGCACCGTACACTTTCATTTGTATCAGCCCTTTTTTCAACTTATTGTAGTAATGTTTACGCTTCACGAAAATTTACTGTTAAATTCAGTAAAAATTCTTGAAAATATTTTTAATTTCTGTCACGCAACATTTATTAAAATGTATAATTTCCTAAAAACCGGAAGAATTGCACATTCAGTTACTGTGATTTCATAGTAAAAATTCTTTCTGTGCGTGGATCGGCTACAAGCGCTTGCAAGCCTAGCCAAACCCGGCCAAACACCTAAGTTTCTAGTCGACTCGCGATAACCGATATTAAAATATAAACGCAGATATAAACATAAATCGCCGTTTTATGACAGCATTTTAATCTTTGAAAATATTGTCCACATTTGTCTCGAAGTTTAAGCGACACAATGAATTCAACCTAGGCTTTTAGACGCCTCGCGATAACCGCTATTAAAATAAAAACGCAGATGTATGTATATGTCTGTACCTCGTCACTCCGTTGACCCGGACCTAGCTCGCGCGAGAATTCACCCCTCTTGCTTGCGATCGTTGATAAATTGCCAGAACGGTAAGTTTTGCTTCTCTCGGGCAAGGTATTCTCGCGGCGCTACTGAAGAAATAGAGGGAGGTAGAGTAAGAGAGAGAGAGAGAGAGAGAGAGAGAGAGAGAAAACGGAACGAGAAGTTTTACGAACGGCGTCGCGGAACCGCCGCGCGACCGGAAATGGAAGGGAGCCGGGCGCTTACCACCCGGTCAATTATGCGGCAGTCACCTACAGCATTTCGAGTCTGTACACCTTTGTACGTACGAGTTTTCACACGTATAAACTCACAACTACGTAGTTGTCCGCGTGATATTTCATGGACGCGCAACATCTTGTTTCGTGTTTAAAATCTCGAACCTCTCGAGAGATTTTAGATTTACCGTCTCCTCAATGTGCATGCCGATTTATCTTTTCTGTCGATCATACTATCTATATTTGTGTGTGTATGTTTATATATGTATATTAGCCGGTCGATGGAGAACGCGTGAAAATTCAGACGCGATATATAATATGCACATATTCACAAGGCGCGTCAAAGTCCCTGTTACGTTATACATAGGACGTGTCGGAAGCGGAAGTGAAGCGATGTTTACTCGGTCGGAAGTTGCAACGCGGCGAGAGACAGGAGGAAAAGAAGGAGGAAGCTCAGCAGCTTCGATGGCTGCCGTTCTCTCTCTCCGCGCCGGTGATGGAAGGATAGAGAGAGCAGCAGCAGCATCACTTTGCTCTCGCGCGGACGTTGAGCGTAGGTGAGCGCCACGGAGAGATAGATGATAGAGACGAGAAAGCCGTAACCAAGAGAGAAAGAGAGAGAGCGAGATGATAAAGTGGAAAGAGAAGACTGCCTATGGACATATCAGCCGGATGGCCGGTCTAGATATTATGCCAATATACAAGCGTATATAACGCGCGTTATCCATAGCGAGAGAAGTGAACGAGAGGAGGGCAAGATGATGAGAATGCGCTCGTAAAAATCTTCGAATCGTCAATAATGTGGCAACTAAATAATCGGTAAGAAAGGATCTCGTGCCCGCGAAAAGACTTTCTTCGGGAACGAAACTCGTGATAAAGAGCCCGCTGTGCTGTGCAACGATGTATTATATTCGATATATATATATATAGGTTGGAGCTATGTGGTCTGGCTCGTGCCTTCCTCTACGTGACACGACACATCGCCCATTGGTATAATGAAGAAACTTCACCACACCGTGAACGCGCGCAACTTCGCGGAAACGAAAAGTAAGACAAAAAGAACGACGGCGACCACCACCAACTGCGAATAGCAGAGACACGAAGGGAAAAACGAGGGCTGGGGGTTTAAAAGAGAAAAGTATAAGAAAAAACGCGAAGCTTCCGAGAAAGTTTTACCGGACGTGCAACCGGAGAAAATATTTTCCGTTACCTTCTCTTTCTTTATTCTCCTATTTCTCCGTCTTTCGTCTATTTTTTTTCTTTCTTTTCTCTTATCCCCACAGTCTTCTACACTTATAACGAACAATAATGTAGAGACACGAGAAGAATGGGATAAAAATTCGGGGGTCGAGCGAGGTTGGAAAAAAAAGTTCAAGTTGGACAAGAATGAAAAAATTCTGGCGAAGTTACGACGATATGGGAGAGAAGGGATGAGCAAAGTGTTACCAATATTTAGTTAACGTTTGTCAAAGCTTCGAATTAGATAAAAAGTGGAGCGAGCGATAGTCTGCGTCTTTTGGTTCGTTGGTTCTCGTTCGTAGCAAGGAAGAAATTAAAGTGCGCGCTAGTGAGGATAGGGGTTAGTTGAAACGAAGCAGGAGAAAGAAAAGTTTAAGAAAAATTCGTTGAACCAACGCCAAGAAGTCGGGAAGGGTTTGAGGCATTGGAAGGTTGGAGAGGGAGTGAAAAGCTCGAAAGCGAGAACAAAGAGGGTACGAAATGGCGGACGAGCGAGTCACGTTTGTCTTGTGCACTTCTTTTGCAGGATGAGTCTCAACTGTGGCGCGTTAAAGTCCCTATCGTGAGAAAGAGAGAGAAAGGGTAGACGTTTGTTCTTTCGATTCTTTCCAGTCGCTACACACATCTCTCCCCCCGGTCCAGTCACCCTCTGCGATTCTTTTCGTAAAGTTTGCTTATTTAATTTCCCTCGTTTCTTATCCTTCTCCCTCTCACGTACAAAACCAAACGACTCGCAGCACACGGAGAGTCCACGCAATCTCCCCTTTAGAAAACGGAGATTGCTGACTCCCACACTCCCGCGTATCTATAGACACATATATATATAGATTTTTCATCCCTCCCCTCTCCTATATCCGTTATTTCGTCCTGGGAGAAAAACAATACGTGTGTCGCCCGTAGAAAAAAAAAAACTTCCAGGAGAAAGAAACGCGTATACGTGCCACGACATTTAATCATCCTCGATCGACGCACGTAAAGACAACGGGCCAAACTGATTAATCGGAAAAATAAACTTTTCCACCGATTGCGCGTTTTATCGAATCGAGCCAATCAGACTCATTAGTTACTGTAACCAATGGGGAGCGGACGGCAGCAAAGTTTTTTGAGGATCGATGGCAAATCGTAGAGAACGAGTAATCAAGCGACAATATCTTTATCGATCTCTCGTGCGAACGGTTCGTACATGCGAACGCACCCCTTCACCCATAGATTTAACGACAGGGTCGCCAACTACCGGTTGGAAGGGAGAAACGAGCATTCCGTAACATTCCAACCTCGCGAAGGGAGAAACGGAGACGAAACGGGTTAGGTTCTCTTTCAGCCCTAGAGAGATTCCAGATCCACCCTCGTATTCACTTCTCTCTATGTAACGCGCGTAGACACGCAAACGTGTGTACATAACCGACCGACAACCCCTATGTATACACACTAGTTCGAGGCACGCCCGAGACATCTCGCCTACAGGCAAGGTGACTCACTGCATCAGTCACTGCGTCAAAATTGTCCCAAAAACTCATTTTTTCAGAACTTTGCTCAGAGATTTTCTGACGTCGATGAGAAGAAATTGAAGTGTCCTGTTATGATCTGCTAAACTCGTACGAGTACGAGGATGTGTCACAAGTTCATCGTCTCACTGTTTCCATTTAATTATAAATCGTCATTTCGTGCAAAGATTGTTATTACCTACCTTCGTGTAGTTTTTCCAGTGTGCCGATGGCCAATGTTCCCGTTACCGTCAGCATCAACAGGACGAAGGACCACGGTGTCCATTTTCTTCGAACACTTGCGTTATCCATCTTGTTCACTCGCGCCTGTAACATATTTCAATAAAACACGTTTTTATTAGAATTATCTCGATTATTATATAAAAACAAAACATAATGTGGAGCTACGTTGATTTAAAAATTGGTCACGGTAATTAAAAGTTTAAGAAGTTTTCGATTCTTACACCGAACTTCTTTCTGCTACGAATAGCCGGAAGATATTTAGAGATAAATAGAACTCTAAAGTTTTTACTCCCTCTCCCCGTACATCGAGCGAGTGGTAAAGCGCAAGAGACGAAAAATCACCAATCATCAGTTTTCCCATTATCGTCTGCTGCGTTGCAGGGCGGTGCTGTTTTAGTTCGCAAACATTAGTCAAAAACAACTTTTTACGCGTTTCACAATTTTGTATTCGCCTGGAGCGAGCCTCGATGTGTACGTTCCGGTTGTAAATGCGTTTTTATCATTTTGTCCAAGATTGCACGGTTATTACAGTCGTAAAGACGAGTTTCGTAGCACCGTGATGAAAAATCGTGCACTTGGCTCGTGTTTTTTGTTTGTTTTGTTTTATCTCTGATTCTGTCGAAACAAACCGGGAATGAAAGGAGCGCGGGACAAATAGCGCAATCCCGGTGTTACTTAAAACTTTTGCCCCCCTCCCCCCTGCCCGTAAGATGCGAGACGGAAAGGAGAGAAGTCTGACCGAGTTTATCGCGAGAAGTCAAAAAGTTTCCGCTATCGCGGGACATGTAACAATTTCTCGTAGGAAGTTCGACCGCGACCGGAAGAGAACGAGATTTGAGTCGGGTGGCACCGGGGACCGGAGAGATCCAATACTGACCATAAACCCGGATCGTCTTGGAATTCCGATCCATCGATCCAACCTCACCTCGATCCAATTTGACAGATATAAACCTTTCTGTTAAATGATCGAGATAATTCGACGAGCACGATAATATCGGATTCGATAAGAATGATGAATAAGAAAAATTTTCATCGAGGGTGAGCACTCTGTATGAAGATGGAGATTGCTTAGAATCCCAGATCATAATAATCTCTCGCGCGAATACGACAGAACCGAGTAATTGTTGGTGCAATTCGATTAAACTCCGAGCCAATTTCTTGAGTTACGTAAGAGAGAAGGAGTAGGGTAGTAGACAGACGGGCAGAGGGAAACGGAGAGAGAAGGTGAAATGTGGAAGAAGACGCAGCACTAGAGCAAGCGCGTACGAGGCACCTCTCGATTTGAATAATTACCGAGGACAAAGCACCGGTGATTGTTCATGAAAGTTAGGCTCATTCGATCGCGATGGCAGTGGTAGGATAACGAGGTACCGCCAGGAGAAGGAGGAGGAAGAAAGAGGGAAGGGCACTGGGTGGTGGGGCACAAAGGTCACGTCGGGAAGGAGCGAGCGAGGTACCGAGAAGAGCACCCTCTCTGTGCTGGTTGCACCCTGTACAAGAACCAGAGGCTATGGGTGATTTTGGAGCACGAGAATAGTACCTACGTATAGAGATAAGTCTAGTCTCGAAACTCTCGCTAGAGAGCTACGGGAAGCGCAAAACCGGCCCTAAATATATCCCAGAAGTTTGCTGCAAGGAGGGCAGAGCGACGCCTAGGCAGGCGTGGAGGACGAATTTCAAAGTGTGAGCTTGCAGAAACGCGAACAACCCCAACTCGAAGGAGTTCGTAAACCTCTTAACAATTATACGTATTATATCACGTCTTTAGTTTCGAATCTTTTGTGATTAAATGGGGGAAAAATTGGGTAACAAAATGTCATCAACCTTTCCACTCGTATGACTTGACTCACTTTTAATCCAAATTTCATTAATCAACAATGTTGATTCAAGTATCTCCGTAGATTCCTCACGTATACAAGGTTTTGACCAATTAATTGAAAACCAGGTCCGATTTGTTTCAAAGGTTGGGAGAAAGAGAGGGAGAGATCGCCTTTGATATGTTCAATGATTGAAGCTGTGTTTAACTGATCGGATTCTGTGGAATTTTCAAGGGGTTGGATTCTCGATGAATGCACATTGAGATATATGTACGGAGTTAAGAGCGTAGATCTCTCGACAGATCGTTCTCTCTCCCTCTCTCTCCCTCTCTCGATAGCTCTGCGTAAAGTTCGGTATCCACTACAGTGTTTGAACCTCGCTCACTGCTCTCTCGCTAGCTAGCTAGCCAGCTAGCTACCTACCCTGCTTGCCTACCTAGAACCATTCGACGTACTAAGGTGATCTACTCAATCAGTCCGGTTTCCTACTCGCGGAGAATGTCATTACCGCGCAACGCGATACTCATCGCACTCCAATTTGGGCTGCTTGCGGTGCAGCAAGGCTTGCTCTCTACTCTGTTGCGAGCCTCAAAGGCAACTATCGACGAGAGAGTATGTGTGTATGTGAGAGAGAGAGAGCTAACGGACAACGAGAACTGAGCAGGAGGTAGACAATCCGTCTATAGATACTTCAGCCTCTACACGTTCGAATCTCTAGAATATACAGGTTACGTACCGTGCTGCCGCCCAAACGAGAAAACTACCCAGTTTCATTCCCTTGGTCGATGGAGCGAGCTACTCCGAACCACCAACGTCTGTCTCGCCAAGCGGAAGCTTCGACTCTCGAGTAAACGAAAGTCGGCTATGCAATCAAAGGCAAAGAATTTTGATCGTCCGATCAGTAATTCGGGTCTTATTAACACTTTGCATACGCGTATTGACAAAAAAAAATGAACCGAGAAGAAAATTGATGTCTATCGATTTAAATGGATTTCGATTGAATCGAAAATTCGACGGCAACTGTGTAAAATCGATTAATGGACAAGTTGCCTAACTAATTAGCGGACGAGAGGCAAGTTTGCTCGAACAGCTCGAGGCAAATGGTCGCGGAGACTGAAATGTTCAACGGGACAGATATTGCAGTCGATGAGAGAGATAAAGATAGGGAGAGTCACGCATTCGCATTAGTGGATATAACATAGTTAACGAGAGCTCGGTCGAAGCGAATTAGCAGCGAAGGCGACAGAATCACACCCTGCTGCCTACCGCCGAAGGGATAGGAAGAGGATATGAATCGCGAGGATCCTGGCTGGCTAGCTGGCTGGCTGGATCGCTGGTGGCGGTTCTAAGCCGTCGGTGATCTTCGGCTAAGCCGAATCAGGTCGAGGTCGAATTAACGAGGCCTCGAGCCTTATTCCTGTACAGGATTTCGCTCCCTTCGCATCCTTCCTACCCTCTAACTATATATTATGCATATATATATCCCCTCGTATCTCCTCGAGAACTTTACTCTTGGCTGATTTCTGGCCAGCAAATCTCTTGGTCTATCTATATATATACGCGTACTAGGAAGAAGAGTGAGAGAGAGAGAGAGAGAGAATGACTGCCAACCGTGCAGCCTGAGAGTTTCCCTTCTCGTTAATTCAGCCAGCGAAGCATGAATATTGGTCGCGAAATATTACTTCCTCTACATCCCCCCTCCCAAGATTCCCTCCCTCTCGACCAAGTTTGCCAAAAGAGCAGCTTTCTTCTCCCGTGGATTGTTGAAAAATTGAGGGTAAGCCCCGAAGTGTCCTGGGCTTCGGGGAGGGTACGAGTCGACGGTGATTGACAAATTGGTAAACGACCCAAACATATTGAAGATAAATCTCGTTGACTCTGTTATTTATCGATTATTTTCTTTGCCATTATTAGAATATTCGAATTTTGTTCTTATTTATATTTTCGTACTCGTTGATTTATCAATTTCCTTGAGAATCTTGTGATGACAGCAACTCGGATCACCACCCTCGTCCACTTAATTTCCTCGCTAGATCCTCGCGGCCTTCTCCACTTTCAACCGACGCGAGAGGAAGTGAGAGCTGGATGGAGGGAGGAAAAGAGAGAGAGAGAGAGAGAGACGATGGTATCTCGGATTTCAATTTCGACCCCGAAGAACGGGCTCTCGACTCGAAGAATAGAAACGCGGAACGCCGAGAAGGACCCCACGGGTTCTCGAGTGCACTCGAGGTTGAAGAACGCGAGAGCCCTGTCAGGATCAATATTTATAATCTCGATTCGCCAGAGACGAGAGAAAACGATTGGGGGACGGGGCCGAGGGTCCGTTTTCGTACGCCTCGTCACGTCTGTTTATACCCCAAAAACCTTAACCACCGATAAGGAGAGGCCGATCCACGCAATTAACAAAATATAACGATGTTCGAATTTATTGATTTTATCGATAAATAGCACATATTTTTCATAACTATGAGACAATTGATAAATTTAAAAATGGTTTTCACATTTTTCAGATTTCCTATCCAAGTCAATTGTTTGTCTAGGAAAACCCAAACCAAAAATCTTAACCATCGATAAGAAGAGAACGATATATCCACGCAAATCGCAAAATATAACAATGTTCAAATTTATCGATTTTATCGATAAATAGCACATATTTTTCATAACTATGAGATAATTGATACATTTTTTAATGTTTTTTACGGTTTTTCAGATTTCCTATCTAGGTTAATTGTTTGTCTAGGAAAACCCAAACACAAAAACCTTAACCATCGATAAGAAGAGAGCGATATATCCACGCAAATCGCAAAATATAACAATGTTCGAATTTATTGATTTTATCGATAAATAGCACACATTTTTCATAACTATGAGACAATTGATCAATTTAAACATGATTTTCACGTTTTTTCAGATTTCCTATCCAGGTCAATTGTTTGCCGAGGATTTCCCAAAATCCCTGGAATGCTGTCGGGGAAATCCGTGCTATTCAACCTCTAGAATAAGGCAAATAGCACAGTCCCGCATATACGTACACAAAGCTCACCGAAAACTAAAGCGGTCAATGTCTGACTCTCGCTGTACGGTGCGGGATCCAGAGAGGAAGAGAGCGAGAGAGAAAGAGAGCAAATTCTTGCGAACGTAACTGTACAAGATGAGAACAAGCGAGACAGAGGTCGAGAGTGAGTAGATGGTGGTAGGGGGGCTGAACCACGATGTATCCGAAGTTGGTCCTTTGTGAAGTTCGCTGTGCTGTCTCGGCCGCTTCGATAGTTGCCTAAGACGTTATAGGCAGGGGTGGGTTCCTGCTGCATGTCACAAGCGCCTTGGTACACCAAACAATCTCTGAGCTACGAGCGTTCTTGTCGCTCAGCGTTACATATATAGTCAGGTTCGTGATTCTCTCTCCCTATCTCTCTCTCTCTCTCTCTCTCTCTCTCTCTCCCTCTCCCTGCCCCCCCTCTCCCTCTCTCTCTCTCTCTATCTAACCTCACTTCTCTTTTCGCCCTTCTCTCTTTTGCCAGCGTTCGCAACGACATCGTGCGAGAAAGACAAGCTCTATTCAGGAACTATGGTCACTGTACCGCTCGGTGGTACTCTTTGAAATTCCTAAAAGCCAAAGCCTGGATCTGGTTCAGGGATACCTATATGGATATATAGTTATAGAAATATCACAGAGTGTACGGAAAAACGGCTTCTTTTACTCCCGGAGCATCGAGCCCTTTTTACCACACGGTAAATGAACGATGGAAGCTAGAAAAAATATATCCAACGAGCCCTGGGAGAAAAGAAAACAAAATAAAAAAAAACGTAAACGTGTCGCGTACGTGACAGTATGGGAGCAAAAAAAATTGTCCTTTCGCGGTTCAGCTCGAATATCGCTCTCCAGTCTCGCGTGTGAGAAAATATGATGAACAAAAAAAAAAGAAAAATCTGAAAGTACGAAGCCTTTGACGAGAATATATAGAGAGGTGTTGGGCTACGTCCGAGAAAGGCGAAGTACCTACCTTTGTAATAAAATACTCGTTTACGCACGCGCTGTAGCAGCCGCGCGTGAATTTTTTCCCTAGGAAAAATGTTCTCTCAATTTCTCGTTATTCTCATCTACGATTAATATACGACATATGAAAACAATTATTAGAAAAAAAAGCTTGTATAATTTTCTTTCGACGATCGTTATAAAGATCGAGACATCATCGATCTCCTACGTACTCCGCGTCGTGAATATTCCCGTTCGATACAATTTGTGATTTTGTCATTGGCGCGTTCGAGGATACGAGACAAGATATTACCCCTGGAGTAAGCTATAGCGAAGGAGGTAAAGTACGAGACTGTGCAGCCACGAGGAGGACGTACCTAGAATTCTCCGGTGTGCCCGATGCGCCCGGGCGCTTGACGCCGGGTACCAGAGGGTTGGAGGGTTAAAGAGACGTTGGAAGGGGTATAAGGGTGCTTTCGGTTTTCCAGTCACCGGTCGACGTCGTGATAATCGAGTGTGCTATGCTTTTAGCGATAATGGGCAAGTACACGTGCCAGAAGCCAAGAGAGCGACGGAGACGGACACATACATGCATACACAGGAAGAGAGAGACAGAGAGAGAGAGAGAGAGAGAGAGAGGGACAGGGAGAGAGAGAGAGAGAGAGAGAGAGAGATAGAGTGACGGGGAGAGGGTGGGAGGGTGTGTTCTACGCTCCGTGAGACCGAGGGCGGACAACTACTGCGCGTGGTAACTGAATTACGCGGAACATTGCGTTTACCGCCTCCGTGATGCGATTTTACGACGATGCAACGCGACAAACGACGACGACTACGTTCTCGTACAAACCCCCCTTTCGTGTTGTATATCGATGCACGCTTCTAATATACTATACATATAAATGTGTACAACGACATTTTACTTCTCGCACCTCACTGTCTCGCCCTCGGGTCGTTTGTATGTAAATCGAGAAGGGTGGTAGACGTTTAATACGTACTCGCACGTACGATTTTATTCCCCATTTTTGTTATACTCTTACGAATTTAAATAAATTTTATTCGCTATATTTATACGAACGCGATCAAATTTATTCGGATTTAATACATTGGAATTAATAGCGACGCGTATACCTGGAAAATAAACCGACTGGCTTGCACGTAAGAATCTCGAATACTCGATGCCTTTTTTTTTAGTTACGATATTCCGTGATATTTTAACGATTGTCCGATTTCTAGTAAAACGTGCTGAATTCTACGTATTCGATGTTACATAGGCTTTCAGCCCGCACGATTCTAACAAGCGGTGGAAACGAGACGTATATAATAATATACATAGTTTCGTGCACTACAAGCTCACTTCTTTCTCTCCCGTTCACTCCCGTTTTTTTTTCTGTCTGCAATTCTCGGAACGAGAGATTCTTGTTACGGATAACGAAAATGATACGGTCGCTTGGCAATGACGCTAATTTACAGTTAATAGCAAACATTTCCATCATTATATTACTCGAAACAACGCTTCGTAATGGGCGAAAGTGTGGAGAGAGAAGAGAGTGAGAGAGAGAGAGAGAGAGACGTGCGAGACGAAAAGAGTGAACGAAAGGTATGCATTTAAAATGATTACGAGTCGCGAATGATTCATCGGGAGGTAAAGTTTTCTCACGCAACGACGATTAAGTGCGATGAACGTTTTTTCTTCTCTTCTTTTTGTACAGGAAGTCGTTGAAAAAAAGAAGGTTAACGTCGGGATTCGCGACGAGATCGAAATGAATTTCTGTCGTGTCGACGAGTCAAGGGATAAGAGCGAAAATGCGATAAAAAGGAACGGAATTACTAAACACGCCGCTGGCAGCATTTAGAGCGAAAATCGCGCGTGCATCCGGTGGTATCGAAATGAAACTGGCGCGTCTCCGTACGCAGAGACCATTTCATTCATCCGCACGAGAATCTCTTGGCTGACGTCGAAAGATCTGTTTTTTTTTCGTATCGATTCACGATTTCTACCACTTTTTCTCGGTAGTTTTATTCTTCATGGCGCATTTGATTGCACGGGGAATATTATTTGATTGGGTGTCCGTGTGGCCCGTTGTCCGAGTCCCAATGGGTCGACAGTAATATCAGGATCCTTCTCCCGTTCGAATTTATTAAAAATAAAAAAAAGACAAGAAAAAAAATTAACATTAATATTTATTTTTATTTAAATTTATATTAAAATTATATTGTGAAATAAATATAAAAAGAATCGTTATTGTTTTGTTTATATTAATTATTTCAGGACTACGTCGTGTATTTGTGGAGTTTGGATTGAATTCTTTTTATACTTTTGTGAACACCAACGCGAGGGCGCGAGTGATAAGGGAATTCACCCTTCCCGACGTACCCCACCCCCAGCCTGGTTTCACTGTTCTTGAAATTTTGTCCCTTTTATATATTCAATAAATCGTTAAGATCGTCAACGCGAAGCGGGCACATGCTGAAGATTGCTACGAAATACCTTAGAGATCCGCGAAGGGAGAGCGAGAGGCCTTCGAGAGAATCTTCAACGCGCACTTGAGAGTATCTTCAAAATTCCACGGATTATTCTCTCTCCCGGTATTTTCTCATAATTGTCGATTTCCCGCATCCTCTCCCCATTTTCCCGTTCTATACGTTTAAAGAATGCGTCGCTCGATCTATCAACTATTCAAAAAATCTAAGCATCCCCGGAACAAAAGAAAAATACACAACCTTGCGGGTATTTTCACTCGCTTTTTCGAACGAATATCCGAGTGTTTCAAATTCGCGTTTTCTAGGCAAGCGCATAAAGTCGAGTGGATTTTGGTGGACTTTTTGGAGGGCGCGCGCGCGGTGATGGTAACCGCTTTATCGTCGCGTCATCAGTGTGAAACGAGCGCCAGAGTACACAGAGGGTTGAGAGAGAGCGAGAGAGGAGAGAAACAGAGACAGAGTATGGTCGAGCGTTTCCCATCTTCTCGGACGCTTTTCGAGCTAGATATCTCGCACAGCAGAACACGCACCAAATGTGAAAGATTTTCCTCGCACTATTTTAAACGGCAATAACGAGTCAAGTTTTATACTTTTCTCGTACGGACATGTACATATATATAAGAAGATAAATATAAGTATGCCGTCTCGAAGACTACGAAAGACTTTGCACATACAGCTTTTAGAAGTGTCGTGCACCCTCCGCGATAGTTACGAACTTGACAATATAGCGAGGTCCATAACTACTATCGCGAAGGGTACGACACACACATAGAATACCTATAGGTATGTATATGAAAAGCGATGGTGAGCATTATACGATCACTTCGACGCATGAATGCTCGGCCCTTTTGTCGCCATAAAAATTGCACCAGCGAGACCATACAGATACCGATTAATGTACCTATACGAATTTCCTAATCGACCCAACGAAAGTACATTATCACCCGAGTGCAGGCATCCCCGTTGGTGTAATGACGCGAGAGGTCGTGTAGCGTGAGGAAAAAAATAATTATAGGACCGATATAGGAGTCGACTACAGCTTGGAAAAGTTATTGCCCGACTGCGACGGAATAAACGATGATACGGCTCGAGGCTCGCTAGAATCAAGACAAACATATATATAGATAGATTTATACGGGGTTTGGCTATTCGAAATCGACCGTTCGCGCACCCGCCGAGAGATCCTACACTCGTAAATCTTCTTTTTATACAACCCATCGTTTATTTCCTTCGTCTTTACAGTTTCTCGTAATTCGTTAATGATGCAGTAAATGCTGACCGTATTGTGGGTGGCTCCTGTCTACCCTAATGTATAAGTATATGATGCATATATATATGTATATATATACAGTAGGTTCATTTTTATTTACCATTCTCAAGGCAAGACACAAAAAACATGGTCGTTTTTTCGACTCGCCCCTGGAGCAGTATCGACGTTGGGAGACAAGACTACAGGGAGGAAGGGGGATGCGAGGCCGACAAGCTTTAAGCGAGCAATTTTACGGGTACCCCCAAAGTAGGAGCCGAGAGATGAACAGGAAAGTACATCTCTCACGGTATAGTGACGGAGAAAGAGCTTTTTGACGACTCTCGCTCGACGTATTACCCTGGATTCCTCCTCTCTGTACCTACTCCTCGTCGTCTCCACCCTCTACCCTCAATTTCCGGTCGTGGGTTATGTACATACGCTTTTTTCCCCCTTTTCTTTCATCAATTCCGGTGAACCATGCGGAATGTCTATTCGCGCATATACACGTGCTTGTCGTCTATTCTGCCTCGCGAAATTCATGAAAACCGAATCCTTTCGAAAATAACGACCTAGCAATAAACTAGACAATACGACGACGATCGTATCACACATTGGGCGCGAGAAAAAGACCAATGATTAACTGCCTTGCCTCGATTATAAAACAAAAAAAAGATGGCAGTAAAAAAATATTAGCGATTCTTGTTCGTTTTTTTAGGAATGATCGTTACTGTCCGATCCGTTGGAACATTACTTTTTAATGGTTTTTTTTTTCATATTCGACAAAGAATATTTCTCGTTCGTAGAATTTTTACGTGTAACGCAGAGGGAAGGATGAACACGGTAAATATATTTGCCACGATGATTCATCCTTGCTCGCCGCACGCACGTTCATTTTCGCATTATCGAAACGCGAAATTTCCGATTCACCCCATTCTCTACTCAACACTTCGTTTTTCATGCGTCCCGAAAGATATATCAATGGCTCGATATATATTCCAGGGTGTCGGGTTATTAATTTCCCATTTGATCGAGTTTTTGTCCCGTTCCCGTTTCTCTCGGGGCTAATGGAATCAACGAGTAACATTTTCCCCTTTCCTATCACCTTTCCCCTCCCCCCTCAAACTATCCCGATCCCATATCGACACGAGCGGCATACACACATACACGGATCGACGATTTTAATCAGTGGATATAAATCAACGCCGATTTCCCTCTGGGCATCGTCCGATTTTTATTCGTCCAACGAAATTTTCCATTTTATTCCCCAAAATACAACTTCACTTCTCCAACCTCAAACTCTTCCGTCCTTTTTCTTCATTAATCGAGAGCAACGTTTACAAGTATACCAACTATTACAATACATCGATGCTTTTCTATCGTACAAACAGTGACCATGAGCTATAGAGAGACAGATGAGAGAAAAAGATCGTACGCGAAATAGTCGGACTTCGTGGTCGCGACATAAACCCGCGAGTGGTGACACGGGGTCGGTGGGAATGAAAAGCGGACGGATACGACTCGACGGAAATATCGCTTGGTTTTCGTACGGTGACGTGAAAATAAGTTTTGGTCGAAAATTAACTAGTCGAACCGTGAGAGAGCGAGAAATGGCAGCGGTGAAGCTCGCTGCTCAAAAACGTCCCGGCGAGGTCCAACCTGCGGTCGAGAGAATGAGAGAGAGAGAGGGCGAGCAGGGGGTGAGGGAGAGAGGGGTGACCTGGCGTAATATGCACCACTCTATAACATAATACGTATTCTCGACTATGCACTGAATACAGACTATGCAACTCTAGCTGTCGCCTCTATATACATATATATATAAATATATGCATGGTGAAGCGCAGATATATTTCACCGCGAAATATGTCACGTCAAAGTTACAACCCCGGACGGTTTTGATCTGTCTGCTTCGCGTCCTCTCTCTCTCTCTCTCTCGGAGTGGCCATACGCCCCTCTCCTGGCTACCTTCGCTTCCTGACTGATATTGAAAGCCTCCCGGTAAAATGGCATTTATTTTTTGTTTCATTCACAATCGGAATGACAGAAGCGTAGGATAATCTCTAGAAATATTTAGTTATTTTCCTAAAATTCCAATTTCAAACGGACGGAGAAACGTAACCGCGGACTCGTCACTCGTGGTAGAGTCGAGTGGACCGTGGCATGGGATTTGGAAAATTTAAATTTCATTTGCATTCGGACGAATGTAAAAATTGATTTTAATTAAATGAAATTTATTAGTGAAGCAATTTGCGAACTGTCCGAATGAATTATATTTTATTAAAATACAACGGGTTTTTTTTCAATTCGGAATGAACCCCGGAGCAATTAAATCCCTTTTTCCGTTCTCGTTGAATAAAAGATAACTTTACTCGTGTTCCAAATTCGAACGAATATCGAAGATTCTTGACCTCAATCTCAAACGTTTTCTAATATGCTCGGGGGGTTGAAGCGACAGTCTGGACAGAGTAAAATAACAAACTGAGAATGAAACGATACGTGTATACCTATGTCTATGTATGTAAGGTTAAGGGGTCGTGAACTTTCGCCATCGGAGAGGAAAAGTTTTCGATCGCGATTGGTTGACGAAGCGGAAGGACGATCTTGACTTTTCGGTAAGAAACCGAACTTTTAACCCTCTTACGACCCTTCGCCTCTCTCGTACGTACGTCAGGATTGTCGGTAGAAACGCACACCGCGAATTCGCAAGTGTGCCAGAACGAAGATAGAACGTATGGGCGAATGTTACAGGAAAAAGCGAGAGAGACAGAGAGAAAGAGAGAGGTTTGAAAAAAAAAAGTGGTCGCGCCGCATTACTCACAATAATCCTGTGGCAGTGAGGGAATGGAAATGCGGCTGAATAGGTACGAAACCGTGCGGCAAACCAGTCGGGGTGGTTCCTCGCAAGCGTCTCGCGTTCAAACGCTATAGTGAAACTCTCGCGCGGACCACCCGCTTTTTTCTCCGCATGTGCACCCCCAGCATACACGAACGCCCTTGCCAGCTCTCTCTCTCTCTCTCTCTTTCTATCTGTCTGTCTACCACACACGTATATGCTATAAATATAAACCCGCATACAAATATACGTTTATACCGCACACAATGGCACCTCTCCGTGCGCGACTTACCGTCCAAGTTTTAATTCAAACTTTTATTTATACGAGTCGTGCATTATCGTAAGCCGCGAGCAGCGCTAGTTGCATATAACGTACGAATCTGGTACAAGCTGGCTTGCAGCAGGACCGAAAAGAGGTCACAGTGAAAAATGCGAATTCGTCGACATTTCAAATGTCTGTCCCTCTCTGTGTCTCGTTTTTTTCATACGATAGTTATACATTCGCTGCACAATAAGTAACCAGGATTTTTCTGTCTATTTGTCAATTAACAATTTTAAATGACAAATATTTTGTTAACGTCGATTAATTTTTATTCAAGCCTCGGAATATTGTAAAACTATAAGGGGTATCTCGCTCGAAGAAAGCGCGATAAACGAATATAGAGGGCGAGGTGTGAGAGAAAGGGAGAGAAGAAGAGAGTGAGAGAGAAGAGCGTTGGTGGTGGGAATAGGATTTGAAATTCGTTTAGGCCGGGCGTTCAAAATCATTGACCGTAATTAACCCGTGGTGTGACAGGGTGGGTTGGTCATACTATTGCCGGTTTTACCACGCGGTGTTCTGTCATGGCGTTGACTTCTACCGGCTCCCTTCGTCCTCCTCCCAACCCCTCCTTCCCGCCACTCGCACTCTCGGGCTCTTTCTCTCCCTCTCTCTCTCTCTCTCGAGCTCTCTCTCTCGAGCTCTCGAGGGTGGCTGAAAGGTTAATGCAGTTAGCCATCCTGTTCTCTGTCTCGCTCTCTCTCCTGTCCCATCTCTGTACCGACTCCTACCCCATCATGGTAGGAGAGCAACGTTGTACGTACCTACTAGCTACTGCTACTACCAGCATCGCGAACCCCGAGCCGTGGCAAGGACTCGCAAGCGTTTTCAGTAAAATGGCCTGAAAATGCAATTATCGACTATAGGTGTGCCGTAATGAATTGGAAGCGCTATTTATAGCTCTTGCCCTCTGCCAGTCTCGTTCGACGACTCTCTATCTTTCTTTCACGATCGAAACTTTCTTCCTTCTTGCTCATCCTCGATCGACGATCCTCCCATTTCTGTCGTTGGAATGGCAACGTGGCCGTAAAAAAAAAAGGCCAACCGAGAAAATTAGAGTACGTGAGGTGGGGGTGGGGGAGGGTTACCGCGAGACAGACCCCGTTAAAATGCAAAATGACCAACGTTCGATCGCATCACACGGGCTGTATCGATATGCAGCCCTACAGGCTCTCTCGTCTTTCTCGTTTTTACTCCAAGCCACCGGGAATCGCGATTTTTTTGTTTATTTTTCCAGGGGAGAGGGGATTGAGTCTTGTTCTTTTTTTTTATTTTTAAAAGAAATTCGAGACTTTCGCGAGCCGTTTGGCTTATCGATAGCCGGATTAACGATCGAGAGATTGATTCGGCGCAGCCGCCAGCAGAAGCGCCTTCTATATGCACTGTAGACCAAATTAATTTACGGATTAATGGGAGAGTCCACGGAAGATCGGGAAAATGTACACAAAACCGTGTACGTATAGATATATTTATCCAACGACCAAGAACTAATCAGCGATTTTCCACCAAAACTCCTCTCTCTTTCTTTCCGTCTCTCTCTCACTCTCGGATTTCCCTGAATTTTTTAATTTTTTTTTCACCCCTGTTTATATATCTCCGTCTCCTACTTTTCGCGATATTGCGCAAATGGCTCTCGAGTTACAAAAATCAATTTGAAATCCGATCGACACTTTGCCACGGCGATTATCGTCAGTTTAGGACTGATATAAAATAGGAAACTCGGCAAAATTGAAAACCCGCGAATCGATTTAATACCCTATGCCCCTCCGCGTATTCATCGCGACTCAATTTGACCAAATCCGGGATTGATTTTGGGCGAGATAATCGAATAATTTTATCCCCGCGCGAATACGATTATTCCATTTCCTCGAGGCTTTTATATTTTCCAACGGTGATTAACGCTTGAACCCAGAGTTCAACTATTTAAAATAGACTCATTACGCAAGATATCTTATTACATATTAATAAGAATAATATTAATATCTTTATTAGCGCGATAATTTAAATATTGAATTTCATCAAAATGACGTCAGCGACCTATTATCATTTACGCGATAACGTACGAATTCTCGCTATACATAGGTATAAATTCGTCGAGAACTTTCAACGAAGGGTTGCTCGCTGAGCTTCGGGTTGCTCTTTAATCTCAGTTAAGTAGAATATACGATATATGTATAACATATATATATATATATATATATAAACCCGGCACACGGACTTTGTCAATCAGCACGAGAGTAAATCGAGTTTGCCCGAGTCTCCTCTTGACTTCTCTCGAGGAGGTTCCACTGCGACAGATCCCTCTCCCGCTCGTTCTACGAGACGAAATGTCGAGAGAGTTATATCCACGGGTAGCGTTATCCACCGTAAAAAGATCTCATCAATGTTTTCGCACGGCAAATCCAGGTCGAGGCGTTTAAGCTGCGTGGTGTCGTTCAATTTACTCCTTGGATGTCTTACTCCAAGGCCCCGTAACCCCACTGACTTTATTCGCACTAGCTCCTACACGTACATAGATATAGGTATACTCGTATAGACAAGCGACGATAGAGGTAGTTACCTACTCACCGTTCGGCAACCGAACGTGTATACGAGTACGTGTATTTCAAGGCGTATATATACGAGGCGAAGAACAGTTCAGAACGACGGCGAAGTCTTTATCCTCCTGCATCTCTCGTTTCATCACGAAAATATTTACAGGTATGAGTGTACACATATGGGACGTTCCGAGTTGAACTTGAATTCTGAATTTAAAAAATTTTTATTCTAAGAATTGCAAACACTGCTCGTACCTATGTTTTCATTTATTTAAACAATTTAAACGGATATTTTCAGCATTTAAAAACAAATATATGAATGTAGTAGTAATTTAAAAAAATTTTATTCTAAGAATTGCAAACACTGCTCGTACCTATGTTTTGATTTATTTAAACAATTTAAACGGATATTTTCAACATTTAAAAACAAATATATGAATGTAGTAGTAATTTAAAAAAATTTTATTCTAAGAATTGCAAACACCGCTTGTACCTACGTTTTGATTTATTTTAACAATTGAAACGGGTATTTTCAACATTTAAAAACAAATATATGAATGTAGTAGTAGGTATGGAAAAATTCACGATGAATGAGGAAGCAATCTTTCCATTTTTTGAGTTATGTGGCTTTTTTTTTAGAAATAAACGTTTTGAAATGAAATACACGCAGGGGATAAGGAAGAAATGATATCGGTGTGAAAGTTCAACATGGAATGCTTCATATTCGTACGTATCTTTCAAGGTCTGACGGTGATTGGCTGTCGAGACGTTTCGCTGCTCATCTCCGAACTCATAAGCTGTCCGAGGGATCATGCCCCGCGAGACGGGGGTGGTCAGGGGGTGGATGAGAGAGCTAAAGGGCTTTCGCCGGAGATACTTCTCTCTCTCGCTCTCTCCGTCTCGGGTTCTTAATTAAACCTCGTCGAAAGACGATGCCAGCTGGCCCGAGCACCACCACCACCGGTTATGACGGACCCTCCCGTTCCTCTTTTTTTCCACCCCTTTTCGTGTATTAACGGAGCGCCCACGTCCATGTGACTTTATTGCTCCGCCAAATTGGTGCGAGTTCCTCTCGTTTTCTCATCATCTCGTCGATTCGATATCAATAGGGGAATTCGATTATCACCATTGGGCCATACTGTACATAGCTCTAGCGCGCCGAGCATCGTTTATATATACCGTATTGACTCAAACCACGACGTCAGGTAGGGCTGGGGGATGATTCAATTACGCGTAAACCAAAAGAAGATTGTCTTCTCTCACTCGTGAAGAGAGCAATAACAAGCTAGATATAAAATGAAAATTCGTCGTAAATTCGATAATGCGGTATCCGGCTTATTCGCTTATAATATAAGTTAATCGAATCATTTTGATTTTCTTGATTACTGCGAGTTCTACTCACAATCAAAATCCACTCTTTGCCTAAATAATTTAATCCGATTGACACGCATTAAACTTTCATGATGCTGCTTCTCACTCTCTTTCTATTTTCGTGTCCCAGGCCACTAGTTTTAGTTATGAAAGAGAAACACTCGTCGGCAGAGATGCCTGATTGCTCGAACATCTTGTTCGAAAGAGCACCCGGTGATTGTACGTATGGGCATATATGTCAATGGAAAGTACCGAGTTTCGCGCGGTTCGAATGCATCGTCGGAGTTGAAACTCACCGTCGAACGCGCTCGTCCGTACACTCGCGCAAAGGGTGCAGCAACCTACTCTTAGCTATGTACATCCATAATGGTTTCCCCTATATCTATATATACATATATATATACATATATACGAGAAGTAACTAGTTCACGCTGTCCCGAAGTGGACAGCAGGGGAGCTTTCCCAGCAGCAGTAGAACCCGTAACTGGTACATTCTACTGCGGTCGAGCCCAGTCGTCCACTCATTTGCACTCCCTTGTTCTCTCTGGCGACCGCCCGTTTCCGTTCATTCTGCGCGCTCTTTCTCCTCTATTTTCTTTCATCCCTTCCTCTACTTTCCACTCGTTCTCTCTCTTTTTCGACCTCACGCGCGGTTGCACTTTTTTATTCATTTTTCTTTTTTCTCGAAGCTTTTTTTTTCACCATCCGGTAATCGTAGCATCGTGGCCGCGGTCGTCGAGAGTACGAGCGATGCATCGAATCGAGGTAGATTTACTACGGGAGGTGTGGCTCACGACCCTCTATCTTTCTCAATCTCTTATATACCGATACTTCTGTTTCCCAAGTGACATAACGAAGTACTCGTAATAAAATGATCGTCTCGTATAGCGAAGTGACCCAAGACGGCTTGTTCTTTTTTCTTTCCCCTACTATATATATATTAACCCCCTGTGACCCCTTGAGCCTAGACGGTACTCACATCGCCATCACACCTATATGTAACCTCGTTTATTTATCGGGTACCCGCGTAATCTGGGTATTAGTAAACGTTGACTAGACCGGAGAAATCACGGTTTCACGCTCATCGTCGTTACGACCCGTGAGCACAAGGAGACTCGAAGGCTTTGGTGGTCTTGCTCTTTGCCTCTTTCTCTTTCTCTCTCGTTTTCGTCCTGCCTCACTCTCACTCCTCTTTTCTCTATCTTTGTTCAACGACTCCCCGGCGAAAATCCCAGCAATAACTGCTGCACGTGATGACCCTGCCGTCGAGACTCAACCTCGTATCTTACTTCTTCACACCTCCCTCGTCGGCGATTCTCTCTTCCTCCACCCGAATTCTTGTCAGCCAAACACCTACTCCGGTTACTCGCAAATTTACGAGCGATCATAATTATCCACAAAATACACCACTGGGTAGTACGGACTGACCCTCGGTCGAGCAGATTTATCGACGTCGCACTAGTTTTTCCATAATACATATAAAAACGGTAGAAAATTAAAGAAAATAAAAATAGAATTTTTTTTCTTTGTCAGATCATAATTATACATAAAATACATCACTAGGTAGTCCGGACTGACCCCCGGTCGGACAGATTTATTCCCGATGCACTAGTTTTTCCGTACATATAAAAACGATAAAAAAATTTTAAATTAAAATATCATTTTTTTTCTTTTTCAGATCATAATTATCCGCAAAAGACACCACTGGGTAGTCCGGAATGACCCCCGGGTAGGCAGATTTATCGCCGACGCACTAGTTTTTCCATAATACACATAAAAACGATAAAAAATTTAAAACATGAAAATATAATTTTTTTTCTTTTTCAGATCATAATTATCCACAAAAGACACCACTGGGTAGTCCGGACTGACCCCCGGGCAGGCAGATTTATCGCCGATACACTAGTTTTTTCATAATACACATAAAAACGATAAAAAATTTAAAAAAATGAAAATATAATTTTTTTTCTTTTTCAGATCATAATTATCCACAAGATACACTGGGTAGTCCGGACTGACGCGAACCCCGGTCGGGCAGATTTATCGACGACGTACTATTTTTTCCATAATACATAAAAACGATGCAAAATTAAAGAAAAAAATGAAAATATCATTTTCCTCTTTTTCAGATAAAAATGAAAATTTTGAATTTTCTCGCCTCTTTAACTCGAAATATGTCTCGTGAATGGATATTCTCGGAAACATTAAAAGCTTATATGAAATCATTGTAGCCTGTTAAAACGTTGCGACATATTAGCCGAGATGGAATTTCACGAGGAAAGGATGAGAGACAGTGGTGTAAAATATTCTGAGAACGTATGTACTGCGACCTTTATTCCTCGAGTACCAGTAATAACTGGGTACCCAGGAATCTTGCGGGTATTGTAATCGGGCTGTAAAGGCTCACCCATTTCCATGTAACGTTAAGGTAAAACGGAGCCTCGCGGAGTGAGACAGAGGTTGCTAGGGCAATAGAAAGGGCCTTCATTCCATGCTGATGCGTTCAAATGCCGAAATTCACTTGACGGTGTAATAGGAGGTTTTGGAATTATACGCGAACACGACGTGTTTGCGCCAAGGGTGCCAAAATCGTCTGTTGTGGCATACGCGTTTCTCGGCAAACCTCACAATGGAATACGTTAAACAATGGAATGCATTAAAAGCTAATAATATCTTGAATAGCGTTTGGCATTCTCGCATGGTTTCCACTTGCCCGTAACGCTTTGTGCGATGTTTCAAATAAAAAACTAAAATCATGCTGGAAAATATTAAATAGAGAGATAGACAGAGAGACAGAGAGGGAGAGAAAAGAAGAGAAAAAAGAAGAGAGAGACAATCTTGAGTCATCCGGATGTGTCGTCGTCGACGCGAAAGTCTCTCTCGGAGAGACTGCACTTCGGCGCGTTCCATTTCTCTCGAGGAAACGTCGGAGATGGAACCAGACTGCGCGAAAACGAGAGAGGAGGAAGTAGCGAAGCGTATAGAAAGCGAGAAAGGGGATGAAGATTCGAGTGAGTTCCAAGGGGGGGATGAAGGTAGCGAGTAAACGGAACGACGTAGTACGTTTAAAGAGCGAATCTTTGTAGAAGGAAATCGGCCGTCATGGTTGACTGAGAAAACTGCCGAGTTCTCGGGCCGATATAAACGACAGAGAGAGAAAGGGAAAGAGGGA
The DNA here is from genome assembly GCA_946811545.1 of Netelia fuscicornis. Classification (NCBI taxonomy): domain Eukaryota; kingdom Metazoa; phylum Arthropoda; class Insecta; order Hymenoptera; family Ichneumonidae; genus Netelia; species Netelia fuscicornis. The sequence goes on from OX328015.1 coordinate 1,773,952, forward strand.
AGAAAAAGACTCGAGCGAAGTCGATTCCGGCTTCTCTTGTCGCATCGTATCGTGAGCGAGTTCAACGATGGAATAAACCACCTTTCAATATTTCTCTCCAATCTCTCGCCCTAAATACTTTATTTCGCGTACGAAATACATTCCTTGTATAACCGTTTTATCCACGAGGCTGAAAAATATTAGCCTCTCAAATATCAGGTGGAGAATATTCACCGAACCGTGGAGATTACGCAAACGCCGCCATTGCGCAAACAAATAGTATATCGCGCGATGTAGATCGGCCGCAGATATGGGACGAGTGAACAATATGAGGGAGTGGGGGGTTGGGTCGAAGCTGTTTTCCAGGGATTCGCGGAATTAACGCGGCCGAGTGCTTTTACAAATCCCGACAAAGAGGGTCCGTGGTAACAATAAGCTGCGGGGATAAGTGCTTACAAACACCGAGAAGGGTGACGAAGGGTGGAGGAGCTCGATAGAAAGGGATGAGAATGTGCAGTGCGCAACGTCCGCAGGATTTTGTATGGTTGTACATCTATCCCGTTGTACCAAACCGCACATACTCTCTCTTGTACTTCCGTTTCTCGTGCTTTCCGCGAGAATCCAATTCTGCCTTTATCATCCCATTTCGTCCTTCTGTTTTCCGCACCCCTATATCTCACTCTCGCGCTCTCTCTCTCTCTGTCTCTCTTGTCGTACCGATCACCTGTATCCCAATTCACGCATGTCGAGCCTCACGGATCACGGAATTTCTGGACCCATAGATCGCGCTGCCGCTTCTCTATCGGCTCTCTATTTAACGGAGATTCGCTAATGCGAATTTACCAGATAGAATGGAAATCGTGTTTGCACGCGTGTGATTGACCCGGGAACGGACGGACGGACGGATCGATGCCAACATTGTATCGAACGATGTACAATACTGGATATTCGCGATTAAAGAGATATTAACCGTGGCACTGTTTCATCTCGTATAATTGAGAAAATTAAAAGATCGTCAAATCGCGCAATCGGTCAAACAGTTTTTTTTTTATTTTTACGAAACGATTGATTAATCGAGGGCTTTCGACAAGTGTGGAAAATTCGGGAAACATTCGTTGTGTAAAGGATATAGTTTCAAATAAAGTCAACAACATCAACGGATTTAATGGGGTGAACCAGTTTTTATTAAGTATCGGGATTGCCAATCAACTACCAAGCTCGGGATTTCGCATCGAACTGAACTCTCCTTCGTCCTTCGTTGTCTCGGTCGTTGCGAACAATACTCGAGTCATGCTTATATTACAATACCTACAATCACGCAGGAACCTCATAACAAATTTTGAGACTCACAATCGCGATGTTATTTAAAAAAAAATTGAGAGGAGCTAGTTTACACGTGATACGATCAACGCGTTTACCGTATCTCTCGACTATATCGTATTTTCAGCACCAGCTCACTCTCATCCCTTCTTTCGATCAACCCCCGATACTCGCTCTTTGCTATCCTCACCAGGAACAAATCGCGATTCATAGCTCTAACTATGAAACAGGATGGGTGAATCGAATCACCATTCGTACATCGTGGTAGCGAACTAGCGTTGGGAAAACCGTTGTGTCGAGGGAAACAAGGAGGGAGGTACGAGGCGAAATAACAGTGTCGTTCCAGGGATACAAATGTATCGGTACTGACGGGAACACGAGAGAATGGGCAACCCGAGCGACGCGACTCGTCGCTGTATATACGCTCGACCTGGGTGTTATGAATACATCCCTCTCCCCTTACCCACCCTACCTTCGTTCCTCTTGTTGCCGCAGCTCGTTCTCCTCGTATCAAGGGATAACCTAATTTTACGAAATTATTTCGAGGCACGAGCTCGTTCTCTGACGCCTGGCACTCGTCGCTACGTTCAGGCCCCACATCCACAGTCGGGGATCAATGTTCCCCCACCCCCTTGCTCCATACACCGCAGGTATGCACATGACTGCAAAAACGATGGATAATACCTGTATGAACAAATAAAACGAAAAGAAAAAAGAAAAAAACAGGCTGGCGCTTTTGAAACGAAAACGTCGAGAGGTTTGCCCCAATTTTGCTCTCGCGTATTCGTCGCGAGCGAGCGAGAAACAATTGTTTCGCATGACACATTTCGCAAAGTTACGGTCCATACAATTCACTCGGTGTGCGTCATCGCAGTGTGCGCATGCGTTAATGAATGTCAACGGTGGCGAAGTGATGTATCGATCGGTAACGAAAAGTATACGAGATATCGACAATATCGATGTCGTTGAGCGATTCGTAAAGTGAAAATTGAGTTCAGTTCGAGCTATATCGTTCAATCGATTTTTGCATCGATCAAACATTGAACCGATTAATGAATTAATTATACTATTTTAATACCAAAGCTCGTAATAATATCCGATTATCGTATTTACTCCCTTTCCTTTTTCTTTTTCTCCTCGTCGATCGGATCAGTTTCTACAACGATGAATTAAATTTCAATAACGATAAATCGGCTCATCGCCGCTGGATTGAATATTAAACGAATCAACGAATCATAATTACGATTTAAATTCAAACTCTGAAATCGTTACGATATTAACGAGAAGTTTAATTTTTACGATAATTAATTAGGTAGTTCATCGATTAAAAAAAAAGAAAAATTAGGAGTATCGTTTGCTCCGATGGTAAATCGCAATTAAACCGCGTGTTTAGGATATCATGTGGACTCTCGCCTTCCCATGTCTATTCATCGTCCCGTTGTACCTACGTACAAACACAATAGTACGGCAACATTGCATAACCCGTGTATTGTATCACTGTGCTTAAGCGCATTCAACTCGGCAGATTGGCATAGGGTAAACGTGTGGTAATCAAGTACGGGCGGATAACGGGAGAGAGTCTCGATTGCGTACGCACACGCAATGTGCGAGGGCTGGAGAGGTGGGAGGGGGATCGTTGAGACGACCCGAGGGTATGTGTTAGTGCGTTATATACATATAGATATACGACGATAGAACGGAACATTGGAGCTAGCATACTCGATTTCCAATTAAAACTGGCTGGCTGGTACTTCGTCGAACTGGACGTTCTCCGTCTCTGTCTCGCCCTCTTCCTCTCTCTCTCTCTCTCTCTCCCTCTCTCACTTATTCCCGTGCCCTCTCTCGACGAGCATTATTAATTCGCATCGAGCAACCTACGTGTATCACTGGCACATGCCTGAAACAAACCGGGCACCGGTGTCAGTTGCTCGTCCATCTTAATTAGCGAGGTGCAAGGCGCATTCTCTCTACCCTCGTTTCCAACCTCCCTTTATATACCTTTCCGAATTCTCGAGCACGTATGAAACATCGAGTCAAACCAACACCCGTAGGAAAAGTTCGAATTGTTAGTTCGGTTCTTTTTTTGTTTCGATTTTTTTGTATTAAAAAATCGCGTTGTTCTTTTGAAAACAATACCTATTTTCTCGATTCTTTCGATCTCATTGAGGTTAACGGCGAAGTAACGTTCGACCCTTGGGATCGATTTTACTTTTGAACAGAATGGAAGAGAATGGGGGATTCGGGAATATACGGAGGGTATTTATGAAGAGATTTATACGTGATTGATGTCTGATTAAAAAAAAACGAACTCCCCTCGGAAGTATATGAATGAGAAATAATGGTGAACGTAGACTTTTCGTAACGACAGCCAATTCGTCCACAGTCGTTCTCATTTGTTCAGGGTTTTGTAGAAATTCCACTTGGAACGTAGATTAATCGTGGTCCAATCGCGGGGTGGAGGGAGGGCGGAAGAGGTAGGATTAATGGTCGAAAGTGTATTGAAGCCGCGTGGCCCGAACGCGATAAGTCGAATATCTCTATATACGACCGTCATCTGTATAATGCAGGAAGGAAAATCCTTCAGGGCTGCCGGGGGGATCCCTCAGTGGCGGAAAAGTTTCAAGTTTGGAGAAGTTTGTGAAAGTTGGGACGCACAGAGCGCCGGGACGAGATAGACCACCGTGAGGGCGGACAAGAGAGAGGAAGCAGTCGCGATGTATATAGTTTTCGCGAAGGATCTAAAGTGGGGGAGAAAGCGAGAATTGACGCGATCACGAAGAGAACCTGCAGGGAACGAGGATAAATGTTTATTCGCTCCGGCGCAGTGCTTTATGAAAGTTCGAAGGAGGAGCGAGGGGGACATGAAAACGCGAGGCGTCTTCGATTCTGCTGCGTCTGCTGCGACTATAATCATGATATACCTAAGGGTGGTCTTCTCCTCAATTCCGTCCGACTTTATCTACGGGAATATAATTTATATAAAATCGATGAAATTAAAAAAAAAAGCTTATAAAAAGAGAATCACAAATAATAATAATAATAATAATAATAATAATAATCGCGCGGTCTCTCAAACGAAACGTTTGATCATCACTCGAGTCTAGTTTCGAGTTCGTCAACGCGATGGCGCAAAGATGGACGTTTAATATCGGGGATCGTCGGTCGTACAAAATTAATATACCGCGGATACGATTTAACTTCGCATATATATTCGGGCACGAGATGAAGAGGTAACGGTCGTCCGACCGAACGTTCCGTGTCGTTGACGTGTAGGGCCCTCTCCTCGCGAGCTCGATAGGGATGCAAAATGTGCGCCGGTGAGAGATCGCAGATACGCGTGGATAAAACGAGACAGACAGAGAGAGGGTGAGAGAGGGTTAGGGGCGAGAAAGAGAGATCACACCACGCTCTACATAGTGGATGACAGGACGTTCGGTCGGTCGGACGAGGGAAGGATGCGCGAAGGGGACAACGATGGATATATGAACGAGGTCGTTTTACGTAACTGTAGAGTGGACGAACGGAGGTCTGTGAAAGTGACGTTGATGGCTTATCTCACAGATACCGCGACAAAGAGAATGAGTATATAAACCTCTGGCGAATCGATCGACAAGAGCAGGATGTCTCTTTAATGAATCCATTACAATTTTTGGTCACCCTTCGAAGGATCTTCGCCATTTTTCCTCATCAACAATGTCCAAATATCGGCTTTCATCTACCGTTACGTATGTACGATTACCCTCGTACTGACGTATCGAATTAACACGAGTACCACGATTATTAAAAAGACTCGTTTGTATTTGTCGGTCGAAAAAGTGAATATTTCCGTAAATTGCAAGATGTAGAGATTATAATGATCATATTCGTGGTTGCATGGGAAATTTCCGATTTCGTAACTTCTAATTAAAGTGTTTTTTGGACAAAAAAATGTTGAACTTTGCCAGTTGCCGATAGTCAACATTCTAGATTTACTTTCGAGATTTTGGAGGGTTCGGGCACTCAAAATTTTGTTTTGTCCAAAAAGACTTTGCTGGGTCATTTCGAAGTCGGAAATTACCCGCGTGACACAAATATATCGTAGGTATAATAAGAATATTCTGTAGCGAACAAAAAGGTCCTTCTAGCGACCTTCGACCACTTCTGCCTGGTGCCTTTGCAAATGTTTCGTCGGCCCTTTATGCAGCCCAAAAAACTAACAGCTGAGAAATGTCAACAGTCTCAACTCAGACATTCTCTCCCGACGGCCAAGGTAAAATAGCGACCCGATTAACCGAATGGTCAAAGACGATGCTCGGATATATGAAAAATGTATAAGAAAGTTTTTATCGCCGGGCATCGGAAAATGTCGAAAGAACGAAATAAATTTTGGAGCCAATTATCGAAGAATGAAATTTTGATGACTGCGACGAGCAAATAAAAGCCCGCATCCGAATCTCAACGCGACCAAATTCCGTCGAAGTAGGTTGTACAACTTCGCATGTGACCAGACCTACTTTTAGTCGAAGGGTGTGTGTATATAGTGCTCCTTTATCCCGTGTCCGCGAGCCACTTTGCGCCTCGGACAGAACTACCGAAGGTATACGTATTTACGTTGACCAGGACGTATGTATGATCCTCGGTACATACGCAAAGCCGCGATATATCGTTCAGGAGGGTCATACGAGCGTCCTTCACCGCCGAGGCAGGGGGCACCCGGGTGGTGACACGAGAGACTCTCAGGGTGGAAAGCAAATCGAGTTCCACCCCTATACTCTCTCTCTTCTCTCCATTCCACCTTGTAACGTTCATAGTAAACCCACGTACCGTCGTCTCTCGTCGCACGAGAGACGGAGAGATAGTTGCGCGAGCCAGAGACATATACAGAGGCTCATACGCTACGAAGGAACGGTAATATTTCGACGTGCAGGAACGACGAGCAGGCATCGGGAGGCCCCTACGGCTTTGATCAGTGCACAGACCACTGGGTAATCTCGTCCGTAACCACGTCTGGCACAACTGCACCAAGAATGATTATTGGCCGACGGAGTACTGAGAGATACTATATCGTGCGGCGTTTAGCGTTTGCGTACTATCTATCTATAGAATATATGTTATATATATATGTAGATATTTATATATATACGTAGATATGCTTCGAGAGAATAAACCAGCAGTGCTGCTGTTGCTAGCCCACAAACCGCGCACGTATATGACCTCGTCCGACCGCACACACATTTCATCCAGTCCGATTATAGAACACATTTATATGTATATGTAAATATATATATATATATATATATACATATGCAAAGAAAATCTCCATATTGGACCGCAGACCGTGCCAGCCAGAACTATTTCCAGCAAATGTAAACTCTAATGAATTTTTCTAAAAGAGATCATATTTTTCCGGATGGAGGGTGGGGGGTGGTTCATCGGAGTCAGACGGGAGAAGGGGGTGACTGCGAAAGTTTGAAAGTCAGCTGATTCTTACACAATTTCCTACGCCGGAATATAATCTTCCGCTCTCTCGAACTCGGCCTCCCTCGTTTCTTTTTTTTCCCCTCTATTCTTGCATCCTCGCAGAGGCCACGTAAAGCGGGGTTGAAACCTGATGGGCCTCTGCCTTTCGACGAGGGGTGCGAGAAACGGAGTTTCGAGGAATATAAGCCTGAAGAAGACGCCGGAAATTTCGAATAATATTTCTCTCTCTCTCACTCTCTTTTTCCCTACGGCGTATCTCGACGTTTGCGGGAATGAAGGCAGGCTCGTCTCGTTATTCCCGTAGCGGGAATTTCGAGACACGAGTGAAACAGAGATAGAGAGAGAGAGAGAGAGAGAGAGAGAGAAGGGGTGCCAGCTACTCGGTGTTGCCTCTTTTAACGTTGGTACAAGGGGTGTGGGGGTTCGGTGTTGCGCTTGGGATCGCAAGAGCGCATATACAGTGTGCGATATTTCCGGAGAAAATTAGAAATATCAAGAGAGGGCAGCCCGTCGGGAACGGCAAAGCTCTTTCTCCCCCCTCCCTCGCCTCCCCCTCTCTTCATCTCTCTCTCTCTCTCATCCCGCGGCTGTGGCGCAAATTAGGATTTTCCAGAGGTCGCGTTCCGCGTAGGAAACATCCGACGATGGGGCAACGGCGTAAAGGAGTAGAAAAGGGTCGATTCAAATTTCCCGTCCTCCCTTCCCCCACCACCCTTCCCGTCCCACCGGTCCTTTTGCTTTCGTAATTAATGAGGACAGCGACTCTAACGCGACTACTCTGGACTCTGTCTCGGATTATAGTGCCACTAGACGATACGGAAACCCTCTCGTCCGTGGCACTTCCAGTTACGGCTCCTACTTCCTCCTTTCTCTGTATAAATAGAAGAGAGAGAGGGTAGAACAAGCGTATACGTACACCCGAGTCGCCCTGTCAATTATCGTGAAAAACACTTGCGAAATATAATACAATTACAAGGATCAAATTCACTTACCTTATTTCCCATACGTATATCCCCGAACAATTCGAAAATATGAATCGGCTGGTTTTTCATTCCCTCAAACCCTTCAAACCCTTAACACCACTCGCTGAAACACGAAAGAAAAAAAAATGCGATTGAAAATATCTGACGATGTCGAAAGTTGGGATTACATTCGTGGAAACATCAGAAATCGATCGTTCACAGCCAAATCGGAAACTCCCCGAGTTTTCCATACCGTTTAAAATGAGTTTTCTCCCTTCGTCAAATTTCGTCGGTGAAAACGGACTTTGATTGCAAAAATAATTTTCACTCTATTGTTCACGAAAAATAACGATGAATTTTTGGATAGAGGAGGAAGCATTGAAATACCTTGTAATATCGAGAATCCAGACGATACGACCCAGAAAACTAACGTACCTTAAGGATATCTGTATATAGATACGAGAAAGATGAGATAGATCGCTCGGTGAATCGACCAACTATTCTTTCATTGTGTGCTTACGGTGGGCCAAGTACACGCCCCAGAAATCTGTGAAAGGGGGTTGAAAACTCTGCTTTGTCTCTGCTCAAGAAGGAGTTTATTGCGAGCGTTCCGTGATCTCACAGCGGACGAGTTGGGTTCGTCGAGTGACGTTTTATTCTTATTATGGCGAATGATGATGAAGTTCCGTACGCTGAAAGAGTAAATAACGAGAGAGAAAGTGCGACGGGGTAGGAGAAGAAGAGACGGTTGACCGTCGGCTACGTCGGGGAATGAAGAGCGTCGGCGTAGTCCACCCCTTTCACCGTTCGCTGCTCGTTGAATTATTTCCATCTCCCTCCATTGATTAATTAACGAATCGTTTATAATTGACCGACGTAAAAATACGGCATATATAAAAACTTATTATTATACAGCGAGCGACGAGTTATAATTTTATTATAAAAATTTTCAACGTTTATATCACACGGAAATTTATCGATCATCCAGTCTACCCTGTCCCATCTCCGTAGCGTTGATTACGCTCGCCAACGCACCGCTAATGAAAAAGCTGTTAGTTCCAGGAACTCTCGGGCGCTTTTTTAGCCGGTTTTAGAGGCTGAATTTTTTATTATGACCAACCACCCGACAAGTCACCGTCGTTTGATAGAGACAAAGATGGGTCGTCGTGTATGGCGCGACGAGAAAGAGTATACTCTCTCGGCTTTCATTGCGGGGGCTTTCCCTAATAAAGACAAAAAGCTAATCTTCCCGCGGCTAGGTTCAAGGGTTCGTATACTTTTCCGCGAGGGGTTCTCAAATTAACAGAGGAACCCTTTCAGCTCTCGGAGAGCACGGGAAGGAGGAAACCATAGGTCGACCGCGCACTTTACTTTATTTCGATCCTTATTCCTTGCTTTAAGAGGCGCTATTCGAACGGACGTGAATACAAACTTCACGATCCCCTAAGCCAGTTGGAAATATTGTTCTGAAAACAGTTTTACTTACGTTTGTCGTTCGGAAATTTTATCGTCGCTCGTACTACAGCGAAATAGTAGCAAAGACATTCGTTCTCAACGACCCGAAGGAGAATGGTAAAAAGTACAAGTGCGCGTCGAGAGAACGGGTTCTTTTTTTTGCCAGCGGTTTGTATTCGTTGAATACGACCGCGAGAGGGAAAAGAAGGTCGGACGAATATGACAGAGGGTCGACGTGAATGAAGAGGCCACGTCATTATTTTCCTTCGTCGGGAACGGCAGTCTCCCTCACCTATCCGCGCGACCCCCACGTAGCCAACCCCCCATGGGGGCAGCAGCAAAGCGGCATCGCGCGAGCGATGAATAATTATCGTCGAGTGCTTAAAAGTAAAACAAACAGCTAACCGCGCTCGACTTGACGTCCAAGTGGCGTATTTAACAAACAAACGGTCGAGTGGGTATAATGTACGCCCCCTACGATCCTTCGGGACTTGCCCGAAACGAATACGATGCGTGTGCGTCGCGGCTTTTCTAATGGACCGATTGACTCGCGAACTTCCGGTACAATCTTGTCTCACAGCGAGATACAGGTTATCCTCGCGTTTTATTTATCGATGGAATATTCTACCGATAATGAGACACTTTCAATAGTCCCAGCTGTACAATTTGTGCGGGATCAGGTGATCTTGGAGTTTCGAAGCCCATTTCGCGCGAGTAATACAAGGTATGATCTATACACTCTGAAAGATAGAGCTTGTGTGCGGATACATTCTTGAGCTTGGACGTTGTCAAGCTCGAATAAGGGTGTACGAGGGAGCGAGTGCGAGGGAGCGAGAGGAAGATAGAGGTCATAAAATTTTACGTCGTGCTTGTACAGCGCATCTCCATTAGCGATATCATCTCGCCTCGCACCTCTCGACCTCGCGACATTTTCCATCCCCAACATGGTACAACCCCCTTTTCCTCGTTTTCCTTCAACGATCGCAACCTTCGAGCCACGACCCTCGTGATCCTCCTCCTTCCATTCCGCCCAGCCTCGTCACTCATCCCACACCTTCGCCATCGATATATTTCATGCTCCGAGAAGAAGGCTCGATATACAAGGGAAACAAAAACCACACACGGTGAAAATCGTACGGGCACGATACGTGGACGAGGGGGTTGGAGTCTCAAGGGGGTTGTGCCGATGTTTCTTTTTTACTTTAAAAAAAAGTACTTCTCGTACTCGTGCGCGTACCGAGGTCGAAAGGGAAAACGCGAGCGAGAAAACACGGATCGCTAGACTCGGGAGACTCGAGTCCCGCGGTACGCACCCCCGGTGCCGGGTTTCCCCTTTGACACCATTTAGATAAAATACGGAGACCCTTCACGACCTCCCGATTACTACACCGCCACGACTCCCTCTCCCCCGTACTCTCACGCTTTCGCTTCTTCTTTTTCTTCTTCTTTTACGTTTTTTTTTTCTCTTCATGGAAAAGTGAGAGTTACCGTCGCATTCCGGCTGAAGCCACCCCTCTGCGCCGGAGAGAGCTCTTCGCACTTTTTTCGCAGTAAAATATCGTAAAAGGACGCCACGGCGGATACACCACCGAAAGGAGCTCGCTCTTTCTCTCTTGGGGTAGTCATCCCCCAAACGACTCTACAAGGCAACCCCATTTCTTACTCGGGAACGTGAGAATTCAACGAGGCTCTTGGCCAAGGTCGTGAGGTTTTTTGTGCACGCTTAAACATCCAGCATACGTCGTGTACGATAGCTATGAAAACTTGACATTACAACGCTCGTGGTAATTGACGCGTATCACCACCCCCCGGGGGGGTAGGGCATGAAATTGACTTTTTTCACATTGAAATTGCGTACCATTATTTTTCATTCAAAAGTTTAAAGGGTAAAACGTATTTTCTAAATTATTATCATCGAGCTAGTGTAACGTTTTGACACGAGGGGGCGGGGTCTTTAAAATTCCGAACGTATATGTCGGTATCGTTCAAAATTGGCTGAATATAAATTCGTGCCCATGAATCTACATCGTGAAAGCCAAGAAGTAATGGAATTCAGCAAAGTTGGGCGACGTGTTCGAACTTATCGTCCTGTTTAATTTAACCGTTGCTTCGAGTTTATACGTCTTCGGGGGGTGAGAAGGAGGGTGGATCACGAAAGCGCCTACTCGATTTTACCAACGGCACGTACGCACCTGTCTACTTGAAAATCTATCACGAACGCGTTTGCGAACGAAGGTACTCGTGCGAAAATCAGCGAGTGCGAGGGTCGAATATGTATAAATACACGAATATTTCAATCCTCATCGCAAAATATGCCGTCTATCCCAAAATGTATGAATTATTCGGATCCGTTGAACAGCACAAGCGTATCGGGCAAAGTATTAAGCACGGATTATGCTCTCACGATGATTCCGGGATATTTCGAAGCGACGAGAGCGAAACCGAGAGGGGGTTGGGGGTTGCAGACGAGAGAACAAAAAGAACAAAAACATATTAAAACTGTCCGGTGGTGAGTAATTCAGCTTTGCCCGAATCCTCGCCAACAAATCCGATCGTATTCGACTAGTTCAGTTTTTCAGCTGGCTCGCGATAACACATTCGCGTTTTGCTCGGCTGGCGAAGGATTATGTAGGGCACATGAGCAGGGAGTAGGGTGGGAGATGGGTTTAACCACTCGAAGTGTAGCTACGGATCGCTTTGTCATTTCTCTCTCTCTCTCTCTCGTGTGCAAACTGAAGTGGTCATTAGAACGTTTTTCCAGAGAATATAGCACATTTCTCTCGTGAGATTTGCCTTTTATCGTTATTAAATAGTGGAATAAACGCAGGGAGCTCGTTTATTCCATATTAAGCATATTTTCGGAGGTCGTTCGTCGATGTTTCTGTTCTCTCGTCGTGACGAATTCGTCAAGGTTGCAACAAGCCCGCGGTTTGAAAAAAAATATAACCCGTCCGATAGAACGAGGCGTTTTCGTTGAGAAATCTTCAATCTCGGCAGGACAACATGAAAGCGGCTCGTTCGGGAGAGCGAAAGCCCTTACCGAATACCGATCCTCCTCCACGAACCTCCGACCTTTGCCTTTGCCTTTCTCGAGAGTCTCGCCGCCGTTGAGTAGGCGCCCAAGAGCCTCGAAAGAGGCCACGCGATTCGGAGAGGGATTCGAGAGATGAGAACTGTACGCTGAAACAGAGAGAAAGAGTGAGGGAGAGAGGGAGGAGGAAGGGAGATTGCCTTAAGAAAACTCGCAATATTTACCCACCGGAAATCAGGCACGACGTAAAAATACAAAATCACCCTAATCATTATTTACCTTGGTTCCCCTGAGCGTTCTGGTGGACGCTTCGAAAGAGGTCCCTCGTCGACGACGACGACGACGACGATGAAGAGAAGAGGGATGGGCAAGATTCTCTCCGTCTCTCTATCCCCACGATTGCTCTCGAAAGAAGTTTTCGACCTCCCCTCCATCCACACACACCCACACACACACATATATGTATATACATATATATAGAAATGTATATAAGCGTGCGCTCTCCAGGCCGGTCGAATTTCTCATTGAGAGGGCTGACGAGGCAGTCAGCTGAAATTCTGTCTCCACCTTCTATGTGGCACTGATTAAAAGCCCGACCGATTCCTATCGAAATCGTGGCGCTCCGCGGCAAAACTATTAATTGCGTTAAACCTTGATCGAACGAACAGCCTTACCTTACATCTCTCTTTCTCCGTCGGTCCCGCACTCGTTACGATCGGAAATGTGTACCAATTGATTTAGTAGCGAGACGACGGAAAAAATAAAACGAGAGAAATCCGACCGACTCCTATCGAGATGCGCAAATTAAAAGCGTCAAAGAGCTCTCGAAGCCGCCGGGATTCCTATGTTTTGAGAAGACGCGGAAGCAATCTCTCTGCCGTTAACGATTATCGAGGAAAGTCGATCAGGGATTGACATACCGAGCGCGACGACGTGAATAATTGGATGTTTTAGTCACTGACAGGATTTCGAAGGAAATCAACGAGATCGAAAATCTCGTCGTTGACCGTTGCTGCGGACTCGTGGATGAAAATGGTTAGAATTGAAAAAAGAAAAACGAATGTATCTCCGAATAAAACGATCGGTATATTTCTACTCCGTGGATTACGTCTAAGAACAAAGTGGCTCGAGTATAAGAGACTATCGAGAGTGAAGGAAGAAAAAAGCAAGCGACGACACGATAGAGAGACGGAAAAGGGAGTGTCGAGTGAGAAATGAAAACGCAATCTGGAAGATCGCGGGTGAAATGGCTCATTGGCCACGCGTTCGCCTAACCACGTTACATCGTTGCGGGATCATTTCTCCGCTAGCCACAGAGGGATAAAACGAGCGGAACCAGTCGGAGACCAAGAAGCAAAAAAACCTGCTGCACCCTTGAACAAACGACAATTTCAGTTGCGCGGTAGAAGAAAGAAAAAGAAAACGGAAAAGAATGGAAGAAAGAAAGAAAGAACGAGATGACGCTGCCACGAGTCTCGCCTAGCTCGCGCAAGTTCTTCGTCCCTTATCGCCACAACGCCATAGGAGCACGCTAGCCTCGGGCTCGGGAAATTGAATGGCACCGGCAAAATTGAAAGGGGAAATTTGACGCATTTCATGGCTTTGGTGTTTTTCCAAACCCCCGAGGACTCCGTTCGAGAACCTCGCCTTTAAGAGCCTTCGTACACGACGAACCGGTACGTACGATAAAGCCATTTATCGATAAGTAGTTACAGGTCGCGTAATCAGTCTAGCAAAAACCAACTCGACCTCGAATACCACCTTCTCCCGCATCGCTGATCCTCTTATAACTTTGTACCCGTATAACTCTCAGGCATCCTGTAACATTGCGGCAGTCTGCCACCGTTAACTGGGGGGGTTGGGGGGTGGAGGCAGTGATGGTGGTGTATAGTTACGGGATAGAAATAAAGCAACGAGGTGGCGCGCGTAAACACTCCCATTGCGGCCAACATTACGATCAGACGGTAATGGCAATAGCATTACCCAGTTATAGCACGGTATCGAAGAAATAAAGCGCGTTATTCTCATCTTTTACAGTATTGGATGTTGCGAGTGGGTAACGGGTGGAGGAGGGGGGGGGGAGGTTAAGATAGTAGGAATAAACGTTACTTCGTTACGGCTCGATCCAATTGGCCAATCAAACGTTTCCTTTTTAAAAGCTTTCTGGTATTACCCCTTGGGTATTACGCGATAAGGAAAGAACGAACCAGCTTCGATGATTCTCCTTAGACGCCCGATAATTGTATTCGATACGATTAGCGATTGCAACATCCCTGGAAACGAAATAAACGAGGCAAAAACCTTGGCTACGAGTGATAAGAATGGAGGGAGGAGAGGGTCGAGATTGAGATAAATCGTTAAAATGCAAAATATCATTTTTCTTTCCAACGTTTAAAATATTTTCTCCTCGGTAGTTCTTGAAGACGAGAGACATCGCAGCAGTGCTACTTCATTGTCTCGGTTATTTCCGCTTTCTCTCTGCTCTGCCAAGCGACGAGTCGCGCTGCTATTAATCACTAATATCGGAGAGTGTGAGTCGAGGCCAAAGAGAAACGGAGAAAAGAGGAGCTAGGGGATGAGAGAGAAAGGGATGGGATTCGTGGGGGGTCGGAGAAACGAACTCGGAGAGTGATCGGGTGTTGTAAAAGGAAGAGGAAGAAGAGTAGCGAAAAGGGAAGTCGTTCGTGCGACTACTAGCGCCCCGCTGGCGTCTAGGCTGCTAACGTCCGGCCCACGTACCCCTCGTATTTTATCGAAATGGGAGTATAATTAGTTGGAATAACGGAGGATAAAACGGCGGGCCATTATGGAAGAGTAAAAGAGAGGGTGTGGGAGAGGAGGGAGGGTTGTGGGTTCTGGGTTCTAGCGATAAATGTAAATCAGGTAGTCGGGGAACCGGCAATAATTTGGGCGAGTTCTCGCTCGTGCAAAAACACACCAGCAGCCCGTCATCCGGCACTATTATCCGGCGAGCACAAGCGTCGGACTAAATTTTTACGCGTGTCGAAGTTCGTACCGGGCAAAATGTGCGAAAAGTACGCGATAAAAAAATGAAAATAAAATAACAATCGTCGTCGTACACGGTACCAGCAGCCCCGGTACTTGGATGAAATCGTAAAATTGTACCTGCATAGTGGTGGTTGTGTGTTATCGAGTCGAGAATTTATTATCTCCCGCTCTGCCACTTTTCCATCTCTCTGTTTAGGAACAATAGGCCAGACTGAAATTATTGCGAGAAGGGTACAACTCGGTTTTGCGTCCATCGTGCGGCGCGAGTGCGAACGGTCCTTGGGTATGGGCCGGAATTCAATGCGGCAATGTGACAAATGCAAAACGAGAAATAAATGTCACAACCAGCGAGAGCGTGAGAGAGTCGAGGAGGGCTCTACTACTCGTAAATGGGGGTAACGTGTAACGTTAACGAGAGTTAAATGTCGTCGCGTCGTTGTCGACGTCGTCGTCTCGTCGTCTCGTCGTCTCTCTCTTTCTCTCTCAGCCCTTGCTGGTTTTTCGCTTTTCGTTCTGTGGCCAAGTGACTTCCTGTCGCAAGGACGCTTTATCGACTCCAACTTCTATTATCCAGCTGGCCACTTTCCGTCGTTATATTTCGGTACATACCGAAGTCATGGGACGAGTGTAGTTCGAGGATGCGAAAATCCGAGGGTCGAAGGGAACAAAACCCTGGCGCGAGCAAAGTCACGACAGGAAGCGCATCTCTGTCCACCTTTCTCCGTCTTTCTCCGACTATCCTTCTATCTACCCTTCTCTTCTTCGTACTAGAGCGCGCGCCATTGTACGAGGCAACAGTTTTAACATTGAAGGGACAGAGAGCGAAGGGTCAGGACGAGAGTGGAGGAAAGAGAAAAGCGATTCTCTCGAATCGCAAAGCACGGACGATTGGCACTCGGCGGGTGGTGACGCGTCCGCCCAGAATAGAGGGAGTTGCCGCAATCATAACTATCGAAAGCAGAAGTTTCGTCCGGCGACCGCCGGCTTTTCCCGCAAACCCCTGCGTGACTTCTGGCTGGAAGAGGAGTCGGAACCTCCAGAAACGGGGTAGGTCGACGATAACTGTAGCAAGTAGCGAGTGAGAAGTGAACGAGCAGCAACGTTCTCTCTCGCAATCATGCCGCTTGTTTTGTCATTTGTATCTCGGCGTAGCAATTTTCGAAGCGTCCGTGTCGCACACGGCTAGTACACCAGGGCTGCTTTCCACCCAGGACAAAAAACAACTCCAACATCCGCCTGTTTCCACTCCCGGCTACGTTCTGCTCTGTATCATTTCACCGCCTTCGCGGCCTCGACGTCGTCGTACAAAACTAGCAGTTCTCGTAGCTTTTGTTGCCTCGCCGGAGCATCTCGGCAAATGAAAAATCCAGCGAAATACTCGTCCCGATCCCGCGTAATACGTGGGAAATGGTTTTCCCCCGGTATGTTCTAGCTTCTCGGTCCTATATGCAGAGTTTGTCGCGAGTTCATTTGCCGCAAGGAGAAGGATGCCAACGTATTGCGATATAATCCAGAGGCAAATCGGGGATGGAACGAAAATTTGCACCAGATATCACATTGGTTTCTTTCGCAAAGTTTCATATGTCGTAGGATTTTAATACAGAAAGATTCGAATATGGTATAAAGAACACGAGTATGAAAAACATCCTCGAGGAAATATCATAAAGGATAAGTACGATTTTATCCAGATTTTCTTTTTTTAATTTCCATCATCCCCAACCCCTCTGGTCCAGCTTTTTCTCTCTGTGTCTTTGTCGAGGAAAAACGTCGAGTCCGGCAAGCGCGTTATGCGCGAACGCGAGTTGCCAACTTCTCTATCTCCGCAACGCGCCACCCTGAATACGCGTACCTATACCGCGACCATAGACACGCACACCGATTTCTCCTTCCCGTCTCGACGACACAAAAGATTCGGTTTATTCACAAGGACCGAGCTACATCCGGCCAGAACCGACGACTTTCCGTTTCGGTTACTGTATATAACGCGCCAAGCTCTTACAGCATGGCCATCGACCGTGCCATCATCGTGGCTACTTTCGCTCCGAATCTTCTTTCAAAGATGAGAAGACGAACAAAAATATATATTCCCGGTATTCTACGACAACGCACTCAATGGAAGCTGGCTCGAGGATTTTTCTCTCCATCTTTTTTTTTCTCTCTTTTCTTTCTTTATTCCTCGGAAAGCCACTTGAAAAATGTATTCATATAAATCAACGATGCCTATTGTGTCGTAGGAAGCGTAGACACTGGTATCCATTAGAGTTACATCCACGGGTATAAGATGCGATCTTGGAATCAATAGTGTTCGGCTGGATGAAAGTCGGGGAGGAACTTATGAGATATACTCGCATAAATATACGTAGCATTCTTGTTTCCTCGTCGTTTTCCGGAAGTAGCTCGACGCCCTAGCGTCGAGACGTCGCCGTTGTCAACGTTAGTTGCCTCGCGACTGCACGACCCGTAGCCACATTTTATGGGCCTAATATAAAGAAACGAGCATGGTCAAACTATCTTCACCAAACGCCGAGACAACATTTTATGAAGCTTTACGTCAGAACGATAACCTAACATAATCTCTTCGTCGTCTTACGACTCTAAAGAAAAACATCCTTCAATTTTTTCCCCCCAAGTTTTCATACTTTTTTTATTCTTTGGCGGTTCTGATATTTGTACGCTCGTAGATTTCTAAATATTTCTAGCCTTCTCTCGTAGACGCCCTTGACTATTGCATAAAGTGCGATCCGTATGGAACGAGAAGTTAGAGGGAAGCAAAGTTGGTACTGCCTTTTTTTTTAGAGAGAAACTAAAACAAAATTCACAGCTCACCTCTTTGAACAAACGAGCACATTTTTTCGCTCGGTAAAAAAGATCGTTTAAACGACGATGGAAATTCAGGGATAACGTTGATGATATCGTTCGCGCATGCAGCAAAGCTGGGCGTTGCATATGAGCGATGAAGATGTGGCACGGTTCAACACCGAGGAGCGTTCCACTAGAGACACGAGAAGTGCGCCCGTCTAGTTTCAAGTAGACTCGAGGTGGTAGGTAAAAAACGCTCGGGGTGAGACGGGACAGTGAACAAACGAGACTATAGTCCGTGAATGAAAAAGCGGAAGGAGATTTCGTTCGAGTAAGTCGCGTTATTATTACTCGGTAAAATTATATAAACGTCAGTTTTTTTCGAGCATTTTAAATAAATCCTCTTGTCCGTCTCTGATGAACTGAAATAAATCACGAGCTGTTTTCCAAAAGCTATTCAGTAATTTCGATCACGCAAATATCGTTATTCAATAATAAATATGACCATGAAATATTTCTTATTCGCGAGCGACGCGGAAATATTTTTTTTGTTTGAAACGTTGTTTTTAATCATCGAAACCCGATCGTACGAAGTGCGATTACTCAATTGGTACTGTTAGCGAATATATGCGGATATAACGCTGGGAGGGACGAGTGTATCACGTATCTTCCCTATCGCCGATGCATACCACGAATATTTATACGTATGTATCTATATGTGTATTGAAAATTGTATTCACGAAGCGTGCATATCGAGACGACGAGTACGCGGTGGGGCGGTGGTTCGAACGCGATACGAGAATTTCGCACAGATTACATCAATCTGCCAACTACTTGCGTCATCAATATCGATGTTATTCATATTTTCCAATCGATGTGCAACCGCGCATATACGCACGTGACGTTGTTTCATTTTATCTGGCGCGGGCAAACGCTGAATTGCTACTGTATCGTCCTACAATAACGGCTATTCAATTATATTAATACTCTTCCCACTTTTTCGTCCAAATCAATCGTATTTCGGATCTTGATCAAGCAGAATTCGTTTGGATCCAGTGCTGCGAAAATTTACGGACTTGTCTCGTCGCTGGAACGGAATTTCGTGCTAACGGTCACTAAGCACACATACGCGTATATATAGTCGAGTTGGGTGAAGAAATGCGGGAATAGGGGTGGTACCTTCGTGTTACCGAACAGTTTAATTTTGTGGTCAGTTAACTTCCTGCGCTCGAACGAGCGGCCAGTTAAATCAGGAAGTCGCAAAGGAGAAGATGACGATGCCGTATAGTCGACCACTCTTAACGTTTATAAACGAGACGTACCGTGGTGTGTCGTCACCTATCCTCGTTCTTTCCCACTTCCGTCGATACGGTATGCGCGGAATGGACGACAGCTCTGGCTCTCTCTCTCTCTCTCTCTCTCTCTCTCTCTCTCTCGCAAAGTAGATACGATCGATGTCGTTGTCGACGTCGAGCAACGAAGCGACGACGATCGTTAGACCCCTCTCTGTCCCTATTGCAGAAGACCCGAGTCACATTTTACACAGTGTAGCAAAACGAGCGTTGATATTGCCAACTCCGTATGCGTGTGTGGGGGTGTATGTAGGGGGTTAAGCCCCCATGCTTCGCACGTTTGTATCGGCACGCGAGAGTAAGATTGACGAGGGATACTATCGCAATTCGCTCTCTCTCTCTCTCTCTCTCTCTCTCTCTCTTCTCTCTCTATGTATATATAGTCGAGAAGGTTTACAGCAGAAAACGAGCCGCGCTCACGCCAATTCTGAATGACCGGCTGACCCGATCCATTTGCAGAAAATATCTTCTATATACATACATATGGGCAACACGTATTTTTCCGAGACGTTAGGAACACTCCGCTGGTCAGCGAATGCCTCGATACCAACCCCTCCTCTTTTCTCGGACCCTGATCTTCGCGGGTGATCGCAGGAAAACTCGTGAGATCCCTGAAGATTCGAGTCGATTCGTGCGCGACGTACCGTGAGCCCTGTACAAACCTACGAAGAATTGGTGCTAGATGAACCGTGCGAGACGCATAAAAAAACGAGGAGGAAGAGAAGGCAAAAAAGGAGGGGGATTGCCGACTCGAGAGAGAGGAAAAGGATGAGAGAAGTTCGCGAGAGAGCGATTCGTCGGGAGGAGAAGAGCAAACGTAAAAGTGTTTTCCATCGATGGTATGCATTTATTCGTGGAGCTACCGCGGAATTAGAGCAAGGGATTGCACGAGTATAGTTCGGCTCTTCACCCTCGCCGGTAGTGGTGGGGGGATGAAGTTCTCGTTCGATCTCGCCGTGCGAAAATCTCTGGCCAAGGCGGTTCTGAATTATTCAATCTTCCATCGATAAAAGCTTCTACTTTGCTTGCGCACCCCCTTGCCACACCTCGGCCTAACACAGCCCCGAAGAAGAGAGATTCGCTCGAATGAAATTCTTCTGGCAAGATTCTAGACGTATTAAATTTCGTATTTTTTCAATTTCATCTCATATAGCTTAACCTGTATTAGCGCTTCGAAATCAAATACAGGTTACAAAGGTAATAACGGAATTCGATTTAAAAAATTTGAACGAAAGCCTGGCAGCGATAAAGCGATGGATAAAGCTCTCGTCTCGATTCGGCCCAACTGACGCCATCTCTGTGACAACGAGTGTACTAGATTCTCAAAAATCACTATAATTATATATACAACCTAAAATTTATGTTTTCGAATAAAATTGGAAAAAAATCCAATCAAATCATCCACGATTGGATGAGCGTATTCGAGAAATTGTAATTGGTCGGTGGTGTTCGTGCTGAAATAATTTAGATAGCAATATACCGTCTGAATTATTCGAATACAACGCCCATGATTCATCATTCGATCTGATAAATCGTCGGTGCTTCGTCTATGGGAGGGTAGGTTTACCGTTGAAACTGTTCAGGCGTAAGCAGATTTGATTACAGACCTAGCGAGTTGTAACCTGCAATGTTGGATAGACGAGAGAGACGCAACGAGGTTCGAGAGAGAAGCACATACAGAGCGTTCTCTCCCGGTGGCGCGGAATATTACGATGAGTGTGGAGGCGGAAAACCTGACTATGGAAAAGCGGAGGTAGGGCACTCTCACTGGTACGTGGTCAGAAGCTGGACAGATTCAATTACAGTTCTACCTCTATATCTCCGTCTCTTTCTCTCTCTCTTCATCTCCTTCGTCGGTTTAATAATGCCTCGCAAGCCAAGTCACGTAGCGAGTGTCGACGTTTGCGGATAATAAAGCGTTATTCTGCTCGGGCAAACTTGTTTTTGAGCAGCTGTAAAACAGGCTCTTGGATGCTCCGCCCTGGCGCGAATGAAAGCCACCACGAGCAGAGCTCGACGATTGCAATCGAAATTAACAGAGCCATCTAACTGGATGAAATCTGAGTTTTTTTCTTTCTTTTTCTTTGTGTAAATGTTGCGCTCGTACCTCGCGTATATTTTGTTGCGAATACAGACAAGCACACACAGGGAATAGAGGGATGCGAGCGAGGGATGAAAAAAAACAGGCACGGAGCGCAGAATCGCGTTCCTCGGGTTTAATCAAGCCGGAATATTCAAAATTCTCTAGTTTTTTCGTTTATTTTACGTTTTGTTCAAACGCGCGTTTGCGAGAATTCGCAGGGATACAACAAAAGAAACGTGAATTCATGTATGCGCGCTGTCTGATGTCTGGTCTGAACAGAGAGGAATGGCAGAAGAGCTCGCCAAAAAGAGTTATGCCACCCTCTCCCCAACTGACAAACTCTCGTTCGAGAATCGCCTTTGGACGAGAGGGATGGCGCGAGCACCGCGAGCTTTTACGGATTTTCCAATTTGCCTCCAGCGGCTCGCGCGTATACACAGTGCTATGGTTCTCGCTGGTCGGCCGTTGCGCGGAACAGCCATCGAGGACTTTCTCCCTCTGTCGTATTTTTTGAACGGCTGCGATCCCGTGAGATCAGGGAGTTGATTAGTGACAGTAACGAAAAGTGATAATTGAAGTCTGGCTCCCGGAGCTGGAATGTTATTTGGCTTTTCTACGGATTCGGAATTTCTATTCCTCGTTTGTCCGAATCACGAACTATTCCCATTTTCCTCTTATTTCCCCCTTTTTTTTAAATACCATTGACCGATTTTTCACAGTTTTCGCGCGATTTTTCACGCGGAATGGAGAATGACCTTGGGAATAAATGGCAACGCTTCGTCTCTCGATGGCGGCTCGATAATGAAGTCTGTACGCCTGTCACCTTTTTCATCATTTCAGCATGGAAACGTATGGTAGCGAATGGGTGAGTATACGAGAACGAGACAAAAACTTTGGGTATTTGTATTACGTGTGTAGAAAAGAGAGGGGCGAGAGGGTACAACGTGTGGTCAGAGGGTGTATCAACCAGTCGCATCTATGCGTGAAAAATGATAGCGATATATCATGGTGTCCCGGTGATTAATCATCGCGGTAGTTTTCGTTTGGCCATGGTAGTTTCGTCGTTTTGCCAACGAGCACCGGGACTACCATGACGAAGAAACGAGGAATCCTCCGAGCGGAAACGTCGCATTCGTCGCTTGGGGTGGAAAAAAACATCTCCGTATCTAGCGTGTACTCCTGCGAGCCACAAAGTTCGCCGTTGCACGGTGACTGCGTCTCTATGGTGAATTTTCGTATCCGACTTCTCACCCTCTTGGACAAAAAAAAGAAACATATTTCTCCATATATCTCGTCAATATCTCGACATTTTTAAGTCGCGTATGATGAATTCTTGATTTACTTAAAAAAAATCGATTCGATGCGAAGGTCGTACCGTATAAAGTGTCGGATGTGTAAATAGGGCGAGAGAGGGAGAGAGAAAGAGGGGAGAGGGTAAAGCGCGATATGTGCAGGACGTCGTTGATATCATTATAAATGAGCCGAGGCCGAGACCGGAGCTTCACTCAATTTGTTTGATATACCCGGACCCGTCGAGCGTCGACGGGGCGAAAAGCCCGCCGAAAAACCATTCTCCATCCTGCTCCCCGCTATGACGAGCGTCACAGACCCTCCTCTCTCCCTGTCGTCATATCCCATCCGGCACGGTTCTCCACTTTGTCATTGTAATACTTTCCGGTGAAGAAGTGAGGATCACGAGGAGAAAAAAGAACGTCAAAACGACGACAGGGATCGTAAAGATTTCACGAAATCTCGCTAGCGTGAAAATCTGAAGGCGCGAAGAAAAATAGTTCCTAAATACTACCAACGGAAATATTTATCCTACCAGAAAAAAACAAAAACTGTGAAAACCACGAATGTTCGCTCTCGACGAAAAAGCCAAAATAAATGAAAAGCGTTGCCCGCGATCCAAAACTCGCGTTTCGTGGTTTGCGTTTTATCGGACGACGAGATCGTGATATAAGCTCGCGATTTCGAGCGATAAGCCGAGTGTGGCGTCCACGAGTCCGGCCACTAGTCGACCCTCGACGTTTACTATCGAGTCTACACACAAACTGACACACGTAAGCTCGTGACGTACACTCCGCGCCAGTAGTACGAGCGGCCACTTGCTGTTCTCTCTGTTGGTTCGATCGCGTGTGTCCCGGACCTCGGTGGTATACGTACCCACAGACAGAAAACGCACGCGGCAAGCACAAGGCACGTGAAACCAGTGGGTCTCGGTAGACTCAAACATGTTATGTATAGAAAACGTACACAACACGCACAGACACGCATCCATACACATACAGAGTCGTCGGGGGGTTCGCGTAACACGAAATGAATGATGATTCATGTGGCACGCGAGCGATTTTACGTCGTGTTCCCGTATTCTTTAGCGGCGTAGCACGCGCGTTCCGGAGTCCTTTGGACAAAAGGGAGTCCGGACTGAGACGATTGCAAGGGTGCTGGTTGTGCGATGTACACACGGGAATACGTGTTTGTATCTACGTATGGGTAATGTGTGGAGGTAATTGGGGAATAATATACCGTCATTTGGTATTCGTGCAACCGGAAAGGCGACCGGGGGTACGCGGTCCAATCGATACGCGCACGGTCGCGTCTCTCGCACTTTGCCTCGGTTATAAACGAGGCAACCCTCTATCTACCAGTCGATAAGCGTTGTATCGGGGTGAAATTAGAATTTAGCTCTGTAGAACAGAAGCTACTCTGCTAGAGCTGGCACAGCTTCGGCTGCGACCGACCATCGTTGCTTTATTTATGTAGCACACACCCACTGCACACGCGTCTCGCACCCTGTGCAACCCCCTTGGCGAATCGAAAATACACAGGAGGTGGTTCATCGCGCTGCGGTTCTGGAATCAATTTGATCAATTATACAATTGTTCGAAATTGCGAAAGAAAGAAAGAACGGGATGAATATTTGGTGGATAACTTGCACTCGAGACGAAATGAGTCGTTGGAAAATTTATTCCTACTGAATTCTGAATACAATCGAGGAAGATTATTGGTTCCGGCGGATAAGTTAGAAGTTATAATTACGCTCCATTCGCGTTAAGTGAAAATTATTATCGCACCGTGCGCGCGGGTATTCGGTAATCGCGTTTAGTTTTCTCGGTTATATCTCTGGAGTTACTTGTAATATATATATCTCGGATCCCAATCAGTCGGAATGGCTGAATCGTTGAACTGTCCGCGAATATACGGTAAGAAGATCGAGGGAACGAGACGGAGAAATGGCAGAGACGCGGATTTGGATTTTGAGTACGAATCCAGGAGGGATGGTGGCTAGTGCTTCTAGCTGTGAGCACTTAGGATTTTCACCGTGGCCCGATTTCTGCGAGCACTACTGCCAACTGCGGCTGGAAGATACGGCCCGTGGTCTTCCTTAGAAATGAATGAGGCACTTCGTGTGATTAGAGAGAAAGAGACAGGGAGACGTGGGGCTAGATTTAATATTAAGCTCGTCGTATGAACGTCGCATCAACTTCCGTTCGGCAAAATGCAGACCGAAGCAAGCGATGGTTAATTGTACGAGTTACACAGTACTAAAGCAATTTCTACGTGCGATAGACATTGGTCACAAAACTATGGTCATGAAAAGGAAAATAAATTATCAAAGTCTCTCGGGAGACTTTGAGTAGTGGACGTTGGCGAACGACGGGTCTCCCATTGATCGCGATAGCGGATCACTTCGTCCCGTATAAATACGTTTCTCGCATTTCCAGTGGGCAAAAGTTGATGCGAGAGAGAGGGAGAAAGTGAGAGAGCCTGATAGCGGTAATAGCCAAGCCACGATCCGTTTCAGTTGCCGTGCGAGGGAAAAACCAATTATACGCACGAGCCTAGCCCCGACGTAGCTCTTATTAGTTCGCAAACATAATTATACAGGCTCATGATATACGTTTCGATGAGTGCCGCCCCGTATAATTGGAAAGGTTCATGCCAACCGGTACCGTTTCGTGCGACACGAAATCATATGTTTCTACGTTCGTTGAAGAATCGAGCTCTAATACACCGTACGAAATTGATGTAAGACAGAGGACGAGGAGGAGGGTGGCTTTTCCAACAAGGCCAGAAGGGGATGAAACGAGATCGGTGGAATATCATTCGTTACAAGGTGTAACCGACGAAGCTTCGCGGGAGGAACGTAAATTATTATCTCGAAGCTTCTCTCGAGACGGGGAGAAGAGAAAGAGAGAGGGTGAGGAGATCTGTCGAACTTACGTAAGCCTCGCGGCATGAAGGAAACCGAGAGTCTTAATAATGATTGGCCAAGCTCAGGCTCGCTCTCGGTGTCAGTCGACTCACGTGCTAAACTTTATTGGAATTGGATCCGTAATCTCGGTACATTTCCCCAGATGCGGCGCAGCGAGCTAGTACGGGTGAACCACGCGAAGATCATCGCCGCCGCGTAGCCTTCGTCTCTCGTATCACGCGGAGAAAGAGAGAGAGAGAGAGGGCTGTTCTCGTAGTCCAGGGACAAAAGGGAATTGAGGGAGCACGATCCTAATCTGACAGTAAGGGAGAGAGAGGGAGGAGGGGGTGTACCCCGATGTCTTCCTCAACGTATCCAAGAATTTTCCCCTCATTTCCCGTGAGAACGAGATTCTCTTTGGAGTTTGAGTTGTCACGTGTCGTTTACATCGCATTATCGAGAAACATATCGCGATTACACGGGCGTAACTGTATACCGAAGCCGGTGAACGTTATTGTTATCGCGCTCTATTTCGTTGACGACGTTTATATTTCCATCAACATTTTTTCTGGTTGTAAATTGTTCGAACTTTGCCAAGGTACCTGTCAAAATACTAATGACAGATGACCCTTTAATGATAAATGCGATACGATCGGGCGATTCGTATACACCCCGGCATCGTCGTGATTTTGATTTCTCGCGATTCGCAACATACAATTACCTCGATTTCAAGGTGGAACTCACGACGGCGAATATCACACGCAATTGCCATGCAAACACGTTACCCGAAATACCGAGATACACACGTAGGTGAAACACGGTTGGACTCTCGTCGGGTGCTTAATCGGGATTTCGTACGGGTAAATTGCGAGGAGCAATTACCGAAGCGGCCCTGTAATCCCTCGTGCGATTGTGCTCATGGACGAGGCGAGACGAGGGTGTGGGTTTCGCAAGAGAAGGAGTGGGAGTTAGTTTTGGCAGATGGGGGTAGTAAAGCTGACCCCACGACCCTCGATGTTCTACTTAGTTTACTGAGAGGGGCGAGAGGAGTAGGAGGGGCGAAGTTGAAAGTGTACGAGGGTGAGAAAGAAACCGGCACACGGCACCCTTCTTGATCCAACCCTCGCGTGTCACGTGCACACCACAGGACACGCGTACCGGGCCGTGCGGCTTACGGTTACTTATACAGGACAGACGCACCAAGAACACACGAAGAAAAAAGAAAGCGCGAGAGAAAGAAAACCGTAGACTCGGCTTCAATTTGTCGGCGAAGATGAGACGAGTGGCGTAAAAGTGGAAGTATAGAGAGCAAGCCGTCGGGAAAATCAGGCGGAGAATGAAGCGGGTGCAAAAAGAAAAAGAAGATGAGTACACGATGTAGGGAGGATTAGAGTCGAGACTGTGAATATAGATATACTTACGTGTAGAATTTGGGTTTAAACGCGCGAAAGTGGAGCTGCCGCCATGGTGAGTGTATGCGAAAGGCAGCAAAGCGCAAAATGCTTCTAGTTTCGGAGGATAGAAGTGAAAATAGGGGGTGGGAGTGACAAGAGAGCGAAGGATACACGCGCGTGTCGTGTATACCTGCTAAACTCCATTTTGGCGTTTATGAGGGTCGTGTCGTGGAGGCGTCAAAGGGGATTTCAAGGCGGAGAGAAAATACCAGGCTGAGAGAGAGAGAGAGAGACAGAGAGAGCGAAGGATTGAAGGATGTGGGGGTAGGAGAGAGAAGCATTGGGCTGAATCAAGCGAGTGTGTGTATTTGTGGGAAGTACACGAGGCGAAAGGAGCGAGTTTCGTGAAGTATCGCGTCATAGAGGAGAACAGACGAGTAAGAGGGAGAGAGAGGTAAGAGGGTGAGGGGGTTGACGGTGCGTGAAGAAACGACAAGTTTGCCGGAAATTAGGGCTCGAACTCCTCGAGGGCGAGGGATATGAAAGAGAGGGCTGGTACTCGACGTCGCTCTCGTATATCGAGAGCCGGTCGAACACGTCTTTTCGCGTTTATCCCAGACACGTTAATATACCGAGTCACTTTGGTTTAGATAGGAAACAAGATTTAGAATTTAGAAAACCCCCTTTCCTCTTTTCATCGTATTTTGGTCCTTTTTCCTATTTATTTCCCACGCTCGTCTTATTTCGCTTTGGAATGCGCCCATCGAGCTTCCAATTGCAATGGGACAATGCGCGGTAAAGGACAGTGACTTCGGCTGTGTCTTTGTCGAAGCCGACGCCAAAGCCTCTCTGCTGCGGAGAGAGCACTCGCGCGCACGGTTCTTGCTGGTTTCAGCCGCTTGATACGCAATAACGAGGGAAAGCCAGAACTGCTTCTAGTATTATATGCCGTACATCGTTCTATCTATCTATCTATCCATCTATATATGTATATATACGTGTGGAGGCAAGCGGTGTATTTTCCGCGAGAAGGCCAAAGCCCGGGCAAGAGGCAACGGCAGAAGCGTACCAGATGCGCGCTGCGGTAATAAACGATGCACTGTGCGGAGCTTAGGCGGAGCTTTATGAGATCCTGGCTATGATTAATAATTCCGTCCCTCGTGCGGCGCAATAGCGTGTACACTCCGGCAACACGGAGGTACACTCGGGGTATAAAGACTGCGCCGGTTGCTCTGGGAGAGGGGATGTGCCCGCTGTGAAATAGTCTCTTTCTCTCTTCTACCAGCTGGATCTCGTTCCTTCCAGCGATCTTTTCATCCCTCTTCTCCAGGCCCTGCCAACGGTACTCGCGCAGCTCTATTTGCATCAGCTTTCCACGGCTCAAGCGGAGACTCGTTAGAGCCTCCGCGTACCTCTCATCCGTACTTTAACGAAAATCTCGACGACAGTCGGGAAAATGCGAATTTCACTTGGTTTCCGCATACGTGATACTATGCGAGGAGAATACCTTAAGAAGAGTACACTCTTCTCAGGATTCTCATTTTCCATCTATCGCTTTCGCGTCTTTGACTATCAACGTCTTTCCACCGACCAATCTAATGTTTTCTATGTCATCAAAGGATTTCATTCGGTTCTGCTCCATATCCGTTTCAGAAGGGATATTAATTTCGCAATCTTTTGAGAACTCAATCGTCCGCCTACTCTTCGTTTTTCCTATATACTGTGAGAACTTGTCTTTCTCGCAAGGACCCGTCGCCTTCCGTGGCAAAATCGACAGGCTTGGTCCATGTCACACGTTGCTGTCGATTGATCTTAAGCTCGATGTCCCTCGATCGATCTAACGTTATCCTTCGGTATTATCAACAGTCCATTACGGTGGCGATTGTCGTTGGTAACTGATGCGAGAACACGTAAATCCTCGAGGGACGGGAACAGTGAGTGATGTCTATATAACAAGCTTCGCCTCTTTTTCCCGGTTCCTTATTATCGTGGTTAACCGAGCCATGAAAACGAGATCGCTGTTATTCGTTTGAAAAATTTCAGAGCTAGATTTGTCGAAGAAAGATCCGATAGAAAGACTGTATGAGTTACGGATGAGGTTGAAGAGCTAGGAGGCCCAACCGATGATAAACTATTCCTCAACTACGTGGTGTGTAGAAACAGTGAACTGCGAGCACTCATCGTTGATGAGACACGCGCATCGAAGGTCTCCCTGTTTTTTCGGATGTTGGATATTTATCGCATTCGCATGTGTCCGAGTTTTTGAAAACTTGCGCGGTCGAGCAAAGCTCGCGAAGGGCGCAAACCATGCGCTAACCCGGGTGCGGTCAGTGCACCGGACTGTCGGAAAAAGTAACATCCCTAGTGGCCAGGAGAATGTTCTCGCCAGCCAGACAACCGATTCGTTGAAGTTGTTGGGCAGTTGGTATAAAATATATACAACAGTACTCGTATGGATTCTTGCATGGGGTACGAGGGGGTTGAAACAGTTCTGTCAGTGACAGCGCTCTCTCTTTCTCTCTGTCTCTGATGGATTGGCTCTCCCCCGCACCTTGATTCCCCTCGTTCTCATAGCCCATCTCCTCTCGCACCGAAATCCCGCGGGTTAGAACACTCTCTTTTACAGCCCCCCCTTTCCTCTCCAACCCGCGCGTGCCCTTTCCCTAAACTGTGTACGGTGGCCTCGAGGGCTTCGTATAACTATCGAAGCAACCCAAGTTCGAACTCTCGAAACTCTAAACTGTAGCCATCCCCTATTTCATCCACTGTAGTATATACCTACCCCCATAAACTATAGGAGAGACGAAGGAAAAACCCAAAGGAGTCTTGCTTTTCGAGAAAAGACTTTTCGATCTTTCGATTTGACGTTTTATTTTTTTCTGGTCTCACCTATATGGAAAAATCGATAAGGATTGTTCATGATTATTGACGCAGACTCGAGATGGAACGGTACGAAGCCGAGGGTTCTCTTCAGCCTCGAGAAATTGAAACGAAAATTTCTGCGAGATGGAGATACCGATCGAAGAAATATTCTTCGAGCAGGTAAAATATACATACAGATAAGGCAACAAGACGTGCAAAGAGAGATATACGTTTCTGTACTCACTCGATGTTGCGATGTGTCGATAAATCGTGGAAGAGTCTTATCCCATTTTCCATCCGTGAGAGAAACGATACGATCATGCCTCCTGTACCTATATCGTGTTCAATATTCCTATATAATATTCGTATAATATTTATAACCTTGCGAAAGGCTAAGTTTGCGTTTCCACACAAATATAAAAAGAAAAGTTTATTAAATATTAGTTCAAAACCACGATAAATTATTACTTATACCACGATTCATATTTTACCCCATTGTCGTTTTTTTCACGAGAGCCTCGCCGAACCGCAGGAAAAAAAACTGGCGCGACTATCAGTTTTAGTTGAAAATAATAATCTTCCAACCGCCCGAACGGGACGGTGCGGCGTTAACTCGCGAATTACGTATGGGGTAAAAAACACGCAAGAGTGTGCCGCAGGGGTTGGAAAGAGAACAGAGAGCACTCGGTAGTCGATGGTTAAGCGCAGCGTGCAAAAGCATCGCGGGCTGAGCCACGCGGCTGCGGTTGGTACATAAACCCCGCCGAGTCTCGGGACCAAGACAGTTGCCGGTGTATTATCCTCCGGGGCGAAATTGGAACGTGAAAATCGCTTCGGCCCAAGCGCCCTCGTGGTATCAGACGTAGGATCAACTTTTAATTAAAGCGACGAGCGGATCACCGCCCGAGGGTGAGGGAGAGAGGTGGGAGAAGGGGGATGGGTAGAAGGCTTAAGATATGTATTTTATGCTTCAACACCATTTTCCACGCGTTGAACAACTTTACCGCAACGCGAACGAGGAGGGTGAGAAGCGAGTGAAAGGCACCACTCGAGTTAGCTATCCCGTGCAGGCCTACCTACCCCCAAGCTGAATTCTTCAGACAGGCCTTCTCTTTTACGTATCGCGGGCAACTATTTTCTCCAAACATTTTCTCCGATCTACCTAGGTATACGTAGTCGAACGTCTATAGATATTATTTCAACGATGCTAAAGCTTCGGGCGAGACTTCGATTCTCTTTCGTGCAAAGTCGCTGCCGTCTCTCGCAACTCCCAGTCTGGATACGCGCGGCGCTCCTTTACAGCTCCCCGATTCTTCAATCTCGCACGGCTGTAAAAGCTACAGATTTTACGAGAAGTCGGGGGGCGATCGGTGCGTTCGTGCGCGAATATACACGCAGCTACTACTCGAGCTCCAGCGCGTCTATATACATTCACGT
The DNA here is from genome assembly GCA_946811545.1 of Netelia fuscicornis. NCBI lineage: Eukaryota > Metazoa > Arthropoda > Insecta > Hymenoptera > Ichneumonidae > Netelia > Netelia fuscicornis. The sequence goes on from OX328015.1 coordinate 1,805,293, forward strand.
TTATGTATAGGTTATAGGGGGGATGGTCCTAAGACTGTGCAAAATTTTCTTCGATTTCGTCCGGATTGCTTCTACCGTTCATATACACGCTCGTGGGACGAAATACGCCGCGTCGAGACGGACTAAAAGACGCGTGCAGCTGACGCTCGCCTATAAAACGACGAGTGATCCGGAATATTTTTTTTTATTGGCAATAACGACGGCAGAACTGAAGAAACGGAATGGTAGAAATTGATCGGATCTTCGAGTTGTTCTATCTGAGATGTGTACAGGGATTTTTTTTGTCTCGATTAATTGATAAAGTATTGTTTGAAAAAACACACATACACGACATATCTACTTTGGGAAATAAAACGCGATGGCAAGAGGTTAATAAAACGTCGCGTAGGATATTTCTGCGAGAAATTTACGAGCTTTTCAACAGGTACAACGAAACGATTCGAGTTCCCTGTTACGGAGACTGCGTACAGCCTACGATTCATCGAACACACACGTGAAGGGGGGCTTTGCTTCGGTACATGGAGGGATGGCCGAGCGAGAATATCGAGGGGGAAACCGTGGGGTGACAAGCGAATCAGCAGAATAGTCGTGATGTAGTCAGAACCCAGTGTTACCACGTATATATGTATACGTATGGTGACGTACAGTAGAGTCGAAGAACGTAGGAAGAGAGGAGCTGGCAAGAGCGAGCGTTGCACCGTGAATTCTCGACGGAGGACATTTTCCAATCTGGCCGTTAGTGTGGCAGGGATTTGTGAACGAGGTAGGAGGAGCAGAAAGAGGTTAGTTCCTATATAACGCGGCCAGATTGAAGGAACCGAACGTGGACGCGCCGCCAATGCTGCGGAGGACGACCAAGAGAGCGAGTGAAAAAGAAAAAAAACGAGAAGGACGCGAAAAGAGGAGAACGAACGGAGAGCGCATTGCCAGACCAGGGGAAATGGGGAATACGATTGTCGGGGCAACGTTCCGGAAGAAAAGTGTCCTACAAAGAGGCGAAGCGAGAGCGAGGGACAGAAAAGAGTGAGAGAGAGAGAGAGAGAGAGAGAGAGCGAGAGCAGGAAGGCGAATGTACGCCTCGCTCACTGAACCTATAGAGTAGAAAATCGTGTCTATAGCAAGAGGAAAGAAACTCGTAGCGAAGGAAAAGGAACAAATAGAAAGAACAAAAAATATATAATGCCCACTCCAAAAAAAAAAAAAGAAAAAAGTTCGCCTACTTATCTTTCGTCAACATCTCGTTCGGTGCGCATCCAGAAATAAAAAAGAAAATATATATTTGCAACTATATTAACGTAAAAAACCTGTCACATTGGACTTTGTTACGAGACAATTAATTTTATTATTTCTGCATGAAATATATTTCGAGAAAATCTTTTTTCAACGTCTTCCTATTCTGCAAAGACGTTTGCTCTATAAAAGGAAAACGAAGGTTGAAAGAGGGTAGCGAGAACCAACACCCTACTGTGTACACACACAAGAATATTCTCACACGTATATGCGTCTTAGGGGTAGTGCGAAAACCGGAGGATGGACATTAGGCAGAGGAGAAAACAGGATTCACGATGAATGGAAAACACATGTAGATGTCTAGCTAGTTGCGTGTGTATGTGTGTGCGTGTGCTAGAGAGAGAGAGAGAGAGAGGCAAACTTCGAAGAAAGGATATGGGGTTGTCGAGGAGGAAGAGAGTGACGAGAAAGAGGGGTTGCGCGTTAGCAAAGTCCGGTGGGTTTCCTCGGCAAACATCCGCACCCCTACCTCAGTCCTTCCCTGGCACGCCGGGCCGGGAACGAACGCCTTGTGTACTATATACACAGAGGACTCTATATGTACACCACCCCTTTTGTATTCGGGGCACACACATCACTCGAGGGTCAGGCACCCTCGAAATAGATCCGTTTTCACGAAATAACACGCGACCTCCTACGGGCGCGCTACGCCACGAAACACACCCGTCAACGTACTCGGCATACCAATGCTCCCAAAAGCTCCTTCTCTCTCGGTTAAATGCCTTACCCTCTTCCCTACGAGACCTTGTATTCCTCGATTTTATAACCACGTATCATTGTATCGCTGTCGTACGTTAAATAGGATTACACAGTACAGAAAACAGACATGGGTGATCCGATATTGTATATTTATAGGATACAATAGAAAAAGCTGGAATTCAATTTTGTTTACCACAGTGAAATGTATACTTTCGTAAAGTTGGATTATGTTTGATCGCAGGTGTATTGACTTTTAACCCGCTAACGAAAGACAATTAATCAGAAATGATCTAATGTAATTTCCATGGTACGTGGAATTGAAACTCGAAGTAGAATCGCAGTGAAAAAACGAGTAAGTTGGATGGATGAGAAAAGTGAGAGGGAGGAAAAAAGGGTGAAAAAAGTTCTCATCGTTGATCAGCGGCAAAGCTTCATCGGTTCAACGCATTTGTTCAAACTTTTTCTACAAATAAATATCTCGTACTTTCGTTGGAATTGTTTGTTTTGCTGATTCTATTGGCCGCTACGACTAGATTGTACGCCAAAAGTTATGTGCAACTTCTTTAAAATCAAAGTAGTCGTAACGACGATGAAGGCGAGCGAATGACGCGCTGCCACGCGGTGGCGTCCCGCAGCTCATCGCCGCTCGGCGGGCGCGACGTGAGCGGCCTTATCGACGCGCGGAAAGAGAGAATGAACGTTTTTACCGTTCATCAGTAGGAAAACCTCGGCGACGAGTTCGCCCAGCCATTGGCTCAAATTTTTGTTCTCGCAATATCAACTCGTCTCTCCGGGAAGATTATCGGTATTTCGCAAAACTAATGCCAGGACGATGAATGCTAATGAAATTCCTTTACTGTTCTTCATTATGCGACTACGACATTCATCAAAGTGTTGTATTCGTCAAAGGTCAGGCGTGAGAGTGAAAGACAATGCGAAGCAGGCACCAGGTTCCTGTCTTCGTCGTCGGAAGCAGCAAAAAAAATGTTCGCTTTTTCATGCTTCCTGGACTTCGCAACAGTTTCTTATACTCCTCGACAGCTTAAATTCTTTTGTAGAATAAAATTGTACTTCACATTCCGCTAAATAGCTGCAATGCAACTATCTTGTCTAATCGTAAAATCAAACTGATCGTCGCGCCTACGGGAAACGATCGCCGCCCGACCTCGCGGTGGCGTCGCGCAACTCGCTACCGCTCTGCCAAATCGATGAGAGTGAATTTACCGACGTACGATACCTCCTCCGTCGGTAAGAACACATTCTCCTCGTCGAGCTCTTACCAGGTGAGTTTACCGACCGCATTATAAAAATCATTGCCAAATAACTGAAATATTATCATAAAACAAATAAAAAATTGTACTATTGCTCCAATTGAAACCTCTTCCTCTTTATTCTGGAAGAGGATTTATCATTTCGAGAAATTATTCTGCTCGTACAAGCGAAAAAAAAAATTCGACGGAAATTAACTGTCAAACATTAACGAGAGAAACTATAAGAAACAATAATGTAGAAAATCGAAGACTGTATGTTTCAACCCCTCACTATTGTTCTCCGTGTAAACGTTTACGAAGTACAACATCGGTCAGCTTCTCGTTCTATATAAAAAAAAAAATCTGCCCCCACCCCTCCCTCGCAATGTCGACGTGATTAATTTTCCGATAAATTCAGCATACGGAGAACGTTGTACGTACGTTATCGAACGTTGTACGGTCGCAGCTACGTGAGGTATAGTACTACAGTACGGGAGTGGAACACCGCTAATCAGAGCGGGTAAACACCTGACGTTGATTGTACTACGTGAGTGGTGTTGGACGAGACTGAAGCAGGGTGAATAGGTACGTCGAGCGCACACAAAGTAGGTATATACGTAATGCCCGCGGAATAAAACAGGGGATGGGTTGTGGCTCGAGACATCGATCGGAACTAGCCAACTTTTGCTCGTTAAAGTCGGAGCCTCGTAGACGCACGGGGTTTTTGCGCACGTGTGTTTATGCGTATCGGAGAGGCTGAGAGGAATATAATCGAATGGATCTTGTGCTTTTATCGAAAGGCAGTAATGTATACAGGAGGGAAGAGGAGCGACACGCACGCGCGAGAAATTCTTGATAGCTCACGTGTTGCTGTGACCCCGATATGACGGAGCCAATTTTATCCAACCCCTCGGCTGCTACCGAAAAGAACATAATTTTCTTTTATTTTTTCGCAACCAACGTGGTAGAACGAAGAGCATCCTTTTCGAGGTGTGTTTTTACCACGCGACAGTTAATCCTCCCATGACGCCCTCGATAAAGGGAAAAACAACAACGACACGTTCCAAGCACACCTGAGTCGGTGGTGAGAAACTTATCGGCACGCGTGCCTGCCACCCTCGGTAGCACGAACATGCACCGTCGATTGTTCCCCGGAAGTGCGGAGCCTGCTTCCAGTCGCTGGAAAACGCGATCGCGTCGCTGCGTTTTTCTCAGCTAGACTTTTGATACGGAAGTCGGACAATAATGTCGCGCGAAAGTGTTATATTTTCTAAAAAAACGTACGAGACTTACCTTTCTCCGCGTGCGGCCTCGTTTGTCCGATTGTAAATCCAATCTTCGTTGAATTTTTTATAGCCGTCCCTTTTCACGTGCTACGTAAACGACCCTCCTACGCATGGGATGTTTATATCTCCGGGCAAAGAAAAAAAAACCCGCGAAAAACTTTTTTTATAAATATGTATAAGTACCAGAGAGGTTTGGGAGACGTTTTATATTCATGCTACGGGGCATATCAACGAGCTAAAGAGAGCGAATGAGTTCGTAGTTGAAAGTTTCCTGGTCAAAACAAGCCCCTCGGAATTAGGCGACATTTGGGGTGGGTTCGGTGGGAATTTCGATCCGGTTCGTGGATGGATACGCTCGGAACTTTAACGGGTCCGTCTATACGAAGGACGATGAAGCTTTGCGAAACCCTTCAACCCCCTACCCCCTTAGCCAGCCCCGAACCAACCCCGACATTCACGAAGCTCTCTCGCTTGTTTTTCAGTTGCACATTTCCATATCGTTCGCAGCGAAAGAGCAGTTCGACCTCTATGGAAATTCGTCTGGCACGCCTCTCACATCGGACGAGCGTCGGCTTCGGGTTAGCTCGTCGATATATTGGCTTCAGTCGAATACTGATCGGGACGCATGGCATTATAAACCTGGAAAAAAAATACCACCAGCCGTCACTCGGCAACCTCCTCCTTTCCCCCTATCGACAGACGCTCGTCCCTCTATACGCGTTAAAAATTCGACGCATAGCCAAAAGCGCGGAACGAGGAATCGAAATGACTTTCGGGCAACGATTTTTTTTCTCGATAAATGTTGAATTTCGGGATTCCATGAATCCTCGATCTATACCAACCGGATCAAATAATGGTTTGGAGTGTAATGGTTGGTTTGGCGTTGGCGACAAATATCAGAGAACATCAGGGACAAACGCGAGTTAACGCGGACACTGTTAACGCTAACGAGAGTTGCGCGGTTACTTTTTCGAGTGTGTTCCAGATCGTCCGTGAGACCACAGGACTATAATCAACGTAGAATTAAGCACGAGACACAGATCGGGGTCACGATCCCGATTAGCCATCGTTAAACAGAACGAGAACACACTTTACGTACGAGTTAACGAGACTTTAGGAGCTCGTTTAGTATTAAAACGGCTACAGGCCAAACATCATCGCTATATACTTGGCTGGTTCTCCTTTATCAAGGGGTGTCAGTGCGAGTACAAATTGCCCCCTTCCCTTCCTCGAACGTCGCTCTCTTTTCGCATTCCGGCGAGAAACTGCTGAGCCAGCGAAAGAAAAAAAAAAAAAAAAACACGTTTATCACTCACTCACCCCTCGTGCTCCCTGTCTCTCACTCTTTCTCTCGTGCCCATTCTCGAGCCTGGCACAAGATCTTTTTACGATTAGCAACGAACTCGCGAACTTGCGTAAAAATACCTTCAAGGCAGTGTGCCGGCGTGTACCGGATAAGCGTTCGGAACACTTGTTCGAGGGTAGCTCGTTCGAAGGGATGAAAATAAAAGCCGCGAGAGCCTCGAGGCCATCAACTGCCAAATACAGAGGTCGTAGTGGAGAAAGAGTGAGGGAAGCCGAGAGAGCAAAACGCCTCGAGCATTGCGTTTATATCCCGGTGTGCGTCTTAGTGGCTATGCCGGGGCATTGCTGCTAATTGAAATCATAATTAATATTCCGCGCCGATCCGTGAGAATACTCGGGAAGAGCCAGCGTGGAATAAGGTCTGAGATATATCTATAGGTGGTATACGATATGTATATATAAAGCGGCGAGCATAGTCGTTTGGGAGTATGCATCCGGTGAAAACGACTTTTCGTGACCGCGAACGTACCCGGAGGTCCCGACGAGAGATCCTCTCGCAGTTCTCCTACCACCTACCCCCTCCTTCGTGAGTGAGAGAGGACTACGAGCACGGAGAGAGAAATCGCCACGTAGCGTGAAATTAAAGCCATTCGTTAGGCTAAGGACATTCCCGAAATGGCGCGTGCTCGCGTGAATAACGCCCTCGCTACCCTCTCTCTCTCTCATCCCCCACGCTACGCTACTCCTACGTACGTGTATACTAGAATATATATAAAAGGGAGAGGGAGAGACTAGCGCGTCTACGTAATTCACTTTTGCATTGCTACGACCATGGCAAAGCGACGGTAGAGAAAAAAAAGCATGGAGGGAGGCAGCGGTGGAAAGAAAAAAAGAACCGAGAACCGGAAAGAAAAGCTTCACGCTCGACGTCGCGTACCTTCCACGGGAGATTCTCGAGTGTCGCGCTAGCTTTTTCACGAAATGTTTCCATCTTGTGGAGTCGACCTGTAATTCGCGAGCGTAAATGCCGTCCTCCCTCCGAGTCATAGAAATTCATCAAAGACACGATGCCCGGCTAGCTCGCGAGGATAAGAGGATAGTCAGTGAAAACGACGATGGTGAGAATGTCGCGCGGTTAAGCGGCGTAATGCGATACGTACGAGACTCTGACGCTCTGACAAATTACCGAGACTCTCGAGAACCGGAGTCGGCTTTACTTCTCTTGTTTTACTTGCAAAAGAAATGGCGAAAAAAGATCATTCCTGGAATGCGATAAAACAAAAAAGGGATGAAAAAGTTCAACCGAGTCCACGGAATTGGATCGGAATAGTCGAACCGATCCTTTCTCTCTCCCTCTCACAAATGTGCGCTTTTCTAAATCCGCGCAGTTGTATTTGTGTAAAACCGCGGTGGTTTCTATCCGCTAGTTGCATCCTGTTTTCTCGCTTTACGTACTGTATATATATATATAGAGAGAGAGAGGGGGAAAGAGAGAAAGGGAGATCACTGGCCACATCGACATACGAGAGGCCGAGCGCTTTACCCCAGTTGACGTGTTTTCAACAATCCTCCTGTGTAACACAGGTGTGTTACAGACTAACCCTTAAACTCGTTTCAGGATTTCGAACCAACATCCATTTCTCTCTCTCCCTCTCACGGACCATACACGATTTCAGGGTGTTGGAAAAATGTTCGAAAATAGCGGCGCAACAGTACAAGGTGGCTTGTGTACAGATCGCATTGCTAGCAACTGGTAAATGTACGCTCTCAACGTGAACCGCGTTGAATCATTCCCATCGCATTGCCTCGCAATATCCAGGGAATTTCTCGTTTAACCAATCCTCCCTCCCTCTACCCTTCCGTGTGTTCAATCCTCGTGCAGTTTCCCGGCCGTCTGCTTTTCGCCGTTGGTCGTCTCGACGGCGGCGGTGGCGATCGTTGATGGGCACTAGCTACCCATTAGCGCTTACCCGAGAGGGTTGGGAGCATTGAGAATACCGACGGGACTATGCCCATCTCCCCTACCCTTCTCCTCAGATGTAGATATTCAGGAATAAATTTAAAGCCCTCAACCCCTCGTGCTCCACTCATCCGCCGAATCAATCAGCTCTCATTACACACAGACACATACGCACACGCAACTACGCAAACTTGTGCAACGTAACCCCGATCAATAATATCATACAGATACTCGTTTTGGCAATGCGCCCTTGTTCCATTTTGTACGATAGCTCGGTAGAGGGTGGATGCGGGGGTGGTTTTTCCATTTTTTTCTCCACTCTCCTCCTTTTTTCGGAATAACCGAAAAATGCAAAGAAGCAAAAGAGCAAAGCGGTGCGCACACGAAACGAATTGTACAGTCTCGCTCTCTCGCTCTCCCCTTGCTCACCCTCCTCGCCCAAGGTTAGTTGTGTTAACGGCAAGCACCGCAGCATTGTGCCGCAAGGTCCATTGTGAATTCGAAATAAAAAGCTAATGGAAAAAAATCCACGTTCTCTCTGTTGGTCCCTCGTCGTCCTGTGCTCCGTGGTATAACGCTCGGACTGCTGCAAGACTCGGTCTATACTTTTCAACCCTCTCTCGCTTTCTGTCTCGTTCATCGACCACGAATTTCACCCGTCCGCGCTCTTTCTCTCTTTCGCCCAGTTTCGTTTTCATCGTCCTCTCTCCCGTTTCCGGTGCGTCCCTCTCATTCCTCTCTGTTACTGGAATTTTTTTTCTCGTACTCTCGCCATCCTGTACAGGACTACGTATAGTAGCGTGCAACGCCGAGTCATTGTCCGCATTGTGTCTCTGACGCGGAGTGGATACGAAAAAAATGACGGACGTGTTTACTACGAGACAGCATCGTCAATGTCGCAATTCCATCGAGATACAAATACAGACATCGGTCATTTTCTAATAGTTCGTAAATTATTTAATTCTCTTTTTTTTAATATAAAAAGATAACGAAAAAATTGCTATTTTTTTTCTCCGGACCGTCTCGATACGATTATTTTCTCGATCGTGAGACTACTTCGAAAATTGGAAGAAATTTTCGAACCGCGTACGGGAGAAGAACTCGAACAAATGAAATTAAACGAGCGTTCTCTCCTTCTTTTTTTTTCATTATCTACAACGATATTTTCTCCCCCCCGAACGGGAACGGCGCGAGAAAATTCGATATTCGTTTCACGGGCTAGGCAACGGAAACTTTGTGGGGAAAAGTTTCGCGAGCAGAAGCCGCGAGAATGACGAGCAGAAGAGGGAACGAACGAAGCGAGAGGAGCAAGTGAGCGAGAGGAAGCTGTCGCGTCAAAATAATAATCCTGCTCGACGAGTTGCTACGAATAATAAGTCGATTCATTAATATTGTGCGCACAGTTCGGCCGTGTTGAACTTGGCAAATAGTGAATCGAGTCTATCTTTGTGGTTTTCTGGCGCTTCTCCGTACAATACATATTATGCAGATATCCTTTAGCGCCGGGAAAACCATTATATATATATATATATATATACAAAGAGTGCTTGCACGAGAAAGGGGGAACGCGTTGCGGTATGTAGGTATTATGTCGAGGCGGACAAGGTTGATTATTCGTAGGCTCTGCACGTTTTCGACACGCGGATTTGTTGCCTTGTACTCTCTCTTTCTCTCTCTCGATTCATTTTTTTCTTTCTTGTCCGAAACAACCCCCGTGATGAAAACTTCGTTTCTTTCAACCTCCCACCCTCCTTCTCCCCTACTTCGGCCGGATATATGCTGAAGTGGCTTATAATGAGCTCGATAATTCTAATAAATTTCCATAGAATTACGAATCTCGCGATGGACGTCAGGAAAATGTATCCCACATCGGCCCCTGAATATTAAGCGAACGTTCGCAGAGTCGGGGGTAAAATCTACCCCAGGTGAATTTCACAGCGTTATGGAAATATAATTCTATCCCGAAAGCAACCCCTTCTTTTGATTTTCCATATTTTAATTATGTTTAAAAATATTTTCGTATAAACCGGCCGGTAAAATAAAACAACAATAATAATAATGGTAATAATAAAAAGCATCGAACGTAGAACGTTAACGCGTTTGATGTTTGATGCATTAGTTGCGCGAAACATCACGGGCAAAAGCCACGGGGGAGGCTTTTCGAGTATAAGCTGGATATCCTGTCTCGTCGGAGAGACGTATAACCGGGGTGTACACAATTCTCTCTGCCATGCCCGTAATCTCAGGATCCTCTTTTAACGCTTCGATACATCACGTACGTTCGATATAGCACGTTTGTGCTTAACGGTCATCCTGGCACGTCGCACTGAACGAACAATCCACTCAAATTTACGGTCTTTTCTCTCTTTCTCTCTTTCTCTTTTCCTTGGTCAACTCGAACAACGTTTCGCACAAATCGCTCGTCCGATTTTATCGCGATCTAATTTTTTGTATCTCTCTCTCTCTCTCTCCCTCTCCTTCGACATAGAACAAAAATAAAATAACGCCGCGCTCCAGAGAAAAGCAATGCGCGTTCGAAACGACGACCGAGAATAATTCGCAATAAATTCGTCATTATTATTTATGGTGCGTAACTAAAGGTTTACTCGCGATATATCAACGAGCGGGCTTATCCGGTTGACCTACAGCAACCGCGCGCTACAGGGAGGGAGCAGAGGGCTGATATCTCTGTGCATTGCCCTCTGCGAGAATCGATAAACCGGAGGCCCAACTATCATACACGTCGCGTGTGTGCGATATGTTACGTGCCCAATTTGACACGTAACACGGCGAATAAAATATTCGCGGTACACGCAACGAATTTATATTCAAAGCAAACAGCAATGATACCTCGTGTCTCGGCGATATATTCCTCCCGCAATTTCATATTCTCGTTTATTTCCACCGAGCACAAGACAGCGCTTCAACAAAAAGTTGTTGCATATTTTTCAAAAAAAAAGAAAGAAACTGACTCGCGAAAAAATAATTCGTACTTCAGATTTTAATTTCGTTTAATTCGTAACGAGAGAAAGAGAAAGGGGGAACGAGTCGAGTACGAAGACAATGAGAAAGCTAGTTCATTTACGACGTGGCCAAGAAAAATAAAACGAAGGACAAAGAAAAGAGATAATAACGCTGACAATCTGTCTCTCTCTCGACGTCCGGGCGCAATCGTGTCTCGTTTCTACCGAGATTTTTATCCAGTCGCAGAGCTTTCTCTACCTACCCCTACATATATATATATATGTGTATATTTAGGAATGGAGCAAGCGCAAGAGTTAAGAGAACGGGGGAAATCCCCTCTCAATGAGACCGAACTGAAATCGTCCTTATTAAAGGATAATATTCCGCGAGCTTAATTCACCGACGAAAATCTACCGTGTGCTCTCTCTCTCTCTCTCTCTCTCTCTCTCTCTCTCTCTTTCTCTGTTTCTCTCCTCGAGCTATGGCGGCTTCCCTCGAATAAGAGCCACATAAAGAATTCAGCAATTAATGTCATCGCGAGTAAAAAAATAAAAAACGAAAGCTCGCTATATACGCACGGGGATTCTGATAATGGCAGCGAAGGGTAGGGAGATTGGGGATGAGGTTCGCCAAATGGAAGCTCGGAGGATAAGCCTTGCGAGACCTTCAACGTTTAATACTGTGTTAAAATTCCCTGCCAACGTAATCGTTTACATCTCCTTTTTAGTGCCAGAAACGAGTCGCGAGAGAAAGAAAAAGAAATCGTACGAGAGGGAATTTATCTAATTGTATTATAGTACGGATTTTGCAATTAGTACTCGATGGAAAATTGTCCAGAAAGTCGGAGACGACTGGTAAGGAAAAAAAAATTATCGCGATAAAATTGAGAAAAACAAAAGAAAAAAAAACGTTTCAACGAGGGAAAAAGAAATAGAACCGGTGACGTCTCGATAAAATTTCTGCCCGGATAATCGTAATATTTTGAGAAGCTTCACGACAGGACGGAGCTTTGGAAAATTCGATGCTAGCAGAAAGGGAGAGAAGCGTGTATACTTTCGTTTTCTACTGGCAAGGGTGAGGGGGAGCTCGACGTGGAAATTCCGAGAGACCGAATCCTTTTCGACGCGGAGCTCCTTCGTCGTCTCGTGTACACTGCACCCTTTCTCTATCTCTTTCTTTCTCCCTCTCTCCTCAACCACCCTAGCACACCCTCTCATTTTCTCAAACCCCTCCGTACACTTTGCAAAAAGTTCTCCATCGTCTTTCCACCTTGGCTCTCTTCACGCTCACGCTTATACTCACTTCGTTGGTCCCGATTCTCGACGAGCCTTTAATTTGCAAGCGTGAGCGCTCCGTTTCTACGCTGAAGCGAGAGAAAACAAGAAATAGAGAGTTTGCCCGGCGCCATGTGCCGTCGAGGAAACTCCTTGAGAACGCTGGCAAAAGAGAGACAGAGAGGATGAAAGAGAAAGCGAACGAGAGCTCGAGCCGGGGTTCCCGGTTTTCGAACGCGCGTTTCGCATAAAAAAAAAACAGGAAGAAAATATACAGTGAAAATAAACAGCGCAAGAAAACTGAAGCGTTCATCGATGCGGCAAAAAATGTCTATCTCCTGGCTCTACGGTGCAAAACTCCATTTTCCTTTTTTTTTCCCGTTTCTCTAATTACATTCGTCCATTTCGAAATTTCCCATGATAACGAGGGTGGTGTACAAACTTTTCATCCTGTCCCTTTCTCTCTCTCTCTCTCTCTCTCTCTCTCTCTCTCTCTCTCTCTCTCTCTCTCTCTCTCTCTCTCTCTCTCTCTCTCTCTCTCTCTCTCTCTCAGTATTTACTCGATATCAACTTTACTCAAGCTTCTTCGGGGTAATTTCCGCCGTAGCGTCTTCGCAATGTGCGAAATAGGCGGTTCAATAAAATAAAAAAAAAAATAAAAAATGTAACTACGTGCATAAACGATGGCACGACGTAAACATGTACATCGTAAAAAAGAAAACTACCCTGCGAGTGTATGTAGTAGTTTTATGGGTTTATAATATTTTTCGGGCACGCAATAAAAACGCCCTTCGGACTCGCATAATATACTTGTACTATAATATAATACATTTCAATTTTTCCCACGTGACGTACGAAATGCTGCTACATCGACCGACGGCTAGCAGAATCCCTATTTACTATTATATATACATATATATACAGTATATTGTCGGATCTCTCCCCATTTCATGCGTTATGACCGTCGAATAAAATTCCGCATTTTTCAACCCTCGGAAAAAAAAATCCCCGTTGTCCGTTCTTCGCCGATTTGTCCGGCAGAACGACAACGTGTGTTACGTGGTGCATGAAGCTTTCCGCGAATTCCGCCTCTACCACCCCTCTGCGCGCTACTCATCCGCAGTGCTTTACGTGCCTATTGGACAATTCTTTTCTCACTGGATTCTTCTCCTTCGCACCCCCTCCCTCTCATCCTTAATATGAATTTACGCATGATCGAACGTAGGTACGGGCAGGGCTGTATTTTTTTCATCCCCATTCGTGGACAAAAAGAGAAGACAGGAACGGGCGACGCGCTCGAGGGGGACGTACAATTTTCCGCGGCAAGATGGAAACAATTTGGCTGGACTGAAGCACGAGCCGTGAAAAAAAAAGTTCACCCTCTAACTTTTACGGAAGAGCCGTAAGTCTCGAGGAGACGTGAGACGGAAAAAAAGAAAGCCGACGTCCAGATGGAAAAGATGAATTTTTTTTTGTTTTTCGATTTCTTCTTTATTCTTCCTCCCTTTTTCTTATCCGAATGTCGCGCAATACGCGTGAACCGAGCGCCCTTTACCTACGACCTATCCGCGAAGGGAAAAAATTGACTCCCTATTCCGTTATCAGTAGGGCGCAGACTTTTACTGTGATTTTTGTGCACCCCTCGAAGATCGTACGCGACAGAAAGAGGGGGAAAAAATGGGATTGGAAATATAGCGCGCTCCGCCTTTTCAACAATAATCGTATAATAAAGCGATAATGAGTATTCACTAATCAAAAATAAAAAAAAAAGGAAATGAGACGTCAAAAAAAAATGACGTAAAATAAAATATAAAAAGACGCCTCGCCTCCGCGTTCTCCATGAGAGGGGATGTTAAAAAGAAATCACCATTGGAAAATTAACGATCGCGGTACATTTGTGTCGCCATCAGGTTGATGAGCTAGCGTAAATTCGACTTTGCCCGCGAGAATATATTTCTTGCCTCGGGTACAGGATGCCGCCTCGGCTGTTTCAAGATTATTTTTTTCCCAAGCCGATAATAAAAGGGAAGAAGGCGCGGAAGTCGAGGAGGAAAAGTGCAGGAGTGAGCGAGAGAGAGACAGAGAGAGAGAGAGAGAGAGAGAGAGAGAGAGAGAGAAAAGAGACGAGCGGTATACGGAGAGTGGCGATGGCAGTGAAGCGTGATATTGATACTCTTCCATCTCGCGAGGGGTGACGCGAGAGGGATCGTCGAAAAAGAGGCTGCACAACCCCTCTCGCTCGATCTTTTTTCTCTCTCGTTCCCGCAAAATCAGCTCTATTTTTCCGACGCGATTTCTTTTTTCATCTCTCTCGCTCCCTCGTAGCTAGCCTCGCTGAATGTAAAGCCACCCCCCTCTTACACCCTCTCACTCGCACCCTGACTCCATCGCCCGCCTGCTGGCACACGACGGTGAACGAGCAGGATTTTTACGATAACAGATTAGAGGATCCGGCCTCCCTCTATCTCGACACTTTTTTTTCTCCTCCTCCACCTTCTTCTTCCTCCTCTTCTTCTCTTTTATTCCTTTCTTTACTCATCCTCTTCGCGGGAAACGCGATAAAAACTGGAATCTAATGCATGAGCCACTGCTTTTGAAAGTATATATATATATATACGTACCTTCTCGACGATGAATATTTTTCTCAAATATCGATAAGGTTTAAAAAAAAATCCCTTGAATTATTTAATCTTCGTAATACTTTTCCGACATATAATTAAAAATGATAGTAACTAGGTGTCTTGCATCGATAAATGATGTATCGTATTTCGCAATATAAAGGACAAAGCTGGAGACACGTTATGCAGAATGGAGGTACGCACATATTCCGTCAGTGCTGAGTGCATTGTCAGTAACATTAGTGTAGAACCGTAAAGCTCTCTGTTTTCGCTTCCTACATGAGATGAAACTGAAGTGAGAGTGAGAGGGATGGAGAAAGAAGGAGGATGAGGATAGGGGTAGTGGCGGGTTGAGGAGATGGAGAGGGAAGAATGTTCTCGACTAGTTATAAATTAAATCCAAAGTTTCTGGTGGAAGAGCGACGGGTGGCAACAAGAAATTGCTTCGAAATTCACCAGGAGTAGTGTGCGAAAGTTTCTCGCTACAATTATAGCTATATAAAAGCACACATGTCTATATATCCCGTTTGATGTTGCTATAGCAGCGATGGCAAGTGGAAGGTAGAAACGCCGGAACGCGTCTTATCGCAGTGAAAGTTCGTGGAAAGAGCCGAGGCGAGGATACCGATTATAGCTCGACGATATGAAGTAAAATTTTCCCAAACACGAATCATTTCAACGTAAGACGAGATTAATCCTCCGGATTCGCCTCTCGCGGACTTTCTTCTTCTTCCTCTTCTTCTTCTTCTTCTTTTATTTTCATCCCTCGGAATTTCATTTCTCATTTCGCCAACAATTATCTTATTTCTTGTTTAACCCCGAAGCATCTCTGCCGGAAGAAATCATAAAGCTATTATCTCCGGTACGCGAAAGTGGGAGAGAAAACGAGAATACGCGGGGTAACAATAATAGTCCGCAAAAGAAAATCGTGAAAGAATGAGGAAAGATGCGCTTGTTCGTGGCAGGAGAGAAGAGATGTACGTCTGACGGTGAAACAAATAGAGCGTCGGGTAGGAAGAGCGCGATCTCATTTCCTATCCGAGGTATAGAGAGAGCAGCAACTTGCGCTCTCACACCAGAGAAGAAACCTCGCGTTCCATGCTGGTATACGAGAGGATATGGTCAGGTGGAGAAGGGGGGAGGGACTGAACACAAGGACGTCTTGTCCATATGTGTGTGTGTGTGTGGGTGTGTGTGTGTGAGAGAGAGAGAGAGAGAAGAAAGAGGCCAGCTAGGGATTTCTCTTACGTGTATACGCTTGCGTATATTTCCAACTGATATACGACGGGGCCAACCATACCCTCGGAATGTTATTTACAGTTTCCTGCGTCAGAGCTCCTTCCTACGGGCTTATATACACACGTACGAGATAAGTTAATACACAAGTACGGGTTTTCTTTCGAGCTAATTGCACGTTCTACATTCCCACGTACAGGGGTCCTTCGCGTAATGGGTTGTTTTCCCTCTCTCTCTCTCTCTCTCTCTCTCTCTCATTCCCTCTTTTTCTCACTCCCTCCCTCTTTCACCCTTTCTCTCTCTTTCCGAGTTCAAAATTCCTACCTGGGTCTGCTATTGTTTCTTTTTCAACCCCTCTAACCCCAAACTTCTCGTTGGGTGGAAAATTTTCAATGTTACGTATACGTAGGGGACACGGGCCTTTTCCTTGGGTAGATACAACATGTTTAAAATTTCCACCGCAGATTTCATCAATAAAAGCCCACGTGTTTCAAATTTTTCTTTTAGGTTTTCATGAAGTTTCTGCTATCAATTATTTAAATTCAAGCCGTTGGACACGGTGCGACATGAGTTCTTTTTATTTCCACCGTAAAAATGTTTACAAATTTTGCGAGACACGTTATTTCTTTTTGCGCGAAGGGTGAAATTTTGCGCAAATGAAAACTTTGGAAAATTCACGGTCTTTGACGATACGCGAAGAGGATTTTTGGGGCCATCGTGCGCCCAGCCCCTGTGTATATAGAGCAAGCACAGACAGAGCCACCGGGCTGGAAACTTGGTTTGGAAATGCGCGAACTAGGGTTTGGGGTCGTATTGATCGGCAAGCCGGGGGTTGGAGCGTGGGGTTGGTGGTGGCGACTGAAACAGTAGGCAGCACATCCAGTCGGTGTGCGGGTCGAGAACGTAATATATCTATATACCAACACACATACATATAAATATATATATGTGTGTGTGTGTGGGTGTGTGCGTGTGTGTGTGTGTATGTACGGAGTTGAATTTCGGGGGTTAGCACCATTCTTGACTGGGAAAACCTTTCTCCTCGGGTACACTGCCTAATCCCTTCAGGAGTACCCGCTACATGCGCCCTGAAACTACGAGTTTACATAATACATGCCTAATCCTTCTATTCTTCACTCTCGCTATCAACTCTCATCATCGAATGAATTCTCTACTCAGAATTTCAACTCCTCATTCTCTCTCTCTCTATCTCTCTCCGTGTCTCTCATCTCTCTCTCTCTCTTTTTCTCTGTATCTCAAGTTCGGGAAATATCGACATTCGTGTTATTCCAGCGGTAAAATATCAAGTTTCACTTCCAAATTGGTAACCCAGCACGATAATCCTTTACACCGTCAAAAAATCGGAAGAAAAAATGCCAACAGAACTATACATCTCATTCTCCGACTCGTATTCATGATAATTATTCCAAGCGTATATTTGTTAAAAAAAAAAATTTCACGAAAATTTCATATCCCAAAATTATCGATTCGACACAAAATATCGAGTAATTATGAGTATTAGTGTTAAAATGCGAGGGAGGATTTCACTGGGATTTTTTCCGCTCAACCGAAGCAAAGTAGCGAGGTGAAATTCCAGAGAAAGAATAGAACGAAGAAATGGGGTTGATAGGGGGTGGAGAGAGGTGAGAGTCGCGAGGGTCGAAAGCGTGCGAGAGTCGTAAGGCGAACGACTCGCACCGAGGCGAACGAAGAGTGTGTAACGACGGAGCTACGAATCCTGGGTGAGGAGGTAGGAGTGATGGCGGAGGTGGACGGGGGAGGAAAGGCCTCGGGGAAGATAAGAGAAATTGACAGAGACGAAACGAAGGAGTAGGTGGAAGTGTACGCGCGGTGCTCTCAGCCCTGGCCCATACACCGGCTGAGAGATTACGGGGGTGTGCGCGTTGGGTATATCCGGGGGTGAGTTCAGGGGAGGAATGGAAGATCTCTGAGAGGTAGCGTGATAACGTGCCAATCACAGGAAACTGCTGGAAGTGGAGTAGCTACGCGCTGCGTGCGACCCTCTCCTCTCCCACGCCCTCTCTCTCTCCCTCTCGCTTTTACACTCCCTCCCTTCCACCCTTCCTCTCTCTCACTCTGCGATGGATAAATGTTGTGGCCAAGACCGACGGCGAGCTATACATAGATATATGATACGCGCGTATATGTACAGAGCGGTAAAGCAAGAGAGGTAACGCGTGCACGGCCCCGCCTTATTGGCTGATAACCAATTAATCTGCCAATCTCGCTTAGGATTATCTCATTACGTCATTCTCAGTCTCGGGGGCGAAAATGGAGTGGAAGAAAAACAGCGAGAGCGAAGGAGACGGCCCCTGGCTGCTTATTGCTCGTTATAACTCACGCAATACCGACGTGGAAAGCTTACAGGAAATAACTTGTTTATCGTGAGAACCCAAGAGGGGTATAGTGTGTTTACCAGCCGGATGAAAGTTAGTACCAACGCTTGATCGTAAGAGAGACGGGCTGATTATATGTATATATCGATGAGGTAAAAAAAAACGAAACGAAAAAAAAATAAAGCTCACAGAGAGATTAATTTCTTCGCTGTGCGCGAGCCGAATCGAGGAGTTTTACAAAACATTCGACGTTACGAATGGCGATTGTTTATAAGGTAGGGAAGATTGTAGAAAAGCGAGGGAGAAAAAGAGATAAACATCGTCGGAGATATTATTGTATGTTGAAAATAGCGCGTAAAGCTACAAAGGCGAATATCGAACGATACTTCTCCGAAACTTTTTCCCCTTTTCAGATCGTTACTGCCTGTCCCGACTTTCTTTTCCAATGGAAAGAGAAGATCAAATGTTGAAACAAGGCATAGACGATTTTCTTCTTAAATTATCTTCCGGCTTGTTTTTGAAGTAGATATATGTGCGCGGTCCGTTTCAACAGGACGAATATACGTACAGCTGGTTATACGAGGCAACAGATCGACGCAACATTCAACTTAGCACGTTTCGAACTCTCCCAGACGGAAATAATGTTCGAAATTGAAGCGAACCAATACGGAATAGCAGCGATTATAAGCAGTCGCTACAATATATTTCCGAGCCAAAACGCAACTGGAAGGAATTAATTATTTTCAATGGCAATTACGGTTTCTATTGTTCTTAAGCTTATCACTTTTATATATTTTCTATAGTTCCAAGATAAAAATAGGTAACGCAGAAATGAATCTTCGACGGTAATACGAGATAACAAGACAAAAATAACGATGAAAAAATGTTTCTTATCGCGTAGCAATCCGCTCTTCGTATTTCTCGAGAGGTCAAAAAAAAAGAGGTGATGTACTTGCGCGCAACGGTCGCATTTAATAGTATCGAGTTCTATTGATCAATTACTTATAGATGTTCAATCGCTGGAGGACTGAAGAAGGGAGGAAAAGAAGGAGAGTAAGATAGAGGAAAGAGGAGAAAGAGAAAAAAGAGCGATAAAAGTCCGATGAGAGCTTGTAGTGGACGTCGGTGCTTTTTATTGCGCTTTTAAGATTCGATCCCGGTACGAGACAGGTTGGGACGTAAGAGCGAACGAGTAATTTGGCGACGAGTCGATCTTGCGAAAAGGGCCGACTTCGGTCCCCGGAGAGAAAAGCAAGACGAAAAAGGAGCACCGGAAGTCTTTACGGGCCGGACTTGAAGTCGAGCTTTCGTCAAAGAAAGCGGCTTTAATCCGTCTCCGCGAGCAATTTCTCTCTTCCTCGATTTCCCATAGGTTGGCTCTCTCGAAGCCAATATGACCGAGAGACAGCAAAGGATGTCGCCTTCTTCCTTAATACTTGGAAGAATGATGCTCGTCCAACGGGCAAAAGAGAGCAAAAGGGAACAATTCGGGCCACGGCACACGGAGAAGAAGTTTATGACGTTGGGATAGTTACTTTTACGGAGCTTAGACGGTGGGGAAAAATGGCGGAACGATCGCCGTAGCGAAGGTGTGCTCGGTTCGGTCAGCGCGCACGCTCGATCGCAAGTTCTCTCCCGAGACCCGATAAGGTCGCCCGGTCTCGAGCCTGTATCCTTCATCGTCGAGCAAACGCCCACCTCTCCTACCACACTTTTCTTTTTCTTATGACCATATCCGGTTTGGATGAAAATAAACCGTGTGTACCCGGAGTAAGTGATACTCTTTCATCTTAACGACTGGTACGTGTCAAGCACCTCTATCACCTGGCTTTTTCTCTCGAACGTTCGAACGTGTTGCGAACGTTTTACCGAAGAATTCTGTTCTCTCCTCGTCGTGTCCTCGATTAGTCGTAATAACCGTGGAAAATTGATCGTCGAAATAAATATTAAATCTCGGCTGCGCCAGACGAAGCAACGGAGTTCATGGGGTGGCCATCGCCGTCGGCATTAACATGCATATACACCCCTAGAAAATTGCACTTGTAAGGGGTGGAAAAAAAAGAACTCCTTGGTCGGCCTCGAGAGCTCGAAGTCGGAGCGAGGGGTGTCTGTCTGCGCTGCGGATAACGTCGGAGGACGTTAAAGTGGTGGAGAGACCGGTCTCGAAATGAATATTTAAAACAAACCACAACGGCGACCTCGTCGTCGCTCGAAAGTCGTCGAAGGGAGCTCCGAGTAGCTCCGGTTGGTGGTGGACCGTCGCGCACCCTTCCATACAACGCGACGGGGTGTGGACGGGATGGAGACCTAACTTCGGTCGGTGAACGAAGGAGGGTGCAGTTTCCTGCCTGTGACTCCGATAGGAGACGAAAGGGGACGAGAGTTCTCTCGGAAGAGTCTCTCGAACTCCCGGTCCGCGCAGCATCTTCGACCTTCGCCAAGTTTCTCTTAATCGACGAAGTTCGAGCAGAAGCGCGCGCGGGCTTCCTTCCAAAGGAGACGAAAGAAAGGAGGATCGACGAAGAAAAGAAAAGAGAAAGGAACAAAAAATACACACGCACACATACACGAGACAAGCGATAAAAAGTACGCACGGGGGGAGTAGATGGCGCGCGAAGCGACGACGAGAGAATACCACGAAGAAGCTTCTTGTTCCATCCTTCGCGTGTCTGAACGTCGGAGCGAGCCAACGGAAACTGCGCTCGGCCGTGTACGTAAAGGGATTCTTAAACCTCTTAAAAGCTCGCGTGACCGTCTCGACGCGCGTTGCCTCCCGGGATTAGTTTTAACCCGTCTACGACTCTTACGACGTACGGCTCGTGTTCTATCCTGTACATGTGTGTGTGTGTGTCTGTGTTACTCCAGCTTTATGCGAAACTCTCGTTGAAAACTCCTCCTTGTGTACCCATCGCGATGCGAAAGTTTCACGAAGTTGGAAGAACGAATTGTTATGGCTTATCGAAGCGACGTTGCAGCATCCTTGATACGTACCCCCTTAATATATATATATAAATTAGAACAGCCTCGGAATCGTTACGATCTTCTTACCATTGTTATTACACTTGCATCGAATTATTTATATCGAATATTTCCGTAGATACGAAGCTAGGAGGTGAATGAGATCGTCGTTTCTGAGATTTCATTCCTGTTTCTTTAGCGACAAATCCTCCCTTCTCCAAGTACCCGAGGGTTGAAGAAAAATGTATGAAATTTTTCTTGAATTGTAACGCTTGGGAAATCGAGCTCTCGTTCTGATACAATTATGCACAAAGCGTACATTGTGAATGCATACGTAATGTGCATGGCTCTCAGATACGCGAGAAGAACGAAGAGTCGCTATAACGCTTTTCGTATAAACCGATTTGACTCGTCCGCTTTTACATCGTTGTTCGTGAACATTCACGTACGTACGGGTAATGACGAGCCTCGTTTCGTACGAGAATTAATATAACGTTATCGCGGGCGTAATGAGAGCCTCCTTTATGTTCTTCGAAATGTTCAGAGAACAGAGCCATTTTATGAAAAGGATAGGCCGTCCGCTGGGTGATTACCGTTCGGCATGGCCGCTCTTTTCTCTCTCTCTCTCTCTCTTCTCTCGTTTCTATATTAGCCCTTCTCGTATTGGTAAAAGCATCGAAGATCCTCGAAACGATGGAGATGAGCGTGTATCGTTAACTGCGTTCTATCTCGCCCGAGGATCGCTAAATTGACTCAAAGATCGATGAAAGTAATTGAAAATAACCGAATGACAATTCTATCTCGATAAATTATCGTTACAAAATTTTAGATGAAATTTACTATTGTAATTTAAATATAAATTCCAATAGTAAATTCGTACGTATTCATTGTGAAAACGTACGAAAACTGGAAGAGATTTGAGAATGTCTAATTTCAGGTCGCGTACGAGACGGCAAGAAGCTTTAGTAAAAGGCGTCGTGGATAGAAACGTGTGTTCCGGCACACGTATCGCCATCATTGCCAGACGAAAATAAAATACATAGGTCTCTCCCTCTCGCGCGTGATCGAGATCCTGCGAAAAGCCAGGGAGATTAGAGATAGCGAGGACGAGAGAAGCTGCGGGTAGACGCGTATCCGTGTATATATATGTATATATGCAGGTGTATAGAAGAGCGAGGGGTGGCAGAGAGATGCGAGAGAGGTTTCGGAACGACGATCGAGCCACCCATAGTCCGGGGAGACTGAGAGGCGAGAGGAAAAGAGCCGACAAAAGAGAATGAAAGACGAAAAAAAAAAGAAGAAGCGTAGGGGGGAGGGAAAAAGATGGCGAAGTTCATATATGGCTGCAAATGAGGCCGCAGATGCGCTAGCGGATAAGGGATGATGGGAGTAGTTGGTGAAAAGAGCCGTCGCTCGCATTCAAGAAGCAAAGACGCGAAGAAGTTCTCGTTGCTTCGCTGTGTGGAAGGAAGAGAGCTTACAAGTACGGGCGAGAGAGGAGAATAAAAAGCTCTCCCTTCCTCTCTCTCTCTCTCTCTCGCCCTCTCTTTCGTCTACGGCGAATATCACGAGCACGAGAACGAAGATAGCGCGTGAATACTTCGTGCTTTAAGGTTGCACACGCGAAAGATCGGATCCCTTTCATGCTCTTGGGATCTTTCAGAGCCGCTACTGATACTTCTACTACCATAACCCCGGCTTCTTTCGAACGGATCGCCTAATCGCATCAGGCATGATCGCGGAAAGAGCCGTCTCTGAACTTCGATTAACGTTACTACTTCTCCCAATCCCATCTCTCGACTTTTCTTCCCTCGAAAGATAGTGTATTTACCGTTATATAACAAAACGAAGACTCCTGCGGATCAGGACGATTGTTCGAAATTATTTTCCGACGTTAATTTAAAATATGATAATAATAATTGTTTTTTTTTTCTGGATGAGAATAGTTGATGTCCCGTTGGGTTAAGTTGTTAAATAATACGCCGTTTCTTAATGGACGCGACCACGCTGTCGTACCTTATGCACTTTCAGTCCGTCACTACAGTCCCCTCCCTCTGTCTCTCTCTCTCTCTCTCTCTCTCTCTCACTGCTCCGACATAATATATTCATTTCGGTAATAGCGTCCGTGATCTTCTCTCGGTTGTCGAGCTTCACGGTCTGCATAGAGTTCCTCGAGGGAAGAAGAAACTGGCTGTAGCTCGCCCCATTACGCAAAAGCCCCGACTCTTTTCCCGGAGACGTATAATACTCTTCCATAGACGTGACTATCCAGAGAAAGAGAATGGCGAGAGGGAGATGGGAGGAGGGTTGTTTGAAAGAGAAAGACACACGCACTCTTCGTCTTTTTCTCTCGCGTACACCACGATCGTGTATAAGAATCGTCCGTGCCACGACCCAAGGATTCCCGAGATTTGCCATTTTGGTAATTGAATTCTGGTGCACCAGAAGCAGCCTCGTCCGAGCTCTTCCGTCTCCCGTTCTAGCCCGGGCTAATAGTCGAAGTTAGTCGCGTTTCTATGCAAATTCGATGTGCTTACTAGCATCGGTGGACAAAGGGGTAAGACGAAGGAAGGTGAGAGAGAGAGAGAGAGAGAGAGAGAGAGAGTGAGAGAGAGAGAGAGAGAGAGAGAGAGAGAGAGAGCGAGAGAGGGAGAGAACGTAGGAGAGGTTGAGAAGGGTTTGTGTGAAAAACGAAATGAAGGACGAGAGGGGTAAAACGTTCTAGCACCAACAGCTCCCCGTTGTTTATCTACCGACGAGGTCCTCGGCTGACTCGTAACGCGAGTAGTTAGTGCCCTGTGCTCTTGGCATATAGCTAGCTTACTACTCTCTCTCTCCCTGTCTCTCTCTCTCTCTGCGACGAACGACCAACGTGTGCGGAATAACGATAAGCCTTTAACGGCGAAGAACACAAGAGAGCGTGAGCTATATAGAACCACCCTTCCCGCTATATATTTATGCGTCTAACGTATAACGTGTAGCTGTAACCCAACGTGCAACAGTGCCCAAGCTCTCTTGGTTGTACATTATATCCATCCGCGTTTCTTCGAACGCTTTCCTCTCTTTCTCTCTGTTTCTTTCTCACTCTCTCTTTCTTTACCCCTCCTCCCTCTTCACCCTCCTCCAGGCTCTACGTGATGCACCCCCTCGCGGCAAGCACACCGGTACTAACACGTAAGCAAGCAACGTATAACTTCACGGTGTTTGGTAAGCCGTGCAGAACGTACGAGGAGTTACGACCGCATCGCGGATACCCCTTCCTTTACCTATACGTAACCCTCAACCATCTCCTCGGTTCACCTTAAACCAACCGATACAAGACACCTTATCCCACGTGCGATAGGAGAGAGACAGACCCGAGAGGACTTGCTTACACGTCATCCACCGTTGGCAAGAAAATACACTTCGGGATAGAAGGATTTTTATGAAAAAAAAGGTTCGAAGGTGAGAAATAAAAAGAGGTCCGAAGGTCGTAGAGCAAAAAACGTTTCGTTTTATAATCCCTAAAGCCCGGAGATAAATGAGTCGCAGACAACATCAAAGATTCAATTCGACCGTAACACGATAGCACACTCCCCGCGTCCTCGACGTCCCTGTTTTCGCGGTTGTTCCGTTGCCGAGGCTCTCCCCGGTGTCGTGTCGACACGAAAACGCTGATTCGAGAGAACCTTAGAATACCGTTAGCACGCGGTCGCATTCGAAGGTATAGATAAGTGTAGAGGAAGAAGCACGGGGTCAAACGAAACACCTCGACCCCAACGACCTTTCCCAACGACCTAATTTTTGTATTCCTGGACTTATCCCAATTACACGCACATCTGAAATCATACGTTAACAATTCCATTTCTGTTTTGGAAAAATGTAAAAATGGCGTAAATTAATGTCTTCGCGTTTTCATTAAATCGAGGGAATGCTCTATATTGCCCCGATGTGCCTCTATTTAGCTTCGTTTCGCTCCCTATATCTCTTCGGTCGGAGGGTGACAGTAAGAAACGGCTGAACCCTATCCAAACGAGTAGGGGGTGTCCGCTACCGCTGTTTACACCCAGCTTTATTGCTACCGGCTAATGCGCGTTGCGGGGTGAGTCAGCGATGGTGGTATTAGGACCCCTTCGTGAGGTGCGCCTATCAGTCGTCGCTGATCAGGCCACTAGCCCTTGCTGTGCTAGAAAATAGGGGTTGAGAGGGGTGAGGTGGTGGTGACTGAGGCGAATCGAAGCACCGGTACTTCTAGCTTCGTCGTCCCTCTGTATACCTTCGTTTCACTTCAGCACACTTCGTGGCAAAATCGAAGACTTCAAGAGAGCGCGTGCATCGTCGTGTGTCTCGGAACTCACCCCATTCGTAGCGTGAAGTGTTAAGGCAGACGCTTCGAGTACCATTGTGTGTCCCTTTGGCGAAGGGCGCAAAGCGACACCCATGGAATAACGCGCGACGTATAATTCTGGCCCGGAGGGAGAAAAACGAAAAACAACGACGACATTCGTGCACGCGTGCGGAAGGGCAACACCGGAGTTCGACCCCTCGTGCGAAGTGCATTAATGTGTTTTATCGAACGAAGATACCCTCTCTAGCCTGGGAAGAAAAGGGATTCGTCGAACAAGTCTTCCACGCTTTTTCTTCGCACGATGCTTTCACGCTAATTCCTCGTCGAACAACGCTCTTTCTTTATCTTTCTTTTTTCGGACCAAGTTGAAGAACAAAATGAAAATTCGTTGTAACGCGAATCATACCGACGATCAATCCAATCCATATATTTGATCGAATTTCCCCAGAGGGATAGGGCCACGACTTCCTAATTCGATCCACCGATATTGACATTCCGTTCCACTTGGGTTAACCGGCAAAACCACCTAGTTTCCCTTGCGCGCCAGAGACGTTCTCATCAGTTCGCGGAAGAAGGGTGGGAGTTAGAGCCAGGGGTAGGGGTACGAGTAGAAGGAGAGTGACGCGAAAGATTTGAGGTTAGAGCGAGCGAGAGGACGTGGAGCACGGAGAGTGATAAAGGGAATGATGGTTGAACGCGTATATAAGCACGTTACGCTCAGTTTCACTGCACGTAGCGGCGGATAATCGTTGCGGGCTCTATGTCGGTGCAATTGCTCCCTCCTCGCGTATAACCACGATCGCAACGCTGCTTCCATCCACTAGTTTACCGTCGGTTAAAACGCCTGAAGTGGATCGAGGACACCGAACGAGGATAACGTACGAAACACGTGTCTATGCCTCGATGTATTTACATTCTCGCGCATTAATGCGTCGTCGGAAAATTTGACAGATGAGAATCTCGCGATCGCGATTTTTTCGATTATCGATCAGCACCCCTCCACAAACGGAGAGAGTTGGTTCTGCGACATCTGAAGGGCTAAAGGATGAACTTTTTTGCACCGACGTTAAATTGACAGCAAGCTATCGTAATATAGCGAATACCGTGGCGATTCGTTAGGGGTTTCAACTTTTGTCGAGGGTTGCTGATTTGCTCTCTAATTTTTGTAATTATTTTCTTTTTTTTATCAATGAGATGTAAAATTATTCACGATATAAAAAAATCTGCGATGGTAATAGGAAAAACGATAGAACAAGTAAATAACAAGCGCAATTTTGAGCCATTGAATGTTGAACAGCGTGTACCGAGAGTTTCACCAGTAACGTCGTTTCGTCATGAGGGACGTGTACATTACTACGAACGACTGCATAACCCTTTAGCCGTTTGTTTCGCGCCTCATTTGCGCCATTCAAGTTCACCCTTTCTCCGATTTCAACCTCGGCCTGTTTATCCCTCACCGTCGTCTCCTCAAAGGGATTTTCTTCAAGCTTTACCCCGAAGAGACGAACGACACCAACGTCACGAGCGTCGTTGACGACGCGTTTCGGGCAAACAAACGCGCAACGTAGAGAAAGAGGCGTTTCGCGACCGGGGGATGGTCGAGTAAACAAAACAACCTGCGCATACAACCCCAACCCCGAAAACGCGAGAGACAAGGACAGAGAGAAATTGCGAATGCAAAGGCTTCAAGGAAAAGAAAGGGTTCGGAGCGAGAACAGTCTCTACAGAAGAGAGAAAATGTGCTTTACACAGAAATCTGGCGTGTAGTGTGCTCGTCTTGTAAAAGCCCGGCATTAACCTCGTCACGTACTTCATAATCGTGTGAAAGTTTCGGTCGCTCTCGGGCGGACTTAAACTCCTTCATTGTCACCGATACTTGAAGGCGGTGCTGCGCAAACTCCGCGCACTTGAATCCTGGGAAGGGGGATGAAAGATGAGGAAAATGAAACAAAAAGAAAGAAGCGACGGGGAACACTTGAGAATGAGTTTCCTTTCGCCTTTGAACTCGGGGATGAAACTCCTCGATTTTACTTCGACGGTGTATCTGTGCCGAGGTAGAGCCATTACGAGATAGTAACACGAGACTGGCGAAAAACGGGGGAAGGAATTTCTTTCGCGAAGCGCGTGGGATAGATATGCGAAAATCTACGTGACTTTTGCGAAGAGGAGATAGACGGAGGAGATGAGAGACTGTACTCTGGACAATGGTACCTACCGACGAATCTAATAATAAAGGTTGCAGGAAAGATCCCTTTTGCATGCAAATTCGACATCCGCCCAGGTTCATGCATATATATAGACATACAAGTATTATAGGGGACTGTTTCAACGACGCCCGGGGATGTCTCTCTCCCTCTCCCTTTTTCTTTCTCCTCTTTTTTTTGTCTCGCGATTTTCTCCTCCCTATTCTTTAAGTCGACGAGATACTGTCCTTCGTTCTCGAGCGATGTGCCGTGGCATACACTTGCACCCCTCCCGTCGAATCGGGGGATTCAATTTACCGAGCGATAAAATCCCCCGTTTTTCTAGGCGTCCAACTCGAATAAATAGAAGGGGATGTGGTATATTCGAGCTATCTTTCTCGCTCGCAGCAGCATCCTTCCACTTCCGCTATCCTCTTCTATCCGGCCTTACCCCTGGCGGTAGTTCTCCTTGTTTCACGGCACTTACGCCTCGCTTCGGTCGACTCGACTTTTATTCGTTTTATTTTAAAAAGACGCTTTTGATAAACGCTCAAAGACAAATCCATACAAACTATATTGCTCAGAGATTCGTTTTTTTTCTTTTTACTCGTTGGGTGGAGAAATTATCACTGATACCCGTCATTATTGGATCGAACAGGAGCAAAGGCGAGGTCGACTCGTATATCGGTCAAAAAATAAAGACTCGTGCCACGTGAGATGTAAGAGGGTGAGCCTGCGTTTTATATACATATGCAGGTCGATCTCTGGCATTTTATCCTTGTGTGTGTTACGACAATTCGAAAGATAGGTACACTACGTATAGAAGGAAGAGAGAGTTTGTCTCGCGGTGAACGTTGAAGGGGAGTTAGGGTGAGCGAGAGAGAGGGGGGAAGCACCCCTTGGGATTCGTGGTCGTGGTACAGTGGCCAGCACCGTCGCAACGAGAGCGTACACCAGCGTATATCCGTTCGTACGTGTATGGGTGGCGCGCCGGTATAACGCGGAGGGCGGATCGCGTGTGCTCAGCCTGAATACTGATTCTCGACGGACGCATACATTACCCGCCCTCGCGGATAAAAGACATTTGCATTTTGATGGACCGAGCCCGAGTGCATTTGACGTTTCGTATGCATTTCCCGGCTGCTGCGTGTGTACTACCGCGATGTGCGCGCAAAATTCAAGCCTTCGATTCCACCCCTCCATACCCCACACCCCACTATATCTCAATATACTCGCATTAACGTATACATGTATGTATAACATCGAGGATTTTCCATCCATCCCCGAGCTCTTATTTATCGCCTCGATACATTGGTATTTAACTTCGTCGACGTCCACGCGAGAGCTGTAGATACGCGAGATAATGTTTATCGCGAAGGGAATAAAAACGCATCGGATCGAGCTAGGGGATGGTTGACTAAACGGCTGATTAATAATAGTCGCATTAATGATAATTCGACAATCGTTATGTATTTCGTGTCCTGACAATGGATTTTTCATTCACGACTGACCTTGAAAGGGAGTGAAATTCATTTTGTCCTAAAACGACCTCGTCAATATTTTACCAGGCTGTTTCTATAGGCCATTGGTTCGTAAATATTGTAATTATTGAATGAATATCGAACGAGCGATTGTGAAATAAACGAATAAAAGTTTGATAATTCGTTTCAACACTCACCATTGTCGACTCGTTCTCCCTTCGATCGTTCGTCAAAAATCCTTGAGTTTGTGCTCGTTGAATGTAGATGGCCGGACTGTAACACACTTCCGGTTCTCGTATGGGCTATCACACCACCGCGTACGCGCACAGCCAGAGTACGAGCACTTTTGCCTCTCTGAACGTTCCAAAAATCAACGACGTATTGTACAAAAACGACGCTTCTCTATATCTGTATTTATATCCGCCACTGAGCCACTTGTCACACTCTCACGTGTCAATAACGCAGACGTTTAAGCCACGACAGCTACGAGCCCAGCCTGTTCCCAACGTTGAAATCATTCCTGGAACACAAATGTTTTGCGAACATTGCTTTTAACTTCGATATAACGAGACGATATTTTACTGAAAAACAGTAAATATCGACAGATGTCTGTCTGGGATTTATTTCCCTCTTCATGTTTGAAAGCTTTCGCTTTCTCGTTTCTCCTATCGCGAGTGAACGTTGCGTTTCGCGTACATATATATGGGCGGTTTCGTGTCGCTTCGATCTGTCACGAATCCACCCTCGTGTTCACAAATTTCGTTCCTCGTTCTATCTCGCACAGTCCTTAATAATTTGAAAAATAATAATAAATAAAAGTTTATACTATTTAAAAAAATCGTAATTTTGTAGGGAATGGAGGAAATAATTAAAAATAACTGTACATATTTTCGGAACGATTGGATTTAGAATGAAATTCCCCATATATATACACGTGTACTGTACGAAGGGAAGCGAAGGCGAATCGTTGAAGCT
Organism: Netelia fuscicornis; assembly: GCA_946811545.1. Taxonomy (NCBI): domain Eukaryota; kingdom Metazoa; phylum Arthropoda; class Insecta; order Hymenoptera; family Ichneumonidae; genus Netelia; species Netelia fuscicornis. Next base: position 1,835,456 of record OX328015.1, read on the forward strand.
CATGAGCTTTGGATACCCCGGCGGGCTCGAAATTCGATTTCCTTTTGAGACTTCGCAGACGTCCTATATATCGATTGATCGAGCAAGACGATCCCTCTCCCTCCCTCCCTCGTTTATACCCCTCGGTCTTGGCAAGCTTGAGCGTTTCTCCGAGTGAAGCTCGAACGTTTCGTTCGTTGCCGAGAGGTAACTCGCAGTGCCCGGAGAGGATCACGTCTCATCGTTCGTTGAAAAGCGAGCGAGGATGGATACGAGGCAAAGAGAGTAAAAAAAAAACAAAAATACACATAGCTCGAAACGTTTCGGATGCGAGAAAAATATCCGGTCGCAGGATATTCCACGTGATCGGAAACAATGCAGGTCGTTGATCGTTCGCTCTTTGCCCTCGGCGTAAAACAATTTCAGTTTCACGAAGGGAATGATAAGTTGGAATGCGATAAAGAGAAATACAAGGTCCATCGTAAGATTGAAACGTCATTCGCGAAATCGTTTTTCATTACTTTGAGAAGCTTTGAGTAACGATAAGCAGCGTAGATTCGTAATCGATGTTAGCCCCGAGGCGTTTGATCAAGAATAAGAGCTTAATCTAGAAAGCTCCGATCAAAGGGTGAATTATTTCGGCAATAATGTGCGAAAGGACCATCCCTTTTCCGTATAAAACGTACGTACTCGACACATATATATGTTACGTGTATAACACGGTCACGAAATAATGCCAGAAGAAAACGATTCTCGTTTTCTTCCTGCTTCGCTATGTAATCTTCATCGATAAATCAATACATACCAGGTATATATAGACGAGCCTTGGCTCGTTTAACCGAAGACCTAGAGCGTGGGGGAGGTGAAACAAAGAGAGTGCCAGAGAAAACGGGGATGGATGATAATACTGTTGGAGGCATCCTTCAAGCGAGACACATCACGTGCCATGAATGATAAGCGACGAGAGAGACCCTCTTTACTTCGTTAGTTCGCCGCGAAATCACGACCGTAGCGAGTGGATGGTGTATGTGTGTGTGGGAGAGAAAAGGAGGGAGGAGAGAAGTAGGAAATCCTGTGTGGCTCGAAGGTGCGCCAGGTATGAGCCACGATTGAGGGGCGTTGATTTCCTGTGATTCGGGGATGATGGAGTAGAACGAGAATTACGAGAGTGATAGGAAAAAAAAAAATAGAGAAAAAAAAAGAAGAAAGAAGAGGGAGTAGAGTCGTGAAAGAACGTGAGGTGGGAACATCGTGTCTGCGAGGGTCGTAAAGAAAGCTGAATTCTTGTATATTTACAGCTCTCTTTCTATTTCCACCCTCTGTCGGTCTACCCTTCCTCCCTCCCACACCCCTTCGCCATACAGACAGAAAGATACCACCCTCGCGCTTTCTGTGTCCGTTCTCTTTTACCGTGAGCTCACGGCAAAAGAAGCGACAAGCCGCGTTAATTTAATGAAAAAAAAAGAAGAAGAATGAAGGAGGCGAATGGGAAAAGAAGAAGCGACTGGAAAACGAGAGATCGGAAAGAATATAACCGCGGGAGCGAGAGACTTTCGTGAAAGAATCATCGCTTGACACGATACTTCGTTGTCAGCATCAGTCTCTCTCTCTCTCTATTCCTCTCTCACCCCTTGTCTCCCTCGTTCATTCGTTCGAAACATCTCTATCTCTCTTTCACACGTACCTTGGTCGTTGTCATGGAAGAGAGGATTTTATACTCTCGGTAACGCGCCCATAACTCGAACAAAAAGTAATACTATTAAATGGCTCGTCTCCCTTTCCTCTCATCCCTTCGCTATACACACGTGTCTATCGCTTCTGCCTCGTAACACCCTACGATACGACTACGCGACGTTTTTTCTTCTTTTTTCTTCGTTTTTTTTTCAACGCCCCCACTCCTCTGCGTAGACTAGCACGAAATACTGCGTGCCGGGACTCTATGCGCGTGACAGACAGTTAGGCAGACGGACGACCAGACACGCTCTAGGTGTATAGCACGTAGGTATGTGTGTGGGTGTCTCGGTGCGATAGGGGAGCGAGTGGATCAACGTCTAGGGCTGAAAATAATACTATTTATTATTTATTCACGAGCGTCCTCGATGTAAAATGTGTCACGACGAGTGTCCGTTTTCCCTTCAGCTCGTTCGTCCAACACTCGCCCTTTCACCGAAATATTCACGAAAATAAACGTAAAATTGAAATAAAAAATTTATTTTCAATAGAGCACGCGTTGTGCGTAAGAACGCAATAAAACGTAACGTTACGCGCGTGGAATATTCCGAAGTAGCGAAAAATCGTGATGCGTACCAAGGATCGAGAGAAAAAGGGTTGAGTCGGAGCGTTTTCGTACGAGGGTGAGAGAAGGATAGAGAGAAAGAGAGAAGGGATGATTTTCTCGTTACAATTGGAATAAATACCGACAGTCGAAGCGTCGCGTCGATCGTCCCGCCGATGGGAGACGACAAGAGGGAGGTTTTTGCCGTACACGGTATAGACCCCCCCCGTTACATGCCGCAACACGGGCGTACGTGCCCTAATGTATTCCACGTGTAGTCCGTTCTATCTCGTTCCTCGTGTGTTTTTTTCTCATTTTCTTTCATTTTACCCACGTATATATATGCGACCCATGTATGTGCGATGCACGCAACCCCCTCGTTCAACGCTTTCTCTCCCCGACGTATACCGATACGTGAGCTATACAACGTTTCATCCCCCCACCCACAACGCCCCGCAAAATGTACTCGTACTCTTCGGCCTTGTGCACACTTTAACACACGCCAATCGCTCCGGCTATAAAGGAAGCTTGAAAGGATATTAATGACGTTAATGATGCGGCTCTCGCTTTGTCTCACTCTCTCGTTTTCCTACGAAAGCCGTGGTATGGGTGGGTGGGCTAGGGGAAGGGGATTCATCTATCGTTATGCATACGAGATCGAGTCTACCCGCGGCACCGTCTCTTTTTGACATGAATAAATGAGAATTGAAATATATACTCGGTAATAAATACTCAAACGTGTCTCGTGACTTTATTCATCGCCCTCGGCTTATCGCTTGGGAATTGTTAGGGAAAGAAAAAACAATCCGTCTGCCAGACTCGTATCGAGAATTTATGATTAATATTTATTTATTTATTTACACATATATATGCATATATAAATTAAATGTATTAATTACTATTATATATATATATATATATATATATATATATAATATTAAATTATATTATATTATATAATATTAAATTATATTATATTATATTATATTGTATTATATTATATTATATTATATTATATTATATTATATTATATTATATTATATTATATTATATTATATTATATTATATTATATTATATTATATTATATTATATTATATTATATTATATTATATTATATTATATTATATTATATTATATTATATTATATTATATTATATTATATTATATTATATTATATTATATTATATTATATTATATTATATTATATTATATTATATTATATTATATTATATTATATTATATTATATTATATTATATTATATTATATTATATTATATTATATTATATTATATTATATTATATTATATTATATTATATTATATTATATTGTATTATATTGTATTGTATTATATTATATAATATATATATTATATATATTATTATAATATAATAATATATTATATTATATAAAATACATATAATAATTAATTAATATTATGTATATAAATTAATATATATATCCATACATTTTATTTTTCGTTTTATATCAAAGACATTTTTAGGAATGACAATTAAAGAGAAAACTGACCCCCGAGCCAGACACCCTGCCAGACGATCTCGCGAAATCACGCTCTTTATTCCATCCTCGTGAATCCTTCCTTGATGAACACGATCGTATTAGTGTCGTTCCCATGATTTGTAAAAGTGCGTGCTGCACTTTTACTGCACCTTACACTCTCACCTGCATATACATATGCGCATAAAGAAGTAGCGAGACGCATTATGTATATACTCTTGTCTGATGCTTTCCCGCGCTTTCTGTCTCCCTGGGTTTCTTTCTGTCGGCTTTCCGGTCTCTCGAACCCAACCCCCACTCTATCCTAGCATTATATATATATGAATAAAAACACTACACGAGTCTCCCTTTACATTCGCGCATCGCCCAACCCCTACACTTTTGACAATGCCCCGTCCATCCGTCCGTCTTTCTTTATCGTGTGTACATTCTTTTTCAACTCACTCGCGTGTACCAATCTGACATCGAGCTCTTATACATATATATATATATATATCCACGTAGACGTGTTTTCGCGAAAGTGCACGCGACATTCGCACCTCTTCCCTTTCGGCTTATATCCAAAAAGTTTGTGCGTGAAGGACGAGGGAGGAATATTCCCAGACGTGTGCCAGGGCGTGAAGACCCTGTCGTCTCGTGCATTCTCCACGACGGAAGGAGCGAACAAGGACGAGGTAAAAAAAAAGAATGTAAAAAAGAAAATTCATCCCCCACATCTCCGCTGTCGGGACTCTTTTGTCTTCCACCCCTCTTCACCGTCGTGTATAACCGTATATAGCTATAGATATAAAACCCGCAAGCCCTACGGGGGTTATGGGACTCGGTTCCTCCTCGTTAAAAGTAACGGGTTTTTCGTCCTTTTTATATATTGTCTGAACGTCGTCGTCGTCGTCGCCTCGGCCGAGTTCTTCTGTCGTCCTCCTCTTTCTCGACCCTACATCCTCCAATCTTTTCCCCCAGTTTCTCTCTCCCGCTCTTTCTCCGTCTCTCCTTTTGTTCTCTATTAATTTTCGGCCAACACCGACAGGTGACTCGCCGCAGGGTAATAATAATGGCTTTCGCGAGTTTCTTAAAAAATTAAAGAATGAAACTTTGCTTTTGCACACTGGTTCGTATTACTCGGCTAGTACAACTGAGGGAAAAAAAGAACCCATGAATATTACAGTTATTCGTTTTTTTTTCTTCTCCTTTCGTCCAGTGCACGGTGCTGCATGGAAAATCTCGAGGAATCTGAATTTACGTTCCTCGAGGATTCTCGAGCAGCTTTCATCCCTTGGACGTTAAACTATTCCCTTTATAACGTTACTTTGTAAATTGTACAAGCGACTCGACAGTGTCAATGTAAAGGTGTACGTCGTATCGATCCAATCGCGTTCGTTACTTTGCGAACAATTTATTCTTTCTCTTTGACGCCGAATAAATTCCGCAGCTAGCGATCTGCATCGATTCTTTTTACAATTTTCTTGTAAATAATATTTTTTTTATTTATTTTCTTTACCTCCCAGTGACAATGTTTACTACTCTATTTCTATGTACCCCTCTGTGTCTGCGACACTCTCTTTATTTCTTTGCTATTCCCAATTCAATTAACGATACACCGACGCAATAATAAATGCATCGGATGCAATTAATTCATCGAGTGCAATTATCTCGCAACGGTTTATGACTCGAGACCATCGAGATGCACTCGTAGCCTGGAATGTAAATTTTTGTTCACTAAGGCGAGAGTATCGTTGGTCCGCTCGAGAATAAATGAGGAGACCTTTCTCAAAGATACGTAGTGAACTTTTCTGACTGATTGGGAGAGTCGACGGGACGAAGTGCATAGTTCTTTGGGTCGCGATATTCATTATACAAAGTGACGTGGCTTCGCATCGAGATGGAAAAGAGGACGAAGCGGAGAACTACGATTCCCGGTTGGGCGAAGACATTTTCTCGCTCGACTCGCGTCATCGTGGTCGTATACCACATTCGTCGCGCTTCGAAGAAAGTCACAAACGCAATACTATTTTGTTAAAGCCCCCGCGAGAGGTATATCGCGCCCTTTGCCACTTCCAGCAAGATATACGCCAAGACCCTTCGAGGTCGAGGGTGGATCGCTTCCCTCGTGCGAACATCCTCGTTGTTTTCCATCCCCTTGCCCTTTTACGAAAGAGGACGATATGTTCCGGGAGATAAAGGCGCTGACTGAAAACGTTTTACTAGAACCTTTCGGGTCACCCGTTGTTATGTCCCAGCGTGACGTATGATTTTCATAATCGTCACTCTGTAAGATTGGTTGTACGTTGGAAATAAAATTAAAGATAATAAAAAAAAAACACCCAACAAATATTTTTCTTATTATATTTTTCTGCTCATTGACGAGTCGCGTGTGCGCAAAAGAGGGAGGAATTAATCGAGAGAATCGAGAAAAGGCGCTTATATAGATAGCCAGGAGGGGAGAGTTTCGATAACAAGAAAAGCGCGGAAGTCGTTATAATGAGACGCGCCAGAGAATGAACGACTGGGACAGAGGGACGAATGAATAGTCGAAAGAGTGTTGGTTCCGCATTAGCGTAAGATACATTCACTGCAAGTCGAAGAGTACGTTTGTTACGAAAGCGATCCAAATATCCTATGGTGCGTATTCATCGAGCCAACGAGGAAGCTTTTTCGCGTTCTTCATCGTCGCTGTATCCTCCGCAGCAGACACACACACACACACACACAAATCTAGTCTCTGCGATGGCACAAGGAAGAAAAGACGTGTCCCATTGTCAATCGCTCGCACAATGTAGAATAATGAGTTCCCGGATTCGAGCTATCGAAGAGAGATGAAAAGTGGTTCGAGAAGTCGCACGTTCTGGGGACGTTGCGAACGTCGTTCCGTATCTCGCTCGCGGAATCGCTTTTAGAGAAGCGAATATGATAATGGAATTTATTCTCGGAAAGATACTTCATAATTGGCCATTCAAAGCTTGGATAAATTTTTCACGACGACAAGAGCCGTCCTGGAATGAAAAGGGTTTTAAGGAATTTTGCACCTTTTCACTATTTATGACACTGAAAACTTTTGTAGAAAACTAATCATTCTAAATTGTAATAATTATTTTATAAAATTTTCATTATACGTTAAGATTTTGTTTAAATTGTAACTTGTAAGAAATCATTTATCGCGAAACGTCGTCGACGGCACAATCTCATATACGTATTAATGATCGTCGAGGCAAGGGTACGTGGGGCCAGTTGATGGGAGTAGACTAGAATTACGATGCAGAATCCATCACGAGGGATTAGGCGAGCTCCCTGTCGGCAGAATCTCTATAATGGTTACCCAAGTAACCCCCTCCCTCTCTCTCTCTCTCTCACCCCTATGAGGTAAATGCCAACACCAAAGCAGAGAGACAGAGAGCCCAACGAGCGAGCTCGCTTTACCTAACACGCGACCGTCCCTTAACAACAGTTCAATTAGTTACGGCTTAACGGCCTTCAAGTTTCTCCTTGAATCGTGACTCAAATTGCAGAATCTCGATGATTATGCGATCCTTCTCTCGTATCTCGTACCTACATCAAGCAGCCCACGTGCGTTACCTCGATTGCTACTCGAAGAGACAAAAAATACGTGAAAAATATTCTTTTTTTTCCCCTCGGTTTATTTAATTTACAATTATCCCTTATGATCTCTCCCATTCTCTCGACGAGATTAGTCTCGCACGAGTATAATAAAATCGAGCTAAGAGAAACCGAGGAAATAACGAACGACTCGCGTAAGAGGAAACGAGAAGGGAAAAAAATCTTCGAAGTCTGTTTAAATAGCAATTTTGTTGGCGACAGTAAGCTAGCTGAAGGAGGAAACGAGGGATATAAATATATATTACGAATATAGCGAGCTCTAGAAGCGGGAAAGCGTGTAGCGGGATATTTTATACGCGTGCAGACCTCGGGAAAACGTATCAATCATCTTTGGTGTATCATAGTTGATATAAACATGAAGGAGGAAAGAAAACGAGTTCAGGCTGCGCGACCTCGAGACAGAGGAGGAGGCATAAAAATTCAAGATATCCATTATCATACATCATCGCAATTGCGTATTTTACATTTGTCTGCGTCCATCAGCTCAAAAATTCCATTACCCGATACATACATGTACGAACGAAGGAAAAGGAACTGTCGCAAGAAATGACTGTGCGAGATATCGTGCTCAATGTTCCGTGTCACACCCGTATGACAATCCCGCGAATAAGAAAAAGCACTCTAAATATAGTCGAATAAAAAAAATAGAAACCAATTTTATTTAACGACATTGCAAAAATGGATGTTCAATATTCAACGTTACAAATCTCACAATATTTTCTTTTTGTCACGTTGAGTTAATTTGAATTTCACTAGCGAAAACGCGCCTAACAACGGGAGCGAGTTAAAAACGATGCTTTTTTGAAAAGCGTCTCGATGCTGCGATGAACGAGCGGAAATTATCCCATGCGTGCGTTACAAATGGACATGCGGTGGGCTCGATGTGGTACTCGAAAATTGTCCATAACGCATGAGTGGGGGAGGGGAGGGAAAATATTGAATGAGCGGTGAGTACAACATCGTTGAATGTTTAAACGAGCTTTTGAAGACTTACCCCACATGATAGCAGAGAGAGAGAGAGAGAGGTTGTTGAACACGAAAAGAGAGCAATCCGTACGAGGGACGATCAATTAATTATTCTTTGTGCCGTTCGAGTTTCGCTTTCGGCCACGGTTCGACGCGCGTAAGAGAGCATCGTTTATTAGCAACGTGGAATATGGAGGTTTTGCGCGAGTGGCTTTCAACTTCTCTCTTATATTAACCCTGTCCCATCTCTATGTTCTCTGTGTCCACGCGATCGAGCAAATGCCAGCCAAGAATTATACGCGAATTCATACGTGCGCCACCCTCTTTCCATTTGCGTTGCTCGAGCGCGAGAGACACAAGAAGCTTTTAACAAGTCGTAATAAATTCACGAATCACGAAAATTGGGACTAAGCTCAATCGTTTTTTTTTTTTAATTCAGGTTTACAACGCGATTTTTTTCTTTATTGTAAGTTAAGTGTTAAAAATAAAATTTATTAATTTCGAAGAGAATGGAACGAGCGGTGAATCGTCGAGAAGGTGCGAATGTGTTCGTATGTGTGTGTGCACCGAGAAAAGCAGTGATGCGACTACAACTACGGGGGTGAGAAAGCCCAGGCAGTCTCCAGGCTTATGGAATTCCTCCCACCCCAGTCTCGCGAACTTTTGCGAACGGCGCGGTAACCCTTCGTATAAAACGCGCGGCCACACGGCTTCCTCGTCGACGACGAGGACGAGGGCGTTACGGAGGACACGTTGCGAACGACAAAAAGAGAGAAACGATGAGGGTGAGAGAGAGAGAGAGAAGGAGTGTGTGTGTGTGGGGTAAGGGTGTGCGCGCTCAGCGCTCTCGTAGACCCGGTGTCACGACAGTTAGGTCGTCTACGTGACCCGAGAGTTTCCCCGAACAACCTCCGTTTCTACGGGGAATTACATCCGACGAGGAGAAAAGTATGGGGACTGAACGAACGAGCGAGAGCGCTCACACTCTTTCTCTCTCTCTCTCTTTCTCCAGGCTTCGAGTCACGGGCGAAAAGAGAACAGAGTGGAGTAGAGAAAAAAAACTGTGTTCTCTTACGAGCGACAGACACATACACATCCCTAGAAGCGCGCCAGGGATGAAACCCCGAGAAGACACAGAACCCGCGAAAGTTCCGCCGGAAATTCCCCAGGCAGAACGTGAGGGAAAGGAGGATCGAGGAAGAAAATCTCCCGGAAGGATTTTTCTTTGCGCTTGAAAGTCACCACGACGATCGCACGGCTACTGTGGTCTCTCTCCGAGTTGTCGAACGCCAAACGAAGAAGAGTTTTGTTTCAACCCCCGTTAAGGAATGTTCTTTTTTTATCCCAGGTTTTAATGACTCGATTCATCGAGTCGAGTCTCGTCAATCGGTTCTCGAACACGTTCCATAAAACGACGTCAAGGATGAGTTTTCGCAATAAAATTGTCAATCGTCAACGTATTGTCGACACGGGAGAAAGTTCTACCCTGGTAATAACCGAGCGATATAAACGGAGAGTTGTAAATGCTTGGATTACGAGAAAATGTTGCGGGGCCAGGGGTCGCTATGATATACGAGGTACCTATATCATCGTCCAACACTCGCGGCAGTTGGCTCGAAGAAGGGAAAAGGAAACTACCCCTTTGTAACTTCCAAAGGGATAGACGCTGGATTTCGCTTAGTTCTCGTTGGTAAAAACGTACCAAGGAAAATAGCCATAGGGGTTGTGCATTTCGCCATTGGCAAAAGAAAAAAGAAACGATATTGGACCTGCGAGTATTGGAATTAGGGGTTGATGTATAGCCGAAAGAAGATAGGGGTTCGGATATCTGGCTCGTACAAGCATATGCATACTGATATGACACGCGAGACAAGAGAGCGTGTGTTGAAAAATCGAATCGGATAGAGACAGAGAAAGAGAGAGAGAGAGATATGACGGTTTTCAAGGGAAGAAAAAAGATCGAAGATTTACACGTAGCTAGAACTACGACGACAGAGCGAGTATGAGAGAGGAGGTAGAGGAAAAAGGAGAGAGTGGACGTCAGCGAGAACCCTCATCGTTTCTCTTTACCCGTTGACTTATGGCTTATGGTAATCCCCCCGAGAGCCCCCTCGATTGCTAATGCCCGTCGACTGTTCGGGGGTGGCTGAAAGTAAAATAAAAATTAAAAAAAAACAAACAGAAAAAAACAATATCGTGCAGCACCGGTGGAAGAAAAACAGTCGAGAATTCAATGCACAGCCACCGGTGGCATGTGGTGCACCGCACAGCGGGACAGTAACGAGGAAATATGAAAAAAGGAAAGGACGTTTTTGTCGGTCGGCAAGCAGGGTCGAGTGCGAAAAAAGCTACTTATCGTCCAACGCACGCCACTCAAACGTCAGCCCGTGAAAGAGTCTGTCTCGGTGTACAACAATATGGCACTTGGCCGGCCATTGTAATACGCGAAGAGTATTCTCGACGTGTCGGTCAAGCATAGTGCCATCTGTGATTACGCAATACGAACGTCAAGCGCTACAAATGTTTCTGTTCGTTTTTTTTTTCATTTTACCATCCCCCTTGTAGATTGTTATCGGGACAATTGATGAATCGCGAGTGGCAAGGGATTGGAGTAAGTGAAACCGATGTTATTCTCTTCTTGTATTTCAGCGTCAGATAATATTTATCTACGTGAGATACGTCCGATAAGAAAGTAAAATCACCTTGAACGTTGCTTTTTCTTTGCCTTTTGATAAATGATTTCAACGCGAATATTTATTTGCTCTTTGTCACGACCAACCCTCTCCATAAATAGAGTAAGATATACGCCGTTGCTGGAACGCGGACGTCTTTAGCAGCTTTTAACACGACGATATATCGACCCTCGTCACATTGAGGGGGGGTTAAGGCGCACCGCGTACATTTGTAAGCCGGTCAATCGAAGGGCGCAACGTTGTGCTCGCGAGACTCGAGAACATGACGAAGGGTGGTGGTTAGAAACGTGCGAGAGAGGATTTCGAGTTTGCTCGCTCAACAGCGAATGCTACAGGGGACGAATATCAGGGTGGTTACGTCGTATATCCGCGTTTGCCCGGTTCACTCCCTCAAACTCGAAGAGGTGGGGGATGAAGGTTCACTGGAGCAATATTTTACAATATCAATCATAGCACAGCAATAAACGGATCCTGCGGGGGTTTCGGGTTGCTAAGATACAGAACCGGTTAATGGCACTATTACATCTAAGCCCAGAGGCAACCAGGCAAACTTGCCTCGTGGCTCGAACGCTCAAAGAGAGGGTGAGAGTGAGAGACAGAAAGAGGGGTGGAGGCAGGGGGATGAAACCGACCGGAGAGAACACCAGCAGAAGGGGAGAAGGATGTCGTCGCAACGTGCTACCCAGCTGTGACTTATGACGTATCACGGGGTGTACGAACCCACCTCTGCAACGAGAACCAGCCACTCGGCAGACCAGCAGAAATCCCCTTCGCGAACTTTTCTTCCGGAGTATAACGCTGCACCAACGTCTCTATGTTGCCATTACACTCTCGAGCACCGGCCAGTTTATCATGGTGCATTTCTTCAAGGAGACGCCCTGTTGTCGCATTATTTTTGCATCTTACTATGTCATGTACCTCGCGATAGCCAACTTTATCTTCGAACGTACTGTTCTTCGGGTGAAAATGTAAATGAGAAAAAATAAATTGAAATTTATTATTTTTACCTTCACAGATAAAAAAACAACAATATTTTATCGCACGACCTCAAACCGATGAAATTTAAAATTGAATTTTCTTATTTTTCTATTTGCAATATCCGGACTAGAGAACAAGAGTTTTGTATTGGCTTGCGTTAGTCGAGTTTTACCGAGAAAAATATTGACATTGTACTGCAGCCATATGCGAAAACTTGACGTGTCGAAAAGTCAGTAATACGAGAAAATGTGGGCAGGGGGTATGTCCAAAGTGAATTGCAGATTCCTTTCCTTTTTCTCTCCGAGAGAACGGAATGGTTTCGAGAAGGAGAGAATCGACAGCGGTCCGTGCAAGCGACGTTGAAGAGAAGAACAAGGCCAGGAAACGTTAATTTTTTTTTCCTTTTTTATGTTTTCCATTCCTTTTTTTTGTTTTTTTCCGGACCTCTCGTGCTTTCGCTTCTGGATAATACGCACATCCAGTTGGAAGATTGAATCGCCGTTTATTTTCTTCTCTCTTCGGCGACATGAAAATTAATTACCCAGTTGTCAGGTACAGAAACGCGGTCGAGGTCTCGCGGAGAGTCGGGCCAGTAGAGACCGCGCCCGGTGGTAAAACGTATTCGAAGTGGGTAGTGTGGCCAAAGAGAGTGAGTTAGAGATTCTACTTTTTTTTTCGTTTCATTTTCCTTCTTTCAATGATATATCTCGCTCGCTTTCACTCGCAGTATTTCGCGCGCAAGCGTTTCATCGACATTTAGCGTGTCGCACAGCGGCGATCAATTAAACTCGTGGACGCTCGTGTCGTAAAACAAAATGACCTCCCGTATCATTATAACTGGTAATAAATGAAGAGAATAAAAAACTTTCTAACCACACGACATTAATTAAATCGAATCGAACGAATAAATTATTTTTTCATTATTTGAAAAATCATTCGATTAATCGAAATTTTGTTATCAATGTAACGAAATTTTGATTAATTGAAACATTTATATTTGTATTATTTGAAAAAAGGTTTGATTATTTGAAAAATAATTTATTCGTTCGATTCGATTTAATTAATTATATGTATATATTAATATACATATCCATTGTAATTATAATATTTTTCCTATCGATATATCAATCGAGCATCTCATTTTTTTCTTATCAATATAAGAAATAAAAACGAGAAACAAAAACCAAGCTTTTTATACGTAAAACGAAAGTGACGATTAATGCGATGCCAAAAGTAGATGTAGCTATGGCTCGTAGTGAGCAAACGCCAGGATGCTTTGACGCAAGCCTGGCATGCCCGTTGGGCCGTGTACACTTTGAAGTCCCCCGACTGGTTAAATAGACTCCCGGGCTGAGGCTGCCCCACTGTGTTTTGATTCAAAACACCCTCGAACTGCGTTTAGAAGAGATCATGTGTTTGAGCTACGGAGATTTTCCCGGTCTCCGTTCCTCTCTTCCTTTCTACACACACACACACAGACACACATATAGGTCTGGTCTCGTTATGTATTATTAACTCCGGCAAGCAGGATTTATATGCAAAGTCTGTTAAGCGTGCACTTCATTGTGAGAAGTATTTGTCACGGTTGAGTGTTGATTAAAAAAAATAGTCTCCTCTAAGCTTCTCCATTTTTTCCCTCCATAATTTCGTGCTCCACCGCGATTATTTCCGGCGCCTTCGTACGAATTAAAAATAATTTCTTTTATTTTTTAAATTACGAAATAAAATTCATCTGTGAAAAATATATTTATCTTCGTCGTTTCTTTTATTCGGAATCTCAGAGCTAGAAAGAGAGAGAGAGTGGAATTTGCAGTCGAGCAAAAAACGGCAAACGATCCGTTTCAGCGATGTTCTCTCCCTCGATGGACCTGGGCAATATCGGCAGTAACGAGGGCTTCTAGAAAGGCTACCCACTTCCTTCGCTTCGTGAGAGTGAAGTCGAGAGGAAAAGAGGGAAACGATGCGAGGTAGGAGGGTGGTGGGTAGAGAGAAGGGGTGGTTGGAATTGAGGCACGAATTTTCTGGGACATAAAATCGTGGCGGGGTCAATGGTACGCGTCAGCTCTCGGGCGTATGTCCTGGCTTCAGACATATAGGGGAAAGAGAGAAGACAGCTCGCGAGGGGAGTTCCTCTGCCAGGGGGTAGCGAGAAGCAAGCCCAGCGATTCCTCTCGCTCCGAGAATATCCTCTATATAGGAAAGCAAGGAAACCGAGTAAAGCCAGCCGCAGGTAATACTTCCGCGACCTCGTATATACCAGCGCCCCAACCCCTTTCCACCATTCTTTCGATTTTCTTTTATATTTTTTGCTCCTTCCACCAGCGTCCTTTCTTTCACAGGAAAAGACACTGGTGAAGCAATTCGAACGGAAATCGAAGTCCAGACCTTGATTACCAGCGTGACTAACGAGCCTTCGTTCTCTTTCCGGGTCTCTTTCTCTATCGTGGAGATCGGAACGGGTGAGAGGGTGGGAGATAGGCGGGATGAGAAGAGAGATACTCCTCTCGTTCTCCACCCGGACTTGTTCGTATTCTCTCGTTCATTCTCTGTCTATCTGCACCGAGAGAATCGATTTAGCTACAGGAGAGAGAACGCGTAAGGGTGGGGGGAGGGGGCTCAGGCTACAAATGCTGCAGGCCTCTGTTTCGCCATCTCCTACTCTCTCCCTCTGTGTGGGTGCTTCGTCGCCACCGATTTCGCCCAACAGCGCGAGAGGAATCGATTCCGCGCGTTTGTAATAGCCCCCTGCTGCTGCTGCTCGCGCCTCTACTCCGCAGCTACAATGTCCAGGAGCGAGAAAAAAAATTCTGGAAAATAAAAAATAAAATAAAACTCAAACGGAATTCTTTCTCCCTCGTTCACCCCTAACTCACTCTCTATTGCTCTCTCTCTCTGTCTTTCTATCCCTCTGTGCGATACAATTTCACCACGGGTATATCTATCCGGTCATGTTGCTCCATCCACTGTACGCGGGTGGCTCAACAAATGGAACACTCGGTCCCTGCGGCAACTTCGAATTGCGTTTCATGCTGAGAGCCCACTTCCGTCTCGTGTACGAACGAAAAATAAAGCACACGCGCGAAAAAAAAGAATCACGAAGCGTTTTAAATTACGCGTGTGCGACACGCTACAGGCCAATCTCGAATCTCCAAACCTCAATTGCAAATTCTCGTAAATCACGACTCTGTAATCCTCGTCCCATCGGAATTCGGGCATGATGTGTGTCTGATCAGCGAATCCCGTGACTACTGTCGAGAGCGGGAAACCTCGATCGGACGACCGCCCCGGATATATCCCTCGGGTAGTCCCTCCATCGGGGATATAGAGGTAACTCTGCGTTAGCCATGGACGAACGAAAAATCATCCCTGGATAATGTTCGTTTTTTTTCCATGAAATAGTCGCAAATTGTTCAAATGCAAAAGAATAATTAATCCCATGTAACGTTACTTTTGACGACAGTTATCAATCGTTCGCTAGGAACAAAATTTCAGTCACTGGGACGCTCGACAGCGAGTCTCCTCAATCGCCCAGTCCATTTGGAATATCATCGATATAAACGTACAAACTCTCACCCTCGCCTGACATGTCTACTGTATTTGCAGGGCAAACATTCCAGAGAGGGAAAATGAGCGAGTGGATTGGACGACGAGTGAGTTGACCCTGTCCAAATAAAATCGTCGATAACCGTTATCTAGAGTCTCGTGTTCTCGATGCTATTGATACTGATATTTACACTCAGCAAAAGCCTTAGACTCCCCACACCAACACAGAAGTGTAACAAGCCTAATAAAAACATCAACTTTTCTCATACGGCAGAAAAAAAAACTACAATTATGGATTTTTATTCGCGAGATAGAGACGATCATTTAGGGGATGAAGAATATGTCTGTCATGTTCCAGTTACGAATTTGTTACCGTGCCAAATCTCTGTCGAATCAACGAGCGAATCTTGTACTATCTGGAAAAGTTCGACAGCCCATGAAAATCCTCGTTCGGTCATATTTTTCATTCTCGGTGTAGATACGACTGCAGGCGAGTCGCACGGTAACAAATAGGATTGCGTACGCAGCTCGAGGTCCATCTGGACTAAGGGGGTGAAAAGCGTCTACGTACATACATAGCGCTCTCGTTGCTGAGCAAGAGAGCACACGGCGTAGAGCTCGGCTTAATTATGCAATGTTTGTCGACCACCGCTGCACTACGGTATGATTAATTAATTATGTAACCTAATCAAACCGAGGCTTTGGCGCGTTGCTCCAGTGGGTTATGCCAGCATGAACTCGAGGAGGTGAGCGAAAAAAAGAGAGCCGAAAGACTCTCGCAACGAACGTTGTACCGCCGTTCGAGCTATTTTATAAATCACACATATAAAACCAACAAAAAAAAAACTTCGTTTATCCATATTTACAGTCTAAAAATCTCCAGGCTCTCGTACGAAGTAACAAGAGTGAGAAATAAACGTTAAATGGTTGATACTGACCCACGGTAGTTCCACGTTGTTTCCCGTCTCTCTATTCGTTGACTCGTACCACTTTCGACGTAGCGCAGGTACACGAGATTCTCGATTCTTCCGTAAGTGGTTAACAGACCGCGATTTCCCTAGATGACACATCAGCCGGCAAACTCCCTAGAGTCTCCACGGTCCTGTCTCTTCCTCTCCCTCTCTCTCTCTCTCTCTCCCCGCTTATCTTTTTCGCTATATATATATAGATATATATCTGTATGTGGCAGAGGGAATCAGGGTGAAGCGGAGGGATGAAACTACAAGCGAACAACGCGCTGCCCCGCAGCGTCAGGAGTTTACAAGGGAGCAACGGACGGCTCACGGACGCGATGCTGTTGCTGCTGTTGCTGCTGCTGTGCTGGTTTGATTAATCCCTGGACAGCGAGAAGCACGAAACACGCATTATCCGCAACGAGAGACGTCGCGTATATATCTCGCATAAACTCACCAAGCGTTCCCTTACACACAAGGTGCACACGCGTACGCGCTCGCACACACGCACATTCACGCATACACACGGACAAACGGACTGAGACGAGCAACAAAGCACCTAACTATCGCTCCTGTCGATAACACTCGATTCTGTTCGAGCTTTCGCTCCTGTTCGTTCTTGCACACCTCCGCCTCTCCTCTACTCGCCGCTCACTCTCTGTCTTTCTCCCACCCTCACTCTTCTACGTATACGTACGAGTATCTCGCAGCTCTGATCACCAACACGCATACACTCACAGTAATCGCACACCGATATAATCCTACCGAAAACACAATAACAGACGCACGCACGCACGCACACACGTTCGACACGCGCGAAAATGTTTCTCTTTCACTCTCGTCAACGTCACGTGCCAAGATGACTTTTCGTTAGTGCCATTGATCCCACGACTCAGTCACTATGCATAACGTCTCGTTGCCTCCTCAGCTACGTAATAACGTGATGATTTTTCCAACTCGTCAAACGTCAGAGACATTTCACGTTTATCTTATAATCGTCGAAAGATGATGATAATAATGTATCGGGATATCATCGACGTCTTACCGATCGCGCCTTGTTTTTTTCGTAAAAGCTTTCTATCGCAAATCAAGTTGAGTAATGTTCATACTTGGATTATCGTCGCTTCGACGCAATCGTTGAAAAGTCAGCGCGAGAGGGAACTTTCATAAAGCATTTGTCAGATTTATAAAGTCTTTCGCACTGAAACACTTCGCGAGGGGAGAACGAAAACCATTTGTCAGGCTCGTCGTATTTTATTTTTCGAATATCGCGCACAGTTTGCGTCACGAAATCGCGGGAGACAGTCGAATGAACGTGTGGTCGAAGAATGGCGATTATAAAACGTAGATGTCAATTTGTGTTCACTGGGCGAGGCCGTACACCGGCGGCGGGGGTGAAAGTTTGTAAACAGAAACCGCGGGGCTAGACCGCTTGGCAGTAGTACGTGTCCGGGTCCGGTCGGACGGAACACATGTGGCTGTAAATTAACGTCAGAATTGTTTAGATCTTGATCTTATCGCACTTGGATGAAACCCTACGCATCTCCCGTAAGACGTAATCACGTTTCAAAAATTATTTTACACCAGAGTCAAGATAATACGATCAAACTGTTTTAAAAATTGTCAATTCCGACCCTTCCATCCCGACACGAGAATTCCCTCTCGACACTTTTTACTCTCTTAGCTCGATAATCAATCTACTATCTCACACTACTTTCCCTTGTCTCTCATCATTATCTACATCGCGTTTTTTTTCTTTTATTCTTCGTTAAATTCCAGTGAGAGCGAGTCTCGATGGAAATAAGAAAAACAAAAAATCTGACGAAGATCGGAGCGAAGAGGCGAACGGTGCCGCTACCCGCGAATCGTCCCGGTGACTGAGTTCGCCTACGGGGTGGTGGGGCTCTCGCTCGACGGGGAAGGGTGGAAAACCGAGTCAACCGAAGAGAGGGGATGCTTCGCTGCTGCTACGTATGTACGAGCGAGGGTAGAGGGCGACGGTAGACCCACGTGACGCGCAAGCGCCGAATACTTCGCTTCCAAGCGAGGATGAGAGAGAGAGAGAGAGAGAGAGAGATGTTCGTTCGTTCGGTATATCCGTTGCCACACCGCTGTGCTGCTCGTGCACGTACCTACTATACCTACTATCTACCTTCTACCTACCTAGCCTCTCGCTCCCCATTCGTGTGCTTTGCCGCCGCCGTTTCCGCTACCGACGCACCCCACCCCGCCTTCCCTTCAACCCCACAATGCTACTTTTCGTATTATATATATATATATATATATATATGTATACATAGACATGTGTGTGTGTTCGTGGACATATATATAAGCGGTCTACAGAAACCCTCGACCACCGACCCCGGCGAAACTTTGGGCTCTCTCCAGCAATGGTCCAGCATCTCTCCAGCTTGCAGTCTGAACAAGCCTCGCACGATCGGTCACTCCCTCGGTTATATATATATACGGTATATCTATGACGGAGTTTCTACGAATGGCGAGAGAAAGAGATTTTCGATATCTGTTCCGTGGCCGCAAAAGTTTGATTTTTTGCCAGATCCGAGTTAGGAACGACTTATTGGATGGAAGGAGAAAACGCTACGATCTGATCTACGCTCGCTGTAACGACCATCAACGCCCGGTGGTCGAGGGAAATTTTATGTACACTTTTGAAAAATGATATCTCGATGTTTTTTTTGTTTCTCTTTTTTTTCCTTTGAAATGCCAAAGACAATTGTAGGGTTTTATGGAAGTTTTGCAATCAAGAATTTTCTTCCACCACCTTCTTCAGGGCTCTTCTTCGCGGTTTTTTTTTTCTCTTGGCCCGCTTTTATCCGCCAGATGTTCGTTGTAATGTGTATATTGTATATACGTAGCTATAGATACTTGGAGAATACTGCGAGCTGTACGGGAAATGGGATTGTCTTTTGAGTCTTTATCGGATAAGGTCGACATACGATATACCGGGCATTGCAGCGGGGACTTGCCGTCACTGGAGTTCGGTAAACGACGACTGTAAGTCTCTCCCGTCCTGCTTGTGCGCGGGGATATATAAAGGGAAGGTAAGAGCCGTAAGATAGAAAGAGCGCGAGGATCTCGCTCGTGGATATTCCTGCTGAGAATCAGACAGGGAAAAAAAGGATGAAAACTCAACTTTTAATTAAAAGCCATTCAATTACACGAGAGCCGGAGAATCGTATCTGCCTGCTTGTCGGCTCGGCGTTTCTCCATCCATTCCTCTTCTCTGGCTTGTCCCTCCTCTTTCTCTCTCAGTGATACCAAAACCCTGCGGTTCTTCAAATCACGGTCGCGCACCACTCTCTCACTCGGTGCTCTTGAAGCGCGCACAAACCTATTTCAATTCCTCCGAGCGATTTAGTACCGCCTAGAGAAGTTTGCCGGATGCCTGGTGGGGAGATGTTATACTGGCCCCACTCCGCTCAAGATTTTACGACGTCAAGTGCGCGACAGGGAGAGAGGAAGGGAGAGAGAGAGGGAGAAAGAGTCATCTTCTACCTACTCGTCCCACGTTTCCTTTTCTAACGAGATGAATGACCAACTTCGGGCCATGGCCACCGACGCTAATTAGGTAAATAGCTCGAGCCAACCCCTCGATTCAACCCCCTTCAGCCCCTCCATAGCTATCCCTCTCTCTCTCTCATTCTCCTTCTTACGGACGAGGGTGTTCGTCAACCCTGCGGGCTTCTCGATGCCTGTAACTTCAACCCCCGAGGACAACGATTTACTCAAGCTCTGATACCCCTCGCTGTCAGGGTAGTTGGCTTCGAACTCGCCCACCAGATTTTCTCCTCGTAGCCTCTCAAGAATCTCGGAGACGAGGAGAGACAGGCTTTGAGATATATCGAAAGATCCCTTGGGCCAAATTTATACGACAGGAAATCAGGGGATAGAAAACACAAGGACGTTTCATACCCTCAAATAAATTGGTAGCCAGTGAGAGAAAGAGAGAGAGAGAGAGAGAGAGAGAGGGATTCTACCGAAGACGAACGAAGAGAGGGGTCATACATGTATATTACCATCTGTTATGGCGTTATCGTCTATGTAACTCTTCTCCGTCTGGTTCACACGGACACGACCCACTGTAACGTCAAATGACGAAGAACAGCCAGACAAAAAAGCCTGGGTCAGCCCCGGTATGCGTGCCAAGAGTCAGTGGATTGAGTCAGTCTGACGTCAGACAGTCTGACTTTTCGTGAATTATTATTATTATAGGAGCCATACTATAGCTATGCATGTATCTTACGACGATATGGGCTTGTCGCCGCTCCCGTTATACCGAAATTGAGATTTTAAGCCAAGTCATACATAAAAAAATAAAAGAAATCTCGCGAATTCAGGATAATGTTGTATCTGGAGCAGCGGAACAATGCCCGCATCTGAATAAATTCCTCCGTAATACCGGAGCTCTATGCACTTGCAATTTACATATATATATGTCGAAGAGATTAGAAAGCTGGAGAGTACTTATACGAGAGCACGTACCCATTTCCACGTGTACGTGTAAGTGCGACGATGCAGCTACCTCTAGGAGTTAAATTACAGTGGAAACGTCCTTGCTTGGGTCAGACTGCGCTTTCACGCGTTCGTACTCTCTCTCGCTCTGTCTCCCTCTCTTTCTTTCGCGCTCTCTCTCTATCTCTCTCTCTTCTCCTTCGAAGTTATTTCCGAGCCAGCTTGTATAGATATAGTAACTTAGTAGATAGAAGATTTACACAGGAGGCGTAGAAGGACTCGTGCAAGGCTCGTATTTTCCATTAGCGAATTTGTCTGATTCTTGGACGTCGCAAGGGCACCGGTAAACGTAATTAGTCGCACGACTCGAAGCAAGTAACAAATAAAATAAATTGAGACGGAAGATGAACGAACAAGAGCGAGGGAGGAAGAGGGGTGAACGCGGTAAAAAGAGAAAAAGGGGATGAGTCACAGCAAGCAGGCAGTGCCGAATGGCTTCACAGACCATGAAACTCTACTTTTAGGACTGACGAAAAAAAAAAATAGAACAGAAAAAAGTTGAGGGATGAAAAACTGCGAACTGTGGCGCGTCCCTTTTTCCGCCGAGGGCTTGCTACCCCCCACGAACCCTTCGCAACAGACCACGGTCCACCTTTATCTCTCGCTCCTTCTTGTTACCCACACCCTACCCCTCCACCCTTCTTTCTCTCCGTACGTTGCGAGCATTCTCTGGTGTTGGTATTTATGGCCCGAGTGAGAGGACGCATAGAGAGAAAACCCTGAAGCAGAAGCGGAGCAAGAGCAGCGACGAACCACGGAAAAGCTTGCTCACCGGGGTAGAAATTGCCAGGGTGAAAACTCATGGAACCGTTTCTTCCAACGCCGGGCGAAATCCTATATCTTTCTCTCTCTCTCTCTGTCTCTCTCTCTCTTTCTCTCTTTGGTTCGCAATACACAAGCAACCCGCGCGGATGGTGAGACACACGCGCATACGTGCGTTTCTGTTTTATTCCTTCATCGCTTCAGAGGATCTCCGGTGCGCGACGTCATGCACACGTGTTAGGAAAAGTATGTGAGCGAAGAAAGACGAGCTCTCGTGGGGGTTGGTAAGTAGTAGTAGTAGTCGAGGGATAAAAAGTGATGTGTGGAAGAAAGAAGGAGGCAAAGACGAGAGCCAACCAGAAGAACGTTGCCTCGGTTTCTGAGCGAGAATGTAGCGAAATCCCTTACCTACGAAACTATACGCGAATTCGCTTGAGGTAAAAGCTTTAATCGTTGTTTTTAGTTCCTACTCGGTGTTCGGCTGAAAGAAATTACTGCTTGCTGATGCTACGCATATATATATATGTTGGTGTGTAGAGAGGGTTGGTACCCTGAAGCCAAGCACTGACTTTATGCTGTCGAGCTTGTGGCTATTCTCGAAGAGGGAGAGAGAGTTTCCTCTTCACCGCCTCTATAGATATATTCTTCTTCTTCTTGCTCTCCTCTTCCATCTACGGTCATACGAGTGGCCTCTCCAAGGTTTCCTACTTGAAGAGATCCACCGACTCTCCACACGTTATCCGTTCCCAGACTTCTCCCACCACCTGTCATCCCCTTACTCTCCATCCCTCTCTCTCTCGCTTTTATTCACCAAGAGTTGAATGTGATTTTGCGGCTCGGCATAGGAAGAATAGTCATACGAACCTACCGAGAATTCGAGGGCAAAGTTTACTACTTAGATTCGGTGGTGACAGGTTTAAGGGTCTCCCGACCTTTCTTCGATTTGCAATCCGAATTTCAACCAGGTCCATCATTTTTCTACCACACTATTCCCAAAACTTTTTTATCCTATACACACACGCGTATTCGTCAGAAGTGACCACACAGAGGGAAGTTCACACTCCTTGCACATTCATCCCTTAAAACGTTTTCGAATAAATTTTCACTTTTCCACAGTGTTGTAAAATTTTATTAACCGTGAAGAACAGAAATAGGAGAAAAAAAACAAATTCGTACAGTTTATCTCTCCGGTCGTTACGAAAACCGGTAGCGGACGGCAGCAGCTACCACCGAGCACACGTAATATTGGAATTCTTTCGAGTATTCCACAAATTCAAATGGCATCTTCATTGTCGCCGATATCAACCTTGTTTTGCATACACACCTCTTAATTGCGCTTTTATTACATTCGGCGATCCTAGAATGTCTTAATGAATCGGTCCAGTATGGAATTCTTCGCGGGACGATGGAAGAACAAGAAAGAGAGAGAGAGAAAATCGAGCGAGCCAAAAGCTTCGCTGGCAAACCTGGTACATTTGGCTATGTCGCGATATACACAAGAGACTTTGGTAGAATAGACGTCGGAAGCAGACAATTGTTTTCCCTTAATCAACGCATCGTCCACTCCCCAACAGTGAAATTGTGGTTCAACCTGACTCCCGATATATATCTATACATATACGTGTATGTATGTCGAGCTCTTGTATACCGAACACACAGTGGCCCCTTTAGACTTTGCCCGCAGGGCTCATATATGGGAGAGAGAGCACACATTACATATATATATCGCGATGGCCGCAACGAGAGGAGGAAGCTAGCTCGGACCCTGGCGGCTATCGCGGCACACCACTCGAGACGGCTGTTAGCGTGTTGACTTAAGTGCCTACGAGAATTAACAAGGCCAGCCAGACTCCCGACTGTGCGTGGCTCTTCATTTTTCTCTTTTTTTTTTGCAACCCATTCCCCCTAACCAAACTCCCACCGTACTACTTATTTTTTCATCGCCAGGTTCGTCTCCTACAAAAAAAAGCAAATTCCTATCCGACTCCACTTCCCACCACTTACCCATGTCTGCGTCAAATTTCATTCCATGCAAAAGAGGACGATGTTCGATCAAAAAATTCAATCGAATATGTTTTTTTCATTCTAGATTGTTTTCGAATCGATACCAGTTTACCTCCGTCATTTGGTGATATCGGAGTAAAAAAAAGTGTCAGGACGGTCGATCGAGAACTGCTGTGTGTTAGAACCGACAATACAACCGTTCGTACAAAACGATTTTCGATGGCCGAATCGCTTCGCACAAATATAGCTGTTCTCGTGTTTTGTGTAGGTAATCCAAGGAAGAAAGGGGGTGGCACGTCTGTGTGTGGAGGAAGAAGTGTAGGAAACGTCGGTATACCGCGGAACGTGGAACAGCGAGAGAAGTGTCGCGTGGTCTCGGGAAATAGACTTTTTGGGATGATCCTGAAGTCTCTCTCAGCTAAGGCTGTGTGCGCGGCATACACGTAGGGGGTGTAGAACGCCATATCTACGACAGTAGCAACTTTGTAAAAATAGCAAAAGGGCAGGAAGAAGGGAGAGTAGCGTGGCCTGGTCCACGAGTGCACGAGAGAAAGAGGAAGAGAGAGAGAGAGAGAGAGAAAGAGAGAACATACGAGGGCGGTGAAGAGAGCCAACAGTGGTACTATGGAAGGTAGAGAGAAGTAGATGGGCTGTCAGGTTACCGATGTTCCCTCTGGGACCCGTCAAACGTACGGGAACGGCGACGGCGAACCAGCAGCTTTTCCGTGTCGAGAAAACTCCAGGCGCGCGAGCGAGTTCCCTGTCTCCTCGTTCCCTCGAGGGCGAGTGATAAAAACCTGGACCAGTCAGCATCCGACAACGAAGCCGCCTTTACCCCCACCCCCTCAACTCCCTCACCACGTTTGCTCGCTCGCCGCAACATTCTCCTCGCATCCTCTCTCTCTCTCTCTCTCAGTACTTTCTCTCTCGCCTTTTACCTTTTTCAACAAAGGAAACCTCCGCGAACAGCGACTCGCGCGTGGGTGGTAGGATTCAACCTTGGTTACGACGAATACCGGTTGGCCAGCGATAGCTAGAACTACGCTCAAGTCCTATGTAGTCGACGTTCTCGGTGTCGGTGTATATAGCTAACTACCGAAAGCTTCATCCTCCGGCCAGACAAACTCGTAAAATGCTCTCACGATGCTCGCGACGGTTAAGGGAAGAATTCTCCGGCCACCCATATCGCCCTTCTCTCTCGCTCTTTCTCGCGTGTATATCCTTTGGGAAAGAGCGCGCTCCGACAAAAAAAAACGAGCCCTGGGGAGTCCCGGCGGAGTGACAGAAACCACAGCAACGGCGACAGCTTGTACCAGACGTCGGTCGCGAAATTGAGAACGATATTGCTCCCCTCCCACCCCTTCACCCCTCTCTCGCAAGTATTTGCGCAGGTGTGCCAAGAGTTTCCTTTTTTTACGCGTATGCCGAGAAATAAAGTCTAACACCGGTAGCGTAATTGGGAATTCGAGAGTGAAAGAGTGCGAGGATTGAAATGTTGGATTTGGCAGGGAATTAATCCGACAGAGAGAATTCCAGGTAGTTTTGTGCAGTTTTTTTTTGCGGTAGTTTGTGAAAATCGTTCGAACGATAGAGGGAACTGACCGAGTTTGCGGATGAAAGGATTGAGATTGAGCAAGCGATCGTTATGTGGACCGCCAGGGGCTAATGTTTCTCTCGCGCTTCGTTTCCGCACCGAGAGAGGACGAATAGTGACTTTGACGGACCGCATACTCTCTCTCTATTTCCTCTCACCCTCTCTAGTTTCTAGTCAGATGGGGTAATTCAAACTGTCTGTTCTCGCTTTTAGCGACACGACCGATGCCGTCACGGTAACAGAGGTCAATTATCGATACACTCGCCCGTGACCAAAACTATTTACGATTCTATCGTCAGGTTCGTTTAAATTACGCGTTTAAATCCAGCAAATTTTTACAATTTGAAATTTTCGATTAAATAGAAATGTCGTCGTTTACGATTATTTTCTCTCGTTGATATAATTTAGAGATCGCGAGGAGGAGCAGGACGTTGACGGGATAAAATTGAAACGAACGAGCACTTCATAATTCAAGGATGTTGTTTGACAAATGATCGACATTATCGAGCGTCACAGCTTTCTAATCGATGCAAGAAACACTCTTTTGCTCTTTTCTCCCTCTGGCACGACGTGGCACGAGTGCAGAGCGAGTGATTGATCGATCATGTTTTCTGCACCACCTCGCGAGCAAACCCCCCCTTTTCTCTCTCTCGCCCTATCTCGTCTGTTCCCGTGTCAGAGATAGGCAGTCTAAAAGCTGTGTTCTCGTAGATCAGTCGGAGGAAAAGGGAGGCTGGCCTTACGGTATAATGGCGAAAGGATTGAGAAAGGATGCACCATAGAGCCCGGGCGCTCGTCGGACAGATCCTTCCATTCTTCGTGAAGGATATAGCTATACGATAAGAATACATTATCGCGGTCTGGCGCGTCTGAGGAAGCCTCGATGTGGAAAGAGGGATACTCTTGCAGGATCTACCCCTGCTCGAGAGAAAACGAGAGAGAGAGAGAGAGAGAGAGAGAAGGACAGAGATTTTTCTCCCTCTTCACCTCTCTCACCCTTTGAATTCTAGTAGCACCCTTTTATCGATACCTTCTCGCTAATCGTAAAACCCTTTCGGACGTCAAGATCCCGGCACTCGAAACTCTCCAAAGACAATGCTCGGGAAGGAGAGGGGTAAGAGCGTCGAACGAAAAGATCGTTCTTGAATTTATAGACCTTTGTCTCTCTCTCTTTCTCTTTCCCTCCTGGCTTCTTACGGACAAAAGTTACAAGGCGTAGGCTCGATCGAGGATTCAAGTGCTCCTAGTAGATTTAAGTACGACAACTTTTCCATTAGTACAGTAGCGAATAATTAAATTTTCGATTCGGATATTTGTCCGTAGCTGCGACGCTCGAAAGAACCGACTCGTAATCGTGGTGGGAGTGTCCGGGCTGGTTCAGGAAGGCAGAGGGACGAGTCGGAACGAAGAAGAGGCGAAAGAAGAAGGTAAATTAGTGAGAAAAGAGAACGAAGGCTGTAAAACGTCGAAGAAAAAAGGACGAGAAAAGAAAAGAATCGAGAATATTCTATCACTCGATGAAGAAAAAACGTACCGCGCCAACTTTTATTCCCTCTCTTTTTCCAATAAGAATCTTTTTATTTTCCTTCTTTCTTTTTTCACCGTCTATCGTTGCGCACGATGGATGCCAGGAAAAAAAACAAATGGGCGCATTTTAATGATAGACGAAGACGAAAAACGACAGACCGTCCAGGTTTACCGGGTGTGTTCATGCCGAAGAGAGAGAGAGAGAGAGAAAGAGAGAGGCACGCTCGTGATTCAGTGGCAAAAGGGATTACAGTTCCATTCGATTTGCGTTCCGAATGTTCCAGGGGAACGTGCGAATTCGCATTTGCCGATCGGCATAAACCAACCGAGAGAGGGAATGAGAACGAGATCGGTGGCCACCGATATCTTGCTATTCGAGTTCGCGTCTGAACGATTAATATAGCGGAACTTTGCGAAACGCTTGAGCAGAGGAGCCGAGCTATACGCGCATCAGCGGAAAAAGAGGGAGCGCGGTAGGGGTAGTGAGAGAGAGACAGAGCGAGAGAGAGAGAGAGAGAGGAAATATTGGACGAGCAATGGCACGATATCTGAAATCGATACGTACATACATACTCTCTCGCTCATTTATTGCGTCATCGATATACCAGATCGTATAACGTCCGTACACACTAAACTGAGCGAATGTTTATAGAGACTGGAATATACACACCCTCACTTATATATATATATATATATACCAATATATACATATATACATATCTTATATATAAAAATGGAAGAATGTTTGTTTGTCTGTGTGTCACGAGTAATCTCCTATACCATTCGTCCGATTGCGATGAAAATTTGGTGAGTTGTAGTCCGCACTCCCGAGAAGGTTTCTGCGTTAGTAGAATAATTTTAATTGCCAAAATAAACGCGTACGGGGCAAAACAAAATTAACATTTATGTATATCTATATATACAGATTATTTGACAGCTATCAAAGTATGCTACCAAAATGACGTGCGAAACAAAAGACACGCATTTGTTTTAACGACTCGATCGACTAGATATTACACATATCGATTGCATAATTCATTTGACAGCGAATGTCAAATTAAGGAGGTTTATGTAGTATCGAGTAAGTCAAAAGTGTGAAAAAATTTGTGTGACGAGCGTAGTCAATTCAGCATGTTTGACGGTGCCGCGAATGCTTAACCTCGCAAAAATTATTATTATTCGTGACAAATTAATTTATTATGAATCTCATGAGTACTTAATCGATTTTATGAAGGTCTACAAATATTCCTTAGATATTGTTTTATTAATTCTGCAATTTTGGTCAACAACTGTTTGTCAATGGTTGTGAATTTAATGTTCGTAGACGGAAAAACCATTGAAACCCATAAAGGTACGTGTTAATTTAGGAAAAATATGTTTTTATTTATGTTCCGCGAATAACGTATCCTCGAGTCTTCAAATTTTAAAAACATGACTTTATAGATACTGATAACTATATTCTGATTGTTTAATCAATATATGTTTTTAATATATGTTTTTAATTCGCTGACCAGATAAATTTCCTTAATCGTGACAGTAAATCGGAATACGATTGGAAGATATACACGTCAGTCACAAATGAAAAATACATTACGAGCTTCAGAAATGGACGAGCAACGAGAAAGCAAGACAGGAAACAGTTGGAGTACGTACGACGACGTACAAAGTTTCTTACAATAACAGCAATAACAGGCGTCTTAATTAACAAAGTTTTTGAAAATATTGCACATAACTACAAAAAACATATGTGGTTAAGGGAACGTGCTATATTAGCAGCAAAAATACCAATGTCAAGTATGTAAATTTCACGATTCAAAAGAGAATACCATGAGAAGCTGAAATGTACATTTCGATTGCTGCTTTTATTAATCAAGAACAAGTTGTTAATTATGTAACTAAATTCTTGAATTCTCTTAATTTGCCAGGATACCGCCGCACGTTGTAACATTAAAAATGAGAGTACTTCATTCTTTTATCGAATCGTTGAAACATCAATCCACCACGACTTTGCAACGGTACTGTGGTTTTCGGGAAAAATGTGATGAACAATCCGAATGAGATTACAATTAAAAATGGATAATTTAAAGGAGAAGATGTGCCGTTGCCACATATCCTAATGATATCAAAATATATGCCATTCGATTTCAAACGTTGGCAGTTTCCAGTGCGACTCGCATTTGCAATGTCCATCAACGAAGTACTGGGACAATCTCTCAAAATGTGTATAGTAGAGATTATATTTGGAAAGGTCATGCTTCACACATGAGGAGAAAAACAAAAGTTATTAATTATCCAACTGAATTCCTGAATTCGTTTCATTTACCAGGCATAGCGCCGCACGTTGTAACATTGAAAACGGGCGTGCCTATCATACTTTTACGAAACATCAATCCACAATGGCTTTGTAACAGTACTGGGAAAAATATGATGAACATATCAGCGAAACTACAATTTAAAATAGAAAATTTGAAGGAAAAGACGATGTACTGTTGTCGCGTATGCCAATGATACCAAAATATATGCCATTCGATTTCAAACGTTTGCAGTCTCCGGTGCGACTCGCATTTGCAATGCCCATCAACGAAGCACGGGGACAATCGCTAAAAATGTGTATAGTATACATTATATTTGGAAAGTCTATACTCCGCATATGGACAAAAAAACAAAAAATATTGTGTGTCAAATAAATTATGACACCAAAACGGCGTTGCAACGCAAGCCGGGTACCGCTAGTATACATATATATGTAAATATATATATTTATAAATCTATATATTGGACCGATATACCGGCCAATATATATCTACATCCATCTCTCTCTCTCTCTCTCTCTCTCTCTCTCTCTCTCTCTCTCTCTCTCTCTCTCTCTCTCTCTCTCTCTCTCTCTCTCTCTCTCTCTCTCTCTCTCTCTCTCTCTCTCTCTCTATATATATATATATATATATATATATATATATATATATATATATATATATATATATATATAGATGGATGTAGATATATATTGGCCGGTATATCGGTCCAATATATAGATTTATAAATGTATATATTTACATATATATGTATATATGTATATATTGGCATTCGTATATTGTACATGGAGTCCGACATGTATGGAAGTCATGTCTACGTACGAAGCTCGTAGGTGAACGAGTTTTCCACGCCAGACTAAATTACACTTCGTCGTTCGTTACAGGCTCTTGTATACACGGGTATTTAATCGACGCGCGCTCTTTTTTTCCCACCTATACCACACATTTTTGTGCTCAGGACTGAAACGCTTGTCGCACAATCGAGCGGATAAAAAAAAATGAAAATGCATGAAAATCACTCGACGAGTTAAGGGGAGGATTGAAAAAGTACGTATTCGCAGTGAGTTTGAGCCGGAATTAAAGAAAAGCGTAATAAATGAAAATTGTCGAGGATAAATATTGATAAGAAAAGTTTGATTCTTGATGAGAAAACAGAATTTTGGAAGAAGGACGTTGTGCGTGGGAGGATTTGACAAATTATTCTCATTTCATTTTGCGCCAGGGGCGAGAGAGCCTTGAGGGTATTATCGAACCTATTCTACATCGATTTGAGGAGAGAGTAGCGTGGTTGGGAGACCGAGTTGATGAGGTGTGAGAGTAGAGGGATACGCGGAAGGTCTCGAGTGTCGTTCGAGACTTGTGCAATATCGATCACGTTGAATTAATAATTAAGAGCGATCGGTTATGCGAGCATACCGTGGGCGCTCCGTCTACTCTCGATCTACTCACCGTGCGTCAAGAGTCGGGGGAACGCGTTTATGTACCCAACTTTCTCTGTGTACATGTATATCGAGGAAGGGGGAAAGAGGGGATGTCGACGTCGCTGTTGCGATGCTGTGTGCGACGTCGCGGGTTGAGTCGCGTCTCCATCATTCCGCTCAATGACGCGTCAAACGCAATCAGGGCGGAGATTGCTTCAACGAGGGACCCACATCCCTCCCCCGCTCCTCGACCGGTGGCTTCCCACTTTCCATAACCATATCCCATCGATAATACAACTAATAATCGAGCGGTTATACATAATATACGATAAATACATTTATATATATATATGATGTATTAAATTATACGGGTCGTAATAAATCTATGTATATTACGACCTTGATCAAATGCAATGCATGTACATGGGAAATTGGGCATTCGGTGGTTCAAAGATAAGTCTAAGTGCCGTCACGTGCCTGCACGTGTATAATCGTTATACCAGAAGGTTCCACGTATGTTCAATGTTGAGATAAAAATATATATAATTTTGACTTGGTTGAATCGAAGAATTTTCAAATAATTCCTAAGAAGTGATGTAGATCGGTTATTTAAAAAAAACGTGTCGTGAACGAGAGAGATATTCGTCGGGGAAAAGATTGGTCGATTTTACACAGAACGTCCCATATATGTGTATACACGTGTATCGTCATTATTTTGTATTCGTAAGTCGATTTCCAGATCGCGGAGTACATCCAGGTGCATGGAGGATTGGAAAATTTTGTTTCGTAGGTAAAAAAAACGTGTGACCGGTGTACGTACAACTTCGATGTGCACAACTGATTGTGTGTCGACGAGAGAGAGAAAGAGGGAGAGGAAATTCGTTCTCTCGTTGTTGTTTCGCAAAACCCGCGATGTGCCAGGTCTGCTAATTAAATTAGCAACTCTCGAGGGGGAAACAGAGAGGGTAGCAATTAATAAAGTTTCGATATTGCCACGTGTTCCATACGGTTACGAACGCGAGTGGTACCGCTTCGTCTACCAAATGCACGACATAGTTGATACCTAATTTTGTCAATTTTCACATTGACGTAATGTCACCAGGTTGCCGTATTAGTAATATTAAACCATACAGGATCGACATCAGTGAACGTTCTACTTTTCCTCTAGTTATAGATAAAAACTTGAAACGACCTAGTTGTGCACCTTAATTGGATGCATTCGGCGATCTGCGTGCACGAGCCAACATAACGAGAGAGAACAGTGAAATATTTTCATCGATACAATTATACAACGCAAATCGAATGCGACGGAATAATTAAATTAAAAGAAATAAATATTCAAAAAATTCAATGATTTATTTAAAAGATAACATATTTTTTATTTAAACCACGATCGATCGAATAAATTCAAATCTCTGGAAATAAATAAAAATAAACACAAATTTATAAAACGCGGAGAAAATTTTTCAGTTTTGCTTTGAAAAAGAAAACCGCGAAAAATTCGGAAAGTTGTTTTTACGAACCATAACGACCTAACGCATTCCAGTATTTAACGTTGTCAAATTTGCCATTGGTACCGTATCTTTAATACAACAATTGGAACAATAATTTATTTTTAAAAATTACAGATTTTTTATTTAAACCATGATCGATCGAATAAATTCAAATCCCTGGAAAAAAAAATAAAAATAAAACAAGTTTATAAACGCGGGGAAATTCTTTCAGTTTTGCTTAAAAAAAAAAGGTCTGCGAGAAGCTCGGGACGTTGTTTTTACAAACCATAACGACCTAACGCATTCCATTATATAACGCTATTAAATTGCCAGTGGTAGCGTATATTTAAATCCAACAATTTACACAATAATTTATTTAAAAAATGACAGATTTTTTATTTAAACCACGATCGATCGAATAAATTCAAATCCCTGGAAAAAAAATAAAATCAAAATAAAAACAAATTTATAAACGCGGAGAAATTTTTTCAGTTTTGCTTCGAAAAAAAACCGCGAAAAGCTCGGAAGGTTGTTTTTACAAACCATAACGACCTAACGTATTCCATTATATAACGCTATCAAATTTGCCAATGGTAGCGTATATTTAAATCCAACAATTTATACAATAATTTATTTTAAAAATGACAGATTTTTTATTTAAACCACGATCAATCGAATAAATTCAAATCCCTGGAAAAAAATAAAATCAAAATAAAAACAAGTTTATAAACGCGGAGAAATTTTTTCAGTTTTGCTTCGAAAAAAAAAAGGTCTGAGAGAACCTCGGGACGTTGTTTTTATAAACCGTAACGACGTAGCTCATCCCATTATATAACGCTATCACATTTGCCAGTGGTACCGTATATTTAACCCTGCCCCGTGTGCGAATATATATAACGAGCGACCAGGAAGTATCTCCGTCTTCCTCTCTCCCATCACAGAAACTAACCTAGTAAGGGGGTTGTACATACAACATCCGAGAGAAGTCTGACGTGTATGCTTACGAAGTAGCATCGTTATAGAGTGCTACACAGGCTCTGGCGCTATACTTCCTTCTGCAGGGTAATTAGATAACTCTCGTCGACGACACACACGTTATTTTGTGAAAGGGGATGAAAGAGGGGTGGGACAGGGGGGGGGGGGGGTTAATCGCAACTGCACGTTGGCGTGTTACATGCCTCGTCTCTCTCCCACTCCCACCAACACACTCCCACAAACACGCACATTTTCTCGCTATGCGCATGATACGATAATACTACGTCCTGCAGAGGCTGGAGCAGCCTGGTCTGATGGTGAACGCCCTGGGTACGTCACGGTACACGTCCCGCTTATGCGACGGTGCACACACGTCTCACCTCTACCATCGAATCTACGTGTACACGCAGCGGTAATTACAACCTCTTCTCTCTCTTGTATCCTTCTCTCTCTCTCTCTCGCTCTTCCTGTCTGTGCTCTCTCTCTCTCTCTCTGTCTACCTTGTTCTCTGTCCCTCTCTGGGTCTCCGCATACGCCAACAAGCCCAGTATTAGAGATCCACTTTCATTATGTGTACACCAGGAGTATATATAGCTCGTAGTACAGGCTCGCACATACACACATACACACATACACGAACGAACCATCTCGCCAGAAGCCATTATCCGTTATCAGGGAAACTGGGCTAACACGACGAGTATTAATGGACGAGTGGACGCGCAGTCAAAGCTTCTTTACGTACGAAGAATATACGAAAGGCTGCGAGACGAGAAACCGCGAAGGTTTCGTAGATAATTCAGTACGGTGAATAACCGAGGTCATCAAGAAACCGGACGAAGCTTCGTCTAGAAAAAAAAATTGTATAAAGATAGAGGAACAGAAATGGTTAATTTTATGCATCCCTTTACTTTTTTGCACGCAAGAAATTAATTAATGTCGATTGATTCGCTGTCTGAGAAAGTGTCTTAAGGTGAGAACGGGATGTTATTCGCGCGTAAATATCGTTCTTGCGAGATGACATTTCATCCCTCGCGAGCGGAGCACGTATAGATGCAATTAGGGGTGGGTGAGAACCGTTCGTAATACGAGCCAAATCCGATCGAATCCGGATGGGAATCGGGTACGTAACAACAATGTTTTATATATAGAGAGAGAGACGAGTGAGATTACTTTAACGACTTTGAAATCGTGTCGTACAAAACGTTGCTTTTCATCCTTGAGGTTCAATAAACTCATCACGCGCTCAACTACCCATGAACACCCGTGAAGCGGCATGAGCGCGAGTGTAGATAGTTTTCACGCCTCTTCGCGAGATTCACTCGGAGATTCGTTTGCGGTGCGCGATGTACATGGCGTGAATTCGCGCCGCGACTTCATGGCGGGAATCTAGATCCGGCATAAGATGATCATAGATGTATAAAAACGATTACACGGATAATTTTCAGTTATAGAGAGATTCGATCTTAATAACGGATAGGCAACCCCTAAACTAAATCGAGTTATCCCAAGTTCGTTCTACGATTAGTTTCATAAACAACGTGCTCTCCAAGAGCGATGGCGCATCTTTGATGTTTTCTCTTCCCCTCGAAAACAGAGAAAGAGGGAAAATCCTTTCCTATAAAAAGCATTTTCTCTTTTCCTACAGAATCTTCGAGAATAATTTTGAAAAACACAGATACACAGTCGAAAATTATATCGAAGTATCGCGTGTAATAATTTGTCGAAAGGGGGAGTATAACGTCTAGAGGAAAAGAGAACTAAGATTATGGAGCTTATCGATCAGGTACCAGACAACGTCACAACTACCCCCTCTCCCCTGCCCCTCGATCCCACTCCATCTCCCTCCCAGCATTGTATTCCCAACAAGAATGCCAAGTGATTCTCCATCCCTCTCTTTCACGATAATCTCCGCGGATCGCAATAGGACGAGGATGATGCAAGAGGATTTTTCCGTCTGATCCACGTGGCAACATCTCTCTCTCCCCCCTGTCGCAGCATTGTCGTCTCGCCGTGCGTATTCAGCGGAGCTTCGGGTTTACGGATAGCCGAGCATCGTCGTGTGTTGCCCGATCCTCGGCAGGACGAAACGGTCGGTGTTGCTTCTGTACGTAGAGAATTCACGTTGAATTCTCTATACACCCTCCTCACTCTCGTTATGAGAAATATATATAGTAGTATGCTCTTCATTCATCTCTACTTTATCACTCGGTTCAACGTCGCTCTTCTATATTCGCTCGTCGTGTATCGAGGGTACCGTTCGAATCTGGCATTAACAGAGGCAAAGCGAAAGACAGACTCGGCTATGAACAGACGTGAATGGGAGGCAACTGTATCAGCTATTCAGCTATATATCCTTGACAGAACGGAATAACCCCGTCTAGAAACAACCCCCGAGCCCACTCCTACCCTTCTGTCTCCTGGACAGCATCCCCTGGGCGTATCTGCATGGACCGAACGATGTCTCTATAATTATTGGCAACCGTTCGAGCGCGAAGCCTAGGAGACTTCTACGTACTGGCTTACCGCGCGACCCAACGGTTGCTACGATTCACCCCTCTCGTTTCTATAGCTACATATATAGATCTTTGCAACGAGTATAATATGCCCTTCGTGAAATTCTTGAAAGCATAGAATTTCTTTTTACTCGTCGAGAGAGAAGAGAAATAAATATATTTATTTTTGTTCGTAACAAACTGAGAATTCAAATCATTGATAGGATCGTAAAGAAAATCTGGACCAGATTGAAAAAGATTTTCCGTCGACGTACGCGTTGACAAATCGTGTGTTCCAACTCCAAAATCTCGCAAACAGGAATAACGGGGCGAGACGGTCCAACGAAACTGCTCGTTTTCGAAAGGCCGAATGTCTCTCCGGGTTCCCGCAGGAGGAAATGGTTATTCGCTTAACGACGCAACTTTGTCGTCGTTCCACTGAGATCCTCGAGTGGGCGGAGCGCTGGGTGCATTCGTGCGAGAAGCTCCGAGCAACGAACCACAGAACAGCAACAGCAACGACGAGAGGGAATATCCCTCTCTCTCTCTCCCTCGTTCTCTCGTTCTGCTTTTCTCTTCATGTACGTGTACGTCGCACGCTTTCCAGTTAGGTTTGGCCCCATCATAATTATCCTCGGTAATTGTTCGCGGGGAGTCCAACCGCTTGGGCGTAAACTTTAGGACCAATGACGCCACCTACCCTTTCTCGTCTCTAGCTTTTGGACCGAGGATAATGTTACAAATATTTCGGATCGAGCTCGCATTGTCAATAATTAATTAAATCAAGGTCAAGCTAAATATTAATCTCGAACGAGACCAAAACTTTGAGATTAAAATCGTTGATGTAAGGAACGAAGAATCATCCCTGTTGAATCAGCCAGGGGGTAGTAATTAAATTTATACGTACGTAGATACAAGTACATTGCATTCGCTCGCGTATACAGACGTAGATCAATGTCCTCCACGGTGGTCCGGAGGGTTTCGGAGAATGGACGGTTAGGGGTGTCTCGTGGCATAAATTCTGAGCGAGGACAATCATTGCAATGCGAGACAAGCCTCCGGAAATGCGGATTGAGGATGCTTTACTGTAATCGTAATCAAGGCTATGATATACAGGGATGTGGTAGAATTCGAATGCCAATTGCCTCTCACCGTCCCTCTCTCTCTCTCTCTCTCACTGTCTCTCTCACCCCCGTTAGCTCACGGAATCCGGATTATTTTGATCTTGCGCCACCGTTCCATATCGCGCCCATTGCCAATAGCCGGAAACATTGGAATGTGAACGGTGCGAATTTACCGAAGGCTGTTAATTACACGCGGTACGACACTTCGCATGTGCCACGATATATCCTCGGTATTATCGCTTGGAGATCGATAGAGATCGAATAGATTACAAATTGTCGACTATCGGCACCTGCCGAGGGTCTAAATTCTTTTTCCTCCAAAAAGGCTTCGATTGGAGGTTATGAAATCGAAAATTTGCTACACAACAGGAATATAACTATTATCATCTCGATATATTGCAATTTCCAGAACTATTAAGTTTTTTTACCTTTGATCAAAAAATTCAAACAAATTGGCACATTTCTAATTTCGCAGGCCTTCTAGAAATTTCGTTCGCACGAAAAAATATTTTCACCCGACTTCGCAAACAAAATTATGCTCGAGCAAAAATTAACGAAGAATTAATAAGCGTTCAGATTTTACAAGATTTATGTTGAGGGAGGGAGAGAATAATCGTGGTGAGCCTCGAACGTTTTACGTGGATTTTCGCGTGAACGAACGAGCCACGAAAGGACCCAAGTTATGTTGTTCTTACCCACATAAGTGACGAGGATGGGGTAACAGAGAGAAAGAGAGAGAGAGAGAGAATGCAAGGAAGGTACAAGAGTATGCGAGTGTGTGTTGTATAAGCCCAAGCTCGAGGAATATGTGGGCGATGGAAAACGCGGAGCACTTAGTTGGCTCTGGGCCTTAGCCAACTTCGCACAATCTCTGCAAGCTAGCGTACCCGCGCTAAGCCGCGAGAGTTGCATTCCAAAAACGCCACCTGCACGACTATAATGGATTATCCGCGTTACAAATTCCTCCTCAACCCTCCCCAGTAAATTCACCTAATCATTTTCGGTTCGCATGAAAATGCATCGTTTGTTTCCCATTTTTCTATAAAATTATTATTTATCTTTAATCGTGTCATAATTTTCAAATTATCATTGAAAATTTTCGAAAGGGACCGTTCCACAAGGGATGAATAATTCGGGTCTCTTTTGTCAAATTGAACATTGAACGAATTTAATTCCAGCAATGTCGGAAACCAAAAATTATATAAAGTACGAGCTGTCACATTACAAATCTCATATGAAATCAGTTCGAATGACCGAAGTGAGAATGGGAGAGCAAGAGAGAGAGAGAGAGTGAGTGAGAGAGCGATGGGAGAGAGAGGAGGGGGAGGTTTAATAACTGCTCTTAAAAATTACAGGTGGCGTCACCTGTTGCGTTCGCAATATCTACTGCACACTGTACACGGGGAAAAGCCACCCCCCCCCCCCGCCCTTGTACCCGGAGCACGAGGAGAGTCAACTGTTTCACTCTCGAAAGGCAGGACCTCGCGAGTGAAAATTGTGAACGAGCTCGAGAATATAACGAAGACCCCCAATTGCCGGGCGCTGAGGACTCATTCGTCACATTTAATATGCTGCTAGGTCACACCTATTTGTATACACGTTGCATATATTACATTTTCAACATTAATTGCTAACTCGACTACTGTACGTAAATAATTAACGGTTTCATTTGACTCGAGGATGTAATTAATTTGAGAAAAATCTCCAGTCGTGTATGAAAAATCGTACGAAAAAAGAGAATATACATATATATATATATCTATATATATATATGTGCCTGTGTATCGATAAATAAATTTAAACTGTAATTTTTCAAACGTGATTCCTTTTTCCAGAATTTTCCGTAATAATCGAATGAAACCATCGTGTCTCGGGGACAAGATTTTACCTCGGTTGAAAGAATTATATTCTCGACCGCGTTTTATCGACCACCAGCAGGCAAAATACTTACCTCGTCTCAAAACTCCGTTACGATAGAAAATAAATGAGAGAAATCGCGTTGGGCGAACGACGACAGTGGCAGGAGGTAAAGAGAGAAGAAACGTATAAACTGTCTCCAGTTCCCAATTTTCTTCGTTCTACCTTTCTCGTAGTTCCCTTAATCGTTACTTCCGTGATAAAGGAAGACAGGAAATGAACGATGGAAGAATAGAGAGACGGAGAGAGAGAAAAGAGGGTACAAATTGCGAGAACGTACGATGGTTGGGATAAGATAAGAGAGAAAACAAGGTACGAGAAGAGAAAGAAAATCGGACGAGGAAGATTCGAACAAAAGACAGCGAGCGAAAATTTTCACCATCGTTTTCCACTCTTTGAAACATTCTCTCTCGCACAGTCGGATAAAATGGTGTCTCTGTCGTTTTTTCCACGTCTCCTTGGATCTTGTACTTCGTCTTCTGCTTTGTATTCTTCTACATTCTCGTCCGATTTAGCCGTGCGCGCGCGGAGGAGAGCCCCGGGCTTTCGGATTCTCCAGAGAAGGTGAGATACTTTATAGTATAAAACGTGTGTATATACATATATACACATATATCTATAACAGGTTGACTCCATCTCTTTCCCTCTTTCCCTTTCTTCAATCAGACTGCTCGATATTTACGTTGCCAGGGAGCTTGCGCAACGTTTTTTTCTCCCACAAATTTTCCTCCGCGGAAAGTTCAAAGCGGCCGTGACTGTGAAAGCGCGAATAATCCTCCCCATCTCGCCCTCTTTCACCCCATGCGCCGCTACGACATTAACATAATCCGTGAGAGGAGCGATAGTGAGGAAGACGGAACCATTCGTGATATTAGACTAACGGCGTGGCTCGAGGGAAGCACGTTTTCGGCGTCTTGAAACGCGAGCTTGGTACATCGAATATCGGGAGAGCA
Source organism: Netelia fuscicornis (assembly GCA_946811545.1). Lineage (NCBI taxonomy): Eukaryota > Metazoa > Arthropoda > Insecta > Hymenoptera > Ichneumonidae > Netelia > Netelia fuscicornis. The sequence continues at coordinate 1,875,079 of OX328015.1, forward strand.
GGCAAAGAGGAGAGAACACAGGGAAGCAACCATGCGGCTTTGTGGCTTCAACACGATTATCTCCATTGCTCTCTATCTCACGTTTATAAGGAGCTACGATGTCGAAAGTGCACAGACGCGAGTCCCTGTAATCGTTACCGATACGGCGAGTCTATCGCCTTTGAGAATATTCCGATTAATATAATTTATCGTTAATAAAATTATTGATAATATTCTCACCTCGTAAATAAAGATACACGATATTATCGCACGATAAAACTGTAGGCGTGTGGTATATCGCGCGAGCTGCCTCGACGTCGTTCGCGAACGCTTCTCGACGTCGTGTTCAACCCCCTCATTGTTATTATCTTAATACGATAGCGCACTCGACGTTGTAAGGTCTAGTACCGTCTGACCCGTTCTCAGTTTAACAAGATTAGCATAATACCGCGAAGCCCTTCTCATCGTCAGATTGTCGGAGAGCTACTGCATGCTCTTCCACCAATGTAGCGAGGCATATGCACACTCGAGACAATTCCCTCTTCGTACCTGTATCTACCTAAGCTACGGAGTTATATAGAGCCGAACACGAAGAATTGTCGCGTCAGCCGAACGACACAAAGCCAAGATACAAGATTGATAGATTAATTATCTATTTTCGAATAAATATAAAATTGCTAATTAACAATTAACAAACAAAAAATTTTTAATTCAATCCCGTCTAGACAAACCACGAAATTATTTTCATCGCGTCGGAATAAAAGTTATATTTATATTTCCCATAGTTCGTTAAAAAAACGAAAAAAAAGAAAACAACCCTCCGGGCACGCAGAATGAGTTTTCTCAGTGTGAAGATACGACGCCGAGAGTTTTGATATGTTCATGCCACAGATAAAACATTGATAACTTAATTACCTATATTCGAATAAATATAAAATTGTTAATTAACAATTACTAAAAAAAGAAGTTCAGTCCCGTTTGGACGAACCACGAAATTATTTTCATCGCGTCGGAATAAAAATGATTTTTATATTTCCTATAGTTCATTTTTAAAAAAACAACCCTCTGGGCATGTAGGATAAGTTTTCTCAGAGCGAAGATACGACGCCGAGAGTTTTGACATTCACATGCCACAGATAAAAGATTGATAACTTAATTACCTATCTTCGAATGAATATAAAATTGTTAATTAACAATTACTAAAAAAAAGTTCAATCTCGTTTGTACGAACCACGAAATTATTTTCATCGCGTCGGAATAAAAATGATATCTATATTTCCCATAGTTTGTTAAAAAGAACGAAAAAATGAATACAACCCTCCGGGCACGCAGGATGAGTTTTCTCAGTGTGAAGATACGACGCCGAGAGTTTTGATATGTTCATGCCACAGATAAAACATTGATAACTTAATTACCTATATTCGAATAAATATAAAATTGTTAATTAACAATTACTAAAAAAAGAAGTTCAGTCCCGTTTGGACGAACCACGAAATTATTTTCATCGCGTCGGAATAAAAATGATATTTATATTTCCTATAGTTCATTTTTAAAAAACAACCCTCTGGGCATGTAGGATAAGTTTTCTCAGAGCGAAGATGCGACGCCGAGAGTTTTGACATTCACATGCCACAGATAAAAGATTCATAACTTAATTACCTATCTTCGAATAAATATAAAATTGTTAATTAACAATTACTAAAAAAAAAAAAAGTTCAATCTCGTTTGTACGAACCACGAAATTATTTTCATCGCGTCGGAATAAAAATGATATCTATATTTCCCATAGTTCGTTAAAAAAAAACGAAAAAATGAATACAACCCTCCGGGCACGCAGGATGAGTTTTCTCAGTGTGAAGGTACGATGCCGAGAGTTTTGATATGTATATGTCACTGAGGTAGTGCGCAATTAGTCTGCAAGGCGTTAATTGGAATCGGACGCAGTCGCGCCCGACGTTTCCGCCGTTGCAGACGGGAGAGGGAGGGAGGGAAGGAAGCCTACGTACGTAGGAGAGCGCGTGTGTATTTTCGCGCCCTCGTACTCGATCTCTCACGTGAACGGGCACAGTTCGTTCAGGTATGGAGGGATATGCGTATGCATATAATATATATAAACGCATATGTTATATATATATATAGAACATTTGTACGACATCCCTTCTAGCCCTTGGGACGCAATGTTCGTTCTCCACGTGTGTAATGGCGAGTATAACTGTATATGTGAAATCGGGATTTTTGCCAGGGATATAGCATGTGCGTTGTCGAGGAAGAGGGATATTACCCCTCTAACAATGGCGGTGTGTACCGGACGCGGGCGCGAACGAGAAGAGTTTTCGTAGTGCATGAAGGAAAAGAGAGAGGAAAGGTGAAAGAGGGAGAAAGAGAGAAAGAGAGAGAGAGAGGACTGACTCTGGCAAAATTGTCGAGCGAATGCGCCTTAATCGTCTCTCGTTTTCCGCGAGATTAAATCTCCCACGGGGGTTAATCGCCCCTCCACCCATAAGCCCGGGCACACTAATACGTCGACTAGCCCTCGTAGCAGTGGCAGCGACGAAAGCAGACTACGGACGACTCTCTATCTCTTCCTATACACCCGGTCTCTGTCCTGGTCTCGTTCTCTTCTCTAGTCACCACCGACGTTCCTTAATTATCCCGCGCAGAAGAGACAAAGTATTCGTCAACCAGGCCAACCTCCAACATCTCCGGACTGTATACCCTTCTTCCTCGGGTCGCTCTCTCCCACTCACCAAAGTGTTCAACGAGTCGAAAAGCTTTGCCGATTTATTTCCCAAGCTCACGTTTTTTCCACCCTCCCATCCCCTTCAAACATCCCTTCCTTCGCCTGCACTTTTATCATGTTTACAGTCCTTCTTTTTCTTGCTTACTCGCGATTTTTTGTTTCGCTTCCGTTTAGAACCCGTAACAATCGATCCCGAGACGTTCGCCGGCTGCTTCGAGATGTATGGGGCCTTCCGTGTCAAATTTAACGACTCGTCGTAACGACTTAGAAATTTAAACAATTTATTTTCCCAGCGTTGTTTACACTCTAATATTTCGTTAATTATAACTCTAGCATTGAATTGCGATTTTTCAGACATGATGAGACTGTGATTTGAAAAATTGAAAGAGAAATGGGAGTGGAACGAGACGTTGTCGCAATTGATATGAAAAGTCCTATATACACAGATGTGTATATAAAACTGTCGTTTTGCGGGCCCCGAGTGCGGCAGAGGCGAGGAAAAACGATAATCGAGGAAGAGGGGAAAAAAAAGAAGAGATAGTAGTAAGACGAAGGTCTCAGGGGAGGGTCGACGAGATATACCGTAAAGCACGATGGCACGAAGGAAAATGAGAGACACGAGAACGAAGAGAGAGAGAGAGTATGGAGCAAGAATTCCATGATAGAAGAAGCCAATGGAGGGTCTGAGGACAGTTTCAGTAGCGAGAGCAGGGGCGCAGTGGATGAGAGAGAGAGAGAGACTCAAAGGAGTGGTGGTGTAGTAGTTGAGAGAGAGAAGATATATACTTCACTTCAAGTACTGTTCAGGACTAACAAAAGATGCTCGAGGCAAAAGTTTTCTCTAAACAAGTATAGAACCCCGCCGGTCCACTTCCACGGTCATATCTCCCATTCTTTGGTGAATCGCTGCAATGTTTTCCCAAACGAAACTTATTTTCAAGACTTTCCTATTTCTCGTATAATTTTATAATAAAAAAGATAAACAATATCACTAAAATAAATGTTGATTCGGTTATTTGTATAATTAATTTATTTATCTATCAAATTTGTTAATTAAATAATCGGAGTATTGTACGTTCGATGATGAGCGAAGAGTCTCATAGAAATTGTCAAAATCATCCCCCGCGTCCTATCGCTCTGATGGACGTAAGGGGCGACGAGGGTCTTTGAGGTCAAAGCGAGACTGATCTCGGTGGATGAGCATGGTCTCCTCCGCCGACTAATTTTACCCCGAGGCTCAAGAGGCCGGAATTGTACGAGGTAAACGAGATTTAGCTACCGTCGAGGTACTTTTATAATGAAGACCGATGACAGCCGAGACCCCTGGTTGCATCACACGGTGGTCGCGGGTTTGCGTCGTTCGCCTATGTACCTGCATATACGTGTGAGTTTCAATGTATGGTGCAGCGAGGATACACAGAGGGAAGCTCTAGCTCTTCACCGCTATCGCGCAATTTGCTACGGAACTCTGGCTGTGGTGGTAAGTTGTTGGTTGGGAAATGGCGAGGCCAGTGGGCAAAGCCATTCATCCTGATTAGACGGGCACTCCCGTGGGGACGACAGCGCAGCCGGAGCAGCGGCAGTGCCAGGGAGAGAAGAGTCCAGCCACGGGGGAGGGGAGAATCTCTCCCTCTCTCTCTGTCGGTAGTCGCGAGCAACCCGAACTCACCCCTCTAACGCCCGATCCCCCGTGGTTTTTTTATCCTGCGACGTGTGTGATGGAAAGGGTGCACACAAACGACGAGAGTCGCGAATAGACGTCGAGGCATCGCCCGGTAACCCTTTCCCGATCGGTTCTAGGGCATAGGACATCGGGAGCGAGGGTAAAAGGGGGATGAGCCGGCTGGAAAAAGACGTTGAGGAAGAGAGGTCAAGTCGGGATAAGATTTATCTCCATATTGTCGCACGAGTGTAACTGGAAATCCATTACCTCGGGCAAAGCGATTTATATTGCGGACGGTGAAATACGAATACGGGGTTGATTCGAAATAAAGTCGGTTCCAACGAGATAGAATTCAGCGAATAAGCGAAAATCTTGAATGCACGAACCACTGGATGGAATAAAAATAGTCGAACGAACGTCAATTTCATTCGAATCGAGGACGTTTAGGGCTGTGATCGAAGAAATCAGTTTTTTAAGGGTGCTGCTAAGAGCGTCGAGATAATTGAGTCAACGATTTGACACCGACATGAAACTACCCCTGGTATAGATTGCTCGAGCAACCCCTCGCGATAACGTATTATCCAGCGTGCGTATACGCGTTCTTAAACGTTGCCATACATAAACGGGGTGTGCGGGGGTTGTGCGAGGGAGGATTTCGACCAGCTGGTACGTGTTACTAAGTACTTCGAGGGGTGTGAAAGAGACAGAGAGAGCAGCGAGGGTCTTTGCGTCGATACAAATCCATCGTATGGTTTGTAACGCGAAATACTGGAATTTAAACACTGCACGTGGGAAGGGAACGTCATCGCAACCCTCTCGGTTCGCAAAGGGTCGCGAGTTACCTCGTGCTATTAAAGGTTTCAAATTTCTCCAGTGATTTTTCCCCACCCCCGCTCCTTTTTCAACTCGAGAAGTTTCGTTGCAGCAGGCAACTCTCTTCGCGATATACGACGCGGCAAACATTTCCAATGAGTAAAGGGGGATGAAAGTTGAAACTGCGCGCAACAGAATCCTCGAAAAAACAATAACCCAAAGTTGACTTGGAATTCTACTTGGTGAGTAGTGTTTATATATATAGGTATAGGTATGTTGTCCTAGCGTTATCTTCTTCCGCGTCTGGTGCTCGGGGGTGCGAGGTGGTCGAGAGGAGTATTATTTCCCATGTGGCACGAAGGGGTTTTATACGCGCGTGTGTGTTGCTCGATGTTGAGAGTCGAGAGACGCGAATGCCGCCGATGGCCCTGTCTGTCTACCTTAGACTCTTTCCTCTTTTCGTCCCGAGTCTTCTTGCTTATTCCGTTACGTATCCAAACCTTTGTTTTGTACCGACATTTCGTATACAGAGGGCGATGCAAGAGAAGGATGAGAACGAGAAGAGATGAAAAAAGATCCCAACTTTCGCAAGTTCGATGAAATTTTTCGAAATACTTTTCCACGCATCGTGTGACACGGACTTTTCAATCGCAGTAGTACAGGTCTATAATAGTCAGACCGATGAAACGTTTTTATTCGTTTCAACTTGGTTCCCCGAGTCTCGTTCCATGGGTTCAATAACATTTTCTGAAAATACGAGGATATCGCTCGAGCAACATCGCGTTACATAGACAACGAAGGGTACGACGCGTCAAGTATGAAAACGTATCGTACCGGTGAAACGATAGTGAGATAGGAATAAAACGTAAAAACGGTAATTTTGTTTTTATTTTTATAGCGCCCGGCATTTCCGAGTTTGAAAATTTAATGCGTCACTTCGACCGAGCGCCCTTCGTATGGATATACGCGTAGGGTACGTAGGTACCGATACATCGAAAACATATTTCATTAGTCTCGCGCAACGCTTTCGCTTCTCTCGCGAAATACGAGCGACGAGAGCAATTTGTTTTTTTTTTGTTTTTTACAAATTAACCGATAGCTGCAACAAATTGTTAGTATAGACGTGATCAAAATATTCATCGGAACGTTAAATCTATAGTCGGTACCGGACAATTACCCGAATGATTGAAACTCATTCACCGTTTTATGGTATCGCGAATTTCACAAAATAAAACAAAAACAAACGCGCGAAAAAAAAACGCAGAGACATTGAATATTTACATTGGAGAAATAAATCGCTTTGCCGAATAAATAACGATATTACACTGCGCGTACCGGATGATTTTTATTATTTACCGGTGTATCGCAAAAATAAATAAATAAACTTCGGAGCGGCGAGATTTTTCTGCGAGAAAAGCTGTTTATACGTACTACGTCATACATTTCGATTTAGAACGGATTCTTCTTTTTTTTTTCGTTCATACGGTGGCGCGGTTGGGGGTGGCTTGCACGCATAATCCGCGCGTTGGCACAGTTGGCCCGACGAACAAAAGTGCTTTTTAAAGTGAATTTATGGCCGCGATACCCAGGGCGGACACGGCCGAAAAACATGGTTCGTGGCTTTCGCAGATTTTCACCGACGTCCAGCTCTGTAGATATGTACACACACATACACAAATATATGTATATGTATATGTAACTCGACATTTATGAAATAAATATATCTGTATATGGCGAAATGACCATCCCTCACAGTTTTGTTGCCAGACAGAGAAAGAGCAAAAACTCTCCAAAACTCAAAGGTAACCACAATCATCGACAAGATTATTATGGAGGTGTGGAGATACGTTTATGTTCAATCATGTTCCGAGCTAGCCGGTTAAACCAAAACGAATTTATACATTCGAAATACTTTCTCTCCGCCTCTCTCTCTCTTTCTCTCTCTATCTGTCTCGCTCGCTCGCTCGCATTTCGCTTCTGTAATCACGCGAGAATTCGAAAAATTCAGGGGTTGAAGAGCGAGCGATAGCGAACGAGAGATAACCCACCAGCGATCCAATCAAATATTTCAATGGTACAATTTAGGTCGAAATGTTCGGGATGTATGTGTTTTTTTACAACGAAATCACCCCTCGAGTCTGATATTCGCAGCGATCGAATAGATCAAAATTCCAGTTGGAAAATACGAAATATCTCTGTTTTCGTGTTTAGTCGAAAAGAAAATGAGCTCATTTCGTCGATTTCGTTGAGAGGTCGGAATTTTTTTCCACCCTTGCTAAGAAAATTGGTCCATCAGGATCCACATATGGCACTGCAGCTTCTTCTTGTCCTCTCTCTCTCTCTCTTTCTCTCCCCGTCTCTCGATCGCTCAGAAGAAAGAAAAATCCATGGTTGGGTGTTTCGCACGGTCGGATAACGCGTATATACAATTCTTTCGTCTCCCTCGCGTTCGTGAATCGAGGACCCGTAAAAGGAAAAGAGAAAATACATAAGAGAGCCGAGGAGTCGTCGAGGATGGAAAAAGTGGCGTTGCGTAAAAGGTGCCCTTCGTGAGGAATTCCAAGACGTATATAGAAACGTACGTGATTCGAGACCATCGATCATGGTCTCTGACAGGCCATAGCTCCTCTCTAGGCCAGTACCGGGAAACTCGCTCCTACGTCTCTTCTATATAACATTGCTGCTGCCCATCGCAGAACGCCAAGATTATCTCTGTATTCGTATATTGCCCTCGGGAACTAGTTCACTGTTCCACGATTTTCCGCCTTAATTTCAGCATGCGTCTCGAACGAGAGGCGTCGAGACGAAACCGTATGAAAAAAGAACTCTTCGACACGAAGATAGCGGAGGTCGTTTGGAAAATTGATATACCCCGAGTATCGAGCGAGCGAGGAGCTTGACGTTAAGATTTATTGTAATAACTAAACCACGCCCTGGGAAATCATTTTCTTTTTTTTTCCATCCACAGTAACTAAACTCGATAATCGCACGAGTATTGAAAAATTCGCGAAGATCGATGATGCGACTTTAAAAATATTTGAGAAATAATTGAAATATGCTGGTGCGATGAAATTAATTTTCTCCTTGGTCGTATTCAACGACATTCGTGCGAAATCTTATCCATCTGCAACGTGCAGTTTCTTTAATTAATTACCTCGTATTTAGAAAGGTTATTTATTTATTTATTCAGCTTGATGAGAAAAGGAAGAAGGATAAAAAAATGGCGTGCCGTGGCAATATTTTTGCTACTGATGAAGATAACGAGCGTCTCTCTCTCTCGCGACGAGAGGATCGCTTTTACAGGGCTAATTCGACCCTTTGCTTCTGGGCGATAACTACACCCCGTTGGTGTGCACAACCCCGTTTCGCTGATGCCTCGTTTGCCAAAGAAAGAGCGATATAGAACGAGCGAGAGAGAGAGAGAGAGAGAGAGAGGAAAGCGCGAGCTCGTTCGCTAAACGAGCTTTGCACGCGAAAAAGGAGAGTACCGAGGGGAGAAAATAGCGTATACTTTAAAACTGGGCGCATCTTTGGCACGCAAAACGAGGGGTACTTTCATCAGCATCGCCCAACTCTCTTCCCTCGATCTCACTCTCTTCTCGTTGATCCAACGAAAATGAAATTAGATTCTATATTTTTGAAAAAAAAAAAAAAAGCAAAAAGCACGAAGGAAAAAAAAGAACAAATCCGCCACACAAATTGGCAGTAACGTTAAGATATAGAGCGCGCGAACCACCACCCTGCGAATAACGAAGAAGAAGAGCCTCTCCGCTTCTTCCGTTCTTGGTAGTGGGAAACGGCTCTTTTCGTTCCCTCCCTGGGAAAGTTAGTTTAGCCGCCCGATGGGACCAAACTTTTGTGCTTAACATGCTTCGGGTAGAGAAGCAAACGGAAGAAAAACGAATACTGGTACGAGGGGTTGGACCGTGGATTGGCGGGAAGAGGGTGGGGAGGGGCGACGGGGGGTTTGGAAAAAGAGAGAAGTGAGTTTGAAACGCCCCCTCTCGTAAATACGGCTTATGAGCTCAAAATATAAAATAATGAGATGTCCCTTTTAATATTTATCGGTGGACCATCCTCGTATCTACACACACACATACACACACGAATATACATATATATATAAATATTTGTATATATATATATATATATACATATACCTATACGAAGATGCGTTAGCGATTCAAAAGAGAGAAAGAGAGACGCAGGAGGGTGGTACACGGACGTGCATAAATAACGCGTTCGGATCCCAGAGATTTTTCGGTCCACGGTGTGGGAAAGATGGAAAGAGGGGAGAAGGGTGAGCCGAGGCGAGGGAGAGATGAGCGTGTATATATAAATACGCGAGGGAGGGAGAGATATCCGACTATTATTTACATTTATTCTTCCGGGCGGAGAGAGAGAGAGGAGTTTGAAACGAACGTGCGAGAGCCCGGCAGGACACACACGGATCCTGTTTGCCGTTTTATTGATATTCCGCGTGTATGCGGACACACCAATATAACTTCCGGTATTACCGACCGGTGCTAATATTTTATATTTCGTTCATTCAAACGTGCACCGCCCCCCCCCCCCCCCCTGCTACTACTCTCCCGCTGTCCGTAAAGCGCGATATTTTTGGTGAGAAATTTACCATTCTCGTGTATTATTACCATACATATATATGGTAATAATGCATATATAAATGAGATACAATAAATCGCATACGGTATCGGCGGTGCAATGAAATAATGTAATAGAATTATACATTATTCGAATGCCACATCGATGTTCGAGCGCTGTTTTCGGCGAAGAGAATCGAAAATACACAATGAAAATATCCGTTTGACACATAAAATAATGATTTAATGCCACGTTCCAAAGGAAAATTATTAATCAAAATGTTACAAAAACCGTTTTTCGAAAACGTTTCCAGTATTAATTAAAATACGACAATATTTATTAGACAGCTAATCAAGAATAAAAAAAAAAGGATAATTAAACGGGATAAATGTATCTTCGTCTCGTGTCATGAATCAGCTAATAATTATTTCATCTCATATATATACGCCCTGCGCCAAAGAAAAGGGGAGGAACACCTTCGCACGAAAATGGTCAAAGACAACGAGACAAAAAAAGATAGGAGGAAGGAAAAAAAAATTATACGTGTACGTGAAACGCAATTCTATGGTTGTCACCAGTCGGTAGGAACCAGCCACCCCCCCCCCCCTCCCCCTGCCCCTCTTTCGTCTAACTCCGCTTCTCTGTGTGGACTTTGATTAACCGTATGTCCGTTGATTAAAAGCCGTCGGGCTCCCTCCTGGAATTTCTGAAAATGAGAAACCTCTGTTCTATGCGAATATAACGAGCCATGGTGACTACCAAAACGTACGTTCAACCGGTGATGTAGGTGCGTGGCGATACGCACGACACAAAGGAAAGAGTTCATTCGATGCCGGTATCCTCAGCCATCGATTTCCAACGTTCGCTAAATTGTCTCTTTTTAATTCTTGTTGTTTATTTTTTCTTTGTCTTTTTTAACGAATTTTTTATTATTTTTTTACACCCCCTCATGTGCAACCCCTAACGTAGCCCTCATCCCTGGGTGGTTCCAGAGCATCGAAGCTTCAAAGGCGCATGCTCCAGCATGAAATCGAGAACCCTCACAGCCTCTCCGCTTCCGGCAACGAAAAATCTCGCTTTGCGCAATACGATACTACGGGAGCGAGTACTTGTACATGTCTGTCTCTGAATCCGTGTGTGTGTGTGTGTGTTTGTGTTTATGTGGGCGCATGTGTGCCAATTCGTTGAGCCAGCTAGGATGCTATAGATGTTATTATACAGAGGGCAACTGCATACCGAGAAGAACGTACGTGCTTGAAATTTGATAACAGGGAGAACGCGTCGACGCCACTGTGTGGCTCTCGCGCTCGATTTTTCACACTCGCGATAAATGAATTGCCGGCAAAAGTTTTTTTTTACAAAACACACAATTTTAAACGAATATATATTCGAATTCGGTCGAGAGCCCACTCGTTGAATCGCCAATGTCCCCCCTCCCCCCCACCCTTCCTACCATCCTATCGTTTATAAGCAACGACTTACGAAATGTTTTTTCCTCTCCAATATTTATTTTACAGCGAGGAAACAATTTTTCAAAATTTACATTTTATTTTTGTTTTAAATATTCCTCGAATAAATATTTTTCGTTGTATTTCGTGTTGATCCGACGAGTGGTATACCTCGATATATTGTCGTAACAATCGACGGAACGTCCTCATTAAAAGTAACGTCGTCAAAACACGTAGGCGAAGCGCGTCGCGCTCTGTCAATTTGCAGTCGACCATCGTACACGTTGACAGACGCATATATACGTGAACGTGGATGACAGACGTGGCTAATGAAAGTTAAACTCCTCTCTGACATCACAATAACCCGTGAGAAGCCACGGTATGTTTACTACCCTTATAAAAAAAAAAGGAATCCCCCAGCCACCTCGTTTCGCGAATCGCGTTTACCTCGTGAACTACATAAAAGCGGTTCGTGTTCTTTCTTCTTCTTTTCTTTTCTTAACTTCACGAGCCTTTTCTCAATTAATTATTTCCAGGCCGGAAGAATACACGAGTCTTCCACACGCTAGCCGAACTTAACCGTACGAAACGACCTCGTTCGAACAACGCGCGGAGTCAACGAAAGATAAACCCTTCCACGTTATAACGAAGCTCGTGATAAGCTTCGAATGAAAAATCGTCGTTGATATCCCGCTTTTGGGAAAAAAGTATTAAATACGATTTTTTATTGGAAAGAATATTGCTAAAATATTGAATAATTGAATTTTCTCAATGTCAGACGGTCGAATCAAACAAGAATTTGTTTTTTTCGATAAATATGATTTTTTATTGGCGCGAATATTGCTAAAATATTGAATAATTAAATATTTTCAATGTCAGACGGTCGAATCGAACAGAAATTCGTTTTTCTCGATAAATATGATTCTTTATTGGAATAAATATTGTAAAAATAGTGAATAATTGAATATTCTCAATGTCAGACGGTCGAATCGAACAGAAATTCGTTTTTCTCGATAAATATGATTCTTTGTTGGAATAAATATTGTAAAAATATTGAATAATTGAATATTCTCAATGTCAGACGGTCGAATCAAACAAGAATTTGTTTTTCTCGATAAATATGATTCTTTATTGGAATAAATATTGTAAAAATATTGAATAATTGAATATTCTCAATGCCAGACGGTCGAATCAAATAAGAATTTGTTTTTTTCGATAAATATGATTCTTTATTGGAAGGAATATTGCTAAAATATTGAATAAATAAATATTCTCAATGTCAGACGGTCGAATCAAATAAGAATTTATTTTCTCGATAAATACGTTTCTTTATTAGAACGAATATTGTTAAAATGTTGAATAAATAAATATTCTCAATGTCAGACGGTCAAATCAAATAAGAATTTGCTTTTCTCGATAAATACGCTTCTTTATTGGGACAAATATTGTAAAAATATTCAATAATTGAATATTCTCAATATCAGACGATCGAATCAAACAAAAATTTGTTTTCCTCAATAAATACGATTCTTTATTGGAACGAATATTATTAAAATATTGAAAAATTGAATATTCTCAATGTCAGACGGTCGAATCAAACAAGAATTTATTTTTCTCGACAAATACGTTTCTTCGTTAGAACGAATATTGTAAAAATATCGAATAATTGAATATTCTCAATGTCAAACGATCGAATGAAACAAAAATTGTTTTTTCTCGATGCCGACTATTATCATTATTACCATGGACTTTTATTATTTCAATAGAAGACCGAACTTCTGCAATTTTTCACTTTTTTGTTTCCGCAACGGAAATGCGATTCGTTCGCGCGTGTATATGCATTATTATTATTATTCCTACCCGAGAGAACCGTAGTTCATATATTATTTGTCTTTATACTCGACGTCCTTTCGTAGTATTCGATGCGTGTGTTTTTCCGCGTTATATGGCGCGATGATATCGCGAGACCCTGCGGAGACCCAGGTAACGTGAAAACTCTGAGACAATACCGAGAGACCGTATCGTCTTAGCCAGTGGAGAAGGAAGAACGTGAAAAACATTGAGATATTTTTCTCGTCGTATCTCCATTTGTTCTCCCGCTCGTATATCGTTATACGTGTACGGTCGCTGGATATCCAGAGGTATCCATCCGTATATAGTGGCAATGCGCGCCAGTGGTACGAGTCGACGTTGAGTCCGGCAGTCGGGCGAGCATCCGTCTACCCGACGCTAGGGCGCACGAACGCGTCAAAAGAGAAAAGCCAGGGCCGAAGCTTATTTCCCGAGACGCTGCCACATATACGATGAACCTGGTATAAGTCCCAGCTACGCCCCTTATATTCGCTAGTGGAAACGGAGGGCCGTGAGGAGCGTCAAAACTTGCGAAGAACAGAGTTTTACAGCGTACCGAGACAGGAGAAATTCTAGAAACGATGATGCGCGCGGTTGCCACCGCGGTAATTCGTACAGTAGAACTTTTCATAAAACAAATTTTCAAGATTCTTATTAATTTCAATTTTTATCACCTACAAATCTCTCATAATTAAATATCGAAACAAATTGATTAAAAAAAAAAAAATCTTTCTAAAAATTCAATATTTGTGATCGAATAAAACGTTTCTGTAATTAAAACAAATTCTGACGAGTTTGATAATCTCATAAAGGTTATTGAAAAAGGGGAAAACTCGAGCGAACGAGTTGAATTTTTTGGTTTCTTTTTTTATCTTACAGGAGATTGTACTGTAACAGTCGTTTGGTTGGCGAGAGGGAAGGAGAGGGAAGTGGAAACGTGTTCTCCGGCAAGAAACGCAATACCAAGCAGGCTCCGCTGCACCGAAACGCGAGGGTTGGGGGGTTCGCGAGCGTAGCATGCGTCGAGCGAATAAAAGGAAATTCTTTTCCTTTATTTGAGCGTGTGTACCGCAGTCAGAAACGAGTCGACTACAGAGCGGCGTATCGTTCGACGTGGTGCGGTCTGTACTATACACGTACGTACCTTCGTTCTCCCTGTCCCCGGGTTCTCGTCTTTCGAATAGCTACGAGATACGTACGCACATGCACGTCTCCAACAGACAGACGGAGAGACGGAGAGACGGACAGACAGACAGCCAGGCAGGCAGGCGGGTAGACAGACGCACGGATCCGTACGTGAAGCATTTTTCGTCGACGAAAAATACCGTCGCGCACCGCCGTGTGCTCGCTCGGGGTAAAAATCGTGAATTCGTACATCCGCGAGGGGCCATATACATATTTTTACATAAATATTGCAGTCCAAATTCTCTATCTCACTCTTCTATTCTTGCGTCATACCGAAGAACTCGGGGAATACGAAAATACATTTTTCGACTTTTCTTCTATTAAAATAAATTCCGGAAACATTTTCCGTCCGTTCCAACGCGACAAATCTCATTCCTCGATGACAAATAAAATCTTCAAGTTTGGTCATTCTTAATATTCGTCAGAATTTCGATAAAATTTGTTTCGCAGTGCTTAAAAGTAATGTTTTTTTTAAAACCCCTTTTTCGCTATTGCGGAGCTTAAAAAAACTATGAAATTAAAAACTCGTATAGTCTTGTTCGTATCAAAGCCTAGCTTCGCAAGAGTCTCGATCTGTAAATGTATGGTACGAAGAGTCGTAGTTATGCGTAATTTAATCACGCCCGAGAATGGAAAAGGGAGGAAGGGGTTTGGCGTTAGCTCGGGAAACGAGAGTGACAGAGCGACGAGTGTGCGAGAGACGCGTGACAGACACGCAGCAACGTAGTCAGCCACAAATCAGCGGGTCACGAGACATTTTCGGGGAAATATATTACCCTGGCTGGCTTCTGGTCACCCGTAGCTCAGAGCGCACCGGTGCGAAACCAGTGTGGATTAATAATTCATAGGAGGAACGAGGGAGCGACGCGCGCTGCGGTCTTTTTCACTGGTATGTCAGGTGCTCTCAGGTGTCCTCCCCGGATAGCACAACGCGCGCGCATATCCCCATGAGACCCCACGATTGGAACTTCGACTATTCAACCAGCCGCGGAACGAAGCATGCCGGAGGGGCGACTAAAATGGTGAGAAGAATTCGCAAAATTCAAACGAGAATTCCTCATGGAGATTACCGATATAACTATTCCGGTTCTATGGTCGATATGACGTGTTATTGGGAATGCAATTTACCCTATACGCATATATTATTACCATATCTACAATAATGTACATAATAAACGTGTTGAAGAAGATTGATATATACGTTTTTCGTTCTTTTTTCGAATAATTAGCGAAAATGTTGTAATTACGGATAATCGATGTAAAATCGTTCCTATTTTTAGTAAACGAGCGAAACACGATGGGTAAATAAAAAAAAATAACGAGAGAGGTAAAAATTCAAAATGGTTCATTTCAATTACATTTTCCAAACATGTTTCAAGCGTAACTCGAGCTGCTGTGCAATGTTCGACTGAATCGTAAACAGTATGAATAACTGTATGAGTGTGTACATTTATATATATATATATATATATATCTATGTGTGTGGTTTGATTTATTTTTCGAGTAATTAGCGAAAACATTGAAATCAATCGGATAATCGATTTGAGATCGTTCATATTTTTAGTAAACCGAGTGAAACACGATGTAGAGATAAAAAAAAACGAGAGAGGAAAACATTCAAAACGGTTCATTTCAATTACATTTTGCAAGAATTTTTCATCCGTAATCCGGGCTACTGTGCAGTGTTCGACTTAATCGTATTCAGCGGAAGCTATTCGTGTTCCAGCTTCGGTATGAGTGTCCATAGGTGTGCGAACATTTATATACATGTATCAGACAGCCTCTTCTACCCCCGGGCTAAATGTAGGTTGCGTGAGTCCATGGCAGAGCCAGGATTTAATAGAAATGAACGTCGGTTTTGCTTTTCGAGAATTCCCGACGCGGCGTTGAAAGATTCTACGGTAATGATAAACGTGTTATCATAATAATAATAATAATAATAATAATAGGCGAATGTTCGAAACATTTTAACAAATTACAAATGTTTCACGAACGAATAATCCGCGTCTACTTAACATAAAACCCGAGGCATTGTTATTATTATAAATATATTATTATGTTTCACTTTCAAAGATTAATTTATAGTGACAAAGAAAATTATAAATATACGATTATGTCTGACTCTGAAAGATTATTTTATCGGAATCAAGAAATTACTTAATTTTCCTAATTCGATGTAATATCGCGACCTCTGATTTTGATCTCGCAAATATATTGATCATAAAGACTCGAAGCGTGGCGATATACAATGTGCCAGCCACGTGTGTATTTCTATCACGTATTTCTTCAGCTCGCACCGGAATAGGTAATCAAGCGAGCTTTTCACGAGCGAAAATTCATTTTCAGCTACGTCCGAAGGAACCAATTAACCGGTATTCTAAAAAATTGAGCAGCAAGAAAAGAAAAAAAGAACTCGCCTACAACCCCCTTTTTCCATCATCCCCCAACTCAACAAACTACGTGCATAATACTTGATATTTGCGATCTCGTACCTCGTTACAAAATATTATTTTAAAATACCCAGTCTAATATCGAGCATATATTTCTTTTAACGCATGTAAATAATTAAATTCGCCAAACGAAGCAACTCTCCTTTCCCTTCTCACAGTGATACAAATACGATCATAAAAATAAGGGATTCATTTACAATTCGTTATTTCGTGGAGAGTAAAAATGAAATAATTCAATTTTTGTCTTGATTAAAAATTTGTGTAAAGTGTTCATCGATTCATCGGAGGAAGAATGACGTATTTGATAATAATAGTAGGCGAGTCGGTTTTACTTTGCTTCAAGTTTTCACGCGACATCGGGTGGGCTGCGAATATAGACGACGGTAACTCGTGGTAACATCAGCGGGGTATACACGCTTGCGACGATATAGGCACGCGAGTAAATGGAGTTTGCACACGTTCCGTAATCTTTCGGTCGCAGGGTTCTACGACCTCTTTATAATTCGATGTTGCGTGTTATTATAGTGCCATTAAAACTCCGGGGCATCTACTAATTACGTGCACGCAGAGCATTCTCTCTCTCTCTCTCTCTCTCTTTCCCTCTCTGGCTGCCTTTCTCTCCAGCGAGTGTTTCTCACGTGCTAAAGCGTTTAATCAATATTCGGTCGTTTCCACGACGCTGCTGTTCGGTAAAACGCGTTTGGCCGCCACGCTCCGGAGACGAGCGGCCCGTATCAGCCTCGAGGAATGACGAGTCGCATCTAAACCGCGACATTATTCGTAAACGGTTGATGAAAATAATTCAATTAATTCTCGTAATTAAATTTCTGTTTTTCAAAATGTTATTAAATTTCTTATTCGGAACAAATATACGTCACTATTTTCGTATTTATCATCGTGAATGTTCTTCTTATCATACGAGAACGATAAGGCGCCGGCATATCGATAGTCGTTGGACGATAGGAAGCTCGTCGACAAATAAGACGTCGTAGTCGTATTTAGGACGATAAAAGCGAAGCGAGATACGACTTATTTTCTACGTACGACCAAGACCGAGATACATAAAATATTATATTGAGTCAGCCCCCGTCGAACCAAAGTCAATAACTCCCTGAAGAACATTTTTTCTCTCGTACGCGTATATCTTCCATATGAATACAGGTATATAACGTAATCGAGTATAATGTTTCTTACGTTGTTTCGACACGCGAGAATCTGTGTTTTTAGCTCCTGGCTTTCGCGTGAGAATTGATCCTTCGTGAGAAAAGCTATATAATATAAAAGAAGGAAAATACCGACGATCCGTATACGTCCACGATCGATTCCGAGCAACCATTTTTCGGTAACATAATCCCCCAACGTGTGATTGACCTTTCCATCTGAAAGCTTTTCTTACTTTCGTCAATATCAAATTTTGACAATTTCTTTTCAATATAAACAAAAAAAACAAAACTCAGTTGAAAAAAAACAAATGTCAATTGAGAAACGAATCGTTAGCAATTCATAATTATTATTTCGTAAACAGGACAATTTAAAAATTCCATCGTGGTATATATGACCTTTGGTTTATGTGTAATAAGAGCGACCCCCCTATTACTCTTATTATACGTACGAGGGGTGTATAAAAGAACGAAAAAAGTGCGAGGGGTAGGTATTCTTGCGAGGTTGTACCGCACGAAATTGGTCTCCACCCCCTCCCCCCACCCCCCGGCTCTAGGGTCGTAACTGCGTACGATGGAAGTGAAATTTTTCTTCATCGCACCAATTTCAACCTATTCCGTTTACCCGCTTACGCCCTCGTCTCACCTCCGACAGAAACAACCCTTATACCGACGGAGAGCATTTTTCTTCCTCTCTGAATTCTCATACGCACCCTCCCGACTACGGCGTCTCTGTACATACATTTATATAAATATATATGTGTATATACGAACGGAAAGTAGTAACCCGTTTCCAATCCTCCCCCTCCCCCTTCCCCCCTCCTCCGCCTTCTACTCTCTAGCGATCTTTTCAACCCCTCACTCTTAACGTTATAACATTCAACCGGCGCATAGATGAACTCGTAAAACCGTGAGCCGAGCTCCCGCGAGCCAAAGAAACATCTCCTTAGAATACATTTGAATATAATTCAGTCGAGCGAAACGACTATGCTCATAGCTATAGTCGAGTAATGCCCCGTTTGCTTAAAGTAGTACGAGTGTGTGTTCGTTTTTGTGCGTCCGTGTTCTTGATTCTTATTTCGTACAAACGCACTTTTATGCTAATTCACCTTCCCGCCGTTCACAATGCACCGTGGATTGAACATTTAGAGCGTTACATCCGGGCCTAGTAAAAAAAGACCTTGAAAGCATTTTCAAAAATAAAATTCGAAGGAAAGGAGATTTTTTCGTCCCTTATTTTCCCCTGGATTATGTAATATGGGAGAGTGATAACCAAACGAAACTTTATTAGGGGTTGCACAGTATTTTTTTTATATTTTTCCTCACATCCCCTTTTATTTCCTACTTCTTCCTGTCTCTCTCTCTCTTCCTTTCTCTTTCGCTCGCTCTACCTCTGTTCACGTTGTTAATAGAACATAAAAGAAAGGTCGAAGCGACCGCTCCCTTCTCCAACAGTCTTACGTATATTATATTCGTGTCGTTGGAAATATCGATTTATCGAGAAATCGTTCTTGGCTGCATTAACGTTCTCGTCTTACCCGGTACAATATTTCCATTCCCGCGATTAAGATTTGTCCTTTAGCCTGTGACGAGAGTGCGATAGAAATGACGAAAGATAAACCGAGTAAGAGAGAGTCAAAGTGCAGAAAGATACGATCGTGTATTAAGTTTCGTACAGTCACGCGATGAAAGCAATTTCAATTTCATTCGGCTCGTTTCGATATTTATCCCTCCCTCTAGCCTCCTCTTTTTACCACCCCTATTCGGCTAGCTCGCCCGTTCACGTTCCAGCGTTCATCCCATTTTTGGCCCGGATAGACGAAAGCACTCGGCGATTAAAATTTTATTTCGAACCGTTCGGCCGCGTTCGAGTGGTTTTTCCCTCCCTCGATCGTGTACGACCAAAAAACTCACCCCTTGTACCCTCTCCAACCCCCTAGCCACCACTCCATCCTCACCACGACCCCCATAAACCCACGATTTTGTTTTCATCCGACTCTGTTGCGGACGTACCGACGATGTACCCAACGATATATCGCCGGTCAATTCGATAGACGAAGGGCGTGTATGTGTCTGCGAGCTGCCAGACTGAAACAAGGGACTCGATGGAAATCGCGAGATTCACGATTCACGGTCGTATCGAGATACGATAAGGTTGATTATAATCGAAATTCATCGATTCCTGGAATTTAATATCAATTTTTTACATTAATATATTATTTCATGAAAATTGAATAATGTTAATTTCGTAAATTGCAATTTTTCTCGTCTAACAGTACGGAATGATTTTAAATTCAAAGTACCGCACGCTTCTTATCTTCGCCGAGATTAAATAAATATTTTCCGTCTAGGAAGAAATCGTACAATTGTCCGGAAAAATCTTCTAACCGAGTATCTCGTAATTGGCACATTTCATTTTTTTTTTAATCTTTTTTTTTTGCGTTTGCACAGTCGGGATTGGCGGTTACGCGATCGGAATTTTCCGAGGATAAAATATTCGTCCCGGTGTCTCTTTTCTTCCACTGTTTTCCCGGAGTGGTGCGGGCATACCCGAACGGATTTTTCCGTTTCGAACGGAGACCAGGGATTTGATGGAAATTTTTCGCGCTTTCGGGAGCTTCGTTCGCACGATGGAGAAATCGAAGGAATACGAAAGACTCCGTCGTCGAAGGGGGTGGGGGCACCAAGACGCGGAAACTGGTTAAGCAACGATGGCGGATTGCGAGGGGGTGGCAAAGAGAGGGTTGAAAACGTTCTCTCGCAATGCATCTCAGTTTTCTCTGTGCCAATGGGAAGATGCCTCGATCTCTCTCTCTCTCTCCCTCTCTTCGTATATATAGAACTGGTCATATTCGCTGACTACCGGCGGAAAATGTGAAAAATTCCCATTAAAGAATTCCAATAGGGATGCGGGCATCGCGGCTTCGAACCGCGCGGGTGTCGAGGATATAAAACATAATATTATTTCCGGAAAGCACTGGGGCAAGAATTCAATTTAGCCAGTGACATAATACTTCTGCACATCCAATGCCCCGATGCGCTATCTCACGGCGGTCGAGGATGAAAACGCTCGAACTTTCAGCCTCGAGAAACCCCATCGAACGATTGAAATGATTTTTCACAAAAACAAACAAAACAACAAAAGATTAACAATAATTCCAACACGGAATGCCCCATATACAGTGTTTATTTAATGCGCGACAATTTACCCCCGTACTTGGTCGTAATTTCGCTCGTAACTGCGCGAGCAAAGCTCCGAGGAAAAGAAGGGAAAAAAGCACGCGTCTTTTCCTCAGTCCCCTTCGTTAAATGACTTCCGTGTAAAAAAGAAATCGAAAAATAAAGAAGAATTCCGAATTTACGAATGTATAATACTTACACGAGAGGCAAATTCTTCGATGCTGTGTGGCTTCGCGGTTCTTAAACTCATTCATTTCGGAAAGTGCGCCAATTACTCGTGACTCTGAATAATATATAACGAGTGCTTTCCTTTTATACATATATACCTATTCACATAATATAACTACTCGACTAACGGTCGTTACGAAACATCGTACTCTTTAATTATGTCGTCGCTTTAGCCCGTGTCGTTGGGCCATTGAGAGGAAAATCTATACTCGAATTATAGGAGGGGTTGTCGTGTCGGTATTATGAGAATTTCGACACACTTCTATTCGTATCTGTGTCTGTATGTAGGTGTCCCTGTGCGTATGTGATGTAGAAGGAGAGAAGAGAACCAGCCAGTGGGAATCGGGACCCATTAACCTCGGTCTTCCACCGGCAACGACCAGGGTGGGAAGAGAAAGAGGGGGTAGAGGAGACACCCCTTGCGGTGTATCCACCGCTAAATAATTCCAAACTAACCGAAGAACATCTCTCGTGAACCGCAAAACCCTATACAGTCAAAGCTCGAAGATCGAAGGTGATGGTGAATTTTACGAGTGACCTCTGGCGGCAACACCCTTCTTTTCAACCCTCGGTAGTACGTGACGTTCTTACCACAGAATCTCACGATACGAGTATTTTCCACGCGCCATTATTTATTCATAACTTTTTATTTCTCATTTATATTGATGAGAAAACATGATAATACGAATTTTCATTACTTATAATATTTATTTTAATTCGAAATTTGGTGACGTATTTTTGAAGCTCTGTCGTTTGTAATAATTTATGAATATTATTTCGATTCGTTGGAACGAGGATGGAAATAAAGTTACAAGGATTTTTGGAAAGTCAAGGTTTTTTTGAGACGTTGTAATTTTTTGTGGAAGTCGACGTAGGAACGAAAATAAGCTCGGGGGTCAAATTCAAAGGGACGTATTACTTACGTCATGCATTCGAGCTACGTATATACACATACGTGGCAAACAAGGTTGTTTGATCGTTAGGTCGCTATTGAAAGCGCCGCTAGAGCAGGTCTGGAAGCGTTCGCCGAGAAAGCTAATCCACCCTTACGTATATCGCGTACACACGTGTACGCGTATGAATAGAATAGAATTCTCGCATCAAATATACGAACAGTGAATATATGAATATATGTATATGTATATATATGCGTACACGTTGGAAGAAAGTTTCGACTCACTCTTTGACGTTTAATCGACTGGCGTGAAAATTCGGGTCAGTAGCCAATGCCGCCAGTCCCGTCGGCACGACGACGTCTCGACCTAGATAACCCGCGTTGAGACACAAATTATAGCAATTATCCGTGCAACGAACGGGAGTAAAAATAGTGGGAATAATTCTTAATTGTTCAAAACGAGAGAAAATATTTCGTGACACGCGAATAGCTCGACGCTATTCTCACGAACGTTTTAATTCAGCTAGAAAAACAAAACAAAAGAAAAAATGACGCCTGTACCTGAGTAGAAACATAATGAACATTAAAATTTCAATGAAAGTTCGTCGAAGGTCAGTCGAGGACAAAAGGTCGAATATTTTCGAAAAAAGACGAATCAAAACAAAAAATATGCATGTACCTGAGTGGAAACATAATGAACATTAAAATTTCGATGAAAGTTCGTGGAAGGTCAGTCAAGGACAAAAGGTTGAATATTTTCGAAAACAAAACGAATCAAAACAAAAAATATGCATGTACCTGAGTGGAAACATAATGAACATTAAAAATTCGATGAAAGTTCGTGGAAGCTCAGTCAAGGACAAAAGGTCGAATATTTTCGAAAAAAAAACGAATCAAAACAAAAAATATGCATGTACCTGAGTGGAAACATAATGAACATGAAAATTTCGATGAAAGTTCGTCGAAGGTCAATCAAGGACAAAAGGTCGAATATTTTCGAAAAAAAACAAACCAAAAGAAAAAATATGCCCATACCTGAGTGGAAACATAATGAAAATTAAAATTTCGATGAAAGTTCGTCGAAGGTCAGTCAAGGACAAAAGGTCGAATATTTTCGACGCGATTCGAAGTGTCGACGTATGAATGATTTATCCGAGGGTTAACAATCGTGCCTTCCTCGCTATATTCGTAAACTCGCTCGCTTTTCCGCGGTACAACCGCAATAATTCCTTACCCGCGGTGAGCCAAGTGTGGCGTAGACGGGGTAGGCGGGGTATTGAAACGCTCTCGCAATCGTCGAGGATGTTGCGGACGACCGAGCACGGTACGAAGGGTAGGTAGGTAGGTAGGTAGGGTAGGCAAGCGAGCAAGAAGTGCCCCTGCGGGGTGTTGTTTATTACCTTGCCTTCAGGTCGAGCTTTTCCTTACCCCAGTGTCGAATAGCTTTTCTTCCCTCTAACTCACCACCCTCCTCTCCCCTCTCCTCTCTTTACACACTTCCTGTCCCGAGGGGCGCGTACAGAATTTCCTCAAAATAGACGAATTCCTTCTCTCTCGGCCCCGACGCGAGAACGCTCCTAAAACCCGTGTTATCAAGCTTCTAACAGAATTTTCCTCGTTTCAAACTACAAAAACAAAATTGTCTCGTACTCGACCGTCAAAAATTTTCCCTCGTTCAAATTCTCGTTTCTTGTTACATTTGCAACATTTACGAGGTCGAGAAAATCTCGTAGTAGGTAGCTACGTCATTTCGAACGTTCTCAGGCGTTTTTTTTACCGACGCCGGTTTAACTTTAATCCCGATAGAACGAGGGAGAGAGAGAAAGAGAGAAAACGGAAGGGAGGGGGTGCGATTCACGTCTTTTGGACAAGACCCAGAGATTTCAAAGTATGTACTGGAAGATTGAGTGAGATTCGAGGAGCTCCTCGACAGAGGGCAAAGCAGTCGAGAAGTGGGGTAGCCGAGGGTGGAGAAGAGAAGGAGGAGGGGGTGAGCTTCTTTCATACCTATCCTCGCGAGTCGTGCAAGTGGCTTTTGTAAAGGAACGAAAGCGAATATCGAAGTTCGATAAAGGAAATAGAGCCTCGAGGACCTTTCACCTCCCGATATAAGCAATCGGAAGTCCGAATGGAAAGCCATTCGACGTCGAAGCCTGTGCCTAGAGAAAAAGGTGAGATGGAACGCAGGGGGTGTAGAGGTGGGGTAGTATAGACACCCTCCCTCGACTCATGGAAAATTTAACGTCCATTCCGTTGGTGTATAATGCGCGTACGTGTACGTGCCACCGTTGACCCGACGCTAGCGCGCTTCGCTACCTGCCAGGAATTCGGTTTATTTGTCCACGATCGTCGAGGTAAGCTCTTCCCTCACGAAACTTAAAAATCTTACGACGAACTCTTCACGGTTGGACGAAGCACTATTTCTACCGTAAAAAATGTCATCGGCGACAATTTCAAAAATGTCCACGATCTGACAATGGGGATGGAGGGTTGAAAAACGAATTCTCAGCAAAAGGGTGAAATTTCACGTTATGATTTTCTTTTTTTTCTATTGATCGAACGAACTTAAAAAGTTTATGAGATTCGTCCGAATAAGGGAGGATCACTGAAAAACTACCCCTGTTAAAAAATATCAATGTATATATATATATATATATATATATATATATATATATATATATATATATATATATATATATATATATATATATATATATATATATATATGTGTGTGTGTGTGTGTATATGTGTATAAAAGTATATAAACAACGAGTCGAAACATTAGCGTTTCAACAAGTGAAATAAAACCTTAATTCTGCGCGAGGGGTGGTTTTCAAAGAAGAAGCTTCGAAGAGAGAAGGAGGGGTTGGTGGTGGTCTCGGCTCTCACCGACAAGCTTTAGCTTTTCCGGGATGCCAAGACTACCGGGGAATCCATATACCTTTCGTTCTCTACTCTTCGTCTCGCGGCCATCTGTGCGTTCAACTCTCTCCCTCTCTCTCTCTCTATCTCTCTCTCTCGTACATCCCCTCCGTACGCGGCCTTCCCGTGTTTTACAATTACGGTAGTTTTATGAGTTCAACCCGCGGGCGGACTTCCACCAACTTGTGATTGCGCAAGTTTCTGGTTTACGAGTATACGGACTGCGCCGGAGCTATCCGCGGGGTGATTCTCTCCCTTTACAGCAAGGGTGTACCCAACGCCTTCGAAGCATTACAACGCCTTCGAAGCCCTCGAGGCATCGCTACTGTTTCCTACGCGCTCTTCTCGGCTACTCGGAATGATTTCTTTTTCCCCCATCCCTCTTGGCGATCGCGTCCGGAATATTACGGGAATGAAACGAGGCGAATTCGCAATCGATCCTTCATGCGAAAATAAGGAACGGCCATACTGTCGCGGATCGTGTTTGTGGAAAATGCAACCAGACTGTTACCAAGAACCGGAAATGCTCGGGGCGAGAAAGAACGAAGAGGGAAGAAAAAAGTAAAAAAGTAAAGAAGAAAAAAACAAGCGGATTGTTAACGAACCTCTGTCGCATAATGAGGTGTGACACGAGAAGGTGCGGTGTAGGAAAAGCTCTCTGGAGGACTGTGCTTCAGACACCCCAACGCAGACGTCTGATGGGGTTCGACGTGCACTCCCTCTCTTTTTCACTCCCTCCATCTCACTCTCTCTCTCTCTCTCTCTCCATCCAACACACATGAACTCACCCTGACATACGTTGTGCAACGTATAAAGCCAAAAAGAGGGTGGAGAGTGCAAGAGTGTGGTGGAGGGCGAATTGCGCATTCCTCTTATTCAGCTTCGTCGGGAAGAGAGTCGTTGGCCGGGTCGTCGCAACAAGCGACCAGCTTCGCGTTCTCGGGAGAGAGATGCGAAAGCGCCCTTTTCCACTATATATATATATATAAACACTATACAACGAAAAGGACCGTATGATGTGCGGAAAACGTAGCGACGCGTGCCTCCGCGACGCCGGCTTAGGCCGGAAGTGGGTTCGAGTTAAGTGAAAACGACGCGTGTCTCACCGGTATCGTGGGGTGTTATCGTAAGATTTTCATCTACGAACGGAAGAAAATTGTGATGAAACGGTAAATCTCATCTCTGATACCACAAGCTCTTTTTTTCCCAAACTAAATAAAAACAACCCTTGTTAAATTAGTCTTCAACGATTCGAAAACTAATTTGACAAAAGCCAACGATAAAAATGATCAATCCACATAAAATCTATAAGATCATTCTTCGTGAAATATTCACGATCGAGAGAGCATGACGAGTCCTCCGGTGTGCAGGTTTTACGACTGAAACTCGCGTGGCGCAATATCGCACGGAATATTCGTAAATACATTCCTGTGATCGATTGCCTCTCGATAACATTGAGCCTCTTCATCACTTTCCCTTCTTCATATTCTCTCGTCTGTCTCGTCTCCAATTCATCCGTTCACACGTTTATACGCACAAAGTCGAATGAACCAGACGAACCAACAGAGAGTGAAAGAGGATGAGAGAAGAAGAGAGCGTGGGAGGGAGAGAGAAGAAGACAACGCGCAGAGCATTGTACGTATCGAGTAAAAGCAACGAGGCGCGCGACGCTTCGATAAATTCGTGAAAGGGGTGGAAGGGGGTACTGGCACGGGGGTGAACGTAACGCAGGGACTACGAGTGTATAGGCGTGTATATTACAAGCGCGTGTGTTTAACGCTATTGGCAAAGGTGGGGGATGCACGCTCGAACGCTCTCTCGTGCAGCTCTATATCCGATGACGACGAGCGGCGAGGAGAGAGAGAGATAGACGCAGAGGATCGGGGGATGGTGCCATCGAACGACCGAGAGGATTGGATTTAGCCAGAAGCCCCGAGGGGTGTGAGTGACGGAGTGGCACGCCAAGGGAGAGAAGGGTGTAGCGATTCGCGCTCTACCGAGTCGCGATATACAGGAGGGACACAAAGAGGGATAGAGAGAGAGAGAGAGAGAAACGGGGGATGAAATCCACGTTGCGTTGCATTTCTTGGACACGAGGAGGAGGAACGAGGGAAAACACGCCGCAGACACCGAAATGCAGTTGGTGTGGTGGACCGGCAGAAAGGAGGGTTGGGGAAAGGGGGGTTGCATCGAATGCACTCTCGCTTCCGACGCGTCTCTATAGAGAGAGGAATAGCGATGGTGGAAAGCACGACACCGTGTATATAACGGACGACACCCTCTCGTCTCATCCTTCTTCTCATTTCAACCCCTTTCCTCTCACTCTGTCTCTCTCTCCCTCTCTCTCTGTCGCATAGAGCCCAGTCGAGAGACACCGGTGTGTTTCGCGCGTCGGCCTCGATCGATCACGTCTCGCGAGTGCCAATGTCGCGAGGGGAAGTACCGACCGACAATATATATAATTTCGCTATCGAGAACTTTCCTCGAATTATATTTTCTTTTTATAGTTTTATGACCTTTTTTTCGGAGGGTGCGCAATGAAAATATCCCGTTTGATCACGCACGATTCTCTTTTATCGATAGGAAATAATTGAATATAAAAATTCTATACTTTACGTTATATTTCAAATTGCGAATTTTCAACCCTTTACGATAAAATCACTAAAACCATCCCCGACCCAGAAATAAATCGCACTCATTCGTGCGAAATTTCAGCTTGGATCTTTCGACTCCCTCTCAAATCTATATCTATGTACAAAATCTTTATATATAGCTACTGTCTTATCGGCTAATAAATCGCGCGTCGAATCGCTCGTAAAACCGTCGCAGCAACGGACGAGAACGCTACTCTCGTGAGGGGAGAAAGAGATATTACCTATTACGAATTTCTCTCTTTTACGATCGGTCCGGATAATTGGGAAGATTCGAAATGAACGAGAGGACCGGTAGCGATGAGAGTAAGGGTAGGAGGTAACTCTCGTTACTTTGTCATGGATATACGTATACCTACGCGCGTGTGTATGTTTGCAGTACGAATGAGGGATGAGGATGCGACTTCGCGCGCCCGATAGCGTATGGGAACGTACAAACTGATCGGTTAGCGTCACTCGGGTCTCCTAAAATCTGCCTTAGTGCGTCCTAAAGCCCCCAACCCCCTCCATATTCTTACCCCCTCTCTCATTCGCATAAACGTATACGTACGATGATCCGAGAATGCCGAAGCGATATTGCCGAGCGAAATTGCTCTCTCCGCGTTCTCCTCCACTCGCCCCATCCACCCCCTCGACGCTCTCACCCCCTTTTTCGCGCGTTTCGTGTGCGTTTCTCGTATGCAACGAGCTTATAACCTCCCCTCCATTCCTCCTCGCGAATGCTCCCTCTGGCTCGTATCGATAGCGACACACGAACACACGCGCATTGTTGGAAAAATGCATAGTGTTCACCCACCCTCCGTTCCACACGGATATCGACGCCCGCACGTTGAAAGAAGTAGAAACGAGGACGGTCGGTAGAACCGCGCTTCGTTTTTTTTAATTAACCTTTCTCTCGCTTCGGCGCGACTATCTCGATGGAGAACGAACGTAAAAAAAGAAACAAGGAAAAAATGAAATAACTAAAAACAGAACAAAAACACGTAACGCGAGGACGAAAAGACAAATTGAGAAATAGGCTGGATGGGTTTGTTTTATTTTTACTCGCATCAGGAATTCCCGATCGATCCTCCGACCTCCTGCCCTTTCATTATTTTACGACGCGAGAAAAAAAAAAACGTCACTTCTCGTAGTTTGTGAAACACATTGAACCGAGGATGGAAAGGAAAATAAAAAGAAGAGGAAAGAAAAGAACCGCATTTTACACGATGGATCGAAACAAGACAAGCGTGATTATGTGGAGCCATTTTTCTGTAATTATTCGCCCTTGCTCTCGGTCGAAAATTGTTGCATGAACGAGCAGATGTCTACTTAGGAAAATGAAAATCTCACCGATGAATGACTGATTGTACGTTGGTGGATCAAAAAAAAAGGGAAAAAAGAAAATATGAGCCGAGAGCTCGTTGCGGTGTAATAAAAGAGATGTGAACGGAAGCGATGGAGAAAGAGGCGTGTATCGGTCATAGAAAATAAAAATACAACGAGAAGGGAGCGAAAATGCAACCATTGAATCCTTTCGCCTCTGAATATTTCTTATACCGACAATCTCACATCGTACGAAATTAAAAACAAACAACGAGAATACGAAAAACAAGAACAGAAATATAACACGCGCACTCCGGTAAATTAAAGCATTATCAACCGCGTGTTTCTACGAGTCAAATTTGACGCAGACACGAACCCGAGGTAACAAAAAAAAGTAGAAATACGAGAAAGCTTGATTCCTAGCGCGTATAATTTTCTTATTACGTGTATTTTAATTGCATATTGGCATTCCAGCAATTTGCTTTTCCAATTTACCGCATTTGATTAGCAACATTTATTCTCAACCCCCCCCCCCCCTTCCCCCACCCCGCGCCATCCGATCGTTCGGGTTAACGACGTTAGAGGACGCGGACCAGCCCTCGCACGCAGAGCCGAACGGAGAGAGAGAGAGACAGAAACAGAGAGAGAGAGAGAGAGAGAGACAGAAACAGAGAGAGAGAGAGAGAGAGAGAGACGCGACCGATATGTTACACAGCTCATTAGGCCGATTAACGAGCTCGTGACTGGACACCGTGTATAGCGCAGCATTGCGCTCCCGATCTCATGGCAAACGCAACGTATAGCAGATTACTAACTGCAAGCTGCTGCTGCAAGATCGGTTACGAGACTATACCTATATACGTAATATCCCTTACGCGACCTATATTGTGTTTCGGATCGTTGCAGTCCCACAACCCCATCGGCCGTATGTTACGCATCTCGACTAAGCCCCCCCCCCCATCCCTCTTGACCGTCCTACTCGCCAAGCGAAAACATGATAAACGAGGGTGGCACGATGATCGTAGCGAAAGCGACGTTGATCTCGATATCTAATTATAACCGTGCATAATTATTATCGATAAATATGAAATTGTACGATATAAAATAATTCGTATCAACGTTCATTACGTCGTTATCGCTCGCTGTCTCGTACAATGTAAATTATCTTACGGATATATAAATGAAGTTACTTGCGACGATAATAGATTTTCCGACGAATTATCGATCGTCGTATTCGAGAATTCTCGATAACCCGTCCTCTATTATAAAATATCTACGTTATCTATATATAAATCATGAATGTTTAAATTGATTAAACGTATGCATGCGTTTGCAATGAATAACCCCAGCATGACCTCTCACGATTTCCATTCATCCCACGTCGAACTCCAGCGGATATGTTTAGCTCGAAAATGGTAACACGAGGGTCACCGAACTTCGATGAGTGTAATAATTAAAACGATATGCAGTTATAACAATGCATTTTACCTACTATATTTGCGATAATGTGATATATCGATTGTTAAGAGTCAGAAGGGTGCCGGGCCCTTCGATTCGACGCGAAGTACGATGCCGAGTGCGTCCTTCTAACTGCCAGAAATCGATTTAAACGTAAATATTTATATATATATATATACTCTCGCTATATACTCTCTCTCTCTCTCTCTCTCTCTCTCTCTCTCTCTCTCTCTCTCTATATATATATATATATATATATATATATATATATATATATATATATATATATATATATATATATATATATATATATATATATATATATATATATATATATATATATATATATATATATATATAGAGAGAGAGAGAGAGAGAGAGAGAGAGAGAGAGAGAGAGAGAGAGAGAGAGAGAGAGAGCGACCGGAATTAATTATAGTCAGGACGTACTCTAGTGGCCGCAAGCCCATTGATGCAAATGTGTGGTGTTATAATGAATTCGGATAGATATATAGAATGTATGGATGTATTGGGGCAAACGTTGTGTATAAATTTAAATTATTCGGCGCATACATTTAGAAATGGTTTGCCCCCCTTAGATTATAGTTACATAATTGAATTAATATCACCGATGGCATCGTGCGGATAAGGAGGCTCTCAAATAACGAGAGATTTCTCCTACGAAATTGTGAGATGAAAATTTTCTATTTTCAGGAAAAATTAATCTCGATTCATTTTTACTTCATCCCCGAAACAGAAGTGATGTTTCTTGGTTTGTAAAAATAGTTCGACTATTTTTTCGATGAAACCGCCGAATTTCATTCACCCATTTTCATTTCTTTGGTAAATAATTATCCTTGGAGTTATCTTCGAAGAAAGAGAGAGAGATATATAGAAAAAGAGAGAGAAAGAGAGCTTCGAATTTTCAAAGACCGATGTAAAACCGGATATAGAAGCAGTAAATTGCGCACGAGCCCACCGATAGCATCCCTGAGTTACGATGTTCGATGCAGACGTCTACGTTTTCCACCCTCCGGTCTTCCTCCCTTTCTCTCTCTCTCTCTCTCTCTCTCTCTCTCCCTCTCTCTCTCTCTCTCTCTTTCTTCCATTCTCCAGCGAGCGATTTTTTTCTTTTTTACCCTCTCGCGATTCGCCCATCTGCTCGTCTTTCCTATATCTTTTGGTCTAGCGTGCGAGCTTAAACCGAACCGAACCGAAGCGTACACCAACCGGCGCGCGCGTGTGTGTGTGTGCCCGTCTCTCTGTTCCTTTTCGAAAAAGGAGAGAGCACCTCGGTACGTAACGGGGTGAACTCTCTCTCCCTCTCTTTCTTCTTCTCTCTCACTCGCTCGTTTCACCCCGCGGCCCATGCCACGGTCACCGAGAAGGAATGATAGCCGCGGGCTAGATCCGGGTCGCGCGTAAATTTCCGGAATCTTAGGCTGATTTATAGCAGCTCGAGATATAGGTTGTGCTTGCCGGAAGGATTTAAGCAGACGCCATATATATATAGCACGTACGTATACCTTCTGTGCCTGTGCGAACGTTAAATCTATATGTCGGACCAAAGCAGGGTTGTACTACTTGCGAACTGTACGCACGTCTATCAACCTCGAAATAAAACCTACGAAATAATTAAGGGCTCATTCAAGACTAATTTAAAGCTCTATTTCAATCTTTAAATGTAATTTCGAAAATAAATAATCGCATCGCCTCTTAATTACGTACAAATTCTTTTTACCAAATGACATGTTCGTGTATTTTTCTACTTTTGTTTTAAAATGAAATCTTTTGAAATATATTTAAGAAACATCGTTCCGCTATCGAAGAGGTACTTGAAAAACATTGAATGCAACTATTACCACAAGTCCTCGAGCGTTTATTGCTGCTCGAAAGTGTGTGTATATGCAAAATATTTTTCCAGGTGTTGAAAAGGGGTGGGAAGGTAAAGGAGATGGTGAGAGGTCGGAAATCCTGGTGTTCGCTTCTACTCGAGAACAATGGAGGTCCAGGAGGTGCGCACAAACTACAGGGAAGAGAGAGAGGGAGTATGAACGAGACTGAGAGAGAGAGAGAGAGTGAGAGAATGGGAGAGAAATAGAGAGCGGTGTGTTGCTCTCCTCGGAGGAAGAGCGTTTCACACCGCGGAGTAAGTGCGCAGGAACAGTAAACGCGTGAGCGAGCGAAGGCTCGGTGAGACTTACGCCAGCCGGCCTGCGGGCTACGGATTTGTTAGGCAAACACCATCAACGGCGTTGCGATAACAAATCGACGGGCGCGAGAGCTTTTGCACGCGCATTCTCCATATAAACTCACCCCTCTTGCGATTTCTCTCGCACACTCTCTCACCCTTACACTCCCTCACCCTTACACTCCCTCACCCTTACACTCCAACTCTCATTCCCTATGCAGGCAGAGTTCGTGAAGATCCTCGACTCGACCGATAAAAAAAGGATTCACGAGAGTTTGGGTTTCGTCCGTCCATCTGTCCCTCTCCCTCCGATACAAGTTAAATTATTCTTCTTACATCCCTTTTATTTTTTACCTCTCGCGTTTTCTCGCATATGAAATCTTGTACGTCCCGAATACATTGTATCTCGTTATCCGACGCGGGAACGTGACGAGTGTCGAATAAAAAAAAATGAAAATATAAAAAAAAAAAGAAAAAAAACAAGATCGTCGTAGAGTTAAGGCACGTTCTCGGTTGGCCTACTTTCCTCTTGAACGAGAAGCTTCGTTCACGGATTTTCACGGATCTCCGGATAAAGGAATGTGCTTGAAGTAGTACGAGGGAATATAACGAAAACCGGAAGTCCTCCGGTGATGTGAGCTGGGGTGGTTTCGTATTTTTGTATGTGTTTATATATATTGTATATATATATATGTATATGTTTATATCGAAGTTACGAAAAGACGATAAACGCAGTCGACGCACGTATTCCATCAACGTGGGTAGGACGAATGGACAATGGACGACGTTCGTGTTTCCGTGATACGTACGGTAGGGGGCGAGCGAGAGAGGGCGCGCAAGGGTAGTTGCGCACCTCATAAGTTACGGGCTGTTCGGCACAGACTACTCGTACTTCTCGAGGATCGACGCGGAGAATGAGAGAGAGAGAGAGGTCCGAGAGTCGAAGATGAATGTACATCCAATTCTCGAGGACCTCGAGGCATGCGTGAGTACCGAACGAACGAGGTTAGGGGATGAAGGAAAAAGAATCGCTCCATCTCGTCATTATAGCCCTGTGCGACCTTTAACGGCCACTCACCACTCCCAGCGATTTTAGATACGCGCCCTTTTCCCTTCTCTCTCTCTCTCTCACTTTCGAGGACCAACGCCAGATTTCCCCCGAGCGATTTACGACCTCTCGTGGCACTCTTAGCAGCGTTGCCACTTGGAATCCCAAACGAGAACGGAGAAATGTACTTTCTACTATCGATAAAGATATTCGCCCTTTGGCCAAATTTCACGAACCTTCGATAAATTAGCAATAAAAAAAATCAATAAAAGGAAAGAATAGAAACTATACGATTTAAAAAAAAAAATTGAAAATATAATTTTGAATTCCGTTCGATTCCTACCCCTCTTGTCACTCGTCAGCGAGTACGAGTAATCTTCTTTGATACCTCGGCTTTAATCTATGCGACTGGATGTGCTGCGGGTGACAGGATCGGTACGGATGGACGAGAAAATGAAAAGAACGCGAAAGAGAAGTAAGGTTGGCGTAGGAAGTATCGGGCGGGAGAAGGGAGGGGGGTAGAACACACCAAGAGAGGAGCACCGGGAGAAAGGGAGAAAGGTCTGATATTTTTCCCGACCTAGTTCCTTCAACGTGTCGAGAACCAAACCCTGCCACTTCCCTCCTCCTTTCTCCGTCACTCTCGCTCTTCTTGCTCTCTCTCTCTCTCTCTCTCTCTTTCTCTATCTTTTTCCCGTTCGACTCGCGGAGGATCGATCACACGACAGGCGATTCCGGAAGCTCGATGCTATTCCTCGAAGAGGTGTGCTCTCGCTCGCTCGAACTGTGCCACGTTTCTTTGACATCGCCCCGGTGGCAGCCGGTATACCCTTCGATCCTCCCCCCACCCAACCCCCTGCCACGTTTGACTATTTTATTTATAGTCACGAACGAAACTGGTTTCACGTTACCACGCTCTATGTGTGTGAATGAATGTGTATGTGTCATCAACGACGGCAAAGGAGACTCGCGGAAGTTGGCAAAAAAAAGAAACCGGAAAAATATAAGTACAGACGTTCGAGGGTAAGTTTTTCTTTTTAATCGACTTTTATACTACTCCATTCCCCAACCCCCTCCCCTTCCCACCCCGACTGGATAGCGACGGAGACAAGAGCTTAAACGATGGATGAAAGGAAGAAAGAAAAAAACGAGTGTCCCGTGAATAATGTTCCACCTGCGGAAAGGAAAGCTGGAACGAAAAAATCTCCGTGAAATTCAACGGAATTTAACGCGAGGGACCATGTAGCGTCAAAAAGAAAAAAGATTTTTTTTAAATCGCGAGAGCAGCCGGACAAGTGGCTCGAAGATTGTGAGAAGGGCGACGAGGGAGGTGGAGAGAGTACGAAACGAGGTATTAGTCGAGGATATAACCGATGCTGAAGAGCTTCTCTACTTCGCTGGATCGAGAATATAAATTGAGAAAAAGCTAGCTATGTACATATAACTATGTATATATAGTTATATGTCTTATGTATATATATATATATATAAAAGATAGCACAAGTCACTCGATGATGAGGACACCAATATCCAATTAAATCGGAGGTACTCCACTATCGTGGAATCAGCTTCCGGCGTGAGAAAGTGCGAGATGAAGAAAAAGAAGAAAAATCTCATCTTCGAACGTAGATTGGTCGACTCGATTTCCTTTTCACGCAGATCTTCGAATCGACAATATCGATTCTCTCTTCCTCTCTCAGTCTCTCTCTCTCTCTCTCTTTCGGAATTGCCCGTCCTGAAATCTCTCGTTACGCCGCTGATTTTCAGTGCGCGAGGCAAAACTTTTTTTCCTCCACCGAGTCCAACTAACCAAACCCTTACCTCCCTCTTCTCCACCAATCTCGCTTTTTATACTACTATAAAATGGAGAATAATTGAAAAAGTTGACCGAGGGACAATCATTCGCACGGAAACTCGCTCACGGTGATGGTAGTCGTCGAGCAATCGGAAGACGTTAAAAAAAAAAAAGAGGAAGAAAAAGAACGGATGAACGACGCCGAGTGTTCGAGTTTGCCGTGTTAACGGGCACGGGGTTGAAGGAGGGAGGGAGGGGGTGGGGGAAGAATCGAGAGACGACGAGAAATGGCTCTCTGGCGTGCCAATAAGCTCAACCCCCTCCCCCTACGTTCTTGACGCGAGAAAATAATTGCCTTCGTAAAGCCTTTTAAAGAACACGATTGATACGCGTTAGTTCTTGTCTTTCAACCAACTCCCCCATCCCCCTTGCAGTTCGGGCTCGTGCCTCGCATAACTCTTCGGCTCTTTAGCTTCATATTCATCTGCGTACTATCCCTCCCTCTCTCATATATTTCACCTACACGCGCATATATATTTATCATTGCCCGTTCTCCATCGCCCACCCCATCCCACCCCTTCCACTACACACGAGCAAATATGTCTAACAGAATGGAGTCGAAACATCGGGAGAACTCTGTGTCTCTCGTATAGCGTGTTCACTAGTCTGCGTCGTTGTTGCGTCGACTTCGTAGTCGTCGACGTCGCGTCGAGCGAGGCATTTGTCTTGCATCCGACGTAACCTCGCGTACTATTCTCTTCGTACGTAGAAAGTTCGTAGTCCTCGGAGAAGGGAAAGGGGGGAGCAAACGTCGGACAATATGGCCCAGGATTGTAAAATTGAAACGTCACTTTTCGTGCAAACGAGCATTTTGTGTTAAAAGGAGCGAAGGAATCAATAAAATTGAATGAATGGAAAATCGAGTCTGATGTTATCGTAATCGTTAAAATTGTGATTTATACATAAAAGGCGATAGGATTCACGATGGTCATTGTTACGGGGAGAAATATTTCGATGGGCCGCATTCCAGTGATTCATCCTATACATGCATGTATACGTGTATATATGTAAACCTTGAAGATAGTGGACTCTCTCGAGCGGTGTGCCACACTGCCTGGGCTGCCGGTGACGTCTAACGTAACGCCAATAATTCACATCCACGAAACGTGGAAGTGGAACTCTCTCTCTCTCCCTCTCTCCTTTTCTCTCTCTCTCTCTCTCTCTCCCTCTCTTGATTTCTGTTGGTACAAGGGAAAGTACCCACTGGTACGCGTTCTGTCCCGGAAAGCTTCCTCTCTCTCTCTCGTTCTCTCTGTGCAGACGCTTAAGGGGGCTAGCTAGTGGCGTTTGTTCGTACCGTGAGGGCGACATGGCAAGCAATAGTCCCGAGTGCCAAAAGCCCTTACTACCTACAAAGCCAACGCTCTCTCTCTCTCTCTCTCTCTCTCTCTCTCTCTCTCTCTCTCTCTCTCTCTCTCTCTCTCTCTCTCTCTCTCTCTCTCTCTCTCTCTCTCTCTCTCTTTCTCTCTCTCTCTCTCTGATAATATAACGTAGGGATTCGCTCCCTTACTCTACGAACGAACCGAAACTATGTTGGCCCTACTGAGAGAAACGCGAAGATAGAGAATAAGGGAAGGAGAGAGATCGCGACCCACCGCAATAACGTTCCTATATAGGCCACGGTAGCTTAACTTTGTCTCGAGATCGACGAGAAATTACAGGCCAAGAGATGTCTCGGCAACGTGCCGGGGTTCGAAATGGGGATAATTGCGCTAATTGCGTATATACTTGTTGGGCTTCGAATCGGTAATTCTACCCTGTAAGCGACAGAAGCCAAAAGCAGTTTCGATCATTGGTTTACCCTGTAGCGACGAAGCAATCTTGCCCTTTATATTAATAATGTCGAAACCTGAATAGGATAGGAAATAGTTAAACTTCGGACTAATGACGAATTGAAAACAATTTAAAAGTTTCGATTTAATGGCAAACTCGCCTTTCTCTTCGAACTTCCTGTTTCCTATTTTTTGTTCAATCGAAAGAAAAAACTTAGAATTAGCGATCGACAGAAACGTCACGATGTTCAATTATCTCAACCTGTAACGATCTCCAACGAGAATCGAGGATTAACTTCCCGTGCTAGTTCGATAATAACGATCGCCCATTATCATCGACAGCGTAAATAAATATTATTTTACGCGACAGGAAAGCCAGAGAAGATGTACGAAATGATTGAAATAATGAAAATACGTGGGATTTCAAGCGATCTTGATAAAATGTAATAAAACCAAAGAGTGAAACCGAGAGCGGTGTGCGAAGAGAGAAGTTTGAACATGTTGTGAATTTTTCCGACGTTATCCGCGGTTGTGTTAATCCGGAGAAAAATCTCGCTTGTCGAATTGATTTTCGCGGACGGTCGGGGCTCGATACGACCGGACGACGGAGAGAAAAGTATGAACGGAAAATGAATTGAAAAATAAAGAAGAAAAAGGTTCGAAGCGTAGCGAGATTGAGAGTACCGTACGATACAGAAGCCCCATCGCGTACACCAATCGCACGACGAAAATCTCGCGAAACGACATTAGGAGAAATAGAACGCGCCCGTCTCGCTGCGAACCATTGTACTCGCGTGTGTGTGTATGTTTGTATTAACGGTTACGTTTATAGTATATCTCTATATATTTCACTTTCGAGGGATTCGTATTGTTACAAAAAGATTTTTTCTCAACCCCTCAACCCCTCACCCTCTTGCCAACCCCGATTATATGCCCTTTTGCACGATCAGTGTGCCTCGATAATTTCACTCAATTTGTATCGCATGACGTAAACTCCGCGAGCATTATCCCCACGTTTTCATACTGTGTCCATCGTTTGTCGCATCGCGAGATAAACTTTTTTTTTTACAACCCTTGTGTGATTTTAAACGACGTACTCGAAGAATAAAAACTTCAATATTCGTTTTATGATTTATTTGCGAAATTCGCGCGTGATTTCTGTTTTCGTTTACGACGAAACGATGCGTAGAAAGCACTCAGAAAGATACGCGATATATACGAGTATATATGTATGTACAAGGCTAGATCGCCGCCTGAAAAAGCTTCCAAGCCACTTGAAATAATCCCCAAACCGAGAAAAAAAAGTGAGATGGTTTAGCCACGAGCGAGAGGTAGATGTTCCTTCGCGAGCTTTTTTCTTGGAGTAATGATGAACTATGCAGCACAACCGCGCGTGGAGAAGCAGGAGAGATTCGTTTCACCGGGAGAGTAAAGTTTTCTCGCTTTTCTTCGTATATCCTACCTAGTAAGCTCGGTGTGGAAAACAGGGAGAAAAAAGAAATTTTCAGAAACATACAGATAGAGAAAGAGGGAGGGTGGAAGAGGAAAGGTGATTCTAAGAAAGATATCCCAGATAGAAAAAGTACACGTATATATCTGTATATGAGGTTGTGTATGCGTGTGTAGCCTGGACCCCAAGGTTCCCTATTCTTGAAGAAACTAGAGAAGCAACTGGAAGAAAAAATAAGGAGTAATAAGCGAGAAGGTGAGAGAGAGAGGGAGAAAAAACTCGGCCGTCTAATGTACCGGAAAGTATACATTTAGCGAAAAAGACAAAGGAGAGAGAGAAAAAGCTTTCAGCGCATACAAACACATACATTTATATACTGGGTGACTTTCATAAGGTGTAACAAGCTTTATTCTAACGTAGATGGGATCATTACAAACAAAAGATGCAAATATACATTAGGGATATTTTTAATAGTTTATGAGATATAACGTTTTAAAGTTGGTCCAATCAGAGCGCGCCGAGAAGCGTTGGAGCCGCCCATTCCCGCCCTAGCCGTAGAGATAGCACAGTGTAGGGCGTTACATTTGGGGTTGCAAAATTCAGAGCAGACAATTTTATTTGTTATATTATTACGCAGTCATTTTTATTTCTCGGACATTGGCTGCTAGGGCGGGGAGTGGGCGGCTCCAACACTTCTCGGCGCGCTCTGATTGGACCAACTTTAAAACGTTATATCTCGTAAATTATTAAAAAGATCTGTAATGTATATTTGCAACTTTTGTTTGTAATGATCCCATCTACCTTAGAATAAAGTCTGTCACACCTTATGAAATTCACCCTGTATATGTACAGAGCAGTTGTCGGCGTTGAAACCGTTATATATACAGATAAGAGTGAGAGACGAGAGCATACTTCTTAAACCGTGCCGCATCCCTGAGAATAAAAAAAATCTTATTCGTATATATGACGCATTGGTATAACGAGAAGAACATTTTTCAAGACGGAGAGACTTTGGTCACGAAGAGCTGGAGCATAGTTTACTCCCGAGTGTCGCTCGAGTACTTGAACCTCGGTACGGCGCAAATAAAATAAAAAATGGAAAAGAACAAGAGAGAGTAAAAGGAGATACACGAGAATCTACAAACTTCGATGTTGCTTTATTTTCTCTCCACTGCCGCCCCCCCCCCCCCCCCCCCCGGACATAACGAAGGAATCTTTCTTTGACGTGAGAGAGATCGAAGGTCAAAGTCTTTCGAGAAAAGCACGCTATTGCAAATTTGTTCTTCTGAAAACGGTGAAAAATTTTCATCCGATATTCTCCCTCTCTCTCTCTCTCTCTCTTTGACTCCTTCATAGTGATGTTATTTTCTGAGGAATGACTGGCATCTTACTGGAATTTCTAGAAGAAGGAAAATAGTGAAACAAAGAATCTTACTCCATCCGTCTCACGTGTGCTACGACATTCCTACACACTGATTTACGAAGTTTATCTTTATCCGTTCACGAAGATGCATCGAACATCCCTCACCCAATGACAAAATCAAGAACCCCTAGAGAGAACACTCGATATTTTTCGCGATTAGGCATTCGTTTTTTTCCATTTTTCTAAGAGAAGAATCCGTTTATTGACATAAAAATGAAGAAAATACTTCGATCGGTAAACAATCAGACATCCAAGATCGTAATACAACAAACAAATGGTCCTGTACAAAAGCTCGTTGTCATGAACAGTCTAGAATATTCCGTGCGCGTTTGTGTATTACTTTTTCGTAATTCGTGCAAAAAATGGCCGTAAGCTTATTATATGTACAGTGTTTATATGTTTTTTGTTATGAATTTTTCGCGATTAGGAATTCGTTTTTTTCATTTTTCTAGGAGAAAAATCTGTTTATTGAAATTAAAATGAAGAAAATACATCGATCGGTAAACAATCAGACATCCAAGATCGTAATACAATAAACAAATGGTCCTCAGCAAGAGCTCGTTGTCATGAACAGTCTAGAATATTCCGTGCGCATTTGTGTACTACGTTTTCATAATTTGTGCAAAAAATGGTCTTAAGCTTATTACATGTACAGTGTTTATATGTTTTTTTATTATGGAGAAGGTCTGAGTAAACTCCACATGGGTATTAGGTAGGCGTGTGCGATAGGAAACGATCACGAGGACAGCTGGGGCGGAATACACGGATTGCCAGTGCAGCGAGTAATATGCAATAGTGAAAAGCTCGTATAACTTCGCGAGGGAGTTCTTCGTGCATCACTCTCTCTCTGTCCCTCTCTTGCCGTTATGTATATAACGGCGATATCACCGAGCTACTATTTACGGTCCACAAATTGTAACTTTATAGCGAGCATGCGAAATTCCAACAATGGCGTATAAACTTATCGCGCAACAGTTTGATATCTCGAGGCAATGATTTCCGCGCGAGTTACTTCCGTTACAGGTTTATTTCCGATCGAAAGTTCGAACGATCGATATAATTTGCTTAGCGAGAAAAAATATTTGTCGAGATTTATGAATTTTTATTCATAAAATAACGATCTCGATATATCGCGAGTCGAATTGGCTCGAGCGACTTCGTTTCCGTCTCGTTAAACTTCGAGACGTTCT
This sequence comes from Netelia fuscicornis, assembly GCA_946811545.1. NCBI lineage: Eukaryota > Metazoa > Arthropoda > Insecta > Hymenoptera > Ichneumonidae > Netelia > Netelia fuscicornis. The sequence continues at coordinate 1,916,537 of OX328015.1, forward strand.
CAAATACCTACAATAAGTCGGAGGATCGATTTCTCGATCGCGCGCTTCGAGTTTCTCAATTTTTCTCGGTTTGATTCGATCGGTTTAATTAAAAATGAAAAAATTTTCCCGCGAAACTCGGAAATAAAACAAAAATCCTCGTTTCCAATGATCGATCGTGTTTTAAGATCGCGTTTCGATAACTTTTAGCACGAAGAAAAAATGATCGAGCACGCTGTCCGGCAACGAGCGTGCGTGCGGTTAACGCTTTACACTCGTATTTGTTTCTTTTCCTTAGTTTCAAACGCGGTAGCATTAAAAGTGCACGTTGCTTCTTGAAAACGATGAGAAGCATCGGGTCGTGCGAACGAGATGTGAGTGCGAGGAGGCGAGAGGGCGCGTTGGTCGATGTTGAAAAGCGCCCCGACCCACTAACGGCGAAGCTCGAAGAAAAAAAACTCGCCACAAAAAACGAAAAAAGGAACGTGAAAAAGGGCAAATTCTTGAACGAACGAAATGCACACACACACACAGCTAGAGAGCAAGCGAGAGAAGGAGTGAGGAGAGATCAGAGGAAAGTTTTGCGACCTCGAGGCGGGCACGGTGACCCAGATATCGCGCTTTACGTATGTGTACCAAAACCATCGCTTGCAGCACGAGAACGTTGGAACGAGAGAAAGAAAGACAGAGAAAAAAAGTTAAAAAAAAAAGAAGCTTTTTTTTCTCTTCTCGGCACAAAAACATCGTAACTCTCGCGAGATATAACCTTTGCATCCCCGTTTTGCTTTTCTTTCCTCGAGCGCTATTTTCTTACAGCCGGTCCAGCTCGACGCCATCCACGTATACTTCCTCTCCCGGTTGTCTAACGGCCTGCCAAAGCTCGTTGCGACGTCTACAAGGTGTGTCGGCCATTCGTCTATCCTCCAGCTCGTGTAAAAGGCTTTTATACCCTTCCTTTTTTCTCTGTTTTTCCTATCCTTTTGTTTTTCGCGAGCACGTTTACACCCTGGTGCCGTTACACAGATCACACCGTCCATGCGAGAGAAGGGAGCGCGTACAGCGCGAGATTTCAACGTGGACCCGGAAGCGAGGCAATGAAGATGGTTAGGAAGAAAAAAAAAGGAAACAAAAAACCAAAAAGAAAAGAATTTACCACGAGACTTACGTGTACCTTTTCCCAGATCTTCGTACAACTCCGGAACGGTTTTCTTTTCCCTGGGCTCTTTCTTTACACGCCCTAGCCAACGGGGAAAATGTGTATACGTGTGAGTAAAGGAAGGGGGGTGGAAAAAGTGAGAGACTGCTGATGCAAGGATCGCGTTTCGATCGCAAGAGGATCGAGAGACAAAAGGGTAGTAGTAGGGGTCGTGCTTTGGGAAAAGGTAAGATTCGATGCCGAACAGCGAGTAATGAGAAGGTAGAACGAAGAAATTCGAGAGAAAAGACGTTAGCAGAATACGAGAAGGGATTTTTCGCGAAAGAAGACGCGTAAAGTGCCTCGAGAAATAAAAAGAGTTTTGGTTTTCCGTCCTCGTGTTCTCCCCTCCTTCTCGCCACTATTATTCTTTTCAACTAATACCGCACGAAGCTTGTCGCGTGCTCTTTTATTGGCCGAGAAAAGGACGTCTCTCGTGCGCGATTCGCGAAATCGTAAATACAAAGATAGAAGAGCGAGGGGGCGCGCGAGAACGAGCGAAAAGCCCTTTTTCCAACCGTTGCTTCGAGAACGATTAACGTTCCTCGCGAGACGTCGAATCTTGCGTCGGGGATGAAAAAAGGAGAATCGGAGGTCGTGGAATTCGGACGATTAAGGTTAAACGAGCTCGATGGGCCATTCGCTAAATCGAGATTGTCCTTCTTACACAAGAGACGAATGGCGAAGGTTAACGCCGTCGTAGACAAGAGCTTTGGCGTATTCGGGGGCAATAGGTCGGTGAGATCGAAGGTCGGAGGTGGAGAAGGTCGAAGCTACATTGGACGTGCGAGTGATAAGAATCGAAGAATCGGGGACGTTTTCTCGACGACTCGAGTGTCTCGCGAGAGAGAGAGAAACGAGCGGAGGGTGAAAGCGATGAAACTAGTCGACGGCCGGGCCTCGATCACCCGGGGCGAATTTACCACTGACCAACCAACGGAGAATATACGTCCCGCTTGGAAATTTCCTACGGTGGAAAAAGAGATACGATCTTAACTACACGCTAACGCTGTAACGTATTTTTCCCGAAATTTCGTTTCCGTTCGCAACCCTCAACGTCGAATGAAGCGTAAAAAGTGACTTTTTTTACCCCGCTGCGCGATTGCTCTTTCGCTTCGGAAAATCTTTCATATCGATTAAACGTAATTAATTGTTGCATGCGTGATGAACAAAATTTCGTGTACTCACTCGTTGCGTTGGACTCCTTGTTGGATGTCGTTCGAAGTTCCCGCTGCGGCGAGAAATAGCGACATGTTGCGACGATACGCCTTATCTCGGATCGTTTTCCTCCCAACGAACTTGAGTTATTTTGTAAAATTTTTCCCACGTCTGCGCACTGCACCAACCGATTTAGTTTCTCGCCGAACGTAAGACAATCTTTACCGATTTTTGCGAATATCCTGAAGAAAGGACGGAATTGTTTTCACTTTTTCGGTGAAAATCCAACCGTTAGCGTTAGATCGACCGAGGTTTGGGTTTGGATCGCGGATGCAATAGGTTCCCGGCGTTAACTCGCACCCCACGTTTTCGCTAACCGCATGGCGAATCCTGGACCATTGTCGAATCCCGACGGAACGCACCGGAAATCGATCGCGATCAGCTTCGCGCGCGTTTCCGTTCAACCGCGACAACGACCTCGATCTCTTCCAACGACGACCTCGTCGACCCCGGTGTCATCGGCCACCGCTACAACGACGTAGATTCGAGACAGGGGCCCGCGCGCGACCGCGACCTCGCGACGGCCGGTGTTACTTCGCGAAAACTTTCGAGCCTCGAATTACAATATACCGAGAAGTTATAACGTAACGTCGCCGACTCGAACTTTCACCGTGAACTCGTATTTTAATCGCGCACCGACTGAGAAGTTCGAGGTAACTTGTTTCTTCCTTTTTTTTTATTTTTTTTAGTCGCGCACGACCCGGACTTTGCGCCAACTCATATTTTATTTGCGAAATCTACGCACAAACGCGATACCCTACGTCATATTTACCCATTTCTAACCAAGCTTGAGTTCCAGGAGTCTATTTAATTTCACTGAAAACATAAAGCAAAAAAGAATTTTAGTTATTAAAGCGTTTAAGAAAGAATTATCGAATTTATAAAATTTCCTTTCTTTGCAAAAATTTGATTCGAATTTACAAATGTTCTTTTTTAAAAAAATTCACTCTAATTTATAAATATTCTTTTTTGCAGAAATTTGAGGTACACAGGAAATTCTCAAGGAGTCTATTTAATTTCACTGAAAGTATAAACCAAAACAGAATTTTAGTTATTAAAACGTTGAAAAAGAAATCATCGAATGTACAAAATTTCCTTTTTCTGCAAAAATTTGATTCAAATTTTAAAATATCCTTCTTTTGCAAAAAAATTGACTCCAATTTCTAAATATTCTTTTTTTTCAGAAATTTGAGTTGCACATGAAATTCAGAAATATTTTTCCTTCGTCCGCGGTTCGCATGGAATAAATAACGATCGGTTTTCATCCCTGGAGAAGGTATGAAAAATTATACATTTCTGTGCGAATCCATATAGGCACTGAGCTGAGCAAAAATATCCAGTACAGTTATGTATATAGGCGATTACGACGAGCTTTTCTACGCGGAGCGAGAGAGCCGGTTCCACCTCTTGAAAGTTTCATGAGATTCACGCTAGAGCAGCAGGACCAGAGGTGTGGGACTGAGGTAGACAGAGAGAGAGAGAGAGAGACAGAGAGAGAGAGAGAGAGAGAGAGAGAGAGAGAGAGAGAGAGAGACAAAACAAGAGTTCTCCTGGTCTCGTTTTCTTCAACTCGCTCTCGCCGATCGAGCGTTTTATTTGCGTGCCTCGCTTTGCATTTTTACGATTGTAGAAAAACCCTTTATGTGTCTCTGCGTACGAGGCAACGTCGATGCCGTACGCGCTCGCGTCAACTCTGACGTTTCCGCCGGTTATATCGCCTTTCGTATCGGTCCAACCTACATTTCCGGAAGGAACGAAACGGCTCTATTTTTTCACCGTGTACGTGACGAAATCACTCGCAAGGAAATTACTCGATCCGACGTTAGTCCTCCCTATCTTCGCTCTTTACATCGGAAGTTGACGAAGCGTAAATCAACGTACGTATAAAAGTTATCCGAATCGCAAAAGGTTGATCAAATCGATCGCATTTTACGGGTTTGTAACTCGACGATCGACCATCCTAGCCCATTTACCATGACGGCACAGAAACTTCGATTCTTCCAATTTGGCAAAAAATACCCAAGTCAGGCTTCTAGAATGAAAAAAATAAAATAAAAATATATATATAAGTAAAATGGAATAAAAAATGTTGAAATGTAATTTCGATTTTGTCCAGGGATGAAAAAACCGAAGTCAGAATTCTAGAATGAAAAAAAAATAAGTAAGTTATCAATACATAAATACAATGAAATAAAAAATGTCGAAATATAATTTCGATTTTGTCGAGGGATGAAAAATATCAAAGTCGCGATTCTAGAATTTAAAAAAATAAAAATAAATATATAAGTACAATGGAATAAAAATGTCGAAATATAATTTCAATTTTGTTCAGAGATGGCAAATACCAAAGTCAGGATTTTCGAATGAAAAAGATAAAATTAAAATAAATATATAAGTACAATGAAACAAAAAATGTTAAAATATAAATTTGTTTTTCTCAATGAATGAAAAATTGTCAAAATAAAGATTCAACGAATTTGCTATTATTTGTAGAAAATTGAAATACAGAAGCACCCAAATAGGTATCCGATTGATTTCTCCCACTCTCTGTCTCCCCCTGCCGCCCCTGCGCTATCGCTATATCGTTTATTTGTATTTTCGTAGTCTCGAAAGCTTTGTTATTTCAGAGGCCGGCAATCGGAAATCTGAAGCTTTTCAAGCCTCTCTCGACTCGCTCCGGGCCTTCCATGTATCTATCGATCTATCCCATCTCTATACCGGGCACTATTGTATAGAGAATTCTGTGCTTATTCACCATTCGCTTTCGAGACCGGGCTTTCCTCGTCCTCTTGGCATCGCGTAAACCAGCAGCCTCGATACAGCAGACTCTTCGTACACACAGGCGCTCGCGCACACACACGGACATAATACACGAAGCACTCAACCTGTGCCCGGTCTCTCTCTCTCTCTCTCTCTCCCTCTGTGAAAGCGACGAATTCGCTTCACCATCTCTCAGCCCCGTCGAAAAGCTCGTCTTCGTCGCCTTATTTGTACCCACTCAACACCTTCCTGCCCGATTCTTATTCCGCTAGTCTTTATTCGACCAGAGTCACCTATATATAGATGAATCTATATATGTGTATGTGTTTATATATATACATGGCTAGGTAGACGCTGGTTTGTATTCTCCATTGGGGCTTTACCTCTCTGTACTTCCTCCACTCTCGTTCACATTTCTCGCGAACGACGAAAACGTGAGAGCTGCAGTTCTCGAGATAAGTCGATCCGTCAGGGACGAGCCCGAAAGAAAGCTTTCAATGGCGAAAGGGTAAAAAAAAAAAAGAAAAAGATAAAAAAAGAACGCCAGGCCAGCTTTCACCTACAAACGTCCTAGCAACATCCTTTGGATCTAACTCTACGTCTCTCTTCACGAACAAACTTTTTCCAACGAAACCGAGGAAATAAGAGGAAAACCTTTCGTGTAGAATATACGACGTGTCTGAATAGTTTTCCGGGTGTCAGTACCCAAACAAGCTATTTTACGTCGATCGTATCGACACTAGATTTTTGTTTCTCCTTGTTCAACATGGAATTGCCCATATAAGGAAATTTTCTGTAAATTCGTTCTACAACGAATCCATTTTTTTACTCGAACAAACATTTATTTCATAAAAAAAAAATTAATCAAATAAACAGATAAATTAATTCCAATCTTTTTTCTGTCGCTTTGCATCGTACAACACTTCATATTTTTAACAAGCAGCTAAAAATCATCTGAATTCTTCGAACCGAGTTGAACAGACACCTGTTACGAATTCCAATGGCGCTCGATTTATGTTTACTTGTCTGTCCCTTTTTAACGAAGACTCGCGATGATTTATGGATTCCATGACGATAGAGACACGTCGAAAAAGAAAAAGAAATAAACAGAGCGACAGGTACGAACGACGACAAACCGAGGTATACGCGAGAAATAACATCAAGAAAGAGATAGAAGAAGACACAGAGAGCAAGAGAGTAATACAAAACGATGATAAAGACAAAAGAGCGAGGGTTGCTCGACAGTCACGAAAAAGCATACGGCCTGTCGACCAAAGACCCTTGAAGTAACAATTCCGTTAAAAATATAAGACAAAGAAATACGAAATAGCGAGTAAAAAAAGCTCAAAAAGCTGCTCAATAAAACATAAGAGAGGATGATGAAATAAAAAGAGGTTGGTGCGAGTCGTGTTTGTATGTGGGTTTTGTGTTTTCGCGACAGAGAGACAAGGAAGCGTTGCTATGTGAATAAAAAAAAGAAATAAGACGATGATCTTTGTACATGTATGTGTAGGTGTATGTGCGTGTGTGTGTGTGTGTGTGTGTGGGTGGATATGCGAACGAACGAAAAATCGAGTTGTAACCGAGGGAAAAACGGTCGGGCGATAGAGAAGAGCTGACTATAGTAAAGATTCGAGGGTGAGTGTATATACATATGTGTATATACATAAGCCACTCCATAGCGCCGAGTGATTCCTCTTCTCCTGCCACTCGAGTCCTCGAACGTATAACTCTAGGAATATCGTAAAATCCGTCGAAAAAAAAGAGGGATGAAAAAAAAGTGTATCTCAAACTCTCACCCTCCCCTCTCGTCTCAGAATGAAAATGCGAACTGCTCTTTCGTCGCGAAAAAAAATACGTTTGTGTATGTATGTGTGTGTGTGTGTGTGTGTGTGGGTGAATGGTACGTAGAAAAGCTACATCGTAGAACTCCGGAGAATAATTCGAGGGAGGGGGGGGGGGGGGGGGGGGGTGCGATACGTCATACATATTTGAACGTTCGATCATAGTTCCGTTCTTCTCATTTTTCAACCTGATATTTTCGTCTTGACTCTGCTCTATCAAATTTGCTCGTGCCAAAAGCATTTATTTTGTTGCAACACGTTTTATTCTATTTCTCAAAAATGGAATTGAGGATCGATCTCAAATTTGATACGAAAAATCTTTGTTTTCTTTATTGTGAACATTAGATTTATGAATTTTTTGAATTTTCGTGGAATTATAAACTGAAATAGTTGTAGGAAGAGAGAGAGAGAGAGAGAGCGATGACACAGTTGAGCAATTAAGTCTTGAATTCATGGAACGACGAGTGAAAATTCACGGACATTCGAGAGTATATAAGTATACGTATATTCTGCAGCAGCGGGTAAAAGTGGAATATACGAAAATTCTTGCGTGTGGGAAAGAGACAGAGATCGACGTACCAGATGGTACGTATTTGTCGAGCGGTTTAATCGCATCTTCCAGCGCCTTCACCCATTTTCCCAGTAAGCATTTCCATCTCATATTTCTCTTCATATATATACATATATATATATATATATATATATATATATACATACACATATATATGAGGTCTTACGAACCTCTTCTTCTCGTTTTCGTCCGTGAAAATGAGAAATTGAACGAGCTGCCAGGACTGCACTCTCGCTCGAGTTTGGAGCTCACGCGTCTATATATGTATATATATATATACACACACACATTTTTAACCCCCTCCCCCCACATACGTATTAAACCAGCGGATCTCCCGGTTTTACGGTGGATGAAATCTGTCCCCGGCATAAGCTCAGCCCTCTTATCGACAAGAATATATGATAAAGTGTCCCGCGTAAAGTAAAGAAAAAGTCAAGAAAAAAGAAAAAAAAAATAACTCGCCGTAACACCAGGGTAGACCATCGCGATGATTTGCATCTAGGATTTGTGATGAAAAAACAACAAACCTTTCGGTGTAAAAAAAAACAAACATATCTAGACAATTTTTACCCTCGACCTCGTTTTTCTTTCCACGAAAGACTACGAGCTTTTTTCCCCAACAACGATAATCATCGACAAAACTTTCATACTATTTTTTTCTTTTGCTTTTAAAGATAAACCTTACTTTGTTTTCCGTTTAAAAAGTATCGATCGCGTATGACAAGAGCGGTTGGGAAAATGCAATAAAGCTTTTCCAGATCAGCGATGGAAAACTGGAACACACAGAAGCGCGAGATAGTGGGAAAAATCGGTGGCGTAACGTCTAGCGTATACTTTCATTTCGAATACCACTCACGCTCCTGGGATGATCCTTGCCAACGCGGAAAACAATAAAGATTCGAGGATTTCGCGAACGGCGCGAGCAAACTCGTATACACATACGCGTATATACGTATATGCATAGAGATAACGCGTATATATATATGTATACATATAATTGTCTCGAGTAGTAATGGCAGTTATATATCTATAGGCGAAACGAAGTGCCCCGAGAGGACACACGAGAGAAAGTCGAGCATTCGTAATCCCGATGACGCGATAATGCTGACCACCCTGCCAACCGAAACAATTTATAAGTCCTATCTCGACAGGTCGCTTTAAATTATGAAGCTCTTTATTACGACTCCTATGTCCTTCCTCCGGGTATTTTTTTTTTGCCCTTCCTTATCCAACCCTGTTTCTCTTCCGCGATAAAAGTGTTACGTATATACATATAGATATGGGGGAACGGGGGTGAGGCAAACATCGGAAGGAACGAATGACCATCCTGCTCCATCCTTCGACTATTATACTTTAGTCTTGATATAACTATATATAGTGAGAAAATACGATGATATTACATTCGAACATTGTGTTAGCCCAGCTGCTACGTGTTTTCGTGAGAGGGGGAGAGGATCGACGAATACGGAACTAACAATAAGAGCCACAATCGAGTTTCACGCGTCTGTGTTTCTACGTATATATGCGAAAATTCATCAATTAATTATATGTCTTGTTACTCGTCGGCGATGCTGGGTCACCTACAAAACGACGAAATGCTCAAAGCTCTTGCGATAATGTAGCTCTCGATTACACGAATTCCGAGATGGTTTACAATGTTGGGAAACTAATGTTGCAAATTCAATTCCACTCTGTAAACCCTTTGTTTTATAGTCTGCGTGTGTACACACTGCGATAATAATTTTATTACGAAATCATTACTCGATTAATTCGCGAATTGATCGAACCCAGATATTATTCGGAAATTTAATTTGATAGGGTTCGAAGGGTTTGTAATAATTGAAGGAAAGTTAGTAGAAACTGGAGTCAATTAATGGTCCAAATTTCGAAAATTTGTGACATATTGTTGAAATAAAGACGATAAGAAAATAATTGGCACGGTGAGAGAAGAATGTTTTGGTTAAACGATAACGTTTTTCATCCCAAGTTTTGTATAACTAATTATATATTTTGTTACTCGTCGTCGATGCTAGGTCACCTACCAAACGCCGGTATGCTCAAAGCTCTTGCGATAATGTAGCTCTCGATTACACGAATTCCGAGATGGTTTACAATATTGGGAAACTAATGTTGCAAATTCAATTCCACTCTGTAAACCCTTTATTTTATAACCTACGTGTGTACACGTTGTCATTTCTCGATAAATTCGCGAATTGGTCGAATCCAGATATTATACGGAAATTAAATTTGGCAGGTTCGAAGGGTTTGTAATAATTGAAGGAAAGTTAGTAGAAACCGGAGTCAATTAATTGCCTAAATTTCAAAAATTTGTGACATGTTGTTGAGATAAAGACGATAAGAAGATAATTGGCACGGTGAGAGAAGAATGTTTTGGTTAAACGATAATATTTTTCACCCCAAGTTTTGTATAACTATAAATGCATGTTCCGAACAAGCTCGAGGGCTTATAACAAAGAATGTGGGAAAAGCTCAGTGACAAAAAGTGCTTTGGGCAAGGGAATATCACGAGACACGTATATGTATCGATGGGTTACCGTTACCTTGGAAATATCGCTCTCGACTCACGATTCACGACGAGGGACGAAGAAAGAATGAAAGGAAGAACGCGAGAGAAGGGTGAACTCTCGCGAGATACCGCGGCCCCAAAGGCTGCGAGAGATAGGAGAGAAAAATTCTCGACGACGTAACTAACGCGATCTAAAGTCGTAACGAACCGTGAAAATGAAATTCCACTGAGTACCCATCGATCGTATCGTCGCTACGACACTAATATTCTTCAATCACACAGACACACGTTTCTCACCACCTTTTCTCCTATTTTCTCTCGAAAATACTTATTTCTCTCTTTTTTTACGGTCGATTATAGGAAGACGACAAATATAGCGAGGTAAAATAAAAAGATTATTTTTTATCTTTGCTATGTGTTTCAGGGAGCGAAATAATTATTGGTTGGGATGCTTTTGAATTATTTGTGAACTCCGATGATTACGGAGAAATTAAATATTTATCGATATTCGTTAATAAATTAATAATTGTATAATACTTAATACGCATCAATGTACGATTGGTAAATAATATTGATGATTCGCGATGGTTTATAAATACGAGCGAATAATAATTATGCGGTATCTGTAGCACACAGCTATCGCATAATTATTTCAGAAATTCGTTCAACAATGCGAAATCATTATAAAATCATAATTTTTGAACCAGGTTATCGAACGAGAGAAACATCAGCCAATACACGGAGGCGGTAATTAACGATGTTTTATAATTATGTAATTTTTGTAATCCAATTTCACGGGTAGAATACGAAATTATTACTCTCACAAAAAATTTATTATAAAAAAAAAAAGAGAAAATTGTCGACTTACCATTAAACTAAACGCCCGATAAACTGCCCCGATGTAATCCCTCCATAGCACGCGTGGTGACTTCGAAGGTATTTGGGCTCGGGCACTTTCAATTAGTTTTTAATTTTATAATTAGGACTTTTTACGTTTGATTAATGTTTGAAAGTTTGTTGTTTTTATATTTTGTTACCGCGACACAAAACGAAAAACTTTTACTAGACGTCGCGCGACACGATGCAAAACACTCACTTGCCTCTCGGCGACTGGAAGAGCGCGAACACTGTACAAGTCTCTTCGGGTATGGTACTACGAGGAGGCACGATGCGCATGCGAGGTAAACATGCCGCAAGGAAATATACTTTTCAACCGGTGCACGCGCATCTCTCTTTCTTACGCATTATCGATCGATAATCTTTCAAATTTGTTATAATCATGAGGGTGAAATATTATTTAATAATGAGATAGATGATATAAGGTGAATAAGTCGCGGGATCACGAAGTGAATGGAATAATAATGGCTGGTACCCAACGGTAGTAAGTGATAGTGCAAGGCGACAGGAATCCGATTTGCACTTCCACAGATCGTTAAATATCTCTCTGTTCTCTATCAAAAGAAGTGGGAGAACGGATCCACTCAGCACTAGAGAGGAGGTTATGCTATGTATACAAACATATGTACATATAAATTGACTATCACTTGTTTTTCATCCCGGAAAATTGCTAAAAAATTGAATTTACGACTTGTTTTATTTTTATTTTTAGAAAAGACTGAATGTCATATCATTAGTATCACATCAATGTCATTTCAGTTGCAAATAAAATTCCTCCTTCTCGCGTTGGGCCCGGCGAGGGAATCAAGAGAGGAGTGGGCCCAAAGTGGACGAATCGTCGAACAGCGGAGTTGCCGGAGAGGAGGGATAGCGAGTGAGCGATTGGATGACTCAGCGGAACGGGGCGGGGCGCAGGAGCTTGTACCAATCCGCAGCAGCCTGTACCAATGCGTAACCAATCCCGGCGCGTTCAAAGAGGAGTGGGGAGCGGAGAACTGGGTCCTAAGTCCTCGAACGAACTGATTGGCCGGGAGGAAAAAATGAACGAGCGTTTTTCAAAAACGGTTCGCACAAGACGCATCGTGTGACCATGTGGGAGGGAAATGGACCCAAAGTCTGCAATCAGGCCCGTAAACAATTGTCTTTATTCGACCTCTTGCATTTACATTCCCCGGTGTAACATTGTCATCAAAGTGTGTTTTTTATGCACATCTTCTTCATCGTTTCTAATAAGTAATCGATATTTTACGTCCCATTTTTATTTGAAAAAATATGAATATTCATGTCGACTAAAATATTGAACGACAACAGTGGGCTCGGTAATAGTAAACGGTATTCTTAACTCGTTTTAAATTCTCACCAAACTATTACGGTACTCTGCTCTTTATTTATGGGCTATAGTCGGCCGGTACTTCCTCGCGCTTTTAAAACTTTTACCAAGCGATTCAAACTTCGTCTATAGAATCGACTGCCCGATAAAGCAAAAACACGCTTTTCAACGTCTAACTATCTATTAACTCGAGCGCTAGCAAGTTTGATGTTATCCCCAATGATGAACTTCAAAACGTAAAAAAAGAAATCCTCGATAATAGACAATCCTAAACGCGGTTGCGAATAAGTTGGACAAACGTCGCTCGGTGGACATAAATAATGAAACAGCCGAAACATTACGAGAAAGTATTTAAGCAAGACAATACTCCCAAATAGTTTTCAAGTCCCTCGACGAGTACGAAGGATGAAATTAAAAATTATAAAAATACAAAAAAAAACAGCCCCTTCTCTCCGTTCTCGTGGTAAGCACGTTTTCACCACTCGTCGTACCGACTGCCGCTCTATCGTACCGACATAGCGACCTCTCTTGTTTCTCGTAAAGTGGCGCGCTCGCACACATACGTATTTCCTTCGCACGTGTATATATACACACACACACACAATCTTTCTTAGTTCGTCGTCGAACGACTGCAGCGTCAGGGCTCTTATTTTGAAGACGTTTTATTGTCATTTTACAACTTCGTGCTTCGTTGACGCGTCCCGCTATAGTTCTTATCGTCGCACGGGGAACAGGAATATCGTTCGACGTTCTCGTGCGCGAGAAGACGAGCGGAAAGAGGGGTAAGAGGAGGAAGAAGGCCCGCACGAAGGGAACGTCAACGTCGACAATAAAACTAAAATAATTTCGCCACGCGACGCGAATCGTATTACTACGCGACGTCGGCACGGACCGTTTTCACCGGTAGTTAAAGAGCGCGTGCTGCAAACATTTATACACAAGATGGATGCTGAAGATTGAACGAAATTGATACGAGGCATTGGTCGAAATTTTGCAACGCTAGAAATTCGACGAGTACGTTTAAATTCAGGCAAACCCGACGATGCCATTTGATAAACTTTAATCGGCAATATTATTTACCGTATTAATGAAAACTTTTGTACTCGTTTAACTTCGTACCGCGACGATAAATCGCTTCCGACTTCTCGTTGCCTCCTGGCGAATGCTCGAAACGATTTTCATGAAATTTCTCACGATTATCGTTTAAACGCATGAATGTCTCGATGCAAAATTACATTCTAGCATAGTTCCAAATGTCCAACAAAAAAAAAACAATTACATTCGAATTCAAACTGAAACAGTCCGCGAAACTAATTGATGGATAAAAAAATGTACAACAATTTGAAATACTGTCCGTTTGTTTGAGCAAAATCCAATTATTCGTTACTGTACATGGAACGAAAACTTGTCCGCTTGCGTACGGAGGTATCGCGAAAACAGGATTGTAACATATTATTTCCGTACGACGGTACGAGGATACGCATTGAAATCGTACGCGCGGACACGATCGTCGATGCCGCAGTCTGACAAAACGACAGAATGATCGTGGGAGAGAGAGAGAGAAAGGATCTCTATGTCGTTGAATATATCAATGGCGGGGAGGAGGCTGTAGGAATAGGAATAGAGGGGAAGGAAATGCAATTGCCGCTTGTATGCGCGTGCCAGTCCGTGTTAGCGTAGAGATTGACCATGGTACATGTTGGGTAAAGTCATTAGCAACGAAAGCGTTAACCAAGTTACGGTTACAGCAGTAACAGCAGCGCTACTGGGGCAGTTGCGGGACGCTGCGGAACTAGAGGTGGGGCACAGCCAAAGTTACACGTACATCCTATATGAATGTGTGTGTGTGTATATGTGCATGCTTAGGCCAATAGATATATGTATACATAGATTGCTCAGAGTCAAAAGGGCGCAAGGAGGGTGGTTCGAGCACAGGATCGACGTCCTTGTCGCGCGCAGTACGATCGATATGCGGTAGAGTAGGAGAAATGCTGGTGGCGCGAGGGCACTGTCTCTTCATTGAATTACAACTTAGGCACATCCCAACGCTCGTGGGTACTACTAGTCCTGGCTTTACGACGCTTCTCGGATTAGCATGCAAATTTGGTGCATTGAATTTCATAGTTTCGACAGCTGTGTAGAGAGAGGAGAGCACAAGGCAGAGGTAGGAGAGAAGGAGGCGGAGATTGATGAGGAGGTGGAGGATCTAGAGCGAAGAATATGTGCCCCCCTTTGCTCTCGCACGCGCTCCCTCCTATCATTCCATCCCGCTCGATATATGCTGTAAGAGGTCCTTCCGTTCTATACCAGCCTATTCCACGCTTCGCTATCCTCCATTTACCATTCCCAAAGCATCCCTAATTCAATGACATGTTTCTCCTGTGACGTAAATTCTCTGGAACTCCTGGACATTGGTCAAAGCTCCGGTGCGTTCGTCCTCAAATTAATATTACGGCGATGAATTGGAGATCTTTTTTTGTTTTGTTTCAACGTGAATTTTTATTCCTTGCCCAATTTCCGCGGGAAATTAGGTCATCGAGATTTTGACGGAGACCCAAAAAAATGTCAATAGCGGGAATGAAACGAAGAGACATTTTTACGAGTCGCGCATTCAATTAAAATTTCGTTCATTCGGACGAGACGAATGAAATTGTCGATTTTACGAAATCCTCGTTCCGTTCGTTACCTGTGTTTTTTTTCGGCTGTTGTGGGATTTTTTGTTATTGTCATGTTTTTTTGTTTCTATTTTCTTTTTCGTTAATTCCAAATCCTCGCGATTTTACGCTCAACGAAAACGCAATTATTCCACGGGAAATTATTTGTTGTCCTGTTTCGTGTTCTCCCATGAGCCAACAACCATCGGCCGAACGCTACGAAATATGAAATTTATAAAAAGTGAAAAAAAAACACGAATACACACACTCACACTCACAGTCGAGCAGAGAGACCACAGAGGAACCGCCAGCAAATTTTCATGACGAGCGATGAAAATATCGAACAACGACCGAACGAGACGGTGAGACGAGGGAGAAAATCACCTCGCGCCAAATATATTTCGACGAAATATAGCCGCAACTATTTCCGCGATATTGCTGTGTTAATATTCAGTCACATATATAAACGAGACACTCGATGAACCGGTAGTGCACCGTGTCGAGTTGTTATCCCTTCTCTCTCTCCACGCCCCTGTCCTTTTTTCCACGTCAGCGAAAAAAATTTATGACATAAAAATTGTGATGAAACAAAAAAAAACAAATTAACAGTCCCACGTTCCTTTCCCGACTCATGCTACCTACTGGAATCCCTTAAACCCTTTCTCTCAGACTCTTTCTTAAGGTAATTCTATCGTGACATTAAAATCGAAAATTTATTTTTGAGTTTTTCTCACATAGAAAATGATTTGCGGGCTCAAGTTGATAAAGAAAAATTGTTGCAAATTGACTACAGAACAACATACTCCAAATTCAAGGTCATCCAAGGTGTACTTGCTGTATAATTACAAAAATTGCGAAAATTTTTTTCTTTAGATTTTTTTGAAAAACTAAATAAAGCTTGTTTGATATTGCATAAAAATGTATGCAAAGTTTTAGAGGGTTTCACCGAGTAGAAGCCAAGATATTTATGGATGAAAATGCAACTTTTAACGTGCGCTCTTATGAGAGACTACCGAAAATTCTGATTTTTAGCAATAAATATATCAACTTCCGTGGTAAAACCTTCCAAAAATTATTACGCACGTATATATGACATCAAAGAACATAAATATCCAAATTTTCAACAGAATCTTAAGAAAACAATAAAATTAATCCATCTCTATCTCTAATCCATCAGTTAAAATACAATTTATCAAATGCTCAGCTTCGGTATATTTATTCGCCAGTTTTCCACACGAATAATCCGCCACACTCCATTATTGTCTCGATATATTGCATTGCCGTAACCCCCCGTACAACCTCTTTTTTAACGGAAACAAACTTTGACCCTCCGGACCACCCGAACTTTCAAAAGTAAATTGCGAATGACGCAAAGAACGAGGGTCAAAATTTTTTTGTCGTCCGAATAGGCTTCAATTGGAGGTTATAGAATCGGGAATTTCCCGCGCAACACGAATATCACCATTTTAATGTCAATATATTACATTGCAATTTACGGAAATATTGTTTTTCGACCTTTACATCGACAAATTCAAACAAATCGGCATTATAATCATCGCGTTACGCAATAAACTCTTTCTGGACGAAGAAAATGTTGACCTCCCACCATTCGTCACATTTTAAAAAATTAAAAAATTCGAAATAATCAGAATATTTTTAAATTTTCTTAAAAAAATATTCATATTATCATTGTGATTCTCATCAAGCCGATAAGATCCTGAGGTAGCTATTAGTGCGATGGGAGATCGAAGGCTGCAACGTTCTACCTCCCTGCCACTTCATCTTTTCCCACTTCCTATTCTTAACGGGACCCAATTTATTGTCCCTCTCCATCAAATTCTCGTAGTTTCTCACCTCGTCCTGTTAACATCAGCCTTGTCCCTCGTATTTCTCGTGCACTTGATGCCTCTTCTCCAATTTCCCTTCGAACTTTTCCCTTCAACCTCCCTCCCTCCCTCCCTCTTCATTCACCTTGTAAAGCCGGCACCAATAGGCTCTCTATTTTCTATTTTTTTTCTTTATTTCCTCCCCCAGTTTCGCGTCTACTCCGTTATCTCCTGGACTCCTTTACTCTGGTACAAGCCTAGAATTCTAATGAAACTGTGGAGAAGGGCAAGGGAGGCCAGGGAGGAGGGCGATGCAGCAATCGCGATTGCACAGGTACGGGTCGATCCGACCACAGGAGGATCTATTTTTCCAACGGTCATTCAACCCCCTCAAACCTCGTCCTTTGCTACCCAATTCGCCTTTTGCCCCTCCGGGCTTTCTATAGCTACGACACGTTCTCGTATATACGTGATTCCGGAAATCGAAAGCGTCTCGACCACACGGGCCAACGGAAACGTCGACGAGAAGAGGACGAGAAAATTGTGGCTTGCGTACGCTATATATTTATACTCCTTGTTGTTGTTGCGTATCGTCGCAAGAACAACGAAGAAGAAATCGTCTTTGTTCAACCGGTCCCAAAATTTTTCTATTTCGAATATCTTCAAAAACCCTACACAAAATTATCAATAAAGTCTTTCTGAACAAAATTTTAAAAAAATTGTCAAAAATGCAAACCGTCTCTATTGTTTATACGTTCGAGAAACAATCCCCTCGTTTTACTTATTTTTTATAATAACTTTTACAATATTTGAAGCTATCTTTTTTAGTTTTTCTTTTTCTTGCAGATGTTCGTTGTTAAGGATTCGTTGGAATTACGACGCGATTATAACGAGGATGATGGTGGATCGATCGAAACTTCCGCTTCGAGTTTCGAGATGTCGCGCAGTTAATCAAAACTTCTCTCTTACTCACTTTCATAACTATTTATATCTTCGCTAGAGCGATGCCAACTTGGCGTTACTGCAAATAACTTCCCTCCGTATTTACACTCTCGGTATTGTACCGATACGAGAAAACCTCGGTGATGTCAATCCCCCTGATACCTCGATAACGAGCCAGAGTTAGGAACGACGACGAATGTTTCGTTACAAGGTTTCCGCGACAATTTACTTCACGCGCTAATAAAAAAAGATATTAACATCTTACGCGTATCGATAAAAAAGTCTTCCGATGTAAATCGAGTCGAACGAAACAGAATTGTAAATGTAGTAAGCTTATTTTATTTACCTCCGGAGCGTTAAATGGACCAGCAGAGCAAAAAAAAAAGGATTTGTTTCCGTTTCATTGCGTAGAGATACGGAAATTTGAACGAGAGGCCGATGAACGCGATAGGTGGGCGAAAACGCAAAGAGAAGAGAACACAAATTGGCCACGATCTGCTGGTACTTCGTTAACGTTGGTTGTCTACCTTGAACTGCAATCACGAATTGCTCCACCATCCACACACATCGATCCGGCTTGTTCCAGGACCGCAAGAGTCCGCGCGTTAAAGGCCCTTGTGGCACGGTAGAATTGTCAGGAAAGGAAGGACACGTGGATGACTCCTTGTTTGTTTCCCATTAGCTCGCAAAGACCTCGTTTAAGGTACGAGCGAGCACCGAGTCGTGTTCGTGTCGAACTTTGTTGCTGAAATTCAAGAGCCTTTTACGACCTCGGTCGCGTCGTGGAAAGATATTAGCGATCTCGGGGTTGGAAAGGGTCGCGTACCTTCGAAATTTCCACGCTGAATATGAATTTTTTTCATCGTGTGTAAATCGATCGTTCGTTACTCGCCATTATCGTTTTTTCCAATGAAGCGAACGAATTAATGGACCCATCGAACAGCTTGGTGGAAGTTTAATCTCGAATAGCCCTGCCTCCGTAACAACCTCGTCGAACTCCCTTTCGAATGGAATTTCTACGATACGCGAAATCAACGGAAGAGTGAGTATTCGAATTATTCTTGGCACGTTCGCGCGATTCTGAAAATTTGTATTAATCGACGAGCTCGTTCGACGAACGATTCATATTTTCCCTGTGAATTTTACATTCAAAAATGTACGATAAAGATCAAAAAATTTCAATAAAGGTGGACATAAAAATTTTCATGGCAAACTCATGGATGGAGACAAAATTGATTAATCCAGTGAAGGGAATCGAGTAGAAAAAGCCGGAAGCTTTTTTGTGCATTCGTGAACATCGCCGTTGTCCCTTATCGGTTAAAACGGATTGACTCGAGGTCTGGATTAACGCGCTAGGTCGACATCGCGAGAAGAGAGAGAGAGAGGGAGATTTGTCTCTCTCTATGTCTCTCTATACATCTCCCCTGTCCCATTATAGCCGGAAATGAATTTTCATGGGGTTTGGTGAAATCCTGTATAACAATCTAACAAGCGCCAAGCGTTTAGGTTCCAATTCGTCCTCGTGTTCCCGTTAATGTTTTACGTACATATACGTTACGATAGCCGCGAACGAATCGCCATCAACGAAGAGTTACGTTGTCGGCGTTTGTGGCTGTTAGCCCGACTCCAACCCCCGAACCCATCCCTCAACCCACCCCTACGATTTTCTCGTTTACCTTCTGACCAAAAGCCCTAAATAAAACGGCGAAAATCCGTATTCGTGGTGCGTTTCGCCACTGCCACCTCGGTGAAAATTCTCTCGTTTCACGTTTCTCCCTCGGTCCCCGATCCTCCTCCTCCTCCTATCTCCTCCCCGTTCGTCCCTGTACTTTCTAACAACCCCTTCTCTGTCACCGCTCGTTCTCTCGTCGTTCACTCTCACTCCCTTTTGCTGATTGCCGTGTCCTGCTGGTCAGATTGCGGAGTGTTCGGTCGAGCGCAACGAGAGATTTCTCATTCGCTCACTCTCTCTTTTCGTTCCTTTTCTGTCTCTGTCTCTCTGTCTCTCTCTCTCTCTCTCTCTCTCTCTCTCTCTCTCTCTCTCTCTCTCTCTCTCTCTCTCTCTCTCTCTCCCTCCATCTCTTTTTATTCGAGCTGTTGTTGGCGAGAAAGAGAGAAAGGTTCGCGTGTGTGCCAACTCGATGTAGCCAGATACGCCCGTTAGCTGCTCTGCCGATTGCTGCTGATGTTGCCCGAACTTGTTGGCTTCCACCCCTTTCTCTACCACCACCCCCTCCTGCCATACCTCTCACCGTTCGCGTATTTCTCGTGTATATATATGTACGTAGCACATGCCGTACTCGTCCACACTGACCGTTTCGCGCTATACCCCCGAGGGTGGCTTGCAAACAAACCGCGTTCCGGTGTTATTTGATTCCCCGTGCCTGAGCGAAACGGCGCAATGGGCACAATTCGGTCCTATATGTACAGCGGATTGATGCCACAACCACGAGGGTAGTCAGAATAGGGCGGGGAGGAGGGGGGTTGCAGAAATGCGCTATCGAGAAAACGTACCCCTCCCCCTCCACGACCACCACCGTTGCCCCGAGGGAGAAAATAATTCGTTGATTTCCCTGGTTCAAAAAACCACCCCTTTTGAACCCGTGCCGGAAAGTCTGGATATAGCGAACATGTCCTCAAAGATTTATTTTCAAGGCAGAAAATTGATTTTCATAACGAAAAATTAATTTTCAGAAGGAAAAATTACTTTTTCTAATAATAAACGAACGATCCAAACCCGATGGAATTTTCAAAAAGCTCTGCGAAATTGAGACTGCTATCGCGCTTAAAAATGACAAAATAGACTCGTTATAACGAGAGTTAGAGAGAGAGAGAGAAAGAAGAGAGGGAAAGATTGGAGAAAATTTAAGTTACTTCACCCTCGGCGTGGACGCGCGAGCGGAAAGAGAAGCAAAGCGATTTAAAGTTTCGGTTGTAAAAGAGCCCCGAAGACAGTACGGAGGAGGTTCGTTAAGTTCTTCTCGAGATACAAGTGCGACCAAGTGGAAGGGTGGAAGCGTGAGCGAGAAAGAGAGAGAGGGCGAGCGAACGGAGGAAGCTTTTCTCACCGGCCACCGCACCGGTGCGGCACTGCAGTCCGGGACTAAGAATTTGCGAATATTTCTCGCTCTCTTTCGCGTTACGGGTAGATACGACAAAAGCTTTTGCGAGAGCTTCGTCCCGGAAGAACGAAAAGGATCTCGTCTCTTTCTCCGTGCCGGCGAGAACTTTGTCTCTCGCGGTACCTTGCGATATTACCATAATATAATATTATACCCTTTATATCTCTCTTATCCACCCTCTGTCCACCCCCCTGAGCCCTTCTCTCTCTCTCCATCTCTCTCTCGTTTAATTCTAAAATCCAAGAACACGCTGCTTTTCCGTCCTTCGTAGGATTAAATAAATATGAAAAATTCAATGAAATTGAATAATTTCGTATTAAAAAAAAAAGGATCGTTTCAAAAATCGGACGAAAGGAAATGGAACGATTCGTCTCGACAAGCCGTTGTCGCAGAAACGCGTTACATCCACATAGATGAGAACGGACGCGTGCAGGACACGATTCGCAATCTCGTTCAATTAAAATATCAGCGTATAACGCGTATGGCACGGAGGTCGACCGCCTAATTATCGTCGAATGACGTTCATTCGAGGGCCACACCCGATGACCGTTTCGACCTCTCACCCTCCCTCTCAATCTCTCTCTCTCTCTCTCTCTCTTCTCTCTCTCTCTCTCCCTGTCTCGCTCATCCCCGCTAACGTACGAGCTAATTGTTATTGACGTAACGATAAAGACAATCGGGCGCGATCGCGAAAACGATCGTATACGTACTTTGGCAAACATGCGCGTTGGCACAGCCGCGCATCCCCCCACCCTTCCTACCCCAATAACGATAATTTCAACACAGCCCAACGGAAGCATTCTCTTTGGGAACGTATAAATTCTATACGCCGGCCGGAACAGTACGAGTTCATTAATTAAAGGAAATAACTAACCTCGGGTTGCCACGACGCCGATCATTCGGTTACGCTAATTATCGGGGTCACGGATTTGTTCGTACACAAAATGCGTGTCGATAATATCGTACCCGAACACCCTATTATATCGCCGTTACTTTTATCGATCGTCCATACGATTTCGCGCGCTCTGGTTTTCAATAATGCGATTCGATTAAAAACGGAATATATATTTAATTCCATCGATATCGAACTATTCAATTATCGTAATAGGAAACTAAAAAGATAAATTTTCCCTATCGCAAATCGACGCGTAGCGCTCCCTCGACACTCGAGAATCGTACAAATATTATTAAAAAATAAAAATAAAATATATATTTAATTCCTTCGATATCGAACTATTTAATTATCTTAATAGGAAACTGAAAAGATAAATCTTCCCTATCCCAAATCGACGCGTGTCGCTCCCTCGAGACACGAGAATCGTACAAAAATTATTAAAATCCAAAAACCAAATTTATATTTAATTCCTTCGATATGGAATTATTTAATTATCGTAATAGCATCGTACAAAAATTATTTAAAAAATAAAAACAAAATATATATTTAATTCCTTCGATATCGAACTACTCAATTATCTTAATATAAAACAAAAATCGACGAGCGGCGCTCCCTCGACACTCGAAAATCGTGCAAAACTTATTAAAAAACAAAAATAAAATATATATTTCATTCCTTCGATATCAAACTACTTATTTAATTTCCGTAATAGAAAACAAAAAAGATAAATCTTCCCTATCGCAAATCGACGCGTGGCGCTCCCTCGAGACACGTGAGTCGTACAAGAATTATTAAAAACAAGCATTAATCTCGCACCGTAAAAACTCCCTGCTCGTTACATAACATCGTAGTCTCTTAATAGACGTATATATTTGCATAAACGACGTACAAGCTCTTATCTCTCTTATCTACTTGACGCAAAGTGGACTACGATCTCATCAATCTTACCGAGTGAAAGTAGCGAGAGGATGCAGGAACGTCATGTTTATATAGGTTTACACATATATATGTATGTATGTATTCACTGGCCTAAGGCTAATAAGGTGTTATTAATAACGTCACGCACCATATTGTATACCCTCGAGTCTAACTACGTTATACACCCGTACCTATATAACTGTATATACAATACGAAACTTCCTCGAACTATGTTCCCCAAGCTTCGCCTCTCCGGCACGAGGGTGTTCTAGCATCGAGTATTCGGTATGGCAGTCTAGTACGTACGTAGATGACGCGCTGTTGCTTTCACCTCCCCATGCATACGCATTATTCGCCCCTTCGCCGCGTTTAAGCTATTTCGAAACGAGAATATTTGCCTGACCCATTAACCGACCCTCCAAATGGTCCGACGACCATCATGCGTTACATACTCGAGAACTCGATTCTCGTGAGGATCTCTCGTCCCTATACTACGCATTGCGAGTGCGACTCTCGTACGACTATCGTATGCTGCGAATGTGCGAGCGAATTCTAGAGATGTATGACGTGAGAAAGAGAGGGAGAGGGGGAGAGAAGGATGGGTTTTCTATTATCTTTACGTTCATTCCAGAGACAAACTTTGATGATCGATTCGATTATCGACGATTCGTAAAGTTAATAATAATTATTCTTACGATTCGGCGATCTGCTCTCCGTTTCTTCGATGGCGAAATAGTTAGCGAGGTACAGGGAAGATCGATGGAAAAAAGGCGCAAAAAGAAGAAAAATTCCGAACGCGCAATTACGGACAGTTGTCGAACGGTGGAAGGCTGGAGGGGTGTTCACCCCTGCTAGCGTTTCGTGGATACGGTCGAACATGGGGAGCGCCATCGTGGACCCCTATACTCGTTTCTCTTCAACGAGTTTTCTCGCGTCTCTCCAAAAGGCTATGCAATGTTACTTCTCCATCGCAACCCCCTTGCCCCCCACGGTCATCTCACCCTCCTTCAGGCAGGATTCCCATCGACTGCAGGTGGTTTACGGCTCGCGTCCTTCACCCCTTCGAACTACCCCCTAAAACCCTTTTGCAATGCTCGTAGCCCCGAAGCCGCGTTTGTAGAAGAGAGAGAATGGGTGACAGTGTACAAGAGGGGTGGAGGGAACAGGACGATGCAACGCGTGGGTCACATCTCTCTTTCCCTCCCATCTTCCCTCCTCCATCCCATGGTCATAAAATGTATCGCTCCCGGCCACTGGCATTGATTAAAGGACGCGAACGGGCCAATAAAGTCCGTGGGACACGCTTACGGGTTTTCGACCGAAATCAAGTGATTATTGTACAGTCGAACAGGGAGAGAGAGAGAGACAGGATGATCCGAGCATCGATATCTTTCTCTATTCCTCATCACCTCTCTCTCTCTCTCTCTCTCTCTCTCTCTCTGGTTCTCTCTCGATCTGTCTTGCTCCCACTCGTTCATTTATATACGGCCACGTACGGCTCCCTGTTCTGTCACTCTTTAGCTATATACCATACGTAAACGTAAATACATATATAGCTATATACATCACAAAGAAGAACGCGACCGTAAAACTGGACAAATGGGACTAACCCGGTTTTATAGTCGCGATAACTCTTTTTTTCTAACAAATTTTTTTTTCAACTTCGTATCCTTTTCTTCGCTTCGACACGACGCATGCGCATCCGCCATTTTGCGCACTTTTCAACGGTAAAACGCTTTCGCTTCTTTTACCCTCGACTCCGTAACAAAGCCAATTTGTAGCTTTACGTAGAAGCCGCGAGACGCGTTCTTCTCCCCCCTCTCGCCCCCCTCGTCTTTCCGCCGTACCACAAGAGGGGTTAGTCGGCTCGATGAAAGAGAACGCGGACCATGGAATATAAGATGGAGATACCCAGGCGTTGCACGAGAAACGACAATATGTATATAAGGCTTGCTTTTTTTAAGAGAATACGACGAACACCGAACGAGACCGAAGATAATATATTTAAAAAGAGAAGAAGAAAAGAATGATAAAAATCAAATGAGGAGATTGCAATAATGAGAAAAGCTTTTAGCTTCTCGAGAAAATGATGAGAGGGACTGAGTGCTCCCTGGAAGAATCGAATAGGGGGAAGAAAAAAAAACGAATCTATGAAGAGGGTCAATTAGGTATCATATCTTCGCGAGTTAAAGTGAGGCGGTCGAAAGGGGGAGGGCGTTGAGTTACCGTCTTTAGACTTTGCTCTCGACAAACAGCGATAGAATAATGATTCGAAATCATCTCTCACCTTCACAAAATACTTTTATTCACCTATGATTACTCTCTCCTCTTCCTCTCTTTCTCGCTCTCTCCCTTACTCTCTCTCTGAAAATGGCAAATTTGATGGTTCATAACAGATCTGACTTGAGTACGCAGGTGTTTCGCTTGAATATAAATGCATCAATTTTCTTATTTATTTTTTACTTTTATTTTATTTTAAGTTTATTTTATTGTTATTATTATTATTATTAATATTATCATATTATTATTATTTTTATGTTTTATCTTTATTCTTGTATCGAATTTTACCTTCTAAGTTTTTTTGCGAATTTTTGTGGAATAGAACGAATTTATTACTGTATCTTGGAAAATTGTTACAGTTTGCCACAAGGCATACAATATACTAGGGCATAATAAAGTAATCATATCATATCATATCATATCATATCATATCTGTCTCTCTCTGTCTGTCTGTCTGTCTCTGTCTCTGTCTCGGCTTCTCTCTCTCTATTTCTTTCCCTCTTCCTCTCTTTCTCGCCCACTCCCTCACTCTCTCTCTCTCGCGCGCGTCGACCGGAATCGAAACGACGCATTTGTGCAACCTGGGACGTCCATTCGTACCATACCGCAAAAATACGCGAACCACGTCTAGCCAAAGTATTCCGTTTGTTGTATAAAATATTCCCGGGTGCGCATATACGCGTTTGCGCGTGCGCATTATTCCTACAGTCGCAACGTTTCGCGGTTTTACGGAGTAGATTCGAACATAGGCAGCCCGTATTATCTCCTTTCGTCCGCGCATCCTCCCATCCTCTCCCTCCCACACGAATGATTCTCACCGAACAACTCTCCCCTTGTGCATGGTGGATTTTCGCTACTGCAAGTAAAGAGAAAAGGTAGCTTATGCCTCTCGCGTATTCTAGGAATGTGTTCCATTTATGAGATTGCATGAATAAATTCTACACGCATCCGACTATCTTTCGTGTTAAGTCTTCTGTTCTTTCGCGCGGACTCGCGTTTCGCGATATTATACGTACAAAAGTCTCTCGGCGAAATAACCAAAACGAGGGAGACTTCACAACCGGCCACGGAATCCCTTTTGCGCGATGCTCGACGAAAATCATTCGCGGAGGAATTCCCACAAAGTGGAGATCCGAAAAAACGCGGCTGTCGGCGAACTAGATCCAATTTTATCCCAAAAAACATAAGTTAAAGCTAAAAAAACTCGCTGGAATTAAATCAACGAGAGAAAAAAACATTTTTGTTTATCGACAAATAAACATAAAATCCCAAAAACCCAGTGACGATTTGCTCGTTGAAATTTCTCTTCAAAAAAATGTCTTCTCGTTTTTACATCACGCGCGTTTATTCCGGAAGAGATGCGGTAAAAAAAATACAAAAATACAAAAAAGAAGAGTGAGCCCGTTGTACAAAATGCGGCATGTGGTCCAGAGGCGGAGAGGGTCGAGTGAACCACACAGTGGCACTCGACGACCTCGACGCACACCCGTAGCGCCATTAAAGAGAATACTCTCGCTTGTGTCTCACACCGGTGTACTTCTACCGGCTTTTCGTAGCTTTTCCCACCACCGACTATATTTATAGCCCGTTCGTGCTCCTATCTCTCGCACTTCCTCCTCCTCCTCCTCCTCCTCCTCTTTTTACAAAGCTACGTCGCCGCAGTTCCCGTTGTATGCGCCAGGTAGGAACGCCCTTACCCTACGTCCCTACATGTAGGTAAAGGTACCTATAGGTACGTGCAGTCTTTTCCTCGTTGAAACGCGTGACCGAGACGAGGAAGGCGTCGCACGCGTGTCAAAGAACGTTTTAAGGGGAACTTTCCTTCGCCTCGAGTTACCGCCGCGTAACTTTTGTTCCTCTTCCTTCCTCCCCCCATTCCCCCCCTCCTCCTTCTTCCCGCTAGCAAGATATATTCGTAAGGACATCCTCGTTTCAGCTCGAGCATCTCTCAAATATTTTCAAGGATAATTCATTTTTGAACGTAAGTTCGTTTTATAATTTATCAAATTTTGGTATTAGTTAAAAATTTGTTGTTAAGAACTCAACATATATGAAAAGTGCCTATTAATATTGCCCTCCTTGATTGTCCGTCACAGGAGCTGTCCGTCCTCACTCAAAACTCAGCAACGCATGGACGGATCAAGTTGAAATTTATAGCACAATTTCATTTCGCTATAACTTCGAGACCTTTTATGTATTAATCCATATGGACGGTGTTAGATATTAAAGTTATTAAAAAATAGCTATTTTTGGGCCCAAAAAGCTATTTTTGTGTTCGTCCATGTCCGGATCTCAGCAATTTGCGAACCAATGTTTATGTAACTTATAGACTTTCTTTATAATACCTCAAAGAAGTTTCTTCTAGAATTTAAAGACTCTACAACTCTGTTAACCATTCAATTTGAACAAAAAAGAAAATTTTTTCCAGTTTTTTAGTGGTTGCACGGACACGTGTGAACGAAATTTTTTGATTTTCGCCTTGTACTTTCATTTCAATACATTTCAAGTTTTCCAAGAATTTCAAGCCATTTGAACAATTATAACATAGAATTTTTATAATTTTTCAGCATGTTTGCCATAAAAAACACAATTAAATAAAATTGGAGATTACTGTTACGATTTGAGATACCAACTCCGAATAAATTCAAAGTCTCACCAAGCTTATCACATAAACTACCATCTGTCTCAAATTAGTTGACGTCATCTTATCACACCATTGTTTCGAACTCAGAAAAAGAAAAAGAAAAAGAAAAAAAAAACACAACACCATTTGACCTACACTTTTTCCGAGCTCCGACAATCCACGCGACACGCTTTAGATAACGGCGCGTATCTCTTTGTCTTCGACGATACAGTTCGATAATTGTCTTTGAATACCTCGCAGCCGACACGAAGAAGCCTGGACGACCTTCCATTATAAGACTAAGCCACCGAATACTCCTAAAGATTAATATAATCGACCAATCAGAAAATTAAACTACTCATAAGCAGATGCAATAATTTAGTATAAAAAGGCGACCTTTTTCGTTGAAGAGTCAGTTACAATTTCAACGGGGACGAGCAACGCAACCATTTTGCGCAACAGAATCTGCGGAGCATTCTTGCTCGTCGCCCGTTTGAGTACAAAATTTGTAAACTCATCGAGACTAAGCTTGTATATTGTAAGGTAATCTTAGAGTCAAAAGTAACGTGCTCGTGGAAAATAAAAGTCTGATAACTCAACTCGCGTCGACCATATTCTTTTCACTCCTCACCGAGACTACAAGAATCACCGTCGCATCGCATCGAACTTCGTCAGATCACCAGCACTACACGACCAGCGAAAGAGTGAGTCGAATCTTTCTCATACAACCTTTCGTATAGGTCAAGATTGACCATCGGACTAGTCGAAAACGACGGTGCCCTCCTAGTCGAAAACCCCTCCGAACGAATTGTAGTCAAAATAAAGGCGAGATTTCCGTCCCTGAAGGAAAGGGCTTAATTGCCTTGCCTCGAAAAGAGAAATCGAACCGTGTTACGCGTCCCTGTACTCAGGAGAATTCAGCGGATTGTAACATTACCGTGTGAGTGCCTGTTGAAACGTCCTTAAGGGGCACGTTAATCAACATTCAAAATATATCATGAAAATAAAATTTGCAATCCTTATGTTGTAAAGTTCTAATGTAAATCTAAAAAAAAAGAATTCAGTCATCAGCTTTCGAACAATGGCTCTTACTGAAGATATATCAAGAACGAAACACCTACTATAGTTCTATCTTATCAATTATAATCCACAATAACATAAAAACAACATAATATTTCAATACCTAACAATTCAAGTAAATGATCAACAGAACGCGAAGCGCGAGTTCGAGTAGATAATATTCGTCGCGAAGCCATTATTTCGGGTTATATCTACGAAGCGCAAATACGACCCAAGCACCCGAGTAAGTAGCGAGCTTTCCCATGCGCAGCATGGAAACCACAAGTGAGCTTTCATTTCCGCAGGCTCTTCGCACTCTCGCGCTCTTACACGTTGCATATACTCGCACAATTACCAAAAATAAATAAAAACCTATTTTCAAGATTTAAACCAAAATATTGTTTACGATTTATCAAATTTTATTATATTTTGAAAATTTGTGCTTGAAATTTATATTCTTTCGGACAATTTTATCGTTTACTTTTTCTCGTAAAATTGTTTACGATTTGTGTGAAAGAGACAAAGCGACATCGAAGTATTCGAGTAGGTAATATTCGCGTTGAATCGAGGGAGGGAGGAACGATCAGCGAGATTGTTCGTTGGTCCTCCTTCGCATGCGGTATCAAGAGAGAGAGAGAGAAAGAGAGAGGAAGAGAGAGAGACGTACGGCTCGAACGTTGTCGGAAAGGTATTCTAGCCCTCGCACGGGGCCATCTATCAATGAGGAACAATGCGCATTGGAGCGAGGGAATTGTGCCGCGTAGCGGCGTTGCACCTCTCCGCGGAGAATAAAAGCCGAGGGTGCCGTTGGCGTCGGCATTTGTCTCTTCGCTATATAACTATATGTGTATAAAAGCTTGGGGTATAATGGCTCTCGCGTGGTTTGTTCGATGGTTCGCGCGAGGAATGTTTGGACGGTCCGGAGCTTTCTCTCTCTCTCGCTCTCGCGATGCTTTTTGATGGGCGCTCCTCTTCTATGTGTTCTCCAGTTTCTGCAGTCGGCACGCTGCGAGAGGATAATATATGTACGCATACCCCTCTCTTACTTTCCCTCGCTTTCACATCACCGTCTCTGTCTTCGCATCGTCTTTATTGTTCGTTGGCGAACGAGCACGTGCGAGAGAAAGAGACGGAACGGAGGATGAAAAGTCTCGTTGGAAGACAGCGACGCCCCTGCAGTACGCGAATGATATATCACCGAATGACGACAGTACATTCGTCTTCTCCGTCTCTAATACAGTTAACTTCGTCGTATAATTGCTATAATTATCCACAATCCGCGATAATAAACGTAACGACGATTTCGAGTCGGAAACAAAATTCTTACTGCACACTCGTGTCGAATTTCATATAAATAGGTAAAAATTAATTAAACGCGATTGAAATTATATTGATTTACATATTGGATGCAAATAAAAAAGAAATTTGGATACGCAAATGCAATTAATTTGACCCAATTGTTAATTTTACGAACGAGTCGAATGACGAATGAAGCTTGATCGCGATCGGTCATGATTTTCATGCGATGGTAATTATGTTTGTTAATTATATAAATTCAATTTTAGCCAAGTAAATATTAACGGTCAATCCATAGTTAGGTATGTATCGCGAGTGGGGTTTATTTGAAGAGAATCAACGCGAAAATTCGATGTTGCAACTCCGGTCGTTCGTTAAAACGTAAAAAATTTCATCCGTAACAAACGCGGTCACGTTGGAAAATTTTGAAAAATCTTTACAAAACAACGTAAAACGTGATCGTGTACGTCGTATCGTTATGTATCGAAGATCGAGACAATATTCGTGTATAAATATAACTCTCGGCACGTGCACGGAGGATCGCCGAGATTGCACACGCCGACGACGACAACGACGACGTCGACGATAACGTCGACGAGACCAAAAGCGAAAACCACCGACGGAAACCCAGTTAGTCGCGTTTCGCGGACCAGCGAACCGTTTTATTTAATTCCGGATTAATTAAAAACGTTACTCACCGCACAACGCGCGCCCACCTCGCTGCTTCCAGCTCTGGCGATCGGACAGAGTAGAGAGGGAGGTTTTACGGGGCTAGAACGGTAGCTTAACGCATTCGCCCTCTAAACCAATTTCGATGAGACCTCCGTACCCTCGCGTATACCGCGTAAACATTTTCCTCCCTCCTTAAACCACGGCAAATGCCATTTTCCGGTTCAATTTATCCGACCTTTATTCCCATGGTTAATAAAATTACATTTCATCGATGACGATAACAATAACAGCAACTTCACGGTTAGACAAAAAACGTAAAGAGAATTGAAAAAAAAAAAGAAAAACTGTATTCGCTATCGGGAAATTAAGTTTATCGGTTTTCATCCCCCTTCTTCTGTTCCTTCGAGTCTCTATCGTAGCACGAATACGCAAAAACATTATTATATCCCGCACGGTGTATTATAGAACGGACGGGGGAAAAGTTTGGAAAACGTGTACAGCCTCGTAACCGGCGGTCTCCCGTTGCTGTGGCTGCTGGTGGGTATTAAAAGTGTCTGACGTGGGTGGGCCACGGGGTTAATGGAGGTGCGGAGAGAACGTAAATGTATATATGTTATGTACGTTATACACGCACGATACGTACCAGCCATAATAACGTATACGTATAAAACATCAGCTTACACCACAAAACGCAACGTGTAGGACAGAAACAGCGAGTAGCTATTGGAAAAGCGAGTCTGCGCGCTCACCCACCAACCCCCCAAACCTCTACACCCCTCGCACACGTACCCCGTTTCACCCTTCGGTTATCGTGAAATATCTAGTCCCGGCCTCGTAACGGAAATTTAGAGCCGGCCACTAGTGGTGTGGCCGCAACGGGGCATAACCGTACATCATATGTGCTTTTGTCTGGTGGAATGAAAAATAAAAAATAAAAGATAAATTTGAAAATCAAAGGAAACACCGACGACAACCATGAGATCCGGAAGCGAGGGTGATATTTAACGCGCGAGTGGATCAAATTAGTGGGGAATATCGTTCCTTTTAGGTTTGGGTTTGTTGATTTTTTGTTTTTTTTTTGTTTGGGTTTTTTAGGGTCGATTTTTCAATAAGGGGCGATAATAAAGTTGAAGGGAAAAATTGGTTATCGTCAATTAGAATAATACAGTCGTGCTCTTCGACGCTGTAATTATTAGGGAAATTTTCAGGCGCGAATTTTCCTCGCGGTTTAGTGAATATTCAAGAGGCCCAACATGCTCGAGTGGATTAAGTCAAACCCCGTGCGTCGGTCGGCCCAGTGAGCACGAGTACTGGTGTACGCGTAAACGAGAAGCAAAGTCTACTTCTCTCTCACTCTCGTTACGTAATATTGAAAGAGTCGTCAAGTAGCGAAACATTGCAGTTAGGAAACTAATCCTATACAGGAACTTCCATGTCGACTCGATGAAAATATAAAAAGATTTTTATAAATATTTGCTCGTCCTTTAAAATTTGATCGAGAAATTAAAATACGAGAAATCAATAAAAAATTCAAATTAAAATTTATCCAGGAAATATTTTTCTCGTGAAATAAATCGTGGAAAGACGAATCAAGGACGAACAATAATTTCTTATCTATTTGGTTTGAAAGGAAAATTTACACCCGCAATTTTTCCCCACGGTCTAGTGAATATTTAACGTAACCACGAGTATTACTGTATGCGTAAACGAGAAGCAAATTTTCTTTCTCTCTCACTCTCGTTACGTAATATTGAAAGAGTCGTCAAGTTGCGAAACATTGCAGTTAGGAAACTAATCGTATATAGGAACTTCCATGCCGACTCGATCAAAATATAAAAAGATTTTTATAAATATTTGCTCGTCCTTTAAAATTTGATCGAGAAATTAAAATACGAGAAATCAATCAAAAATTCAAATTAAAATTTATCCAGGAAATATTTTTCTCATAAAATAAATCGTGGAAGGACGAATCAAGGACGAACCATAATTTCTTATCGGTTTAGTTTCGTCTAGTTAAGGGCGAGCGACTCGATACATCGTGACACGTTCGCCTACTTATCTCTCGTTCGAGTTTACTTTGAAACTAATCACCGTGTTCATGCCGGCTAGACGCGCGAGCTCGCACGTATATTCGTATATGGGCTTAATTAAACAAACTCGCGGGAGCACCGAGCGACGTTCTCCTGCGAGAAACGCTATATCGCGAGTTCACCCACACATACAGGTCGTATTTCCTTTCCACCCGTCTGCGATTCCACACGACACCCCCAGCTGTCGTTCTCCGACGAACGTTGCTACGTACACTTAATTAAGAAAACGTCGTGAATCCACTATTTCGGCTTATATCTACGACGCGCGTATATGGCCCAAGTACCCGAGTAAGTAACGAGCTTTCCCATACGCACCGTCGAAAGTACGAGTGAGCTTTCATTTTCACAGGCTCTTCGCACTCTCGCGCTCATACGCGCCGCATATACGCGTACAAGTGCCAAAAATAAATAAAAACATATTTTCAAGATTCGAAAAAAATATTTTTTATTTCGAAAAAATATTCTTTTAATTAATTTTTATTATTAATATCGTCCAATCGTAAAAAAAAATGTCGTCGCTATGCAAGCTCACCTTTCGCAATCTCGTCGTTGGTCGAAAGATGGCAGACTCTTGGAAAGAGGCTCGAGGCTGGACAAATACCAAAAATAAATAAAAACATATTTTCAAGATTCGAAAAAAATATATTTTATTTCGAAAAAAATATATTTTATTTCGAAAAAATATTCTTTTAATTAATTTTTTTTTATTAATATCGTCCTATCGTAAAAAAAATGTCGTCGCTATGCAAGCTCCGCTTTCGCAATCTCGTCGTTGGTCCAAAGATGGCAGATTCTTGGGAAAAAGCTCGAGGCTGGACAAATACCAAAAATAAATAAAAACATATTTTCACGATTCGAAAAAAATATTTTTTATTTCGAAAAAATATTCTTTTAATTAATTTTTTTCATTAATCTCGCTCTATCGTAAAAAAAAATGTTGTCGCTATGCAAGCTCACCTTTCGCAATCTCGTCGTTGGCCCAAAGATGCCAGACTGTTGGGAAAACGCTCGAGGCTGGACAGATGCTAAAAATAAATAAAAACATATTTTCACGATTCGAAAAAAAAATTTTATTTCGAAAAAATATTCTTTTAATTATTTTTTTTTTTTATTAATCTCGTCCTATCCTAAAAAAATGTTGTCGCTATGCAAGCTCACCTTTCGCAATCTCGTCGTTGGTCCAAAGATGCCAGACTCGTGGGAAAAGGCTCGAGGAGGGAGAGTGAAGGAGCACGAAGAAGAAGGAGGTGAAAAAGAAGAAGAAGAAGAAGACGAAGCAGGGGTGGATTATGTGTCGGGGCTCGAACATACGTGGGTACTCTTGGCATAAGGTATAGAACCACGAAAAGCAGGAAGAGAAAGCCAGAGAGAGAAAGAGAGAGAGAGAGAGAGAGAGAGAGAGACCGGAGGGACCTCCATACGTGATGTTGTAAAGGGAGTACGTGGCGGGGTGGTGGAAAGCTGTGCGTTCGGCGTACTTGACGAGGGTGTGAATAAGTACGTCTCGAGTGTGGCCTCGAGTGGTCGGCTCACCGTGTGCTATCAGTAGTCTACGTGCGTGTCCTCTCACCCCCGTGCATGAAAATTAATCTCGGGTAGATGCCCCGACGATCAAACAAAAACCCTCGCACCTTGCCGCTTCGAAACGATCGTAAAATTACGTTCTTTTTGTCCAAAAAATTCCAAATTGTCTCATCAAGGTTGACAAATAAATTCCTCAATAAATT
Source organism: Netelia fuscicornis (assembly GCA_946811545.1). Lineage (NCBI taxonomy): Eukaryota > Metazoa > Arthropoda > Insecta > Hymenoptera > Ichneumonidae > Netelia > Netelia fuscicornis. The sequence continues at coordinate 1,950,962 of OX328015.1, forward strand.
GAGGAATTTATTTGTCGCAAGACTCGAGAGTTCAATGGAACTTTAGTTCCATTGAACTCTCGAGTCTTGCGACAAACTTTAGTTCCATTGAACTCTCGAGTCTTGACATATTTTGCTTGTCGTGTGTACATTCTCCCCTCCGTCATGGGAGGAAAATATTTTTTTCGTTTCTTCGCTGATTTTCCAAAAATACGCTTTTACGAGCGAACGAGCGAGAATCGTCTTGTCCGGGAAAGAGCGAAAGCTTCTCTTTATCTTAAGTCTATATATTCATTGTCGTAGCTTGCACTTGCCCCAAGGGCGACCAGTTCACACGTCGATCCTCGCCTACGTTTAGAATATACGTTAGGGGTTGTCGGGGGTGAAAGAGGGAGAGAAAGAGGGATGTGCGAATTTTGTTCGCAGCGTCCGACACGACAAGGCAAACGAGCCGGAAGGGCAGGTGTAAACACGAATGGCGAAAATACTATATAAAAAAAGAAGAAGAAGAAAGAGAGAGAGGAAATTCAGGCGGAAGAAGCGCGTTAGATTTTTCGAAGGGAGAAAATGTGGAATCCCTCGCCGTGTGTTGATTTAGGACGAGGAGCCAACAAATCGTCGGTGAATGTAGGCTAACCCTCGCGAGACACGTGTGTTACAAGATCAATATTCTTCGTCCCTTTTCGTCCTGACTCGTCTCGCCATGGAGTCGTCCAAAAAATATTTCTCGTGTCTCATCGATTTGACTTCCTGTCGTGTCATAAAAAAAGAAAATATTCAGTAAAAACGTCCTAATTTCCGGTCGTAACAAGATTCGCATCAGTTTTATTTCCATCGCAAACTTTCGGATAAATATAAAAATCGTTCGTAGATAAACAATAGAAATTCGAACCAAAAACAATCTTGTCCCAGGGTTGAGAAATCCAAGAATACAAAAAGAAAACAATAAAAAAAACGTTAAAACAAACGGATCGTCAAAGAGGAAAGATCGAGAAGCAAGAACGAAACACAAGTCGATCAACGACCGAAGGACGGAGGAGTTTCGACGCTATTCTTGGTCCTCGCGCAGCATCCGATCGGATTTTCCCCACAGGAACGATCGTTTCTGCGGAATGTCGTTCTCTTTTTTTCCCTCGCTACTCTCACGGAACGATGCGCCTTCGTTTCTATATTTTTCAATTTCAGCCGCTACTTACTTTACTGCTACGAGACACAGCCAAGGGTGAGGGGTGAAAAGGGAGGGGGTGGGGGAAGCCCGGGAGCTTTTTTTATGAGCACGATCGACGAGAAACATCTGGGTCTCCGCCGGCTGTACGGCAAAGGGCACAACGCCGATCCAGATCAGATAACTACCCTCTCGCGTTTTCTCTCACCCTCCCTCCCTCCCACCCTACGACATCCTCCTACCCGATCGCATCTTGTATAAAAGATTTTCGGGATTTGTGCTAGTTTGGCCCTCCCTCAATTTTTTTTCTCTCGATGACTCGAAGGGCTGCTCATCCGCAAGCCCAACCTCCATGTTCGACTTTCTCCTATTTGTGTGTGTCTGTTTTTTCTTTCCTTTCTCTTCGCGAATTTCATCCAAGAACGAGAGAACGATACGAGCTGGGTTTTTTTTGTTTTTACGTCTGTTCGATCTATCCGTAATTCGATTAGAACCCGCGCGAGATTAAACGAACATGAAACGACGAACTATTCGTTTTTGTGTTGTTTCCTTTTCGAAGACAGATGGGGCACACGTTTTTATTGCGAGCTCGTAGCTTAAGAGCGAGAACGATGATTTATCTCGCAAGACTCCGATAAAATATCGCTGGACAAATTTGTGTACGAATATACACGAAAAGTTAATCGGAACTTGCTCAAAAAATTTGAAACGATACCGATGGAACAATTAGCGATAATTCAAAGCCCTGGATTAAAGAAATCATTTAAACAAATGTATAACGAGAACGATGATTTATCTCGCAAGATATTCCGATAAAATATCGCTGGACAAATTTGTGTACGAATTTACACCAAAAATTGATCGGAACTTACTCAAAAAATTTGAAACGATACCGATGGAACAATTAGCAATAATTCAAAGCCCTGGATTAAAGAAATCATTTAAACAAATGTATAACGAGAACGATGATTTATCTCGCAAGATATTCCGATAAAATATCGCTGGACAAATTTATCTACGAATTTACACCAAAAATTGATCGGAACTTACTCAAAAAATTTGAAACGATATCGATCGAACAATTAGCGATAATTCAAAGCCCTGGATTAAAGAAATCATTTAAACAAATGTATAACGAGAACGATGATTTATCTCGCAAGATATTCCGATAAAATATCGCTGGACAAATTTGTGTACGAATTTACACCAAAAATTGATCGGAACTTACTCAAAAAATTTGAAACGATACCGATGGAACAATTAGCAATAATTCAAAGCCCTGGATTAAAGAAATCATTTAAACAAATGTATAACGAGAACGATGATTTATCTCGCAAGATATTCCGATAAAATATCGCTGGACAAATTTGTGTACGAATTTACACGAAAAGTTAATCGGAACCTGCTCTAAAAATTTGAAACGATATCGATCGAACAATTAGCGATAATTGAAACCCCTGGATTAAAGAAATTATTTAAACAAATATATAGCGAGGACGATAAAAAACTTAATTATCCGTACGAGTTTTCCACCGGTTGAGAATGCTCATCGTATTATTCGTGCGAGGAATAATATCATCGCGCGGTTATGTACACCTACGCGTGAAAATAAAAGACTTCTTTTGCTCGGAGAAAGAACAATATACATATAAGTATATACATCGTAGATTTGCACAGACCCGAAGGGTAGAAAAGACACTCGCTCGAGTCCCACACAAATTACTTACGGAAGCGGAGACCAGCGGAAATTCGCGAGAGCTCGCTCTCTTCTCTCGTAAAGTATCACTCGGGGGTTTTAGATCTCAATCTCTCCCTCTCCCTCTCTCTCTCTCTCTCTCTCTCTCTCTCTCTCTCTCTCTCTTTCTTTCTCCAGCTCTCCCTCTTTCGTTCTTTCTCTATCTCTCGAGCTCGAGGTGAGTACCAAGCGTAGGCTGACTCGCGGACCGTCGCTCCGACATCTCTCGGTCGGGGATAAATTTCCGCAACCCAAGGAGCTTAAATCAACCCAGCTCGCAGACCGCAGCCGACTGGACGACCGCAAGTCCCACAAAGATTCGCTCTCTTTCCGGATTCTCTCTCTCTCTCTCTCTCTCTCTCTCTCTCTCTCTCTCTCTCTCTCTCTCTCTCTCTCTCTTCTCGTCGTACGTAGGTACACGTACCTACATATATATATATAAAGGAGGATTCGTACGAGGATTCCTACGATTTGCGAAACGCTCGTACTGTGCACACACACACACACACACACAAACCTCGTGTAAAAAGCAAATTTTACGTGTGGGTGTGTGTGTGCGCAAGCAAGAGCTTCTGTGCATTCAAAAGCGCAAGAAAGTTGGATTTCGACGTCGAGGGTAGTGGAAAATCCTTCCCGATTCATAAAGCTCAATCCCCACCGGATGATCGAGAAACAAGGAAAAATAATTTGAAAAACGTGTAGCGCGGGAATAAATAAAATCCAACGTTGCGTAGACAAAACCTCGTAAACTTCCTGACCCGAATATCTTGCGAGATCAAATCGACGAGGAAACGAAATCAATTTTTGGAAGTAAGAGGAACGAGAAAAACACAATTTTCATATTTTTTCGTATTTCTTTTTATCGGGGATAATGGCTTGGTTCGAGACGAAGTAGGGTGCGTCAAGGACGGATTTGTTATCGAAATAAGACGAGTGAATTTTCATCTCGATCCTCCGGATCGTTACACGTTTCGTAATACGTCGAGGATTTAGAACCAAAAATATTTTCGTTTCTCGGGAATTTCGTAGCGAGTCGATATTTCTCAAACGTTCTGACAATTATTTCGTTCTCTTGTTTCATAAAAAAATAATAAAAATGTAATCAAAGATCGAAAATTGTAAAAAATTGAGGAAAGTAAATCCTCCCCTCGTCGAAATTAGATGGAGGGAGATTGAAAACGTATGTTCGAGTCGAAGTAGAACGGCCCATGTGTAAGCTCAGCTTTTTGTTCTTTCTGATCCTCGAGCTTTCCCGTACTTCCTTTTCTCGATCCCTTCAAAGACACGAACCTCGCGCACGCACACAAGACTCTAATTCGCCACGTATGCGCGCCTGGAGACGAAACGAAATAGAAATTGATGCGAGTGAGCGAGCGAGAGCAAACGCACACAACCCTTAGCGATTTCTCGGCAACGGATCCATCAGGACTTTCTTTTTGCAAGCCTTAAGGGAGAAGGGGAGAGAGAGAGAAATAAAGCTACGTGGACAAGGAGCTTACGGCCTTTTATTCCGTCCTTCTAAATCGATCCGCGTGATTTCATAGAAGGGCGTAAATCCCATTTTTCAACAACTCTACACGAGCCCTTTCACGATTTTTCGACTTGCAATTTATCGACGAGCCCTCGAACCGTTCCCCCGTGAGTGTCCCGGACAAAGCGCGAACGTTCTCCCGCACACACGCGCTTTGTACTTTACACGTGGCAAAGTTCCCAGCGCGATAGCAAAAAAAGAAAATGAGACAAGATATAAAAAAGAAAAACAGGTCCTTCCCACCCTTAACCACGTAGCTTTGATCGTTTCCCCCAGAAAACAAATTTTTATGCAAATATGGTTTTTTAACGACCGCTGGAGCGAAATGAATATTGTAAATAGCCGACGAGGCAAGAAAACGTCGACGAGAACGTTATCGCGCGAGCGAAACAAGAGGCAAAAAAAAACATTGAATAGATTCGACAAAAAAAACACCAAAAAATAAAATTTAAAAAAAACGAAACACGACGAGGTCGAGAAACGAGTGAAAGTACCGACGGGTCGAGCGTTTCGAAAAATTGCTCGTAACTTCGTTATTCGTGGCGAGGATCAAAACTATCGGTAAAGTGACTTAGAAGTCCGACTATTGAAGTCAGGGACAGGAGGAGAGTGAGAGCAAGGGGGTGAGTTCGAGCGGACAGTCGGTTCTATATATAAATTTTTCCTCAAGTTGGCGAGGTTCGCGAGAGAGAGATCGTTTCCTCCCTTCCTCCTTTCCGCGTCCAGAGGGTCGAGAGTCCTGATTACATTAACGAAAAGTTTCCGCGTTGAAGGAAAATCGCCGCAACGTGGAAAGTCCTATAGGGGGTGGAAAGGGCCGAGGGACAGAGGCCGAAGTGGCGATAAAGCTTGATGTATATAGGCGTATAAAGCAAGACAGAGAGGAAGGATTCAATAGCCTGCGTAAGAATCGCCGCAGACGAAATTGCGAGTTCCACATACGCGACCAACCTTGCCACAAAAACCGCGATAACAAACGAATTTCATCGGCTAAGTGCTTCGTACATGTAATATGTATATATAGGAACCCTTTTATACGCGCTTAAATGTCAAAATGTCGAATGCTTTTATACGCCTTCGGTCGTAAACGAACCCGCGAAAACCTGAAACACCGCTAGTTACTTCGCCACGAATGGAAATATTATTCTCCCCGCTTTGAGACCAAGGAAACAAGACGAGATCGTGTCAAAGGGCCAAATATTTCGCGGTGTAGCTACAGCCAGAAATGTCTTTCAGGCACGAAAATTAACTTTCTCCGATTTTCTTTTCTTTATTCAATATTTGTAACCAGCTGTCTCTGCTTGTAGTCGGCGCGAATAAAAAAGAAGCTTTTTTCCTACTTTCGATGAAAAGATGAAAATTATCTATAGATATCGTTACAAAATCGTGTAAATTCCTTCGAACACGAGCTTAATTTTTCAATGAAACGTTGCGAGAATTTCGATCGAGAATAAAATATGAAACGAAACGCGTTTTATTGTGAACACCCTTCGTGTATAGAAATACGTATTAATATACAGATATTACCCCCGTTTTTTTTCCTTTTTTTGTTTGTTATTTTTTTATAATTTTTTTTATTAAGGTGAAAAGCTTTTCAGTCGCCGCGGTTCCCGGTGACGTCGAATAAACGCGAGATAGAGGGAGGCGAAATGCAGAGAAGAGTGTAATTAAATTTAAAAAAAATTTGAATAACGCGTCGAATATAGAGGACGAGGATGATGGTTTCGCGTTTCCTCTCTGCTCTTTTGAGCTTTTGAGCTCGCTATACGTACTTACCCCGTGTCGATCTATATTCATACATTTCGCTCGGTTTCTCGTACACGCGCGCGCAAACTTGTAAATTCCTCTCAATTCCCATCCATCTGTCTGACCTCCATGTTTCTCGAGTACTCGTTCAACCCTTCTCGCCCTTTCCGCCCTCTTGGTGAATCGTTCTGTTTTGTTTTTGCTTGCTTATAACCGAAACGCGTGTAGCTCCGAGTCGAGGCTGCATTTGCGCACAGGAGCGATGAAAAAAAAAAGATACTTATATACGCGAGGGCATGAAAGGGTTAAATGGACTTTTGAGAGTACCGGAAGTAAAGGGACATCCTACATATATATATATATGTGTGTGTGCGTATAAATATAACGACTTTCGCGACTCTTGTAATTCAGAGTAATGAAGGAGATATGCAAAACTACTTAGAACGTCGTGGTAGCCACTGGGACAGCGAGAAATTCCCCCATCGAGTGGCAACGGACTACAGAACCGCTTCCTCTCGTTTTATCTCTCCTTCTCTCTTTCATCCTCACCCTCTTTCTCGCTACCGCGGGACAAAAAAAAATAAAAGAAACTTCGGTAACGTCTCGCCTATTTGCATATTAAATTCCACCCCCTTCCCCCCCACGCCCTCTTTCCCTGAGGAGGTTCGTTTGACCGCACACCTATGTATACGCGAGCCTCAATTTTACTAATTATACCTCAAGCGTTCGGAGAATTTCTCGATGTAAAGGTACCGCGAGATATGTCTCACTTTTGGCGTCTGAAAAACATCGGATTTTACATATTTGTGCGGATAATTTTATATTTCTCCCCACGAAAATCTCTCGTGACGAGATCGTCTCGAATTTCATATCCGGTGTAGTTTCCTAGCTGTTGAAAAATTGCATTTTCTTCTTCTTCTTCTTCTTTTTTTTGGGGGGGAAATATCAAATTTATCTCCCTACCACCAAAATTTCTCACGATAAGAATATAATTTATACGAAAAGAAGGGAGGTAGTACGTGGCAAAGGCAAAACAATTCCGCGACAATCGCTTCACGCGGCGTTGAAAGAAAACTTTTGACAAGATTCATGATACGAAGAATTTTCTCCTGACGAAAAAAAAAAGTAGAACGCGCTCGCGCAAGAGACAGAGAAACGTCCGGCGTAAAATACTCCTCTCTCTCTCTCTCTCTCTCTCTCTCTCTCTCTCTCTCTCTCTCTCCGAAGTATAAATATTCGTCACGAGTTACCTGGCGGAATGGAAATAACGGTCGAGAGAAAGGAATGAAAGGAAGAAGAAGAAAAAAAAAGAAAGAAAAAAAATTGTACCAAGTTCGAGCGCGATGACGTCGCTTTGGATTAGCGAACGGAGCTTTACTTCTCTCCTATTTATGCAGGCGACCTTATTTCGTTGAGTGGCTTTTCCGTATATGTACCATCCTCTTTTATATTTTCTCCGAGAGAAACTCCCCGCATCCTCACCCTCTCCCCCTTCTCCCTTCACCACTGTCTTTTATCATTTCCTTTCCTCCGTTTCGTCCTCGCGTCTCCCATAGTCTCGTCCCGAAAAAACTTCTCCCACTCCCGAGCAGAATTGACGTCGTTTCGTGGCGCGAGCTTCTAGCGAATATAATTTCCTCAAACCCAGAGATTTGTACCCAATTGCGTCGTGAAACAGAAAAAGTAAATGGCAAAAAATCGAGTAACGTGTGAGCGAACGATTCTGGACCACGGGACATCCGCCTCGCCGTTTTCTACGTTTCCGATCTCCATGGTGACCGGCATATCCGTCGTCCATAGTCGCGCTGCAATCTCACGCGTCGCACAAACCCCGTGAAACGATACAACGATCCTGACGTGTGCCACACGTCTAGTCGAGGATTCCTCTATCGCGATCTCGCGCTAATCGAAGAATATCGATCGTAACGCATTCGTTCCGATCTCGATATATAAATGATAACGAACGATGTTTTATTGCCCCGTAGCATCACTCGATATCTACCGATCGGAATAAAAAATGTAAGCGAAACGATATCGCCGTATATTTGTATAGATAACGATTTTTCGCTTACTTTTTCTCTTTTTTATTTTCTTCATATTTCGAGGATTTACAGGTGGTTAAATGTGTTCCCGGCATCGCGGGGCTATAAATTGCGATACGATATTTTACGAGCGCGCAGGCTCGATACGCACACATTCGTACAGACACACAGAGATATATCTATGTATAGACATGGACGACTTCTCGACGCATCGGCATAAATCTAGAAAAAGTCCCTACGGGAAACATGGTTATATCTACGATGTATCTCGGTACGGATGTAACTGCTCCTCCTTCCCTCTCTCTCCACTCACCTCCACTTCGTAGCATCTCCGCGAGCACAACCCCGTTACCGTAATCCGGTTGTATAATACCGGCAATACCTTTTCCTTAGTCGCGGTTGTACTCGCAGACTCGCTCGCACATACGCGCGAGCACACAGACGTAGAATTTCATTCTCCGAGTCTCGAGCCGGACAAGAAAGCTATACGGGTTATATGCAAGCGACCGCTCGCGCGACCAGACCAAGACCGCAAAACGCGAGCCATGAAACGTAATACGTACCTACCATGTACGGCCAAGGAGGAAGGGCGAGGGGGATGGAAAAGTAGGATGGGAAAATCACCCTTTTTCCAGGGGCATTATATTACGAGCGAGATTTCATTTATCATTGCTCGCGGTTGGAAAACAGGTGGAACGGAAAAAACCAGGATCGATTCCGAAACTTATGGGAAACCATATAACGTAAATGGTCCTTGGAAATCTCGATGCTTCTCTCCATGCTTTAACACCCGTTCGGTATTCAACGTCGAGCATTCGCGTTGAAACGTGAAACTGAGATAAATCGACTTTTGGCATTATTATATTTCTCCTCGTAAGAATCGATTTTGATCTAATTCAAATAAATTTGTATAAAAATCTATCGAAATTCGATCTCGATCGTAATTCGACTCTCTCTCGATCGCGAGGGCTATTTTTATTCGTAGCAACGACTCGATTTCGTTCCATTATAGAGGTGTCGCGTGACGAGTGAAACTAAAAAAGAAAACGAGAAAATAAAAATAAATATTGAAAAAAAAAACGGCTCGTACGCGCGCTTCTCGAATTTCCTCGCTCGCTCGCGCCCGAACGCACACACGCACGCGAACACACAGTTGCCCATTTCCCGCCGAACAAAATCTGGTACCCGTCGACTCGTGTACCCGATCTATATAATAAACCATATACACGTTCCGACGAGCGTCTGTGATGCTCCGATGGCAAAACCCGATATACATCGATCACGTGCACGCGCCTAATAGCAGCACGTGTTGGTGATTACGCTCGAGGGAGCCGTCCTCCGGCCGCGTTTCACCGATCTCCGCGTAATTGCCCGAGCATCCTCCATCCCTTTTCCGGTGGTACCTACCCAAAAAAGCGCTCCACCCGTGAGCCGAAATCGGTAGATAGAAATTTCACGTGCGCGTCTCTCGCGGCGTACGTCTCGTATTTCCACGCGATGGGAGCGAGAGAGACGACAATTTTGGCTCGCTTACCCTCCTTTGTAATATTTACGTTCCGACAACATCACCTGGCCCCAGCTTTATTCCATTATTCGCAGCTAGAAAGAGAGAAAACAATTTTATATGGAACCTTCCGTCTCGAATGACTCATAATTGTTTCTATCGTTACAAAATGTTCCAATATAAATTATTTTTGTTATGTTTAGACCAAGATTTACCGAGAGAACAATCTTTTTCAACAAATTTTAAGGGTTTTAATGTAATTATAATATTTAACGAAATGTACGATTGTTTTTGGAAATTGATCGATTTGAGATTGAATACAGGATTTTTGTTTAACGAATATATATATACCTGCTATGCATATTCTCCCCTTGGTCGATTGATTCGTTAATGCGAGCCTCTGGCTCACCTCCCGTTCTACCCTTGATTATCTATCTTTCGGTAGAGCTTCCCCTTTTGCTGTCTGCAGCTTAACCTCTCATTCCTCGATTCCTCGTGTCCTGATACACCCCCTACCCCCGACCTCGCCATGAACCTCCCTCTCGTTCTCGTATCATCGAAATTTCTCATTCTACTCTATATCCTCTTATCCGCTAATTGAACTTTTTTTCCATCGAGACGAGACGTATTCCGCATGATGGCTTCGCGTCGAGCCGATCAAACGAGGATTCACAGAAAAAGAGATTCATTTCGCAGCAAATCCTATTTTCTCTATTCCCTCATTCGCGATTCGTACGATCGCGCTTTCCTATCGATATTTTATCAACGATATTCGCCATAACTCTATCGACGTCGCTCTATTGACGGAGGGTTTATTGTTTTCCGATTAACCGATTACACGGTATTAATTGTTTGCGTTTTATTTTTCCATCGACAAGCTGCAGTTCTCCAAATTAGCTCACGATTTCATTCCTAGTACGTATTGATCAAACCTTGGACTCGTGTGCGATCAAAAATGTGTATGGACAAATTTGGGAAAACGATTACGCGACGTCAAAAATCATTAAAAGGTCGGAATGCGAGGAATTTTGTGGTATTTTAAAGCTTGAATTATTGGGGATAGAATGCAAGTAGAGTTGATTAGCCAGATTATTTTTTTTAAAAGTTATGGACATTTTAGTGACAATTTTGTTTCGCAAAATCTGAAAAAACGAGTTTTTAAATCAATTTTTTAAATAATATTGGTGCAATTAAGGAGATTCGATATATTTGGAAGCGCCAATTTGATCTTCTTTGCTTCAAAGTGAGATTTCTTCAAAACTATTCAACATTTTTCGATAATTTTTTTGAGTTTTGTTCAGAAAGCTTCTATTGATAATTCTGTGTAGGGGTTTTAAGGATATTCGAAATGGAAACATTTTGGGACCAGTTGAAAGTCAAAAAACATTAGTTCGAAAAAATTTCTATTTTCAATGTACCTCTCAGGAACCGTGTACGTCCGATTTTGACCATTTTTTATATGCGCATATATTAAAGTGTTAGAAACAATGTGTCGAGACATTGTTTCGATATTTTGTTTCAGAATTTTTTTACATCGTTTTGAAATTTGGTAAAAATTTTTGACCCCTTTTTTTCACCTTCAAATATATTTTTCTCGGGTCTGAATAGTTTTTTCAAAAAAAAAGCTCGACGCATCCTTCGTTTGGATGTACTGGTTACGTCACAAAAAAATATGCCGATACGATGAGTAGATTTCGAGAAAAGGTATATTGCAAATGAAAAAGAAACTTAACTTTTCAAGAAACACGATTTTCTGAAAAAGTTTGAAGTTCTAATGAATCGAAACGCTAATTAAAAAAAATTATTTAACATACTTTCACTGCTCAGAATTTCATGAAATTTAAACCACATGTCAAAAAAGACCCGTACTTTCAGGGGAAAAAAAATAAATTCATTTTTTGACCCTGCAATATGTCGAACTCCTTAAGACCCCCACCCCCACGCCCCCTAACTATAAATTGTTTATTCATTGTCTTAATGATTGAAAAATCGGTAATGAATCTTGCGTTTCGGAAATCCGCCGAATGGTTTATCGTAAAAAAACGAATAAAGCATCGAATTTCATTGCACAAAAGAAAATCGAGAACGCATCCTCACTCTCTCTCTCCAACATGCGCGAATGAAAAATGAGCACCGACCCGAACGGCCCGAAATACCATTTTCCCCCAATTCTTTGCGAGTTCCTCGTTATCCCATCGCGATGTACCGACCCGAATATTCGTCCGAGCGAATATCATCCCCTATAGCGATTTCCACATCGACACGAGTTCGATTCCATTTACCAATTGAAATCGTAAATAGTCGTCGTTACTTCAAAACGAAAAACAAACTTTGATTATTTATTAACAATTACATCAACGTCTCGCTGATCTTCCCACCCGGAATAATTTCCCAAACTGTTTTCCCACCAAGATGCAAAATCGAGCTAGTGGACCGTTCTCGCTTCCGATGAATCGAAAAGAAACGTTCGAGGGGAAGCTCAAAGCACCCTGCGTCGCAGCTAAACTTCTTCGTTCTCGCTCGAAAGGAACCGTCGCCTTTTGGGCAAAGGGGAGGTTAAGGGAGAAGTAAGAGGCGAGCTAGAATGCGAAATGGCCTAAGGTTATTTCCCTGGAGAAAGAGTCGGTCAGAGAGATTGCTAACGTAGATCTATGGAACGTAACATACTATAGTAAACGCACACACACGCACACCTGTCTACAAACGTATACGTATATAACGCATTTAAGTCCGTGTCTTATCCAGACGGGACCCCTGGAGGAGTAAAAGCAAGAGGCGGACAACATTTGTACCATTCGGGTTGATACTTACCATCTCGGAGCACTGCGTTTACGAAAATTTGGTGATTCGTTGGAAAAGGGATGAGCCGAGGATGGGATTCAACGGTGGGATGTGCTCAACGAGAGAGAGAGAGCCCAGAGGGTGCAAAGTTTGATGGGATTTCGTCCGCAATGCCGGAGGGCATCAGTACCATTATACACGTGTATATATACGTGTGTGTGTATGTGTGTGCAATATGAACGCGCTTTTCACCGCGCTTCTCTCTCGCTCTACTATTATAAACTTTATCGTACGTTAGCGGATGTCTGGCCACCGCCGGTATCACCGCGGTAGAGAAAGAGAGCGAGACTAGTTTTAACATTTATAGCCCGGACAAGTAATACGTTTCCAACGAAATTTTCATGGGCAAGCCGAGAGAAATCACTCGTATCTCCCAGTTAGCTCTCGTACGAAACTTGTCGGATTATTAAATATCACTGGTACATCGAGATTCGCGCACTCGGATTTAATTACATCTTCTCGTATAACGCGTTTCCGTCGCTCTTTGTGCTTATAATTGAAATTAAGCTCAGGCTTTTTGTCTCTTGCCTATCACGAGGTTATCGATCATTCGTCAAGGAAAAATTTTCGATGATAATGTCGATATGTTTTTTGTTATCGATCCTCGAATGAGGAGGAAAGCTCTTCGCATAGGAAACTATTTGCACGTTCGGTAATGGGAAATCCTCCAAGTCGACTGACTAACAATAAGAGAGAGAGAGAGAGATCTCTCGGTTAACTCTCGTACGAAACTTGTCGAATATTGAATATCATTGGTACATAAAAATTCGCGCACTCAGATTTAATTACATCTTCTCGTATAACGCGTTTCCGTCCCCCTTTGTGCTTATAATTGAAATTAAGCTCAGGCTTTTTGTCTCTTGCCTATTGCGAGGTTATCGATCATTCGTCAAGGAAAAATTGTCGATGATAATGTCGATATGTTTTTTGTTATCGATCCTCGAACGGGGAGGAAAGCTCTTCGCATAGGAAACTATTTGCACGTTCGGTAATGGGAAATCCTCTAAGTCGACGGACTAAGAGAGAGGGAGATATAGAGCTTAACGTTACAAGGTCTATCCTAAATATTATATCTCTCCGCCACGAGGTTGGACGATAAACGCAACGCCCAATAATTTTCATGTGTATACAAGTATATTCGTCGTGTACGCGTAAGCCCTTGAGTCTCCATTTACGTATGCGACGCATGCCTCGTGGAGAAATTCACCCGGTTGAAGGATCCATTCGATAATCGATTTTCAAAGTACAGCGTATTATTGTTAACCACCCCCTCCTCGTCTCGACTACACCCCCAATAATAAACCCGTACGTCAGAGAGGAAGCCTCTCAGCGAAGCTTTGGTACAAGCTTACCGAGGTAAGCACATACATTCCCGGCCTTTTCCAATTAATTCAACCTTCTATAATTCCATCCGAGACAGAACGAACGAGAATCAACCACCCCGTAGGGATGATTTTGAATTATGGTACAAATTCAAAAATTTTCATACATCTATCGATGAAAATGACATAATTATCATTGAACAAAATCATTTTACAAATTTATATTTTCTTTTCAATCTGTAAATTAATAATATAGCCGTTTATTTATACAAATTATCCCTCGTACAATATTTTGTTCTCTTAATTGTCGTTTACGTCGTCCCATAAATGTAAATTATTCATCAAACGTTTTATAATTAAATTTTATCCGTAGCGGGGATTGCCTCGAGGCAAATTCAAGCTTCACCCCGTAACATCGGATTGGATTTTCCGGCAAACTAATAAACCATCACATACATTATATCGCATACGTAACGTACTACGTGTACTCTTCGTAGTCGTTCAGCTCGTCCTCGTCGCGGATATGCTAGCTCTTGAATACGTCCCGGGACACTCGTTTCGTTGTAAGCTTCGCTGCATCGCGTATACTCAGCACTTTACTGCGCTTGGCACATTTCTCGCTCTGTCTCTCTCTCTCTCGCTCTCCCTCTCTCCCGTACGAGTTTATACAAAAGTTACACGTAAGCTCGTAATGCACGCATTGAATAATTATCTAATACACGTGTTCGTTGAACGTGTACGACGAAGTGAGATTGTCACGAAAATTTCAGTATGCTCGGATCCCAGTTTCGAGTCGGTGCGAAAATTGTTAAATAAACGAACATGGCGGAAACTGTCGAGAGTACATAAATATCTAGTCGTAAGTAGCAGCGAGGTTTCTCATCAGAACGTAATGTTTGTTGACAATGTAAAATAAATGAGCAATTTGAAAGAATGTTAAAATAAATGTTTTTTTCTGTAAACGCAAAAATAAAAATGTTCATAGAAAACAACATTTGTTTTAACATTCTGTTAAATTGCTCGTTTATTTTACCTTGTTATAAAAACGTAATGTTTGTTGATAATGTAACATAAATGAGCAATTTGAATGAATGTTAAAATAAATATTTTTTTCTGTAAAAGCAAAAATAAAAATATTCATAGAAAACAACATTTGTTTTAACATTCTATCAAATTGCTCGTTTATTTTACCTTGTTATAAAAACGTAATGTTTGTTGACAATGTAAAATAAATGAGCAATTTGAAGGAATGTTAAAATAAATATTTTTTTCTGTAAAAGCAAAAATAAAAATGTTCATAGAAAACAACATTTGTTTTAACATTCTGTTAAATTGCTCGTTTATTTTACATTGTTGTAAAAACGTAATGTTTGTTGACAATGTAACATAAATGAGCAATTTGAAAGAATGTTTTTTCTACGAACATAAAAGAAAAATGATTCTCAAAAAAATTAGAAAATTTGTGTAAAAAAAGTTTCAAAAAAAATTGTAAAAGTCACATTGGGCAGACGGAGTCGACGCGTAACGTTCCATACGAGTCAAAGAGAGTAAAAAAGGTGAGGAATACGATAGAAAGACCGAACTCGATTCCCTCTTGCTCGCAACTCGCTCTTCCTCAAACTTCGTCTTTTTTTATGCTTTCCCTCGTCTTTTTCTTCCCTCGTCTCCTTCACCACCTCGCAAGCTCGTTCTCTCTTTGTTCCTCGCCTCTTTCATATCTCGACTCGACGAATCCACCTTGGCACTTCCCCCGGCCAGAAAGGGATTTCGAACGTGTGTCTGTGTACGCCTGAGTTTTTCATGAAAAAGTCGTTTTTCACCAAGTCCAAAAGTCGCTGGAACAAAAGTGCAGGTGTCTATTAAGGCGCAAGAGTGACATAATACTCGCCACTTAAAAAAAAAAGCGAAACAAAAAGACAAGAAGAAAGAAGAAGAAGAAGAAGAAGAAGGAGAAGAAGAACAGGAAGAAGAGAGATGGAGGAGAGGATGAATTTTGTACGAAAGAAGCGCAGTGCGATCTATACGTACTTAAACGTGCGTGTGCATTTGTGTTCGTGACCGCAGCTTCGCGTACCAGACAGACAGAAAGGGTGTCTGTCTGCTGTCTCAAGAGGCCCACTCTAACGGTGCATCAGCCTAGTCTTCTGTACGTCATGTGCTTGCGAGCTTGCGAGACTGAGATTCGCCCGGTGTATATGCCCCGAGCCAGGATGCACAAAGCCTTGGTATCGTATACATCGTACACACCCCTCGACACTTTCAAGACAAACGCATTGGAGACGACCCTCGTCCCTGTCGTTTCCAAACGCTCGCATCTCGAGGTGAACGTCTTGATTTTTAACCTTTAAACAAAATTCATAAGTTCTCATCGTCCCTTAAAAATATTAATGAAACATTGACGATAATTATCGAACGAATCACAAATATAACTAAGAACGTATCGTTCTTCATGTTTTCTGAACGCATGAACGTAGAGGGATGAAACTTCCGAGCTTCCTTGCGTCAATACTCTCCCTTAAATCCTCCCAGAGAGTCGTATACTCCTCTCACTTTCGCCGCGTGTGTGAACATGTATTTTTCTTTTTTTTTCATGTAGATACGATTTTTATGTAGATCTTGGTTGTCTGAGCGAGTGAAAGAGAGGGTGGCAAGCTAGGGGTAGGTAGAGAGAGATGGGATGAGAGGGAGGTATTCCTACTCGTTAGGGGTGGCGTTTTACCAACTCGAATTCTCATCATCTCTTAAAAATATTAATGAAACATTAACGATAATTATCGAACGAGTCGCAAATATAACTAAGAACGTATCGTTCTTCGTGTTGTCTGAATGCATGAACATGGAGGGATGAAACTTCCGAGGTTCCTTGCGTCAATACTCTCCCTTAAATCCTCCCAGAGAGTCGTATACTCCTCTCACCTTCGCCACGTGTGTGAACATGTATTTTTCTTTTTTTTTTCACGTAGACACGATTTTTATGTAGCTCTTGGTTGTCTGGGCGAGTGAAAGAAAGGGTGGCAAGCCAGGGGTAGGTAGAGAGAGATAGGACGAGAGGGAGGTATTCCTGCTCGTCGGTGGTGGCGTGTTACCAGCTCGAGGGGTGGGAGGAGGAGGAAAAAAGGGCTCACCGTTACGAACCCTCGGGTCCGCGAGAAACGAGGGTGTGAATCTACTGCCTACGAAAAGCTTCCCCCTGCGTCAGCCCAGAGGGTAAATTCCCAAAATATATATATATACGTATATATGTCTAAGGGCAAGAACAGAGAGAAGGGTGCGTATAGTGGCGACACGAGCAGAGAGTAAGAGAGGGGTTGGTTTGTGCGGAAGTAACGTGGTACGAACGGTGAAATTCCAACACGAAATTTGAGACCTCACCCTTTGCCACTGCATCTATCACCAAAGCAACGGTAGAGAGGGATAGAGAAATTTCTCTGGCTCTTTTTCCTCATCTCTCTCCGTCTCGGTTTACACGCACCTATATCCCTACAACGACGACTCCTACGTCCCGACCACATTTATTCTACGACCTCTCCGCGAGAAGATATTCCACCGTAAGATGCCACCAAAACTACGTCATGCCAGGAAAAAAAAGAAGAAGAAAAAGAAGATGAAGAAAGGACGAAGAGAAACGGGGTTGTATCGCGTGGAAGAAAAAGAAAAATAGACCGCCGACTGTTTTCATGACTGTCGCGACGGTAACCTTTAATAATGTCAAAAAAGAAAAGTCAAATTGATCCAACGGTAATAACGGATAAGCCCGTAAGAGGGTCGTGATACGATGATTTGGCTGCGAAATGAGGAATGAGAATAGGGGTGAGAATAAAGCCGTTGAAGAAAAAAGGGACGAACGCGATCGAGAACCTTCAATTTCCGGCCAAAATGGGAGTAATTTTTCCAACCTAAGTGCGACGAGTTCCTCGAACAACCATTCGAGAAAGGTCAAATTCAATCGACTCTGGGTTCGCAAGAAAACTTCATCCCCGACCGCGAATCCAAAGGGCAAAGATGATTTGTTCCAAACGTCGTTGGCGAAGATCGATATTCCCAAAAATCGAATCGAGCACAAGTTGGACACTGTGGAAATCGAGGAAAAAATTGACGAAGGGCAAAGTGTCACGGAGTCGAAAATCGACGCGAGTACTCAAACCGTGGATGGACAAACCGTGGATGTTCAAATATCTTGCAAATTAGAGGTCGTTAATAGAGCGACCGGTTCGGACGTACCGATCGAAATACGTTGCGCGACAAAATCGGTCGATGTTTCGATGGATGAGCCAAAAGCGCAAAAATCCATCGGAACGGAAACGAGGAATGAGAAATGGAGAGACTCTCGGAATTGGGAAGAATCGTCGTCGATCGAACGTTCTCGAGGTCACAGCGAAGAGTCAAAAAATTCGGGATTGGTGGGAGTAAATTTGATTTACGACGGGAAACCCTTTTCGCACAGAATCGAGACGAATATCGTGAAGCCAAAGTACGTGTGCACTTGCGAATCCTTCGATCTTAGCAACGACAAATCGTTATCGATAACTCACGATGTCATGGACGCCGCGGTCGGATCGTCGATCATAATTGACGCGGGGGTAAAAAACGTTGGCACCGAAAGCTCGCGCGACGCGACTGGTAATTTTCAAAAAAATGTCTCCTGCGAGGTATGCACGAGTTGCAAGGAAATCGGTCGATCGAAGAATTGGGAAACGTTCCAGGAATCATCGCGGGACGAGTGCGGCGATTGCACGACGGAAAGAAGAAATCGCGAGTACGAAGATCGAAGGAGAAGTTTATTTCGTTCGAAATTTGAAGAAACGTATCAAGACTCGACGAATCTGAGAAGCATTTCGGAAGAGCGTGAGTCGAGTACGAGCGGATCGAGGAAATCGAGACGTAAATACGGTCCCGGAGGAAATACGTCGTGGTCGCGAACAGAAGACGATAGCGAGATTGATGAATCGTCGATTTTTCGAGACGACGCTGATCGAAGAAATAATCAGCCGACGATACCGAGACCTCTTCACGAATCTTCGAGATTGAGTATGAGGTCGACGGATAATTCACGACGTAATTCTCTCGAATCGCGCGAGACCGGTTCGAGAGACGCGGCAAGCAAATTATTCGCTAATTCGAAACGAATGAAAAAACGTGAGAACGAGAAACGTGGGATGAACTTTAAATCGCGAGATCTCGACGATTTCTCATCTCGAAGACGCGAGCCGCGAATTTTCGAATCGTTCGAGAATGAAAAAGACGCTGGGACAAAATTTAAATTGAGCGACGAGCCAATCTTGACTCGTAATCAAGATGAATCTTTAAGTTTCGTTCTGAACAAATTTAAAAATTCACTCTCTGGTGTGAACGATTGTAGCAAATTGTCGAATGTTTGTAAAATCTCGGAGTTTAATAATTTTGGAAAAAAATACGAATTCGACAAACCGATGGAACGGAAATTGGGTCGAAAAGTGTGCAAGTGTGGGAATGGTTGCAGCGATTTTGCAGCGCGAAACAAGTGTTGCTGTCACGAATAACCGAGCGAAATCGATTTTTTGAAATCGACTCATTTGTCACAAAATTTTGAGCTAAATTTCAAGTCCCGTTACTTTTGGCTAAATTCGATGAACTATATTGAATCTCAAGATGAACATCGAAGAGAAAAAAAATCTGGAAACCGAACCATCGAAAACGCGAAAGAAGGAAACCGCCCAGGAGTGAGTTTTTAATTTAGGCGAAACTCGAATTTTTTATTAATTTTATTTGCAACCTGTCAAATCGATTTGACGTATCCAGAGCTTTCAAGAGACTCCGCGAGCAAAGTAAAATCGAGATGCTCGACAGGAAACAGTGAGTGCAAAAAAATGCAAAAATTTGGAAAATCTCAAAATCGCTAATTTCCTAAATCTTGAAGCAAAAACAATCATTTGGCAGGAAAATCGAGGATGCCCAAGAGAGAGCTGTAGCTGCTAAAGCGTACGTCCGATTGTTCGCATAAATTATCGAATTTCTTGACTTTACATAAAACTTTTTCATGAAGCGAGAAAACGAGAAAAAAGAAGAAAGGCAAAGAAGCCGATGAATCGCCTCGGTGAGTCGAAATGTTCAAGCTACCCTCGACATACTCAAACTAATAGTTCACTAAACCCTCCCTCGATAGCAAAGAGTCCAAAATAATCGAACCACATCAAGACAGGTAGACCAAAAGAAAATAGCGAAAGTAACAATAAATTACAAATCTAATTGTAAACAAATAAAACAATTTACAGGAAAATACAAGACTCCGAAAGAAGAGTCGATCATCCCCCCAACCTCATAACTCCTTCAGCTCCTCCAGCAAAATCTGGTAAAACCATCAAATACTGCAACGTGCCCGATTGTCCTCTGGCTCAAAAAAATCAGATGCGACATTGATCAAGAGATTAAAATTAAAACTGAATGCCGATAGAACACACGGGTAATACTGATCGAGGAGGAAGAATGGAAACCATCGAAGCGACTCATCGCTATCGTAAGAGACGAGGTAAATGCACCAACTGTTGCGGTGGACTTCCAGGCAAAGGTCCCGGTTCGGGTTCAAGAGGATGCGGTCAACATTGCTGTTGCTCGGGTAGACAAATTAGCCATACAAATTTAAAAACAGCCAAGCTCCAACATTTCCAACATTTCTAGAAATATCGACATTAATCGAACAATCTCGAAATATAGAAAATCGTTTAAGGGGTGGCAGCGACACGGATCGATCGACCACGCTAAATTCAAGCAGGAACCAAACTCGAAGTTCTTCGGAGGAATCGAGAACGTCTCGAGGATTGTTTGACCACCTCTTCTTCGCTCGGTCTTCGGGACGATCCTTCGCGTACAACGCCGAAGAAAGTTCTCGCGGTGGTCGCGAACTGCGATCCGATAGTTTTCCGATCCCAGAAGATAGAGAGCGAGGTGGTTGCGGGGGTTGCGGAGGTGGTTCGCCACAATCCAGTCCGAAACGTTTGGAT
Organism: Netelia fuscicornis; assembly: GCA_946811545.1. NCBI lineage: Eukaryota > Metazoa > Arthropoda > Insecta > Hymenoptera > Ichneumonidae > Netelia > Netelia fuscicornis. Next base: position 1,971,804 of record OX328015.1, read on the forward strand.
CGTTGCGCGGGGAATCGTTTTCAGGGAAATTCCGTAAAATCGATGAATGCTCGTTCGTGTCCACCACCACCACAGTCCTGTTGCAATCCGTGTCCACCACCGTCTACGTGCCAGAGGCCAACGGAGCTTCGTTGCTACGAGACATCGCGTCCGATCACCAAGGGATGCTGTCCCTGCGGAGGATGCGGTGGAGCTGCTTGCTCCGATAATCCGGGGGGTGGCGGAATCGAAGGCGGTTGCTGCGGCGGAAGTCGTCCCCGTGGACTTCCTTGCAAGTAAGTCCGATGTTTCCTCATCGATCGGAGCAAATCTAGAACGTTCTAACTATCGTTTTCATTCGTTCTTCCAATCTTTATAATTCTCACAAACCTCAAACCTCAAGAGAATCTTAAAAACCGATTTCTATCGTTACAGATGCAAATGCCAATCTTGCGATACTTTTCGTCCACTCGGTGGCTGCGGTGGACAATCATGTGGCAAGATATACAGCTGTGCCGGTTCCGGCGGTGGAAGATGTTGCTTCCCCCGGAATCACAAGAGACGCTCCGGTCCGGAATGTTGCGGAGGTGCTAATTCAAATTGCGGTGGCTGTTGCTGAAAAATAAAGATGCGCGACACTAGACACATCAAACAAATCGACGAAGGACGTCGAGAACGAGGAAGTGGAAGTCGTCGTAATGTATCGCCTCTTAGGAACATTCCATTAAGCTTTTCCGGTAACGTCGGTACCGCAGACGTTTGGCTCGACGGACGAGAGTATTTGCGGTACTTCCATGACACTCGCCGCAGCATCTCTCTGATATAACCCTCGGGTATCCTCCAACAACTTGGGCTATGCGCGTTCGAATAATCCTCGGAAGCGGAAACTCGTGTTCCGGTTACTTCCTCCACGAATCCTCGTCTCCCGTTAACCGCAGCTTTTTTCTTGACTCTCGCTCAAAAACGTCCTCGCACTCGTACGAACGAAACTGAAAGAAAGAAACCGCAATTAACTTTGAGAATTGCAAAAGTTCACCAAAGAAAAAAAAACGAAAAACTCTTCGAATGGAAGCAAAAAAAAGGAAAAAAACATACCAGGAAGAAGCGAGTTCCTCGCTGGCGGTTAAACTGTTCCCGAAGTTGGAAAAAAAGGAATCGGTCATTAGCGCTTCAATATTCCGTTCGGCAATTTTACTTCTACGACGTGGCGTGCGTGTTCCGCTGGAAAAAAAAAAGAAAAATATGTAAAAATAGACAAAAAGAAGAAAATAGCGGGTCGTAACAGCTCGTTAGAATTCTACCAATTTCGATATTTTGCCTCTGAAAAAAAAAAGAAAAAAAAGTTTTTCTATGCAGAATCGTGAATGAGAAATAGTTCGGGTATACAGAGTTGGAATTCGATAAAGTTCTATCCAGCGTGTAATTGGCATTTCGAATTCCGTTTGCGTAACGTCGAGGCCTCTCGCGTTCCCTCTCTCTCTCTCTCTCTCCCTCTCTTTTTTGTTTCCTTTCTTTTTTTACCGCCGATGCTAGCTATTCCCGAGGCTCCGGCCCGTTTCCGGTAACCCCGCCGATGCACCGTTGCAATACGTCAAAGGTGAGTGAGCGCACGAGGTCATACTTTAGCGTCAATATCGAAAACCGGCTGCAGCAGTTCGCACCGGGACTCTCGTATACCGACCGGTTACACACACGTTGAGCCAACACGTATTTCCCTTCTGTTCGCGTGCGAACGATCGTAAAACGAGATCAGCATGTACACATACGTATCCGCGAGGCGTTCCTTCACGAAAAGCCCAAAATCTTTCAATGACGATTCAACGTTTCAAACTCATTTTTTAAAACAAATCTGAATCCTTTTTTTACTTTTTAATTGAATTTTCTTAATACGGTTTCTCTTAAAATGATAACAAATCTTTGTTTTAGAAACGCTTGGTCGATAAAATCTGGAAATAATTAAAACCGGATTTATCGAGGTGGACAAAGTTATAAGAAATTTTGGAACGAATTTCAAAACCGTATAGAAAATTTTGTAACGATTCGATACAGAAAGATCATTAAAGGAGATCGGCACGTACACACACGTATCCGCGAGGCGTTTCTTTACGAAAAGCTTAAAATTTTTCAATGACTCTTCAATCTTTCAAACTCAATTTTTTCAATAAATCTGTATCATTTTATTATTTTTTAATTGAATTTATTTCCTAATGAAGTTTCTCTTAAAATGATAATAAATCTTTGTCCTAGAAACGCCTGGTCGATAAAATCCGGAAATAATTAAAACCAGATTTTTCGAAATGGATCAAGTTATAAGAAATTTTGGAACGGATCTGAAAACCGTCCAGAAGAATTGTTGACGATTCGAGACGGAAAGTCTCGTAGAGGCGCGGGCGCGTATACGTACACGTGTATTTAACGTTGGTCTCTTCCTATACGTGCCAGAAGACCGTAAAGTTTAGATGCGGCAACCCATGTTTCCACCCCGTCAACGCCACGAACAACCCTCGCCTGTATTCGCGCACCCGGTCATACATGGCGTAAAAAATGTATAAATACCGGTTGCGCATGGAATATTTACATGGTAGATCGTTTAAACGCCACTTCCTTCGTCTTCTTCGTTGTAACTTCAAACCGACCCTTAAATTCTCGCTCGCTTCAATTTTCCAAGCCACGATTACATTAGTCGTAAATATTTTGAAGCTTCGAATTATCAAGTTTTCGATTAAACGAATATTTACATGAAAGATGTATTCGTTCTACCTCGCCAGACTAATGCCTATCGTAGAAATATTCAAGTCGATGTAGCTTCGGTTAAATTCGCTATTCATCCGTAGAATTTGCAATCCCACCCTCTCCTACATTTCCACGAGTAAATTACTAAGGGCTGACATAGGAGAGATGTACCGAGCGAGAGGGATGCTCTGGCAACCCCTTGTCAAGACTCGGTGTGGAATATATACCGAAAGTGGTATTTCCCCGGTACATGCTCGTCCCCAACGCACATTAGACACGCATCTCTCTCAGTCTCGTCGAGTGTTCGTATTACGGCACGTTAATTTAGGTCGTCAGGTCGTAAGAACATAGAGAGCCAAGGGGGTTGAGGGCACGAGGATAGAGAGAGAGAGAGAGAGAGAGAGTGAGAGATGGTAAAGTAAAATAGAGAATCGCTGGCAATGGAAAAGGAGCGAGAGTGCTGAGAGAGCTCGTGTAGATGGGAAACGAGGGAAAGGACGATAATGAAAGTAACGAGAGGACCGATGATATACACGTATATACGTACGTATTTCGCGTTTAACTATATGCGAACGTTGTCCCATAGTGAGGTAGTACGTACATAGAGAGAACGTTAGCTCTCAGTCCTGGCATCACCGGCGGGGGTTTGCCACTTATTTAATTCAGCCCGCAACGAAAACCCACATTCCTCTTGGCCTTTTAATCCGTCTCCTTTCCACGTTATAATTTGATTAAGCTTTAACCATAGCGTTGTACCGCGTTTCCTCTCCCTGGCGATTTTTTTAATTTTACTCCGTTTCTCTTTTTCTTCTTTTCTTCTTCGCTCCACCTCTCGTTTATCCCACTGGAATTTCTGGAACAACGTTGGACGAGAGAACTCGACCGCCGATGCCACACCGGGTGCGGTCTTGCGTTCCAACGCGGCGTCGAGGAAGATAAAAAAAACGAGTCGTCCCACTACTCTCTCCCTCTTTTTCCTCCATGACGTTTATAGAGCAAAGAGAAAGTTATTCGAAGGGCTGAAACAAAAAAGCACTTTTAGCATATCGTCGAATTGGAGTATTATTTTTATCTAGAGCTTGAGAGAAATTGTGTCCAATTTTAATGTCGAAATACTACCTCGTTATAGTTGCTTCGGTTTCAAAAAAATGGCATGTACATCAATTTCTTTGACGATGGTAATTTTTTCGGAGTATCGGAACTTCCCAGGCATACTTTGACATGTATAGAGCAAAAAGAAAGTTATTCGAAGGACTGAAACAAAAAAGCACTTTTAGTATATCGTCGAGTTGGAGTATTATTTTTATCTAGAGCTTGAGAGAAATTGTGTCCAATTTTAATGTCAAAGTACTACCTCGTTATAGTTGCTTCGGCTTCAAAAAAATGGCATGTACATCATTTTCTTTGACGATGGTAATTTTTCCAGAGTATCGGAACTTCCAAGGCATAATTTGACATTTATAGAGCAAAAAGAAAGTTATTCGAAGGGCTGAAACAAAAAAGGACTTTTAGTATATCGTCGAGTTGGAGTATTATTTTTATCTAGAGCTTGAGAGAAATTGTGTCCAATTTTAATGTTGAAATACTAACTCGTTATAGATGCTTCGGCTTAAAAAAATGGCATGTACATCAATTTCTTTGACGATGGTAATTTTTTCAGAGTATCGGAACTTCCAAGGCATAATTTTGAACCCTGCGATTTGGGAAATGACTAGAGGCGAGACCGGTGCGGTCTTGCGTTCCAACGCAGTGTCGAGGAAGATAAAAAAACGAGTCGTCCTACTACTCTCTCCCTCTTCTTCCTCCCTGACGTTTATAGAGCAAAGAGAAAGTTATTCAAAGGGCTGAAACAAAAAAGCACTTTTAGTATATCGTCGAGTTGGAGTATTATTTTTATCTAGAGCTTGAGAAAAATTGTGTCCAATTTTAATGTCGAAATACCACCTCGTTATAGTTGCTTCGGCTTCAAAAAAATGGCATGTACATCAATTTCTTTGACGATGGTATTTTTTCCAGAGTATCGGAACTTCCCAGGCATAATTTTGAACCCTTGCGATTTGGGAAATGACTAAAGAGGCGATCGGTTCGCCCCTTGAAGTGGTGAACAACGTCGTCGAAAGCTGTTTCCTGAATCAAGAGTTACTATTCTCTCGCTCTCTGCCTTTGTGCTTGTACCAAGTCCTGAACGTTTAACGGACGTCTGGCGATTGCCGATAAACGAAATTTACCAAGGCCTTTGCCCTTTGTCGTCGACCACAGGATAATTTTAGCTTGCGCACATACTCCTAGAGAGAGAGAGTGAGAGGGAAGGTAGAAGATTGACTGAGTAAACCGACGTGCCAGAAATCGCCCTCGAGACCAAAATTCCCCCAACGAGACACGGCAGCGAAGGTGTTACGACTTCCACGAAACGGTAAATCTACCATTGCAAGTTTATTTTTTTTTCCTCCAAAACGACAACCGGCTAAAACTTTTCCCAGGCCTTTTCTCACTCCCCATGCTCGAATTTGCGGTAGTTCCTGTTGAGAAGGGAGGAGAGGGTGTTGAAAACTCGCTTTTCCATCGACGCCCGTAAATACAGGCGAAATGAACGCAAGCTCAACGCCAACCCTCTGTAAAACAACACGCTCGTTCTCTCCCTTTCTCTTTCTGTCTGCTCACGGTAAAATAAATTGGGGCTCGTGCGCTTCGTGTTTACAAGCTCCGGGGAAAATTAAAATTCCTGAAGTGTGGGAAAGGCAGAAAACCGGCGATCTCCCTGGACTACTGGCGCGTAGCTCTCTCTCTCTCTCTCTCGCTCTCTCCTCGCTGCAAAGTTTTGTTTAATTAATTAACGGACTAATTAAAAAAGTCAAAGTAAAATACAGATCAAACAAAAAAGTATCGCGCATAACGAGAGAATGATTTTTAACGTCTCTCTGAAAAGCTCTTCGCGCCACTTTGCCCGATATTCAGCAATAAAAGTGATACTGTTGAACGCGAGGCACGCTAATGAACTTCGCCCCCTCCTCCAAGTTCCAATGATATTATTATGTATCATTTTATTTTCAAAAGACAAATATTTCATTGGGGAAAAATTCAAGTGGATGAGCAATTTTATTGTTTATTTGTTTTTTCATCTTTTTGCGATGTACAGTAACAGGTGTATTAATTATAGAACAAGGTGATATCCACTGGGCGATATAAAAATGACAATACATAACTTAGATAAAAAATAATTATTATAATGAATGAAAAAGAAAAATATGTCGATTCTTCGGGTGAGTCTTCAAGACTACTGACCGATAACTTGAAGGACAACATTATTTCTGTAACGTACACGATTCAGACTCTCTTACCAACAATACCTTTTTTTTCGTTACTTTAGCTGCTTTAATCACATCGCGTTACCCCTTTTTCGTATAAGCGAGAAAACGTCCTCACTGCTCCAATCGTTTGATGACTTTCTTGTATTCCTCCTCGAGCGCGCGATAGTTCTTTTCCAAAAGCTGCATACGTTGTTCCGAAGCCGGAAGCGGGACGCTACCCTGTTTGTTGAGTTTCTTCAAAGCTGCTTCGATTTTCTTCTGATCATGCTGATCTCTCTTGAACGGCACATTTAATCTTTTCTTCACGTCGAGGCGGTACTCGCGATATTCCCGCTCGTCCGCCATATTTGTGGCTCGCAATCGCAATATTTCGTAAACTCTCCGTGCTTGTTTCTGTGAATAGAGAAATAAACCTCAGTTCTTTAAATTTCTGATAACAGAATAATTTGAATGATGAATTAACGCTCACTTTATTAATCTTAAATTTATCCCTAGCTTGAGCTGCCATTCGACTGCTGAAACCCTCCATTAAAGCGTCTTTCTCAAAACTTGGTAATGTCATGCAATTAGATGCGTCCACGTAATCCCTTAAGCGTTGAAATTCTGGCGATGCATCTTCCACTGAGAAGAAAAAGAAAATCGATGATATACCGAAGTTATTCTGTATCTTTCTGTTCTTAGTATTCCTCTTATTTACCTGTAATATCCTTGATCGTCGTTCTTCCATAATACTCGGAATAAATTCCTCTTAGTAGGTGCGCACCCAAGCCTATATTCTGAAACGGTGGCAGTATCAGAAATTGAGCTATGCGTGGTCTGGTATGATCCGGATATGCCCAATACTGATAAACGGTTGCAAACCCGATTGTTCCATAACGAGTTGTACCGGACGCCGTAGTGTACTTTTCAAACCTAATTTATAAAAGAATGCAAACGTTTACTAATTTTCTTTATTTTAGTGTTGCAAAACATTGGCGCTTTAGCTAATGCTACTCACATAGTGAAATACTGCCACTGTTCATCATCGGCATCGACAAAATTGGCAGCATCTATGTACCATAGAAGGAACGTCTGCAGACGTTGATTATAAGTAGCGAATCCCTTCTCGGACATATCGGCCCTGTGTACCTGGAAGTTACGAGTATTGCCCTCGTCTGAAAAACAGTGTCGTCAATTATGGTTCACGATACGAAAATTGCAACACATTTGTCGGATTGCCCAAAAAGGAGATAAACTCCTCGTTACCGTTTATCGTGAAACAGTGCACTAATGGTCCATGGGGTTGAAAATTGTCATCCTTATGCAGTGCCGTTATGAATGAATCAATGTTATCGTGTACCTGTGGAGCTAATTTTTCCGATATCTTTGACAGAACTTCATCAGGCTCCACACCATCGAGTATCTCCTTATTCGCCTTTTCAGAGTAGGTCATACCCAAGTATGTTTCTAACGACCCAGCGCTATAGTACAGCTTAACTCGTAAATCTTTGTAGCCAAATATTGTCTCGCTAAAGAGAAAAAAGAAAACAGTCATCTTAAAAAATTACACAGATATTTTTACGTGTCCTTGTACAAACTTACCTATCACCGAATATTTGGTGAGACATTTCTGGCTTAAATGTCACTTCATCATCCTCAAGATCTTCTTCCTGACGAATCAATTTAAATTCTAGCGCTTCGTTACTGTCTATAACGTACGCTTTTAAACGTGCTATTGCTGCATCGTCCATCTTTCTAAAATATTGTTAGAATAATACGCTATTATCGTTTTGCTGGCGGCACAACTCAGGATGTACGCTGCCGATATTCTGTATCTATGCGTCTCATAAGACTGCAATTGTACTTAATATTATATCTAGTTCTTAAATAATTGCGAATGCATAGGTGAATATCTGTATAAAACGTGTGCGAATTCTGCAAATGTGCGAATAGCACGTGTCTCTGTATAAAATATGCAAGTGCTGCATGTTGCTCAACGACTTTTGAGAGCATCTAACATTTAGCTACGAGTATGCATCCATGAATTTTATAATCACTGTAGATAAAACGAATGTTTTTTTTAGTATCAGCCCCACCGATAGATTATAACGATATTCTCTCATTGTATCTGAACTATCAATCTTTGTTTGTATGACCTTGATAATGCAAAAACAGTCTGAAAGGTTATGTGACGATGCCGAAGCGTTCGAAGAGTACCAAGGTGTTCTACAACGAAAATGAGCTGGAGTGCAAGCTTGTTTTTACTGTGATTAAGTGAAAGTTCATTAATTATTACATACCTCATAAGTTTATGTAGTTTTTCGTATCAAGACGAATTGTGGCATCGAAGTTCAAAAGGAGAATAACGACAATCTTCGCGCCAAAGTTAGAGAATACGTTACAAGACCCCACAGAAAAGAGAATATGATGAGAGTTGCTACCTACGCGACAAATTACTTCGCATGAAACCAACATAACAGCGAACTATCTTACCGACAATGTGAGTTCCGGTCGATAATAAAAACAACTTGCGCTCTTTGACACTTCACGGCGCCACATACTGGGTAAAACGGGTAAAAGTATTAGTCACGTGACTATTCCGTATAACGAGTGCACACCCCGCACGGTGCACACATGCGTGCTGAACTCGTTGTGTCAGCGAACACCGTTTATAGCTAATTTCAGAAAGGGCTTGCTGCATCTTGCAATGGCGAGTGACCCTGGAAGAGTTTTGTTTCCTTCAATATTTCCGTTTCTTGTTTTAATGAAGGAAATACGTGTAATACTAGCCTCGTAACGTGACTGTGATTTCGAGTGATTGTGTCGTTTCGTCGAAGCGACAATACCTTCGTACCAGTGGTGAAATACCACTGAGCAGCGTTCTGTAGTAACAAAAATTTAGCGTAGCAATCTCGAGACAGCCACAAGGTTCCAAATCCAGTTTGCAACGTTACGAGTCCTTCGAACGCATATTGAAGAATATGCTAAATATTCTCGTAAATTCATCATCTAATCTCCTTGCAATAGTCAGATGATTGATCTTTCATAAAAACCCGAATACACAAAAAATCAATTGACACGTCCTCGCGAATGTTTCGCAATCGACAGTGAGTACAAATCGTACACAATGCTATGTCTCGCTTTGTTTATTGTTATTATTACGAAAGTATTTTATTATCGTTGGTCTTGCCATCATTTTCAATACGTAAGATCAAAAGATGAAATCTCGTATATCCCCATCGAAAATAATTACTTTTGCTTGTTCGCAATGCCTTTATTACAATGAAAAATACAAATCTTCACAATTTCATTTAAGTACATACATCTTAAATATTTTTTTTGTTTATGCAAAAATAATGGAAAAGTCCTAATTTCTATTTTTTATGTTCCTACTGTACATTGTGATATTGAATACAGATTGTAAACTATTTCATTTGCATGCAAATTTCAGTGCTGTGAACATGAAAAATAACAAACTTTCAGTTTTGAATTAATTTTTTTACAGGGTATTTTCTCAAATTATGATTAGAAAAAACAAAGTACTCTTGTATTCGTGCATAACAATGTTACTTGGATTTTCGAGTTATAGAGTTTGTAATTATACAGCACATATACACGATACAGATTTCAAGAAATTTCTTAGACGGATTGTTCTTTAAACATTCCAAGCATTTTAAGTTGCTATATTCTGACAGTTTTGTCCTATAAACTCTTAATAGTACAACAGGTCAATGAGCGTTATTACTTCAATGTCCTTCTCCATACAAAAATATGTTTTTCATCTTGTAACTGTATAATTAGATATGTCTGACGACGATACTACATTGGGGTTGGGAGATTCGATGGATTCGGATGATGATATATTTCACGTTCACAATCACTGTCATGGCACCACAGTCAGGAGGACAAAGAGCTTGCGCACTCTGCGATCTCATGCAGGAAACAGGGCACATTTGACCAGTAAAAATCTTAGCGTGAGACGCAGTACTCGCAACCGAATGCAGACTTATGACAATCTGAATACTAGTTGGATTTTAGGTAACCAATATTAATAACGTCGGAAAGCCAAGTATAGTGCAAAGATAACTAAAATTAAAGCAGAGTTATTCATGTAGAAAACTTTCAGGTAAACAAACTCTGAAGGGGTATCCGATGTTCCAGCAACATGGCTCTTCATCTGATAAAGAAATGGCGGATGATGTTCAGGAAAGACCACGCGATCCTAGAGATCGTATGCCTTTAAAATCGCGCGAAAATCATCCACCTTCGAGCAGAACTTCTACCAGACACGTAAGAGATAGATCAGAAATGAACGGTAGAGAGTTCAGAGACAGAAGCGATAGAAATCGGGAAATAAGGGAAAGACAAGATCAAGAAAAGAGTCTGAGAGATTTGAACGAGAGGGAAGATATGAAGGAAAAGAGTGGCTCAAGAAGTAAGGCTGATAGTGTTATAACAAACGATGAGAAAGAACTTAGGTCAGTATCACTATGGAAATCTTTATATAAAATTATATATTGACGAGAAATGACAAATTTTGTTATTGATTTCCGTGTTTAATTACAGAACATCAAAAATCGAAAATCCTTGTCGTGCAAGAGAAGGTCCGGTAACTAGATTATGCCGTACTTTAACGGAAAAGGATGGAAAGGTTAAAATCAAGGAGAATCAGACGAACGAGGACAGTTCACCGGAAAGCGAAAGAGCGGATAATAATGATCATTCAGAAAATGAAGATGTTTGCAACGATGAAAAAACACCGCAGGTACGATCACCGCCAGACATTAGAATTTTGCATTCGACAATGCGAAAGGCACAATTCTATTTTATTTACAAAATATATATTTACGTACAGGGATACGAAGATATGTATACGCGTATAAAACGAACGAGACGTAAAACACAGCGGCAATTGCAACGAGGTAAAAAATTATCGGATCAAGATAGCGATTTAAGTGAATCGTCGGATTCGCCTAGTCCACGAAAGTACAGCTTGCGTCAAAAAAAACCCACCATCGATCGATTTCAAGCGAACGTCGAGCCGGTACGACGTTCTATCAGAGCTCTCAGGAGTGTTCTCACTAATTCGATGAGACGCCGTAAACACAGATCCAAAAGCTCGACCTCGAGTGACTCTAGCGAATCGGAACAACGATACGATAAAAAGAAAGGGAAAAAGAGCAGGTTTGTGTAACTTTCTTTCATGCGGCATTCGATCCTTAAGTTTTTTTAAATCTTTGAGTGATCGCACAAAATTCTGTTCCTCAGACAATCGGTGATACCTACCGGTGGCCCTACAGATAGAAAAGCCGATATAGATCCTATCACCCTCGACGTTAATATAAGATTCAACGACGTCGGCGGGTTGGAATCGCACATTCACTGCCTGAAAGAAATGGTTGTATTTCCAATGATGTATCCCGATGTATTCGAACGATTTCACATCACCCCGCCCAAGGGCGTACTGTTTCATGGTCCACCAGGTAAGATTAATATTTTTTTGTCTTTATTCTGAGAACATTGATAACAGCTTGGTTTCAACACTTTCACACAAGAATCGATAAATAATTGGGAGAATTATTTCAGGTACTGGTAAAACATTGATTGCTCGAGCTCTTGCCAACGAGTGTAGCCAGGGTAGCAGCAGAAAAGTCGCATTTTTCATGAGAAAGGGAGCCGACTGTCTATCAAAGTGGGTGGGTGAATCCGAGCGACAATTGCGATTGTTATTCGAACAAGCGCATCAAATGAAACCGTCCATTATATTTTTCGATGAAATTGATGGTCTCGCACCGGTTCGAAGCACGAAACAAGATCAGATTCACGCCAGCATAGTCTCGACTTTGCTGGCTCTAATGGACGGTCTTAGCGATCGGGGCGAGGTTATAATAATCGGCGCTACGAACAGAATCGACGCGATTGATCCCGCCCTTCGCAGACCTGGTCGCTTCGATCGCGAATTGTTCTTTCCACTGCCAGCTATGAAAGAGCGACTCGAGATACTCAAGATTCACGTCAACAAATGGACAGAGCCACCTCCCGAGCCCCTTCTCGAAGTACTAGCAGAAAAAGCAACTGGGTATTGCGGCTCGGATCTAAGAGCTCTATGTACTGAAGCGGTCCTTCAGGGCTTGAGAAGAACGTATCCGCAAATTTATATGACGAACAAACGATTGTTGCTTGATCCACAACGCGTGGAGGTAAAGTGTTTTCTTTCCAACACCTACAACTAAACGTCAAAACCCTATAACGCGATTTCTCTCTATTCTTGTCTCAGGTGAAAAAACGCGACTTCATGCAAGCAAGTTCTATCCTCGTTCCGTCTTCACACAGAGTAGGTTCCTGTGCAAGTAGAAAACTCCAACCATTCTTGATGCCACTATTGGGGCCTGCTCTCGAGGAATTAGTAACTGTCGTCAGAGGAATTTTTCCACAAGGAGTGAAACCCTCGTTATCAAAGTATTACTCATATTTTGTTTCAGTTGACTTTCATTACAGATCTTCCGGAAAAATATGAAATGGGACTAATGAATTTGCTTTCAGGATTAAAACAGTCAAAGGTATTCACCGTCCACGCTTATTGGTGTCTGGTGATGACATGGCTCATGGCCAAGGACCACGTTTGGCCCAAGCTTTATTATATCGTATGGAACACGTGCCCGTTCAGACGCTCGACGTTAGTACACTCTTTGCTGAGAGTGCAAGATCACCCGAGGAAACTTGTGTTCAGGTTAGTTAATTACTATCTTAGCACAATCATAATCAAACCGAAATTAATTATTTCATATATTTCAGGTATTCAATGAAGCCACTAGAAACATACCCTCTATAATTTATATCCGGTCTATCGATCAATGGTGGCCTCTTGTCCCTGAAACGGTCAAAGCCGTTTTTCTCTGCCGTATCGCCGCTCTTGATCCTTGCCTGCCGGTCTTAATACTTGCAACGAGTGACGTCAAATATCTGAATCTCTCACCGAAGTTAAAAAATCTCTTCAGCGAATTGCGTGGCGAAGTTTATTCCATGAAGAGACCATCCGACGAGCAAAGGGCCACGTTCTTTAGACCGATATTTATGATTCAATCGCTCAAAGCTCCAAAGATCAAAGACCCAACAGTAAAGGCTTACGAAGAACTTCCGCTGGCACCAGATATTATACCAAAGAAGTTGACGGAAGATCAGAAAAGAGCGTTGTATGAGAAGGAAGAAGTTTCTCTCAGAGAATTGAGAATATTTCTACGAGAGATCTGTGCCAAGCTCGCAAGAAATCGACAGTGAGTCATCCATAAACTTTTCCTTCTTTCATTTACACACATCATGCTATTCGGAATTTTATTCTTCCTTTTCTCTACAGATTTTTCATGTTCACAAAACCGGTAGACACCGATGAAGTTCCTGATTACAACACGATAATAAAACAACCGATGGATCTCGAGACAATGATGACAAAGATCGATATGCATTCTTATCTCTGTGCACGAGATTTTCTAGATGACATCGATCTCATCTGCCGCAACGCACTGGAATACAACCCAGAGAGGTAGGTCGCGATCCAAGAAAAAAAACTTTAGTTTTTTGTTTACATAATATCGATTATGAACGTTCAATGTATCGACGCTTGAGGTATACAATAGAAAGCGTTGCATCATTCGCGTCCGATGATTATTGTCGCAAAAAACGTTTTGCGAACAAAATCTGTATTTGTGTACTCTCAACGGACACACCAGATCACTCATTTACATACATGTTGTGTGTTTTCCATGTCAGCTTGCGCGATAGGCCTTCCCTCGGAATTTTAAAGAGGTAGCACAGTTTATCCTGTTTCTCCATTGCTGTTGTTGCTCTGTAGTTAAAAAATCAGTGGTTTTCAATTTCTTACGCAGTCTACATAAAAACAATACTCGTTATCTATAATTGGTCACTCGAAAGGGAAACACATCTTTGAAGTATGTCCGCGATGAAAATCTAAGTTCATACGGGATTAAAAAATGTCCCATTGAAGACCACTCGTCATAGTTCATAATACGCTTCGTAACGATGAGTGCAGTAATTCGACAAATTATAAGATTTTTCTCTACATTCATCATTATTTCCCCCTCAGAGATCCTGCTGACAAGCTGATACGTCATCGAGCTTGTTCATTACGAGATAATGCGTATGCTCTCATCAAGGCCGAGCTGGATTCCGATTTCGAGGATAAGTGTCGGGAGATATCAAAGAATCGCAAAGACACGAATGCTCCTGAAGTTGCAAAGCCTGAAAATACAAACGTGGGAGAAAAAGTTGACAAAAAATATTCCACGAGCCCGGGTAGCAGTGTCGTTGTAAATGGCAGGAAATTTGGTAGTTCGAGAAAGCGGAAGATACCCGCTTGGGCCAGAGGATATGTGAAAAAAGTTCACAAGAAGAAGAAGATCATGTTCGAGAACAGTCCTACCGAGATACCTGCAAACAAGTCTTCACCACCCAGCGAGACTGTAACAGGCATAGATCTGGAGAAGTTTCAAGAATTCGAGACCGAAGCGAACAACGTTTTAAATGGTCATACGACTCTGTTCGATAATACAGATTCCGAGAACGATTCTACCAACGAGAGAATCAAAGAAGCTAAGCCTAACATTGCCAATGGGACTATCATCGAGTGTCTCGCAACACATAACGAGATAACAATGGATGGTACGACGGAAATCGCGAATAACGAAGATGCAAAAATCTCGGAAACCAGCGGTTCGAGCTCGTCCTCGAGACGCGAGAGTACCGACGATCTAACATTTGCCATCGAGAGCGATTCTAGTCCTGTCAAGTCTGGTGATAACGATAAAGTGATAATTGACAAGTCAGAGCTCGAGAAGGTGTGGCATCGAACCGTTGACATTACAACGAATTTCTCCGTCGAGTTATTGTGTGATATTTATGTACAGCTGAGTCGATGCGTCGGAGCATTCTCCCACACATACGATAGAAAATCACTGCCAAAGGTAAGACACCTCGAGAACAATCGGTCGGTCTAGTTTCACATTTTTTATTCGTTGTTCGATCAATACACATTTTTGTTTTTCTTTTCAGGACTTGCTCAAAGAACTCCAACGCTTCGAAGTGTACGAAGATGCCTCAATGCATTCGGAGGATATTGATCATGATGCGTTAATGTCATGAAGTCCGACTTAGGAGAATATAATACGATCATATTTGTTTATCCATTGTTCAATCGACTTTAGGAACGGCACAAATATTATCTGGGTTATCCAATTAATGGACCTGCTTACCGTCTACGGTATTCTTTTTCTGAAACTGCCGAAAATATTGCGACTCATTCTTCTTAGCGTCTTATTTATGCCGTAGCGCTTCAGTTCGCCGTAGACGTAGTTCTGTACATACCTACTTAATTTTTTTTCATAGATATTTTTTGTAGACTCTATCAGGCACTTATTACGTCTTGCCCGACGGGATCGAACGAGTGGCCACGTGCATCATTCGTCGCCACGCCCCTAATCAGATTTTGTATCTTTCATTTTTTTTTTTTTTTTTAATAAGTCTTTACCACGTACATATAACGAGTGACAAGCATCGCTAATCGATGTGCCTACTCTTCGTTGCAATAGGAAATAATAGGAGGAGGAAAATGTGACCTCGGATAACCATCACGTATGAACTGTTGTGTAGTTTAAATTGAGGCAGCTATGTTTTTTCATCAACCCGTATGGTCGTGAAGAAAATGAATTAATGATAATCTTGTCAAACGGGAATCCAAGTTTGTCCGTCAAACGAAGTTCGCAGGAGTGAGGATTGACTCACCGAGATCGAGGCTCGAACAAAGATGATGGTAACTCTTGTATACAGTGCTGCTTGAATGTTTGAACAGACGAAGAAAACACAAACGAAAGAAATAAGCCATAGGTGTGTAAGCCCGATGAACGATCCACAGTGGCAACCAAAGTTGTAGAGTTTAAGTTTTGGGCCTAGATTGAGAGCAAGTGGAGGACAAAATATCGACGAGTATGGATTAATCACAATGTAAAGTACCTAGAGAAACAGTTATAAGAGAAGAAGAAAAACGAAAGCAGGAAGAAAGGAAAATGAAATATTAAGGGTATTAGACTAAGTGATCGCTCAGTTACCAAAAGTGTTGTTCGTACAGGAAATAGAACCAATCACTTTATTTTTCTAATGAATATCTAACGATTCTATTCTTATCATTGATATTTATTTATTCGTCACGCCTCTTATACAGTCGCTATCTCGCCGATTTATTCGTACCGATATATATATATTTTTTTTAGCCCAGATTTCGTTTGCCAAGTTCACCCGCAAACGTCCTTCTCCAAAATTTACGGTGATTTCGTTGAAAATCGTTTGGGTGCCGTCTGATACAAGTGCTATCATCTCTCTGTATCGCCACGAATATTATTAATGAGAAACATGGTTTGAGAAACGAGAGCGATACGAGTAAACCACAAGTGGAAGAGCTTCCAGTCTACACTGCCATTTTCAATACGTATGTTCTATCTTCTTTTTTCTCATTCATATCTCTTCGTTTTTGACCTGTCGATAAAATTAAATAAAAAATACGCCAAAGGAGCGTGGCAATGCTGATTACGAAAGAAGAAGAAAAGAAGAAAATAAAAGACTTTCGTGTGCAGATTGAACTTGCAGAAAGCGTTGAGTGCTGAATCCATTTCCAACTTTAAATTGCAATATATAAAAATATGAACCCGTAAAAGATCGCAAACAGAGAAGGAAAAAAAGCATACACTGCCTTATTTATTTTAACGTATAAGTACACTTTCTTGTCATACACTGTATTAAAATAAAGGAAAACAGAATTTCATAATTTATCGACATGCGAATTGTCGATTGCAACGGGATAAGTGTTCCCTTATTTGCGACCTTCAAGATAGATTTAAAAAACCTCGTTTCATATGTTTTTTTATTTATATTTTTCACCGCACCGTCAACGAAACGCCACGAAATATGAAATTTAATTGTGAAAGTATTTAAATAACTCGAACGTTCTGTATTAAATTCCAGTGGTATTGTCGATACTCCTTGAGAGCATAAACAGAATGAAAGTCTACCGAGATCTTTTATCGAGAAGTTAAAATTTTCTTTTCAATGCAATATCTTCAAGTACGAAAAGGATCGCGTGATAAAGAAAAATGACGTCCGTGAAGGATTTTTCGTGCATCGGTGGTCTGGAAAAACACATAAGGGTCGTTAAGGAGACCGTTCTTTTTCCCTTGACGTATGGTGAAGTCTACGCCAAGTTCAACTTGAGACCACCACGTGGCCTCTTGTTCTATGGTCCTCCTGGTAAAAATTTCATCGAAATATGAACACATGCCTTTGTCAAGATTCTCATAAATTATTATCACGTGTTTAACACAGGCACGGGTAAGACTCTCGTCGCCAGTGCTCTGGCAGCAGAGTGCAGCAATTCTGAGAGAAAAGTATCATTCATATCGCGCAAAGGATCGGATTGTCTCAGCAAGTGGGTCGGTGAGAGTGAAAGAAAATTGCAGAAAATTTTTCAACTGGTGAGTTGGAAAGATATTTTTTTATAGCTTTATCAAAGTCGATTTTTTCAACGATTTAATCTTCTATGTTTCAGGCTCAACAAAGCAAACCATGCATAATATTTTTCGACGAGGTGGACGGTCTGGCACCTGTGAGATCGGATCGTCAGGATATCGTACATTCGAGCATAGTCTCGACTCTGTTGGCTCTCATGGACGGTCTCGATAACAATTCCGAGATAATCGTAATCGGTGCTACCAATAGATTGGACGCTATCGATCCGGCTCTCAGAAGACCCGGAAGATTTGATCGTGAACTCTACTTCCCATTGCCCTGTTACATGGCGAGAAAAGATATTCTCTCGGTACAGCTTATGTGAAATCCTACAATTTTTATCCAATGCGGTCCTTTTTTACATTAAGCCTTGCTTTTATTTAGTCTCGTTTATAACGAGTCTGGCGATAAAGACTTAAGTTAAGAATTGTACTTTAGGTCCACGTTAGAAGCTGGAAACAAAAACCACCGATGAAGTTTCTTGCTTACTTGGCTTCTAAAACTATCGGTTATTGTGGAAGTGATTTGCAAGCTTTGTGTGCGGAAGCCGTTATGTGCTGTGTTCGAAGGCATTATCCTCAGATCTATACCTCCAAATCGAAGTATCATATTAACGAGAGATCTCTTAAGGTATTAATGAGAAATCTCTTAAGGTATTAATGAAAGATCTCTTAAGGTAGTTCTGTCGTTTTATCGTTTTCTTAAGATTTCATTGAAAAATTGGATATATCTTCTTTGATGTCATATGTACGTGAGTAATAATTTTTGGAAAGTTTTACCATGCGGAAGTTGAGATATTTATTGGTGAAAATCCGAATTTTCGGTAGTCTCTCATAAGACCGCATGTTAAAAGTTGCATTTTCATCCATAAATATCTTGGCTCCTACTTGGTGAAGCCTTCTAAAATTTTGCATACATTTTTATGCAACAACAAAGAAGCTTTATTTAGTTTTTCAAAAAAATCTAAAGAAGAGAATTTTCGCAATTTTTGTAATTATACAGCAAGTACGTATAACTTTGGATGACCTTCAATTTGAAGTATGTTCATCTTCAATCAATGTGCAACAATTTTTCTTTATTAACTTGAGCCCGTAAACCATTTTGTATGTGAGAAAAACTGAAAAATAATTTTTCGATTTTAATGTCACGATAGAACTACCTTAAGGTATTAATGAGAGATCTCGTAACGTATCAATGAGAGATCGATTAAAGATAGACATAATCACAGCCGAGTAGTCCTACTGTACAAATCTTGTTCGACAGGTTGAAAAACAAGATTTTGTAAAAGCTCAACAAAACATTGTCCCCGCATCTCATCGAGTAGCCATTCTCCCAGTTAAATGTTTACCAACGAAGGTCCAACCCCTACTCGAAGACAGTCTATGCTCTATCCTGACACGACTGCACGGCATTTGTCCGGAAGAAATGTTGAATTCTGACAATATGTAAGCCCTCAAAAAAAAAACATTTAGAAAAATCTGAGAGTCATAAAGTTCCAACAATAACGTACGCATGTTTCTCAAGTAACGTCCAAGCGTCTTCGAAATCGTGCAGCTGTCCGAGAATGTTACTTTGCGGCAGAGACAATTCCCACACTCGACATCTGGGACCCGCACTTCTTCATACCCTCGAGCACTTACCGTGTCACGTACTGGACGTGACAACGTTATTCGAAGAAACCGGAAGAGCCGTTGAAGAAACCATAATTCAAGTGAAAACTCTTTTATGATTTCTTCCTTCTGAACTTTATTGACTTTTCCAATCCCAAATGGATCAATCACTTGTGAAGAGTTTTAGAAAAATCTGTTTGATTTAATTTACAGAAAATTAAGGCTGCGAGACACACGCTTCCCTCGCTACTTTATGTGCCGGACATTCTGTCTTGGTGGGATTTGGTTGATGAGGCAGCGAGGGTGGTTTTCATGTCTTTGATGCGAGGCCTGGATCGTTCCGTGAATTTATTAGTTTTAACTACAGCCGGTTGTAATTTCACTGAGGTTCCAATAGAGGTCAGTTTTGCCATTCACAATTTACAATTGAAAATAACAAATTGAATTACTGACCTAAAAGTATGAATTCGTACCAGATTGCAGCCTTGTATGATGAACATCAGGGCGAAGTTTATGAAGTTCAACCCCCCAATGCTTCGGAACGTCTGGCTTTCTTTCGACAATTATTCTTCAAGATTAAATCGTGCGATTATGGACCTAACGACATCTCGAATAGATCATCCTATGGTAATCTCACACACGATTTACTCTGTGCTATCATTTCTCAAGTAACATTTAAACGTTCAGTAAAGAAACAAGTCTTTTCCACGTTAATTTTATTCAACAGCCGATTTTATTCCAATAATGGGCCCGAGGAAACTTAAGACAGAAAACCGAAAGCAAAAAGCCAACAGTCTGCAATGCCTGGACACAACTGGCTCATGTGAGTCTCGACTACATCTAAATTACCTCTAGATAAATCTAATTATCGTTATTAATTGTATAATTTCTTTTTCTTTTTTAAGCCGAATCGTCAGAAGTGTTGCCAAAGAAGAAAAGAACAGAGACTCGGGCCAGAAGCAAACTGAGTGCAGTGGCTGGTCCTGGTAACGGTACAGGAACTAAGACAAGTACGTTTTCCCTAAAACGACCAAATATCGTCAATCTCGTCCTCACGCTTTACATTGTCCCAGCAGGAGCTGCAACAAAGCGTGAGCTCAGTGCAGCTGGCGAGGAATCTGCATCCAAACGTCAACGGCTGTCCTGTAGAACTTCATCCTCAAAAACTGCCACGGCAAGTTCAGAAAAACTCACGGAGTCGCAGATTCAAGATTTACTTCAGAAAATAGTCCAATCGACCGACGATTGGACGAGTCAGCCGATCGAGTGTCTCTATGCCTCGTTGGAAGTGACACTCGAAAGGGTGCAAGATAACGCGTATTGTGCCATGAACGAGTGTCTTGAAAATTTTCACGAATTTGAGAAAATGAGTGAAAGCGTAAAAAGGGAAGAGGAGTAACTAATCATCATTGTAGTCTTTCGCGAACAACGTTCTATGTCCCGTAAGTATTAATTGCAGTATGAATGTCCTACATAAACAAAACAAATTAGAAGAAATACATGTCCTGAGACCTTCTCGATTTGTTCTCTTGGAGATAAGAAGAAACAGTAAAAAGAAAATACGTAGCATCCGGTAAAGCAATCATCGCGTATCGCGTTTAATATCATCAGCGGATGCACAATCTCGATCAAATCTTTTCGCGCTTGTAGCTCAAGCAGCGCTATTCGTTACGAGTGTGTACATAACAGGACAAAATATGTTTTGTCGCTCTCTCGTTTGGCAGATGTATATGGTACGGAGCTATATGCACATACGTGTTGAGACAAGTGAGAGCAAATCTGTAGAATCACACAGTGCACAGTGTGTACACAATAAACCGCGGGGGGTTCTTGGTTCGCGTGGTAGGTCTTATTAGTCCGCACCGGGCAGCCGGGCAAGGCGCTCCGTTTTATATCTATCTCAAGCTACTAAAACCTATTCTTTCCTCAAGTGTTGTTAAAAATCGTGCGAGTTAACTGCCGGAATAATTTACTCCATTCGACCAATTCAACGTGGCAGGATCCTCCATTTTCGCCCAATTATTTTTTATATTCTACAATATTTGTAAAAATTCCAGTTTTCAAAAACCAACTAACTGTCCAACCGGGGCATGTGATAAACGACAAGGCGTGAGTACCATTTTAATTACTCTAACACTAATTAGCTATTAGATTCTTATATCCAGGCATATTTGTATTCCGCCACCAAGGAAGATTTTTAGAACTCGTACTTGTAACGACGCTCGTATCATGTTTTCCTAGGGGTTGGCAACTCCCAGATTCGGTGGCACAACGATTTCCAAAAGGAATTGATTTCTTGCGATTTCCACTGCGATTCCCATGATTTCCGAATCAATAAGATAACCTGCGATTTCGCATGATTTTTTAGTGATTTCTAGCCTGATTTCAGATGAAATGGTTCATTGATTTCGAAAGTGACGAACCCCTCGACTTTTTCTCTGGGTTAACTTTTCAAAGGGCGAGTCGAGTGTCGTTATAAATTCAAATTTCGTAAATCTAGAAGCTTCAACCTCCTGGCTACTTGAGGTACTTTTTTCTGAATTTCTCCGTGAAACTTTTGATGTCATATGAGTAGTACAAGAATAGTCAGGGGATCAATGGCCTCAAAATATGAAAAATAAGATTTCACGACACGCTTTTTTCGGTGAAAAACAAATTTATTAGCAAAATCCTTACGATAATAAACTTTTCAAGCCATATTTGTATTCCGCCACCAAGGAAGATTTTGAGAACTCGTACTTGTAACGACGCTCGTATCATCTTTTCCTAGGGGTTGGCAACTCCCAGATTCGGTGGCACAACGATTTCCAAAAGGAATTGATTTCTTGCGATTTCCACTGCGATTCCCATGATTTCCGAATCAATAAGATAACCTGCGATTTCGCATGATTTTTTAGTGATTTCTAGCCTGATTTCAGATGAAATGGTTCACTGATTTTGAGAGTGACTAACCCCTCGACTTTTTCTTTGGGTTAACTTTTCAAAGGGCGAGTCGAGTGTCGTTATAAATTCAAGTTTCGTAAATCTAGAAGCTTCAACCTCCTGGCTACTTGAGGTACTTTTTTATGAATTTCTCCGTGAAACTTTTGATGTCATATGAGTAGTACAAGAATAGTCAGGGGATCAATGGCCCCAAAATATGAAAAATAAGATTTCACGACACGCTTTTTTTTCGGTGAAAAACAAATTTATTAGCAAAATCCTTACGATAATAAACTGTACAATATAATTTTTCAAGTGTCTCACTTATATTTTTATCAATCAGACTGCTTTCCTTAAGTTTGGCCGTAAACGGTGCAACTTTTAAACACTTGAGATTTTATCCCAAATCACGGTAGATCTTCCAGAATGATTTCTTCTTTGATAAGAACATCAGAGTGTCTCCTAGCACGGTTACGATTATCACTGGGGATGGCTTTAGACATCTGCGTAAGTTGATTGCACTCCGTTATTCGCCCCTCGTTGTAAAACGAGCTTTCCAGCCCGTAATTATTATTTTTCGTATTATTATTATTATTATTGGCATTGTTCCCTTCCAAACATTGAGCATAATCAATAAAATCAGGAACATCGTTAGTCTCGTTCCGATATCCCTTCAAGGAATGAATCGAGGCGTTCTCGTCATCGAAATATTTCGGATCGAAACAGGTCGACGATTCCGTACCCTCGAGGGTAAAATCAATGTCATAATCGTTCTGTATATGAAAAGAACAATTATTCTCAGCGAGATCCAGATGAGGATTTTGTACAGTTTCGTCGCCCATCCAACAATAATCCTCGTTATTATCGTCAGGTACATGTTCATACTCGTCCGCGAACGAGATGAGATCCATCGGATCGTGATCGATCCGATCGAATTCGCGAATCGCATCGGACAGCAAAAGTTCGCGTTCCATGCGATTAGGCGTTTCGTGATTGATCGACGATACCGATTTTCTCGATCTCGTGATCCTCAGTACTTCTCTTACATCTTCGTCGTTATCGTCGTTGCGAGATCCATTTTGGATATCGCCCAATGGACTCAGCAATAAATCCCCTTCGGGGATTGAATTCGATCCATGATCGGTATCGTCCAGATCGACGATCAACGTCTCACTCCGAGCGTCGACGATTTCCACCGGATCGTTTGAGCAAATATTCTTGCACGACTCGACATCTTTGTTATCGACTATCGTACGATCTTCTTCTTCCAGATTAGCCGCTCGCTTCAGATATTTTCTCCTTATCGCTACTCTGGAAATAACCTCGTTACCGATCTTCAAAACAACCTTCGCCCTTGTCTTCTTTCTTCTGTGCTTCTTCTTAACGTGTACTTGCACGTCCTTTATACACTTAAATGTTCTACCGCAAATATGACACTTTTCACCCCTTATGACAACCCTACACTCTTTTATAAGAGTTAAAATCTTATAATAATCGATCGTATCTTCGATACGACGATTTTTGTTGTTATAGTGACGTTTCGACGGATATTGACAATCAAAATTGTTCTCGTTTTCACCGTCGTGGCTACTGTCGCTCATCACAGCGGATGATTTACGAATACGTTTTAACGAGTCTCTTTTATCCATCTTACGACACTCGTTGTCGTAAGAATCGCAACTTTTATCGCTAACTTTAGCGATCTCCAGTCCCATGAATCGAAAAAAATCGATTTTATTATCGATCGTAGTAGCGTCGATTTTTTCCTGCAAATCTTGATTGACGCTAGCCGGTCGTTGTGTCCAGATCTTCGAGGGTCGATGGCGCGTAGAGTTGGATGTCTGTTCGTAGGCGTTCATCAACGAGATAGGAGCCATTTTGTCGAGCCTCGCGACGACCTATGGCTAACGAACCGAGAGTTTCTAGAAATAAAAACAAAACGAGATCTTCCGTATCGATTATTTTTCTTCTCTCACAGACGCATCGATGGACTTTAAATCGTCGATCGAAATTTCCAATAAACTCAATGTTAATGTGGGAAGCGAACTCGATACACCGGAGTCGGCCATTTCGTGAACGCTCGCGCCTCGTTTCGGCGGATGCGAGCTACTCTCGTGTAATCGAGAACTTAACGACGCACAACGACGCGATATTATGACGAGAGACTATACGTTGCACGAGTTATCAATCATTAGACTTTGGCTATCTTGGCTCGAACTGGATACAACGAGCAGAGAAAGTAATTATACGTATAAACCACATGTCGCGTTACATCATATCGTTCTCACATAAATGTATCGAAGCTCGTTCTTGCCATTCGTTTTATTTTTCTATCACCGATCAGAACCAGTCGGACGTCTCGGTAGGACCAATCCAATGATTTCGCCGATTCGTTATCGTGCGAGATAAACACAAATGAATGAAAAATCGGAGTTGATGTAACGAGCGTTGTCTAACCGACCAACCGCGAGCGTTGCTCGTCGAGCAATGAGATTTTAGTATTAGCTCACAGTCCTTATATATACCTCAGTGTGCCTGTAGTAGGCAACGACGACGACGACGATGACAACGACTACCTGCTCACCGTTAGTTCGACCGAGGGAAACTGACGCCGCGTCCCAAGCCTCCTAGAAACGCGTCGCACGAATTCCCAGCGATTCGGGAGATCGTTTCGTGCTTCCTTTGTCCAACGCCCGTATGAGGTGGGGAGAAAGAAAAAAGAAATAATAATAACTCTGTGTGTCCTACCAATCCGAGCGTCGGTTCGACACTGACTGAACCAATCGGCGTCCGAGCCGCTGGCGCTGTTTTGGCCTTCCGTAGGAACGTCAACGGACAATATCGTAAGGAACGGCGAGAGACCGTTGGTTGCGTGCGTCATTCTGACGGCGTGGATGTACGAGAGACCCCGGAGTGCCGGCTGTGATACCGGAAACCTCATAGACGATAAGAGAGACCCGTGAGCGACTGCGTCGCCACAAAGTATACACAAAAATTCGTTTTTTTCTTCTTCTCCTTTCTTAGGCAAACAAATATTATACCATCGATACGACAACTGGCCCATAATCTTGTTGGGACTTGTTTCCATCAATCCGTTTCGATGAGTCATCGACAGTTGCATTAGGTATAACCCGTCTATGACGAATTTCATAAAAATAGCGATGAACAACAAGAAGCTTTCAACTGCTTGGAAATAATCGAGGAATTGAGGAGTTTGGATTATTCTGTAAAGAAGTTTTCAAAGCTGGAGACTGAACTTGAGCAATGTCGTTGTCGTCTCGCATACCTGACCATTGCATTAGGTATAATCCGTGGATGACTAATTTCATAAAAATAGCAATGAACAACAACAAGAAGCTTTCAACTACTTGGAAATAATTGAGGAATTGAGGAGTTTGGATTATTCTGTAAAGAAGTTTTCAAAGCTGGAGACTGAACTTGAGCAATGTCGTTGTCGTCTCGCATACCTGACACGCCCTAGCGTGTGCTCGATATACGTGTAATGAAATACAGGTACGAATAAGCGTGTGTGTTCCCTAGGGTCGCCAGCGGTTGAAGAACAACCGTATATGTTTTCATAATGGGTCGCTCACTCTCTTTGTTTCTTCCTCGTTCTAGAAGGATAACAACTCTTTGAGAGAGACCCTGTCGTTATACAACAAATTACTAATCCGGGTATGAGTAATTTAGTAAAAATAGCGATGAACAACAAGAAGCTTTCAACTACTTGGAAATAATCGAGACATCAAGGAGTTTGGATTATTCTGTACAGAAGAAGTTTTCGAAGCTGGAGCCTGAAGTTGAGCAATATGGTCATCGTCTCGCATACCTGACATGCTCTGGCCTCTGCCTTGATATACATATATTGAAATACAGGCAAAAATAAGCGTGTGTGTGCGCTAGGGTCGCCAGCGGTTGAAGAACAACCGTATATGTTTTCATGATGGGTCGCTCACTCTCTTTGTTTCTTCCTCGTTCTCGAAGGGTAACAATAACCACTCTTTGAGAGAGACCCTGTCGTTTTACAACAAATTACTAATCCGGGTATGAGTAATTTAGTAAAAATAGCGATGAACAATAAGAAGCTTTCAACTACTTGGAAATAATCGAGAAATGAAGGAGTTTGGATTATTCTGTACAGAAGAAGTTTTCGAAGCTGGAGCCTGAAGTTGAGCAATATGGTCATCGTCTCGCATACCTGACACGCTCTGGCCTCTGCCTTGATATACATATATTGAAATACAGGCAAAAATAAGCGTGTATGTGTCGTAGGGTCGCCAGCGGTTGAAGAATAACCGTGTATGTCTTCACATAATGGCTCTCTCTCTGTCTCTTCCTCGCTCTCTCGCTCTCCAAGGGTAACAATAACAACTCTTGAAGAGAGACCCTGTGGTTTTACATCAAATAGAACGGAAAAACGCGGTCGATATGCTTCGGTCTCTCACTCTTCCTTTTTTTCACGAGGAATTCTCGTTCATGTGCAATTTTCCATTAGGGATCTCTCTTCACCATGCGAATGTCTGCTATTAAATATATTATATATCTATAGGTAGAAAACGTTGTCCTGCGGCTTATATCGACGTTTTGTACTTCTCTCTTTGGACAGTCGTTGAAAGAAATGTTTTTTTTCCTTTTTCCCTTACTGCACGATGCACACCACATGGAAAAGCGAAAAGGGTGCATAGGCAATAATACTCGGATGTTTTTTTTTGTCATGTTTGTATTTATTTAGATGGTAGGAAAAGGACGTATCGTTTCAGGAAGAAATTTAATAAATATTGTTACAGCGTATGATTTTAATGTATTTTATGTGATTTGTTTACATTCTTGAAAATATGAATTTTTCAGACGTTAAAATTGTTATTTGTGTAACGTAATGTTCAGATGAACCAGAATAATTGTGAACTTATCTTTTATCATTCGTTTCGTAGAAATGCTACCGATAAGGTCAAGGAGAAATGTCACACCGATTGCATACACTCTTAGCGGCACTTCATCTACATTGAACTAGCAATATGTCTCCGTCGTGTGTAATGTAAGTACTGATGGAAAAAAATTTCTTTTTAATTACTCGGCGTCGAGGTTCTGGTTTGCGTCTGTCGATAGTGTAACGTAAACGTTTGGTTCGATACGCGACGAATATACACACGCTTGAGAAGTTGCGACAGCGTCTCGACTCGGAGTAATTATAAAAAAGTTCTACAATCTACGTTACAGAAGTTTAAAAAGGGCTTTTGCTTGTATTTTGACTTTTTTTAAAAATAAATTTAATAGTTTATTTAATTTAAATAATAATAATTGAATTAATTTAAATATTAATAGTTTATTTAATTTAAACAATAATAATTTATTTTATTTAAATAATAATAATTGATTTAATTTAAATAATAATAATTGATTTAATTTAAACAATAATAATTGATTTAATTTAAATAATAATAATTTATTTAATTTAAACAATGATAATTTATTTAATTTAAATAATAATAATTTATTTAATTTAAATAATAATAATTTAATAAAAATAAAAAATAGGTAAAGAACCGAGGATATGGAGTGATATAAAATTTGTTGATTAATTAATTTTAGTGCAATTTAATTATTATCGGTAATAATAGCTAGCTGTCCAAAATGAAATATAAGAAACGGAAAAAATATCAGATCATTGGGAGCGATGTAAACAACCAACGCGGATATTTTAGAGGTCGAAAAGTACCTATTTATATAACACACAGAGGCGCAGTATAGTCTAGCAGATAATCTATACTAGACTTGTAGCTCTCGTGGTTCGACCGAACACACGTCGAGAATGTGTTAATATTCATGCGATACGATATGTGGGATAGTTAAATTAAGGCAAAAACACTTTAAAAATATCAAACTATAGCTAACACCGTTCTTGTTGGCAATAGTTACGCTTGAATTTTCAAGGTCCTGTGGCGCAACGGATAACGCGTCTGACTACGGATCAGAAGATTCCAGGTTCGAATCCTGGCAGGATCGCACCAATTTTTTTTTTTCTTTTTTATTTTAAGCTATCGATTAAATATGTTAATTCGATCATGAAATGAATATTTTCCAATCGTTTATTTAAAATTTATCGTGTTTAGCGACATAAACCGTGTTTTATTATTATTATTTCTTTGCTTTAATACTTTCGCTGCTTCCGTGTTAGACACGAATGATCTACCAGACAATGAGTTTTTATACGTAATCTTCCCTCAGTTTTACAACCACGTGTACTTGACAGTTACTTCACACAATACGCAAATTGCTTCAGGGCAAGCCCCGCGTTTACGTTTTATCGTATATTGTCTCGCTCTTTCAGAGGTCGTCGAACCTGTCGAGTCTACATCGTAGGAAGTCTCGTGCTGACCTATGTACATTTGACATTCGCCCGTGAGTAATTCTCTATAACATATAAAATTTCAAAAATAACACGTTACTATAATAATTTAATCCTATTTTCTATATTTTGAACATTTTTTATCAAAGATTAATCAATTTTAGGTAAATTTTTTAAAAATTATCAAAGTCGTGTAAAAGTTAGAAAGGCAAAAACTTTACTTAACGCGTGCTTGCCTCGATTAGGGCCAATGTACCGAGGGCACACGCGATATATTCAGGCATTACTCGAGACCGTACTCGTCCAAGCATTTCCTAGCTCCAGATTCGTATCGTCTTCAACGAGTTCTTCTCGTTCTTTTTCTCTTATCAACCATGAGTACGTAAAAAAAAAGTGGGAGAGCGAAATTTATAAACATTTCACGAGAGGCTGAGCTCACCAGCCACTCGAAACTTCAGGGCTGCGCAAGTAAAAGAAAAACTTTCGTCGAATCGACATCGCATGTATAAAATCAACTTCCTAGGGCCTCTCGGTCGTCAGCGACGCGAGCGAAATGTGCACTTATAATTACGGCCACTTTGAGTAAGAACGATGATCTTTTGCAGCATCATGACTTTTAAAACGTGACGTACTTTCACGCGAGAGGCTACCAGGAATCATCTTCCATGCTTGTTATATTCACCGTTCGCGTATAGGACAAAATTCCACACGGGTCAAAGTGGAAACTCGATCATCGATAATTTGACAATGATTCCAGGAGCGAGATTGATCGAGATTTATTATAAACGATTCGCTCAATTTCTCAAGAATTTCATTCGATTTTCATTGATCGATTGATTTTACGAAAATCTTAATTCAATTTATCATCGAACAGAGTTCGAGATTCGAGAAAATTCCGAGTTGATTGTTCCACCGGTTCCATGTCGAGGATACAAGCCAGGTGAGGACGATCTCGAGACGTTCGATTTCATACGACGTTACAAGTTGGATCTGCTGGGTTCTCAATATCCAGGAGTAACCAAAGTCAGAGGTTCGAATCGATTGCAAACGGCTTATCGTGTCGAGAAGGAAGCGGATCTCACGTTGCCCACGAGGTAATACGATACAAAAATGGACTAGAATAGAAACCAAAGACCGACAAAATTTAACCTCGGACAAACGACACTGTCCACGTTTTAGTCGAGGTCAGCTCAGGTGATGTCGGATCGTGCTCTCTGTTCAACCTTTAATACATTTCTTTCAACAACGTTTCATTTTGCAGAGAATTGTTTCCCGCCGGTTTGCCACAGGAATTCAGCTTTATTTGTACACTGAAGACTCGCAAAGTGCCCAAAAATCCATGGAGCGTTCTCAGGGTAACCGACTCAGCAAAAAATCCGGAATTCGCCGTAACGCTCAATCCACGAAAGCAAACTTTGGATCTAACGATTGCTGACGCCCGTGGAAACTTACAAACTCTCACGTTTCCGGCTGCTCGTGTCAGTAACACATACATATTGTGATATAAATATAGAACAACTAGCGGTACCCGACATGCGCTGCAATGCCGTTTTCTTGTCATAATTCATTTGACACACAATATTTATTGTTTTTCTCTCCATGTGTGATGCATGAACTTTCTAAATATAATCTATATTATAGACATTTTTAGCGATTGTCCCCGTGCTTCGTTGATGGACATTGCAAATGCGAGTCGCACTGGAAACTGCAAACGTTTGAAATCGAATGGCATATATTTTAGTATCATTGGGATACGTGACAACAGTACATCGTCTTTTCCTTCAAATTTTCTATTTTAAATTGTAGTTTCGCTGATATTGTTTATCATATTTTTCCCTGGAAGCCCAGTACCGTTGCAAAGTCGTGGTGGATTGATGTTTCGTAAAAGTATGATAGACACGCCCATTTTCAATGTTACAACATACGGCGCTATACCTGGCAAATGAAACGAACTCAGGAATTCAGTTGGACAATTAAAAACTTGTTGTTGATTAATAAAAGCAACAAATTTTTCCCTGGAAGCCCAGTACCGTTGCAAAGTCGTGGTGGATTGATGTTTCGTAAAAGTATGATAGACACGCCCATTTTCAATGTTACAACATGCGGTGCTATGCCTGGCAAATGAAACGAACTCAGGAATTCAGTTGGACAATTAACAACTTGTTGTTGATTAATAAAAGCAACAATCGACTTGAACGTTTTAGCTTCTCGTAATATTCTCTTTTGAATCGTGAAATTTATATAATTGACATTGGTGTTTTTACTGCTAATATAGCACGTTCCTTTAACCACTTATGTTTTTAGCAGTTATGTACAATATTTTCAAAAACTTTGTGAACCAATTCGTCTGTTGTTGCTGTTATTTTACGAAAGTCTTTACTTCGTCGTACATACTCTAATGGTTTTAAGTCTTTCTTCTCGATGCTCGTCCGTTTCTGAAACTCGTTATGTATGTTTCCTTTTTGATTGAGGTGTAGATCTTTCAATCGCTTCCCGATCTAGAGTCACGATTAATTTAACATTCGCTGTCACATGAATTATGCAACTAATATATAATATCGAGTCGATCGAGTCATTAAAACAAATGAGTATCTTTTATTTCGCTCGTCATTTTGGTAGCATAGTTTGACAGCTGTTAAATAATCTCTATATATAGATATACATAAATGTTAATATTGTTTTGACCCGTACGCGTTTATTTTGGCAAATAAAATTATTCTACTAACGCAGAAACCTTCTCGGGAGTACGGACTACAATTCACCAAATTTTCATCGCAATCGGATGAATGGTATAGGAGCCTACTTGTGACAAACAAACAAATAAACAAACAAACAAACATTCTTCCATTTTTATATATAAGAATTATCATTGCGATAAGACGATGTTTTTTATTCGATAATGCAATTACAATGTTCTCTTTGTTTTTTTACATCCAGGTGTTCGATAAGCAATGGCACAAGATTCACTTTGGTGTCTTCAAGGAGAAGGTAATATTGCACGTGGACTGCGATCTCGCTGGTACGATGCGGATCAAGCCTTGTGGACCCATCGACGTTCAAGGCGAGATTTCAATCTCGAAGATCGCAGACTCTCACACGACTGTCCCAGTAAGCTTCGTCTTTTTTTCATAATCGTCGACGATTTTAATTTATTTACGACGGGATCGTTCTCGTTTTGTCAATTGTCTAATTGCAATTCTGCGAACGCTGGTAATTTATAATCTCCTTGCTGCTTTCATATGCCTATATATATATCGTGTAATCGATATATATGCAAAGTACGTGGTGGCAAACCGAACGTTACATTCTATCCCAGATGCGTAACCAGATTCCTGAACGGAGATTGTGCGGTTTGCATTACCCTCCAATTGTAGGGCCGCACGCAATACGAATATTATTCACAGGAATAGCATGTTTCGACACATATCTGGGATTTGCAGATGGTTTCGTGATAGCTTTGTGCGCGAGCTCCGCGCCAATTCCAGAACGCTTAATTAATAAAACGTTTGTAACTATGCACTCGTTGCAAGAAAATATATCACTACCGTTTGAGTAACACACGCAAGAAATTAAAAGCATTGAGCTTCTTGGCGCTTTCACTCTTCCAACGTATAAAAAGAATTTGAAAAAATTAATAAAAATAGGAAATTATCGATGTAAGAAGTTTTTGTTAATTTGCCGATAGATCGATTTGCAATGGATGCTGTTGAATTGCGATCCGACCAGGCCCGAAAGAGAGACCTGCGACGAGCTTCCGGTGAGCGGGGATGCTAGTAACAAAAATTAGAGCGTGGTTGTTCGCTTTGAGGTTTAATTGTGCAAGGTTTTTGGGAATGGTGATTTTTTATTTGTGAACTTTATAAATTCGTTGTTAGATTATTAATAGCAGTCCAGTACTACCGCAACGGAGGCCAGGCTGTAATGTGATATGTCCTCAAGGTCCTCCTGGTCTAAATGGAACTACGGTTAGTTTGTAGCTGCTTTGTTGAATATTCAATTTGAAATTGTTAAAAATGATGATTGATGATTTTTAAAAAATTGTCAAAATTAAGGGTCGTATTGGTGAGCCAGGATTCCCAGGCCAACCAGGACCGCCAGGTTCAGAGGGAAAAATGGTAAGTACAAGTTTATTTCTCATTTTATGACTCTGAGCCAATAACTATCATTATTATTTTTTAATTATCCTGCTTAGGGTCTCCCAGGACCGAGGGGTTTCCCAGGCGTGCCAGGATCGGGTAGTCCAGGTTACAAGGGTGAAAAGGCAAGTTAGACTAAAAGTCGTAAAGAAATCGCGAAAGAACATAAAGTGTTTTACAGTTTTGTTATGCTGTTTCTGAGTAACAGGGTTTTCCTGGACCCAAAGGCGAAAGGGGTGAAGTAGGACCCCGGGGATTTCCAGGATCTCCAGGATTTTCATCTAACGGAAGTGAACACGCCGATCAAGGACCCCCAGGGCCACGAGGTTTTCCAGGTGAAGTTGGACTACCTGGACGCGATGGAATTCCTGGACAACGTGGCTTTAAAGGAGAAAAGGGAGAAATAGGCTTAACAGGACCTCCTGGATCCGGAAGTACATTTTTTCCTTCAAAGGGCGAACCCGGAATTCGTGGGGAAAAAGGCACGTAATCGTAGAAAGGAAACTGGTACAATCGTAAATCACAGCGCTCTTCAACGTTTAGTATTTCTACAAATGTTATCGCGGTTTCTTATCACTGCTAGCCAGTTAACTCGCGACCACAGTAAAAATAACTATCCAGCTGCGGATATGCATCCGAGCAACAGCGCGAAAGAGATTTAACAATAAACCTCGTCCCAAGCAAAGTAGCGCTTCGCACCTCGTTAGCAGGTCGCTCGCTTCATAACAGTTGATAATTATCAATTGTTCGATCCAAAATAATAATTCATCGACAATTATTCAATGAATCTTCAGGATCTCCTTGATAAAGCAAGGCTTGATCGCCCCGTGCTGCGTGAATATTTTGTTTATGTTTAATTGAAAATATTGTTTGGATTCTTTACTCTTTTAAATCATATGAAACAGTTTCGTTATCTTGCAATATTAAACTAGTCGTACAAGAGATCCAATCCGAACCGAGTAATAATGTGACGATGATCCAGGAATGAGATCGACGTTGGCCTAGATATTATACGATTCGGAGTGATTGTGAATCAATTCATAGCGATCTTTATTGCTGCGTTTACGAAGCATGTGGTTTGTAGATACGCATGTATGTCACACTTACTTGTAACGAGCTATGTCGGTCAGCTATCAACATCGTCGACTCCTTATTTTTACGATCGGCAGGGCATAAACATTTTTCTATACAACGTGTCAATAATTGGAAAGTGGCGAGTATTTGACCCGTTCAACAATACTTATAAATTTATGAGAATCTCGTTTGCAGTATTCATTTTATTATCCTGTTCTGCGGTTTCTATTCCAGGAGATCGTGGCGATTATGGATATCCAGGATTGGATGGTTCACCCGGTCCAATGGGACCGATCGGTTTGCCAGGTGCCAAAGGCTCGAAGGGCGATTCAGGATTTCCTGGGACTCCAGGAATTCAAGGACCCATGGGTCTTCGGGGCGATCCTGGGGCGGTTGGTGCTGCAGGAATGAAGGGAGAACCCGGTGAACCAGGACGGGATGGTGATGATCGTTTGTTTGTCCGCATGCGAGAATACTAAAAATATACGAATTAATTTGATGAGAAGTATTGGAATATTATTGAGAGAGTGGAACCCATTATGACATAGGTCTGCCAGGATCAGCTGTGGACTTGGAATTTTCTGGACGTCAAGGATCTCCTGGTAAAGATGGGCTGCCCGGTGTCAAAGGCGAACCTGGATCTGCAGGGAGCCCAGGTTTCCCAGGAATTCCTGGCAAGGATGGTCTGCCTGGACCGGAAGGACCGCAGGTGTTTTTTACAGTCTTATGTCATGTCCTTGAAAATAGAAATTTCTTGATTGTTCAAAGAGAAATAAGAAAAATTGTTTTATTAGAAAGTATTAAGCATCGTGCAAGTAATAATTAGGATTCTTTCTTTGTTTTCTTGTACATGGTATCAGGGTTCTCCTGGATCTCGTGGAGAACCAGGACCAGTCGGACCTCGAGGACCCGAGGGTTTCACTGGAAAGCGTGGCCCAGCGGGTCTAAATGGAAAAGATGGTGCGAAAGGAGATTCCGGCCAGACGGGAGACCAAGGTCCTGTTGGTCCACGAGGATTGCCAGGAAATATGGTAAAATGAAAGCGTAAACACTGGTGTCGTTTCAAATCATCCCGCATTTTTAATTATTCAATCTTCGTTTTCTGCGATTCTGAAAATCCGACTATTTTCTCACGGTCATCATGTTTTTCACGCAACGATCAACGCTCTTCGAAACATTGCACGATTGGTTCAAATTGCTAACGCAAGTCAGCTAATTTTTTTTCAGGGTTCGCCAGGCTTGCCGGGTTCTCCAGGCTCTCCTGGAATTCCAGGGCTGGAAGGAAGACCCGGTCCACCAGGACCTGCAGGTTCACCCTGCCCACCAAGTGACATGCTCAGTACCAACAGCATCGTTTACGAAACCATTGGAAGTCCAGGAACCAGCGGACCCCGGGGTGAACCAGGTGCGCCAGGAATGGTAAGTAACGTTTGTTTTCCCGTTTTTTTTCTGAACTCCTGTAAAATACTGCAAAAAGTGGGCTCAATCTTCACTCAATAACGCGCAACTCGTAGCCAGGAGAACGTGGTGCTGCTGGCGAGCGAGGGCCAGAGGGTCAAGCGGGTCAACCTGGAATGCCAGGAAAAGAGGGACCACCTGGAATTCCCGGTTCACCCGGGCACAGAGGACAAACGGGAATGCCCGGACTTCAGGGTGTACCAGGAAAAAGTATAACCGATGCAGAAATCAGAGATATTTGCACAAGTATCTTACGGGGTGAGTTGGAAAAATAATAATTCTCAACATATGTCCTGTAATATTGTAATATGCACTTCCATACAAAGGTCCTTCAAGGAACTCTTACGGTACATAATTTCCAACAGATTCGTCCTGACTAGTTCTCATTTCTGGTTACTGTTAAATATTTGTTTCCTATGAAAAAAAAAAAAAAAAAAAACTCGTATCAATATATAGAACAGATGACGGAGATGGCAGCACTAATGCAGGGCCAGCCTGGTCCTCCAGGTAGAGGTCGTCCAGGTCGACAGGGATCACCGGGTTCCCAAGGTCGTCCAGGTATACCCGATCCCTTAAAAAACAGGATAATCAACGTCCTTTGCACTTATTTTTTTGTACAAATGCACCCGGCGTTTCATAAAAAAGAATCCCAAATTTATCATCGTCCTTAATGTATATTAGGAGGGTTCAAAGCTGTTTTTATCGACTTGATCAACGAAATTGTCGCGTCTGAACGAAAAAATTGTTTAGTTTGAACCATCCTAATGTGTATATTATACATAAAATTGATTTAACATCGCAATTGCCGTAGTTCTACTATATTTGGTTTCCGACAATAATAATAATAATATTAATATTAATAATCATAATAATATTACTATACCTTGGAAATGTCGAAATTCCAAACAAGGCTGCGTTCCGTGTAGATATCACGAGTACCTGCTGCATGTGTCACAGAGAGGCTGAGCGAACTAACAGTGGGTCTACGAGGAAGGACCGGGTTGCCGGGTCTCACCCGACATGGCCATCCCGGTCGGGTTGGAATCCGCGGCATCCCAGGTATCGGAGATAAAAATCTAATACGTATAACGAAAACCAGCCGGCCTTATTAATCGCATGCTTTCTCTTACTCGCTATTTTCCTTAACTGATAAATTTATATGTACAATTGGTTATCGAATCTATTTATCCAGGCTTTTATCAGCATTTAACAAACCACCCTCAGACTAATGTGCTATTTATCTGATTTGCTCGTTGTCTTTTTTTTTCTTAATTCATAATATCCTTAGGTGATCCTGGACCACCAGGTTTACCTGGCGAACGAGGGTTCGTAGGATTACCTGGACCTCAAGGACCCGAAGGACCTAGGGGTATTCAAGGTGAACGAGGTGACAAAGGCGATCGAGGCTCGGAAGGAATTGGACTTGAAGGACCAATTGGGCCAAGGGGTCCACCAGGTAGAATATATGAATTTTTGTATCTATAATATAACAGTAATTTTCTTTTCCCTGTTGTTACATTGATTTTTATGACTCACTTGATTCAGTGGATTATAAAAATTGTATACATTGAAATGATTTTATTTAGAAGAGAAATTAAGCCTGTCCCTTTGTTTTCCAGGACCAGCAGGAAATGATGGTGTTGGCTTACCAGGACGACAAGGAGATAGAGGGGAAACAGGACGTCAAGGTGAGAGGATAAATAGCACCACCATTTATGAATCGCCAATGAATAGCTTTGTTAATGAGTTTTTATTCTTTGTATTTTTTATATAGGAACTCCTGGAATGAGAGGCGCACCGGGGGCTCAAGGACCGCCAGGATTTTGCGAATTTTGCAATTACCCCAGTCCAAATTATCTTCAATACAGTCGTGGCAACGACAAAGGATAGATAGACCGCTGATAGAGTAATCAATGTTCAGTATAATCATTGACAGAGGGTTCACGTTTATTTGTGCATATCATGTGGATAAGCCAACAAAAACGATTAATAATAATTTCCAGCTTTTATGGGCGAAGTCATACACGTGAGAACTCGATTCTACCTGAGAAAAAAAGAAGAATTTTATAACTTCTCTGCTCGGGTTGCTTAGTTAAAGGATCATTCAACTTTCCTTTCATTCACTCATAAAGAATCATCTGTGAATTAACCAAAAAGACAGCGATACAATGTAAAAGACTTGTCGATTTCAATCTTCTTTACAAAATTGTCCAAAATCGCATTCAAACGCGTACGTTCTTCCCGCGCAATAACTGGAGTTGCGCAGTACACGCAATTCTGGAAGTCCGCTTCCTCGTTCTCCCGCCGCGAGGCGAGGGCGCCAGTTACCTCGGAATGGACCAGCGTAGAAACCAGTGATGGCCGCGACTCTCAAGATGCACGGTTCTTCGAGATTGCTCGTAATTTGTTTATCGTGAAGTTTTATCGAGTTATCCGCTGAACAAATAATCTTACATCGCGAGACAACAAGGTAGGTGCGAAGCGATTGTTTAACAATAACTTAATCCAATTCTGTGTTACGTATGTGAGTTACAATACGTGGCAAGCTACGAAACCCGAAGGTAAAAAAAGCGTAAAAACGGCAGCGCGCCTGCTGCGAGTCGCACTTGACAGCTCGCCGTGTATTCTCACCGTCGCGTTATCTTCCAACGTGTGTACACTACAAGTGGCCTTAAAAAATCTACTCTCTCAAGTGTCTTCCCGCATCCGGCATTTAATAATGACAATAATACTGACTAACGGTCTAAATCGATCGGACCAAAGGTCTTTTAATATTTCTCAGTATCCAGAGCTATTTTACGAATCTCCATAACTCGCGAGTTATGTGCCGTAGGCATTTTTTTACGCGGACGACGAGGCACAGTAGTAACTATATAGCAATATTACTACGTGTGTACCGGGAGGATCGTTCGTCGCGTACCGGCAGAGCCGGTTATATGCGTGTGTGAAAATCTCAGGAATCTGTGTGACATGTTCCCGGGATATATATATATATATATATATATACATATATATATACCACCGGATTCTGACCAAGCAGACGCAAAACTCTTTCATAAATGCCAATCTTCTTTCACCATATTCGATGCTCGAATAACCAAAATTGCACTTGACAGGTACGAGTGAAGAATGCCCGCGTTTTTTCGTGACTTGTGTACAGACTGACGCATATAAACGTAAACCCGGTACGCAATGTGGTAAACAAAACGTAAACATTGAAACGAGAATAATCAATTATATTTTAAAACGTGTTTTCGTCACATAATTCCAACAATTTTATAATTATTATGCAGTTTGATCAAGATCGTTTTAATCGTCGCGTTTATTTCTCATACTCGAGCATGGGAGTCGGATTGCATCGGCTTTTATGTTTTCGTACAAAAGCGCGCGCGTATGAAATGTTTTACGTCTGGCTGTTTCTCTCTACTTTCTCTGTTTACAGTACGTGCGTTATTGCAGTAGCTGCTATAGTAAGAGCGACGATGAGATTGTGCCGTGGCTAATACCCGGAAGTAGCCATCGCCCGTTGAATTATAGACATATACATAACCGACGATGAATATTACCAATTGTTATTGTATAAGAATTTTTATTTTATTGTATACATTGTTCGACGAATTTATATTTAATAATCTTTCTTCGATCATTCTCTATCACCAGTGTCGTTTCCGGTCGCCTCAAAACTGTGACAAATATTTCGAAAGTAAATTCTTCCAAACGACGGTCTAAAAATACAGTTTCGTTATCTGCAGTTACACAATCGACTCCCTGTATATATCATTCATTGTTACAGCTCTCCTCGGAAATCGAATGTTTGTCATGTCACGAAGCGTGCTACCGTTCCGATAAGCCCTCTCTTTTTCTCTCTCTCTTTATGTCTCTCCCTCTATACATTCGTCTATCTGACTCTTTCTGGTTCGAACAGATCAATGACCCCATCCGATTATCCAGCTGTGAGATCGGTATGCATATGTGCAATCGATACGAGAATCTCTTCATTGGACGATCCAACATCCAAAGTTGGCCGCGCCTTTTCATGGTTCGATTCCCATGTTCCCTCGTTTTCGCTTTGCACTTCTCTCTATATTTCTCTCTCTCTCTCTCTCTCTTGGCTTCTATCCTCCCGTACTTCTCCGTTTTCCCCTTCGCGATCTTATACTACTACACCAGCAGCCCCCATCCCCTCTCATCCCCTCCTCCCACCTGGCCCACTTATTGTATTGATTCAACCTGGGCATCCGTGCATTCCTCCTTCGTAATACCTTCGTTACTTCCTGTTTCGTGCCCGGTTCCTTCCACGACTTCCTCTTTTCCCGCGACGCGATGCACAAACGTTTCCTGCTAACTTCACGTACGTGCTCTCTAGCGATACGTCACTACAATTTCTCTTCCTCGACTTGTATTATTTTTTAACAAAGGGAATATTCTCGTAATAAGATATCGAATAGAACTCTGTGATAATAACAATGAGTTTAGTAAGTAGTTCAATCGAAATTAAATTATCGATTCTGTAGAATATCGGTGACCCTCGTTACCCCGTACTCGACGCACTGGGGGCTTCGCTCGTTCGTAAAAAAATCGATATTGGCCCTACTCCCATTCACTTGGCTTGCTACGAGTCAACGTTACGGGCAAAGAGCGTAACTTGTGTACCAACTTCATAAACCACCTGATCTATTCAAGTTTCGTTTTTATCAGTTCTTTTTTCTTACAGGGTTGTCAACGTTTTTTTCGTTACATACGCCCTCTCTACGGTCCTCGGCATGAATGATGGATGACAGAATTTGCAAAAGGGAGGATTTATGCTTTGCTAGTTTCCGCGTATGAATTACCAAACTCGGTCACGTGTAGCTAAGAGAAGTAATGAAAAAAACCTGCAAGTGGCAAATAACGAGAGATACAGTCGAATGGATACAAACGATGAGAGAGAGAGAAAAAATCTTTTTTTTACAGACCGTTCATTCACGAAAACCAACACACGCCAGGGGTTAATACGCTGGAGGATTTCATTGAAAAAACTCTCTGCAACCCCGAGGGCAATCGAATCAATGCCCGAGCCCCGCAGTAGCTCGATCACTCTTCCCATTCACGTAATACTTTTTCCTCGTTCGTTCTCACTGCGTTGTCTTTTTTTCTTTCATTTTTATTGTTTTTTCATTCCCTTTTAGGATTGCACTCGTTTTTTTCCATCGTCCCTGCACTCGGATATATGACGGATGTTGTACGTGGTCGCTTAACACGTAAAAGAATAGAGGGAAAAAAAAGGAACTGGGCCAACGAACCCAGGGCTGCGTATCGATTCTCTCTTCCGCGAGACCGAACTCCAAAAGCTTTTTCTATACATGTGTCTCTGTCAACACAGTACGTATTATAACTCGAGGAAGCACCGGCTTTCAATTACCAGTTTAGCCGTTCATCGATTTTCCATCTTTTTGTTTTGTTGTATAATACAATTTTCAATCATAGACACACAAATGCCTCAGTCCCGAAGACCAACGAGAGAGCCAGAGAGAGAGAAACAGCCCCGATTAATTTCAAGCGTCGAGAACAAATTGAGGAAATAATTAAATTAACCTCCCCTCGAGCTATAGAAATGTATTTAATTAATACATCGCATCGATGAATTGGATTTTGCCTCGTTGACTCGAGGGCGTTGGATTAAATTTTCCTCGTACGGTTGCTAATTAAACGTTTGCGATATTAAACCGTGTCCGATTGACGTTAATTAGTAACGATACGTTAACAATTAACGCAACTTTGACAATGGAAGACAATTTTGCACGAGCATTGCCGGCGAAAAGTTTGAGGTACTAGGCGCTCTCCCGATTCGATTTGAATGCGTACAATTTTCACTGGAAATTTACTACCCTTTCAAGAGCGAAAGACTCACCGCTCCGTCATTCCGACGCGCGATTAGATCAGCGAACGGAATCCTATTGTCTAAGCCTATTGTCCGTCGTCGACTGACAAACGAGCAAGTTTTAACAGGCTTATAGAGCGACGCGTAGATACATAGACAAACAGCCAGTCTAAAACTAAAGTAACGAGACTCAATCTTTTCTCTGAAGAAAAGAAAACGTTTGTTCTCTAAAGTTATTAGTTTTAAGATTAATCGTTTTTACTAAGGAACAATGTGTAAAGTAATTAAATATTAACGAGAATAGTTTTGTTTTTATAGAAGAAGGAGAAGAAAGGGAAAAAAAGCAAAGTATTAAACCAAAAATGGCAGAGGACGGGGCTGGTGGTTCCAGCAGTGGTGGAAGTGGCGAAGCGAGTCGTGTTCAACTGCTACAAGAGATGAGACAGCAGAATTTCGACAGCATACGATTTGCATCCTATCGAACAGCCTGCAAGCTGAGATTCATTCAAAAGAAAGTTCACCGTGAGTAAAAGAACAGATATTCTTCGATCAATCGGATTCTTCACGATTGAGACGATTCTTCAGCAAAAAGTTGATAAGACCTTCTTTACGAAACTCGTTGACAATTGTTTACAGTGCACAACGTCGATATATGGAACGTAATAGAGGCGTTCAGAGAGAACGGTTTAAACACCCTCGAGCCCTCGAGCACCCTCGGTGTCTCGCGTCTCGAGACCCTACTGTCTTCCCTCTTTCATGCGCTTAACAAGAGAGTGCCCGTATCTCAGCAATCGAAAGTCGACTCCACGACGGCTTTGCTCATGAATTGGCTGCTCGCTGCATACACCAGCGGGTACGTAAAAGAAAGAATCATCGAGATGCATAAAAGACCGAGAAAAGCCTCTCAGATCCCATTATTGAGAAACAACTCGTAGAAACTTCGCTAAAGAGTTTGGTCTTCTTTTCTTTTCCACAGGGAAAACAATAAGATAACAGTCTTTTCCGTCAAAGTTGCCCTAGCCACTTTGTGCGCCGGAAAACTCATGGACAAATTTCGCTGTAGGTGTTTCAATTTTATGTTCATTTTTGTCAGCTGCTGGTCTTCCTTGTTACTTAACTCGTTTTATTAATTTACTATCAGACATATACTCACAAATTTCGGACAGCAATGGACATATGATACATTGGCGATTTTCCGAATATTTGAAAGAAGTCTTGGCTCTAACAGCAGCTGTTTATGAGACACCTTCTTTCGTCTTTTCGGATGGGCTAGCAAGTACGATATTTCCTCCGGTGAGTTAAGCAAAAAATTTGCAAATTACCTCATCTTTATTAAACAATTTGCATTGAAATTATTTTGTTTATTTGTAGAATTCTAAAATCACCGTAAACGATTTTCTCGACACACTAATGTCGGATCCGGGACCACATTGTCTCATATGGCTTCCCCTGTATCACAGAATGGCAGCCGTTGAGTCAGGTATGCGTTGATAAAAAAAAATCGATGAGATAAAATAAAATACGATTAGCGTGAATGTAGATCAACGAGGGTTCGTGTAATGTGGGTAATCGTGTTTCAGTGACACACCCGATAATGTGCGATGCGTGCCACCGTGAGAACTTCAATGGTTTCCGGTATCGTTGTCAGAAGTGTCATTCCTATCAGTTGTGCCAGGATTGTTTCTGGCGAGGCAAGGTATCCGGTACACACAACAACGATCACGAAACGAGAGAGTACAGTAGTTTTGTAAGTTTTCTCATATCGCTTGACACTTGTGATAAGTAGATAGAGTGAAAAGATAAAGTTCGCGTCCTCGAAATGATGAAAAATCAATTTCCAGAAGTCACCGAGTAAACAAATTGGACATTCCCTGCGTAAAAGCTTCAGATGCGTTCCGGAAAAAGGTAAAAATAGTCTTCCAAGGTTTCCTGAGCAGCCGGAAAAAACATTAGATCTTTCGCACATCGTGTGAGTAATTGAGGAATGAATGAGGTTTTGATAATCATTTGACAAATTGCCAAGTTCGTTAGAATTAATCGTAGATAATTATTCGATCGTACAGACCACCTTCTCCCTTGCCGTCGCACAACGGTTT
Source organism: Netelia fuscicornis (assembly GCA_946811545.1). Classification (NCBI taxonomy): domain Eukaryota; kingdom Metazoa; phylum Arthropoda; class Insecta; order Hymenoptera; family Ichneumonidae; genus Netelia; species Netelia fuscicornis. Next base: position 2,014,873 of record OX328015.1, read on the forward strand.
TCCCGATCACGGATTTATGGCACCTTTCGACGCTGGCTCGATGGATAGTCGATCGACACTAAGGAGGTCAATATTTAATTTTCCACGGGCGAATAATCAATCGAAAATAAAAATCGAAACATGCCATTTTTTCCTAACGTAGCTATCGGTCATATAATTACAAAAATTATTGCATGTATTTATCTAGTATGGACAGCTCGAGACTGGACGATGAGCATAAATTGATAGCGAGATATGCACAGAGATTAGCACAAGAAGCTAGAACTGTGGTAAGTCCCTTTTTTGAACCAACTCAATTTAGATAAAAACAAACTTTTCATTCTCATTGTTCACATCGATTCGAAAAGTTCGCACAGTTTAATGTCAATCCTCGCGTTAAATTGCGCCCATAAGAATAATTGAGGGTCTTGTTTGATCGCGGTAACTCGATAGTAGTAAAAAAAAAGTTAATTGAGGCCTCACGCATGTTTCAACAGCCTCGTACGTCGTCGCGGATGTCACAAGTCGACCAGTCGGTGAGTGATGAACATCGCTGTATTTGCTGTGTAGAAAGAACAACGCCTTCCTCGCTTCTTTATTAATTTAAGTAAAAAATCATTCTTTATCTTACAGCAGGGCAGAGCACCGTCCGACGCCAATCTCGCATCGTTGGATGCGTCGAGGGCACAGCGTGAGCTGATATCACAACTGGAGGCAAAAAACAAAGAGATAATGCGGGAGATTGCAAGGTTAAGGTATACCTGTGTCGTTTAAATTCCTTAATATCAAGCCTCAACCTTGAGAAATCATCCTTTCGAAACCATCCTAGTGTCACGCATGTTACGAAAAATGATTTTATGTTTGGCTTCGAATGTGTGCCCTTGGTTGCTATGCATGAACAGACTAATTATAGAGAACGAGAATATTCGCGGTACGAGAAAAGATTCGAAGTCCTAGATGAAAACAAACTATTCCGGAAGTGATCAATTTTATTTTTATCGAATATCGATAACTCGTATTTCGGATGTTCGTGTTGTACGATATCGACACAAGCCAAATTACATGAAAACTCTCGACACACAATACTTCTGACATATCGAACAAAGAATCGAGGAAACTTGAACGACTTGTAACTTGGACAAATACAGAAAGACAAGAGCAGGCAATACGTGCGTGTCCTCATCGTGCTAAACGATATTTGTCATCACTAGACTCACATAAACAGTAGAATCACATACATTACATAACATCTCATCTGTGTCGTACACCACTCGATATGATTCGAGACATTTACATAATTAGTTTCTACAAAAACCTGCGGTCGAGTAACAAACTTTTTTCTTTCTTTCTCGAATACGTCGATTTAGGAGACAACAAGAGATCGAAGCAGCTGGATTGGAAAATCCCGCTCTCATGTCCGAATTAAGAGCATTGAGACAGCGCAAGGATGAACTGGAAACTCATCTGGCGACTTTGCAAGATTCCCGAAGGCAGCTGATGGTTCAATTGGAGGGATTAATGAAAATGTTGAAAGTACGTTTAATTCGTTAATTCTTTCACTCTTAATTACTATTAATACTCCATGTTACTTCCCATAGAATATTGTCTTTCGTTGAAGAAAATATAAACGATTAAAGTTCGCCAAAAGCGAGATCAGTAATACTTGCTCACGTGAATGCTAACAAATATTGAACATCGTTTGTCTTGAAATATGCAAACTCACAATGACCGTCACCTCATAGTATCTTTTGAGGGCACCAGAGCATTAATATCATGGATTAATTAAAATAGTTACATGGAAAATGATATAATCGCAAAAATTAATAAGAGAATAAAAGTATTTCTGAAGAGGATCCCAATCAGGATCGAAACGTTAAAAACCAACAAAATGTATTAACTTCCTTCACGGGGAAGCATTGACCGAATTGAAGCCGACACGCACCAGCAATTTATAAACGATTAAATGTATTATTACCAGAATCATCAAGCTTCGCCACGTTCAACACCGAACAGTTCGCCACGAAGTACAAAATCGCCACCTCTACCACCTGGCAGTATACCGAGCAGTAGATCAGCACCTCCAACACCAGGTGGTCCATTGTCAACGACACCACAGCAACAGCCCCAGCAACAACAGCAAACGAATCAACAGCAACAACAACAACAACAACAACAACAGCAGCAACAACAACAACCGATGTCTCAAAGCTATCAGAGTCCCGTACTGGCAACTTCGGTAGCAAATATGCCTGGCAATGCGATGCTCGGCAGTCTACAGAATCCCATACCAGATAGTCTCTCGTGTGTCGGCGGCGACGTAAGGTAGGAGAGCATGCGAAAAAAAAACCCGTATTTTGAAATGTTCCCTCCGTTTTTTGTTTATCGGTTATTTCAATTTTTGATTTTATTCGTAATATCTTATTCTCTCGTACGGTCTTGTTTGTTCTTTGTAATCGAGAGTGCCAGAAAGTACGGAGACTGCGCCGATGAGTTAATCGCGGATCTCGAGATAAAGAGCGATTTATTGCACAGAGATTGTACGAGTCGGAATTACGTTTTAGTCAGACCCGCGACATAGACGGATAAAATATGCACTCGGAATCGTGATCTGATGAATTAATAGAGATAGCTCATCGCGCGAGAATGTCCGAGCGCCTCGCTCCCTACGACATAACTAGCCTGATCCCTAGGTCTGTGATTTATTCACGACTCGAACACCCCAGACATTTATCATTGTATCCTCGGTTTTTCTTTTTCTCACATATTCATGATCAAAGCTTTATCGACCCTTGTCATTTTACATTAAAAAAAAACTGCGAATGTCTAACACACGTTGCTTATACCTCTTTCGTTAATAGCTTGCATTCTTCTATTATTTTTTGTTTCTACCGAAAAGTCACTGTGTGTCGGGAATGTTTAGTTCTCATTTTACATTGTATTCCCTTCGTGGAAGTTCACGAAATGTTAAAAATACTGACAAAAGGGATATCGTTTATGGAAGAAAAGAATTAGTGCAATTGATCTAGAACGATTTCAGGATTTAATTACAGTTAATTAATCAACGCTTGATATAGATCACACTCATGTGCCTGATATATTTACGTAAATATCTACGCTCCCTCATAGAACAAATTATAAGATAAAAGTGCAATGCTCGATCCAGGATCGTTTATATATACGTTATATAAATCTGTATCGTGAATCTCGTATTGTGAAAACGCACTTGTTCACTTATCGTCGTACAACGTACGATCGACGATTATCTCCTTATCGTTGATTCGTTATGATTTCTTATTAACGTATTTGTTTCGCAGTATCGTAAAAAACAAAACATCATAGACTAATGTTTTCTGTTTTATTATAATTTGCCTCAATTCGTGCCATTTCATGAATGCAACGGCAATTCATCATGATACTGCATGAACCTGTGCGTTTAATCGCAGGAAAAAAAAAGTTGGAAAAAAGAAAAAAAAAACAATAATCTCGCTGTTATCTCAAGATTCCCGTAGCATTTTAGGATTATACGCTTGATTAAGTAGTAACGATTACGTAGCATGTAGTACGTTTTACCATAGACGTTATTTGATTGTACAAAACTTTAAGGGAGTATGAGAAGGAGTTTTAATAAGAGAGATTAAAAAAGAAAAGACAGAGGATTGTTGGAAGCTTATGCAATAAAAGAAAAGGCATGCCACTATTATTTATTTGGATTGTTTTTGTTGAAAGTTGCTTCGCGCAAAGAAAATAGAGATTTTCGATGTCAGGTCTGCGTTCAGGACAAACAGCTTGCCAGGAAGCGGCTCCAGCAGTGCCAACAATAGTTTGGGACGATCCTTACGAAACGACTTATTGGTAGCTGCGGACAGTGTCACTAATGCCATGTCAACGCTCGTCAGGGAATTAAATTCAGGTAAGGTAATCTGCCGATTTTAAAGCTTGTCCGCGATGCGAGTATTTTGTTTGTATATGAAAAGCAACAACGGATAAGCAAAACGTGTGTATACACGTCGTCGAGACAATGCCGTTTAGAATCTCTCGTAGAATCGTCGATGCCAAAAGAGAAGGAGCTACGAGAGAGGGAAGTGCAGTAGAGAATTATCGAAGCGATGTTTTATTTTTCTATTTTTTTTCCTCACACCTATGCGTTTTCAACAGTCGATGGGAGTGGGTGTTGTTTCCAGGCGATGGCGAGATGTTAAGAAGGAGTAATGAGAAAAAGAATGAACAAAAGAAACGAGCCTATAACGCGGTAGAAACGGGAGTATTTGTTCGCAGCATGTCGTTTCCAGATTCTCCGATTCGATGGTCCGTTTACGTTTTCTTTTTAATCTTTATTTATATCATTGATCACTCAAAATCGAACATAAAATATAATTGAGTGTGTGTTAACTGCCAGGCATGACGCACAGCATTTTTCTTTACGTTCTCATGTTATTCATGAGCAGATTCAGCATGCTGGGAGAGAATTCCGACGAATTGTTCGGCTGGAACAAATGGCGTGCGGAAACAGCCAGGCTCTATCCTTTTTATGGATATATACCTGGGTTTTTTTTTTTTTTTTTCTTTAGAATGGAGACATTTTGTAATCTTTGTGCCAGATGCCGTTCGCCAAATATTTTACTTTTCGTTCGTTTGACCCGTTAGCGATATCCTGGAAAGCGTCCAACATTCATTTCACAACAGCAACTTTTATTCATACTCATGCAAGAAATAGTCAATGATATACATATATATATATATATACATAGAATTATACATAGATAGAAATAAATCTCTACACTCATTACAAATCCCTCAAGCCGAATTAATCACGTAGACTAACACTATATTCATCATTATTCAACAGATTCACCGCTGCGCTTGAAACATTCAATGAATTTCCATAATTTGCATAACGCAGCGATGAATCTGTCGACCAGTCTCCCGAAGATGTAAATATTTCAAATGTATAGCGACACTTTTATTACACTCACTTGTCATGTAATTCTTCATACTCTTTTTTAATATTATTCACTAATTTAGATGATAGATTAGGAAAGTTTAGCCCTAGCTGTAACACTGGACTACACTGTTACGCAGGACGACCCAAGGTTTTTGTCTATTCTAATTGGTTTATATTTTTATTTTCATGTACCTACTAACATGTATCAATTGGCAATTGCAGATATAAGAATTATACTAAAACCCCCAATCTATCAACGGCAGAGACTGTCTGTATTTGTACTTGACGTAAAATTCAACAGATTGGATGAAATTTTGTTAACGCGACTGCGACACAACGACCGATATTTCGTTCATTCAGGCAAATTACATTTTTCGACCGAACTTGATTACTAAAAAAATAAAAAGAACAAAAACAATACAACAAGAACAACAAAATACAAATAACACTCTAGACGTGTTGTGGAATGTGTGTGATGCACCGTCTGTGAATGTTTCCTGGTACCTTGCAGACTCCGACCAGGAGGAACAGTCTCACAACTCTGGGCGGCATAACATCAGAAAACCGCTTGGTAAGTCCTCGTTGAGATAATTTTTGCAGGTCGTTTTAAAAACGATATTCTCGAAAAATAAAAATATCAAATTGAACCGAACTAAGCGACTAAGGACTAGAGAAATTTGTTAAATTTTCAACGAAATTGCATTGGAAATACTTCAGCAACTATTAACTGCTCGATGGACGAACATCTTTCTAGCTGTTCAATTTTTGTAGCTCCGCTATGTATACCGTTTCCATAGTCTCAAGGTAACATTGAATTTTATTTTTTCATTCCGACGTTCATTCAATTTCTTAAGATACAATATTCACATCATTCATCCCAATACACGAGGCATTCGTTTTATCAACAAAATTTCCAAATTAACACAATCTTTAATAGCGTTGGAAAAACAGATTTATTATAATATAGATAAGATAATAATATCCTGGCACTACTGTACGTACGATTCTCTTATCCATATATGATATTTCAACAGACCTATAATAAAAATACTTTTCGTAGATGAATTATTTAATCTATAATTCGCATCTGAAATAGCTACATAGCCGTAGAAATGTTTTTCTTAACCCTTTTATTGCAATAAAGTCGTACGTATGAAATACAGATTTGATATTCGCACTGTTAATGAAAGATGGGCAGATAGTTCTTAAAAAAGAAAAAACTGTTCTCTACCATCAGCTCGTAGTCAGCCTACATATTCTGATTGTGTTATTAGATTTCGAAGCCGGCGAGGACGGTGATGATAGCAGCGGAGGTGGAGGTTCGTGGCGAGAGGAACTTCAGCGTCGGTATCAGCAAGAGAACGATTTTCTTGCGGAGCTCAGGGCGAGAAATGCAAGCGTCTCGCAAACACCATCGGCGACACCGTTGAGCGAACAGGAACAGGAAAGAGGCGAGCGAGAGGAGGCCGAGGGCGAGAAGGAAGACGACAGCGAGGCCAATTGGGCCGAGGCCGTCAAAAGATGGGTCAATCGATAAAGACACTTTGTGATTCGTTAAAGACGATCGCATACTACGAATAACTAAATGAAACTAAACAACGATTTCCATTGTACGACGCGAGGAAACAATTGATTAATTCTCCGAACAATTACAATCTTCGATGACAGAGATCGGGCATTATAAAACAAAAACAAAAGAAGCGTATACTTATGAATGTTATAAAACAAAAATGAAACGAAAAGATATGGATAGTCCAAATCAAAAGACTTAACAATGTGCGATTGTCGTATAAATGTAGAACGGTTAATTGTATAGCTTAGAGGAAACGAAAAAAGAAAACGGATGAAATGAAAAGGGAATTGAAGTCTGAACTTCGATAACGAGCAGAGAATCTCGCATTGCGTTTAGATGTCGAATGAAAAATATCCAAGTATTCATCGCATTGTCACAAACCATCAACAGTATCGTCATAGTCGAGATGAAATTAAAGAAGACATAATTGCACGAATGCGAGAAAGATTGCGTGCTTCACGAGGACTTTGACCAAGACTTTTAGATGAACGGAGAACAAAAATGTAACGCGGTGAATGAGTTATACGAGCAAGAGGGGAAACAAAAATTTTTTAACTATTGTGTATAACGCATCGAAAAAATCGCCTAGGACGCTTGATTATTCCATAAACGCGACACGTTTTTTTTCTATATTCGAAGATTCTTACGATTCCACCAACTCGGACTAAAATTGTACCGTCAAAAAAAAATCAACTATATTGTCTTTCGTCTTGTACTACTCATTGTCAGTGGTGTAATCGTTAATCCGATCTTCGTATTCGATAGTGAATAATGAATGAAGAAAAACACGTTGCGCTGAACGATCAATTCCGTTGTGCTCTCCACAAGAGACGCAAAGTCCATTACTCAGTTCTTTTCCAGGCCTAATTAAAACATCAATATTCATACGAAGGGACTGTTGGAATGAAAAATATCGTCTCGCGATCGTGTCTGTCGAATCTCACTTTGTCACACATATCTTTCAAATCGCTAATTGATCCGACCTGGTGAAGGCTTGGACATTCTAAGTCTTATGATTTTTGTCCAGTAGATAACAAAAGAAGTATTGTAGAGAATATTTGTACAAAATATTTCATAAAACTTATTGAGATATACACACACACTCACACATAAAGACATACATCAACATTCTCCGTCATCGTTTCAACCAATTTCGCATGTATACCTAAATACCGTTGAATATAGCTTGGCCATGACAATACATAAATAACGAGTGTAGAAATTGACACTCAGGCATTTACTAATTATACATTAATGAACTAATGAAATCGCTACATAAATAATAAAATCGCACATTTTTAGCAGCCAAGAACAAAAAAGAACAATTTGCCTGTAAGACGGTAAATCAATCATAACGCGCCATCTGTTTATACTCCGTAATGCCCCCCCGTACAGGAGCTCGTGTAATAGAATTTAGATAACAAATGAATAATTTATCGAGGAAGAAAAAACAAAAGATTACTCTGTAGATATACGTATGCGAGTATGGTTATTGTACGAAGCTGAAGGGAAGAGAAATCATCGAGTCAATGAAGATCCGATTATTATATTCGATTAAACGATCATTGTAAAATATTTAATGTAGAAGAGAGCCATTAAATAAAAGGAAAGAAGAGAGGTAAAGAAAAGTATCGAAATAACGCACATCGTTAGACTTTCTTAGTGTGCGATGGATTCAAGGGCGGAAGTGAACGTTGATGTAATTATAAATACGATAGAGAATTTTGTGAGTACATTTTCTAGATCAATGTCACGAATTGTATTATAGCAATGATTCTAACGTATGGTTTTTTTTCAGATGCGAAGAAATCCTGTTACTATCACAATTCTTGTTAACCATGGTGAGACGTTGCTCGGGGAAAGCGAGCCTTTAAGAATCGAGCCGGATTTTCGAGAACCACCCTTAACTCATGAAATTAACTATCGAACTAGATTCTCGCTTATCGTTACTGATCGAAGCAGCATCGATTCAGCAGTGTCTATTCCTTTGTTAAGTGAGACGTGAAAACAACTTTCTATGTCGACTATAAAAAATATCATAATAAGCGTATTGAATCCTTTTTATCATTTTATATTGTCGTTGTACAGTTCAACTCGTTGAGCACGAAAGCAGTGATTTTGAGTCTAGGCCAGCATCGTCGGCTGGTGGTGATGGTAAAAGGAGAGATAAAACTAAATCTGGCAAGAAATCTGTTAGCCAGTCAGGACCAAAGATCATCGGGCTTTGCAATATTGATATTCTACCAATAATCTTAGGTGATTTATAAAAGCAATAGCTAAGTGAACAACTGATAGAGTTAACAATTTTGTTTGTGGACCAGGAGAAAAGAATGTTAATGAAAAGCTTATACTCGAGGAGCCAACGCTATCTTCCACTATCGGTGCAACACCATGGATGAATCTTCCAGTTTTAACAGTTACCCTTGTTCAAGATGAAAACAATTTTTTACCACCAGATTTTGTAAGCAATTATCTCAGTATCACAGTGGAAAGTATTTACAATCTTCCAGTAGCTTTTACCGAGGGATTGGAATACAAAGCTGCAACAATAGTCTGCATCGATAATGAGGTACTTTGCTAATTTCTAAAAAAAAAAAGATTGCATAACTATTGAGTTTCATTTATGCAAGGAACCAGAAATTGTGATTTTCGACGGTGGTAAATTAACCAAGTATCGTGATGTCGAATTCACTAAACGCTGGAGAACTTTGCACAAAGTGGAAGGTCGTGGTGCACAGTCAAAGTTCAAAATTGACTGTGGATATGGAAATATGAAAAATTCATTGGAGACTGTCGACGTGAAGGTATAAGAAAAACTTAAATTTCGAAATTCCTTTAAATATTCTATATTTCATTTTTTATTGACAATGTGAACTGACTGTTTTTAGAGGGTACTTGAAAAAGACAGTCCTAGAATCGAATGGAATTCTCTGAGTCGTCACATATTGTTAAGTTCTGGACAGGAAATGATGAGAAACAAGCTTAATGAGTAACAAAAACCAAAATCCACTTTTTTGTCAATCTAAACCTCAACAACTTCCAACGAATGATCATTCTTTATCTTATGTCCTTTATTCTGACACATCCCCTTGCAGGTACAAACACTGGCCATTTCAATTCAGAATAACTACTAACGTTTTGGATAATGGCAAAACAAAATCAAGAGATTCGAGACCGCAGTTGTATCAATGCTACGTCGATCTCTCTGAACTTTTATATCCAGGAAGTAAGTAATTATTTCTATTCCCTATGATCTCTGGATAATTTTGTTTTCCCATCAGGAACACAGACACGTACAACTGCACAATTATATGCACACAACAGAGTAGAAATGATGGAAAAAACAGGCTTTGACAAAGTTTTATTTGCCGACGTAGTAACCGATACGAAAGAGAAAGAGAAGAAAGGAAAGCTTGGAACTAAGGGCTCATCGGTAGTAAAATCATTACTTTTCATAATTTTATTAATGTGGTCACGTTTGTGTGCATCATGCTTTTTTCTCATCTCAGGCACTTGTAGCTCCGGTGGAATCTGAGACAGTATCGAGTTCTCCCCTCGTTAATAATACAGGGGAACCTGTTTTCATTATTATACAATTTGAGCTTCAAAACCCACTCGTACTTGGACGTACAACCGAGGAGATAATTGGCGATTTGCGGGACATCCTGGGTCCACCGGACAAATTATCCCCTTATGCATACACAGGCGATCTAGCTGAGGAACAATATTCTCATTGCATTAAAAAACTGGTCGAAACCTTCACAGAAAGCTATCGAGTATCCAGTCATATTTAGCATTTTTCTTTTTAAGATACATTTAATTTTCACTTGGAAATAACATGTATCATTTGTCTCATAGGACTTTATAGAAGAAGATGAAAAACCGAAAGATCTTGTTCAGGGAAACAGTCCTTCCCAGACAAAGAAATCGAAAGCTCCTAGTAGAAAATATTCATATATTCCGGTGAGCTCGTGATTTTCATTCAATGATTTTTTTCAATGTATCCAAATAGACATTCTCTTACAAAAATAAATTAAGGATGAAATTGATCGATTCACGCAATACCTGTATGAAACTGGAACGTACGTCGCTGCTCAAACTTCTCTGAAGAACAAAATTGTCCGACTCTTGGATCAGACATTCAAGATTCAATCATGCACTTGGCATTCCGAAGAGTGTCAGGTTTGTTAATCTTAAAGCTCTTTCTCAAAGTCAAATCAAGTTTAATACTTTACAGCAATTTAATCACAGAACTTTGTGACCAAAGCCTATTTGTACTTGATCGAGCAAATGCACATTGCACTCAATAACGGAAATGAGTTCGACGGTGGAGCAACTGATAGTATCGATAAACTCTGGTACAGTGCAGAAGAGAATTACGAGCTAGAAAATATGGAACGAGCCAAGAATAGTTATACCGATGTAAGATAAAATCCAATCTTCAACATCACTCATTCTTTAATGAGATTTCTCCGAACAGGCGATAGCGTACAAACGAAGTGATCCTGATGTGTGGCTCAGATATGCAATTTTCTTGAAGAAAACTGATGATGTTGAGAGAGCCATACAATGCTGCAGAGAAGCTATAAACTTGAACAGTCGTCATAAGCTCGGGTTAGTAAAGACTATGATTTATCAATACGTTTCTCTACAATTTTATCAACTCTCTCCTATTACACAGATGATTGAAAGTTAACGCATCGCCAATATAAATTCCACGTTTCTTTCACAGATTATTGCTGTACGGTGTTTTACTAACTGAGAAGGAAGATTACCCAGCGGCTGAGATATTTTTAAAAGCCACGACTCAATTGTATCCTCGTTTCGCTGAAGCCTGGATGATATTGCATTTGTTTTATCTTCGCACAGAATATTTTCCAGGTGAATCAAAAAATAAGGCTGATCTGGAGAATCCTTTTTATTCTGAAAAACAAATATTCTACATTAGGAGTGGATCTGACAATCCGTGTTGCTGAAGAGTGTTTGATTGAACAGGACCGTGATACGTACCACATGGATTGTTTGGAAAATGAGCCTCTGGCATGGTCAACTCTTCATTGCACTAAGGATCGTGTATACTTGATGATTGCAGTGTTTCTTTTAAAACTCAATTTATTTGACGTGAGGAGCCAAACATTAATTTAAGTAAGCAGTATGTTTTTATCTCGATGAAAACCTAACGTAAAATATTTCTGTAAGTTTGCAGGTATAGCTCTGGCTCAAGAGCTGTTGCTCGCTGGTAGATCTACGTCATGGCTTTATTATATGGCAGTTCATCATTACCTGTTAGGCAGATACGACGATGCTTTGACTCATCTTAAAGAAGCTCAACGCAAGCATGGCATGGTACAATTTTATTGACCCATTTGCAACTATTTTGTCGATGGAACCTGCAGATTGACCGATTGCCTTTCACAGGACTATTCGATCAGTGGCTTCATGGGTCACTGTTATTTTAAAGAGAACGACATCAAATCGGCAATGGAGTGTTACGAATTCGCTAGTACTTTTTTCGACAGACCTTCTGATATTCACTTGATCGATCTTCGAATGGGCAATTACTTATTAGACACCGAAGAGTTCAGTCGAGCAAAAAAGATTTTTTTGAATGTTTGCAAGCTTTCACCCACGTCGAACAGTTGGCTCGGTTTAGGAGTCGCATACTATAATGTGAGGATTTGGGGATATCCAATGGAAGAATGTTTTCTAAGTGTTCACTTTTACAGATGATGGATTTTGAAAATGCTGAAATAGCTTTGACCGAGGCTAATCGTCTCGAGCATAACAATCCAGAAACTTGGGGTTATCTGTGCTTGCTGAACATGTCCTTACAGCGTTACGACGAATTCGCTGAGTGTTACAGGCAAACAGTCAAGGTATTATAACTCGCAGAAGTGTTGTTCGAACCAAAACCGAAATAATGAAACACAGCTTATTAATTTATTTTGTAATTTTATTATCGATGACACTAGAATGAATTGCGAAAGAGTAAACTATGGCTCTGCATAACAAATACTATGGAGTCTTTAGGATTGTCACCGCCAATGCGGCTGCTTAAAGCATCGGAAGACACGATGCTCAAACAACCTTCAGAAAAACGCAGTCTGGATCTAAAAGAATCCTACCTCGTCATCGGGGATAAAAGTTAGTCGCGTAAATAAAAAAGTTGATAACAATGGATTATTTTATAATTATTGGTAAATTAATCGATCAACAAAAAATATCCTTGCCCATTGCGACACGAATAAAAATAATCATCGTGTATGAATTATGGAAGTAAAATTCTGTTAAAAAACGCAAACAGTAATAAATTATAATATATATGAAGAAACACAATTATATTCGCGTGTAAATATAAAGAAATTTATAACTGATATAATAACAATAAAATGTCGACATAATTGTAAAAGCCCATTTGGCAGGCTGTGTTTTGGAAATAATTAATCGCCATTTGAACGACTCGCGAGGCTTATAGCTTAAACATTGTAAAAATATTTTAGCATGATACAAAAATATCATTTAATAATTTAGTAAATAGCTGGTATCGATGACACATTATGAAAATAATATCATTTAAAAGTGTTGAAATTGCGCTAATCGCACAGTTTCTACATAATTGATGGTATCTAAGCGACATTAGCACCAAAGAGAACAAATACCGGTCGATCATAGGTGGATGATCGAGATAAAGTCATTATTATTAACACTTTCCTTTCAAAGTATTACATAGCTGCATTCTTTACGATTGCTCTATTCAGAGAAACTTAAGGATTCTCGTTATGAAAACTAGATTCAAAGGATTCATCGATTTTTTTAAACAAACAAAGAAGCCTAAATATCTTCGATACCTTTTTTTGTATGGAGATAATATGTAGATATTTTATACTAATTTTACCTGTGCATCACATTATTTATGTTCATGGGCTTTGCCGAGTCGTGTTGAAAATTGGGACTCACTCTATATTTGCAGATCATTAGAGGTTTTATTTGCCTCTTGAATGGGTGAATTTGCCGATTCTGTGAGTACAGACTGATCAGCATTGCCTTGAGCAACAATTTGAGAACTTGTTGAGAAAACTGATGATTCCTCTTTTGAGCTATTCAAATCTTGTGGAGTTTCTGGCCCTTCCGCTGCCTTTTCTATTGTAATGTGCTCTGATTTTTCGTGTGATTCTAATTCAACAATTTCGACAGTTCCAGCATCGCTTGTCAAGTCATCGGATTTTTCCAATGCGTCAATAGAGATGTTGGCATCTGCTTGCAAACTGTTTACCATCATTATCACATTCCCCGGTGCTATATCAGACGACCCAACATCTACTTTTTCATTCGTTACTGTTGATTCTTCTTCATGACTGTTAGTAATAAGATGATTTTCCTCAGTCTGGCTTGTAGATGGTATCGGGTTTGAACAGTACTCGGTAGTTTCTCCCGTTTGTACAATAACCTCGCCTATACTATCGGAGATATTGTGAATGCTGTCATTGCCTGTCGATTCGATAAATCCGCTATCATTGCTCGTCAGTTCACTATTGGCACTATTATTTATCGCTTGATTATCTGACAATTCCACATTTATATCGTCCACCGAATTATCAAAATTTTCTGCATGAGATTCGATCTGGTCATCGTTCTTTTTTTTCTCATCATCATTCATATTATCTTTTAAAGATTCCTGAACTACTTCATGAGCAGGGCTTGCAGCAGTTTCTAATTGAGATTGCTCCAACTCTATCTTATCCTTTTCCACAAGATTTTGCGAAATACAATCATCTGATGCTTGCGAAACATTTTCGACGTTTAATTGTTCGCTTGCATTTTCATTGATGTTAAGCTCAAGCTCGTTCAATCCATCGGCAGGTGCAGTTTCGACTGCAGCTTCTGATGTATCGGTAATATAACCGTCTTTACCTTCTATTGTATTTGGTTTCTCGGCAACGCTCGTGGTACCTTCCGAAACATTTTCAACCTCAGCTCGGGATGTTTTAGTAACTGCATCACCAGATCGTCTATGAACGCGAGGCGACTTTGGGGGATAATTGCTCGCTGGATTTGCGCGTCTTTGAGAGTGCGGTGATTTCTGTGAATCTTTTCTGGTTGTTTTCATTACTACCTCGGCTCGGGCATTTTCTTTTCTGCCTGGGTAAGTCGATTTCGCATCAGCATCTTTTTTGCGCTGATGATGAGGACTTTTCGGTGTTGTCATCTTATGTGACTGATCATAGTGGCGACTCCTCGTAGTCTCGTCAGTAGACATTTGCCTCATCAAAGTAGACATCTCGTGAATACCTGTATCTCCTTCTGACTGACTGCTGTACATTACTCGAGGCCTCTGACGAGGTCCAACCCTTCCAGTCCCTGCAATATTTGGTGAACTCACTAGGGAACAAAAAAAATTAATAGAATAAAAGTTTAACAGTTATAGCTGATAAAATGTACAACTTTAAACATACCCTTAACACTCATCACAGAAGTTTTTGATGGTGTAGTTCCATGAGCATTGAGCAGAACTTTGATGCTTTTATCAGTGGCAATGACAACTCTCTTTTCAGGTTCGATAAGGCCAGAAGAACTCTTAACCGTCTCAGAAAATGGAGATCCTTGATAAAAGTCGCGAGTATTCGGATGATGTAAGTTCCTTGGGGCTGGTATTCGCGGTGAACGACTATGTTTATCGTTCTCAATGTGTTCTTGCCGTGGCAAAACATCGCTGAGAGTAACACGTTTTGTAACTTCATTTGCCAGATGTATTTTATCATTATCCCATTCTCTGCGCCAATTTCCTTCAGCCGTTCGCTGTCTGCTTATTCGAGCTTCGTCAATACGATTTCTCTCTGCTCTCCATGCCTCGTAATCTGGGTGTGTTGACTCCCCTGGATTTCCCTGTTGATTCCAGTGCTCCTAAAATAAAAAAAATCCAATGCTTTTCTCGTCTGACTTGACATTTTTCCACCAAACAGATTAAAGAGGGCCAAGTCTGAAATACTTTTGCATGCCAATCTCGACCGCTTCCACGTCTTTTAAACGTGCCACGTGATGTCTTATTTCTGCCCTTATTTCTCTCCATATCCTTCGGAATTTCTTCAGCATGTTCCTCACGCTCAGAATCGGCCAGAAAATTGTATTTTGGGTCCGGAGGTGGACCCTGACCATCGGCAAAGGCATGAGTCTTTTTTCCTTCACCATTTCCAGTGTAATATTGAGTAGGTTGATCAGTATGCTTCCTAACAGAATGCTTTGGCTTATTCGTGTGCTTTAACACAGGTGCAGAAAATTCTGGTGGCTCCTTCCTGTCTGGCCATTTTTCAGATGGAATTGGTTCTATCAAGGCATCCAATTTTGCCGCATTCTTCTTGTCTGCTTCCACTTCCTACGATTGTATAAAAATCGTTGATGTTATAACATTATTCTTTATACAATGGTCATCCAGGAACTAATGTTTTACCTCGTATCTTCTCTTGATTTCTTCATTTTGCAGACGTATTTTATTTATTTTCTCTTCTAGAGCTATAGATGCCATCTATAGAGAGTAAAGATTCGGTCTTATAAATCGTAAATAAAACTATTTCGTATTTTCATATGTATAAAATTTGTCAATATTAATTAGCATTGAACATCATGCGGAATATGATTGGGGGTTGAATATTATTCTATCATAGAATACAATTATAGGAGCCACTTTGCAAATGCAGATACTCATTCATTTTTCTATAAATGCGATTTTTCCATTCTTCCAGTAGCTTTGAACGCATTATCATTGCCAGATTATGAGGGAATGTACGTGCTGCTTGTATAAGGGGGAAGAAATAGTACAACGTGTCAGTCATTACAGCATATGTTGTTTTAATTAAAAAGATTGGTAAATTACAAAATTCAGAAAAGAATGCTTCACAATAGTAAACATATGCAATGACAAAAGCTCTATTCGTATTCTAGTGTTACATGTTATTCATAGAATTAACGTGCATGAAAATACAATAAATAGTAGTGCTAAATAAATGTAGAAATTAGAGTGATCCACTTGTATAACGTTTGCATTAAATGCAGTCACACTCACAGTCGGAGACTTCTGGATACAGTTCTTTCCAATCTCGGCACAATCTGTTGGTTCGGTCCCCGATATATTAAAAATAGCAAGCTACCTCACCGTTGCTTGATCAACTTTATACACACATCTCAAGAATAGAACACTGTTCTTTATGATCACACATACTTATTGTGCTTGGAGTAGTAACATTATGCCGCTCACGCTGTCACTTCCGAATTCCATAACCCTTTTTACCGTTCATCGACGGGTCCGTCACACGTCTGACAGAGAGTACGAGATAACGACGAAGATAGACTTTGTTGGTTCATAACAAAAGGCTGTGGCTAAACATGCACCGTTCATAACCGTAAAGATAGCTGTATGACTTTAAGTTTTTCATATTTTCATTAAAACGTTTGATAGTGATGATCCACGTCAACTCAAACTTTTGGTATTCAATCCATTTTTTTTAACATACATAAACACCAAGCCACGCTAAATATGTTTATATTTTAACACTGAAAAAACTGATGATCCATATTACCCTACCAGGAAGAGAAGACGTCCCATAGCACCGGGCAGTGCATGCGCATGCGTTCACCTCCCACTTCTTTCGTATTTTATATGAACTTTGAGACATATAGCCGCGCCGTTCCGTCAAGGACATAACCGACATAACAGGTTCTCGTCAGTGGTGATGTGACTTAAATTATTGTATTGCCATAGAACTTGGAAAAAGTATCTAATTACCCGTGGTACAAAGATAAACTCATATTGAAAAATCATCTTTCACTTTTTCTGCCAAAACACACCACTAATACAATGGCGTGTTTGCCGAATGAACTCTTAGTTGACTCCTGGTTTCTGTCACTCCCCGGCAATTACGACCAGCAAGCGGCGAGTTCATTCACAACATATTTTGCGAATATAGGCTACAGCTGATCTCTTTCAAAGTAATATATTTACATGATCACCATTAATCCGTGTATTTATACGGCTCTCTTACTGTGTATCGGTACATTACACACAGATTCCGAGGTTACGTAGATTAACATGATGCCGTCATTAATCTCTTGTTTCGTAATTCGCTCCAGTGATATGAACGCAATCAAATATTGTTCAAAATCAACATCAGTTTTGCCCAATATGTCGCATTTCGTATCTTTCATAACACAATTCGGACGATCCGAACTGTGCATGTGATCGTCTATCAAACAGGTCACACTTCGGGAGATAAATTCAACCGAAACGCTGAGCTTCGTTCTGCTTCATATCGTAGTAACGAGATCATTATTTAATACGCGCGACATTGAACGTCGTTTCTAGACAACGATAGTGGAGTGGTAATGCAAATAGTGGTGTATGGTAGTACATAAGGAGTGAAAATAGTTTAATTTGAATCCATGCGTTCACTATTACTATGTTATTGTAGAAATAGCAGCTATGCCAATGAAAGATCCTGTGAAGACTGGTGATTTACCCCTCGATGACAAGATCAACGAGTGGCTCGCTTGGAACAGGGTATAATTTTATATCATTATAATCCAAATCTTTAATAATAGTGTCTTCACCCTATTTTAGTATGTTCAGACATAAAAGTAGCAGTTGCATTTTTCCTTGATCGCCATCATAAAGTAGCGACTATGCACCCAAAAGAAACTATTAAAATACAACAGAGACGAATCCACACATTTTAGGATTCACAAGCTGATGAAGACGTTAAAAAACTCGTCAAGGATGGAGATATCAAAATGTTATCCAACCTTTTTCTCAAAAGAATGGAATTTGGCACTGCTGGGATCAGAGGAAGAATGGGACCAGGATATAATCAAATGAATGATCTGGTAATTGTACAGACTGGTCAGGGTCTGTTGGAATATTTAACCAAAAGCATCGTTGATCCAGAATGCAAGGGAGTAGTAATCGGATATGACGGTCGATACAATAGCAAGCGGTAATTCTTCTTATCGATGTTTATATAAAAGTTTTAAACATTTTTTCATTTCTTTCCAAAACAACACAAATTAATTCATGGGCCTTCTTTGTGTGCAATACTAATAGATTAAAAACAAATTTTGTATATACCTTCTTGCCTTTATTCCTTAACTATCCTCAGGTTTGCTGAACTAACAGCCGCTATCTTCATAAACCGAGGCATTCGTGTTTACATGTACTCTAAAGTGGTTCCAACACCATTTGTTCCCTTTGGAGTATCCAAGTACAATTGCTGTGCTGGAATTATGATAACAGCATCTCATAATCCTAAAGAAGATAACGGCTATAAGGTTTATTGGGAAAATGGAGCTCAGATAATATCTCCTCATGACAAAAGAATACAAGAGTGCATTATGAACAATCTGGAGCCACAGGAGTCATCGTGGAATGTAGAAAAAATCTACGAGAGTCCCTTGTACGAGGATCCTTTGAAAACGATCATGACCTCTTATTACCCTATCATCAAGGACAACGCATTGTATCCCGAAGTCAATCAGAATACGATTCTCAAATTCACGTATACAGCTATGCATGGTGTTGGATATCCGTACATGGTAGCTGCATTTAACGCCGCTAATTTTAAGGTACATTCAATTCACTGTATAATATCACCACTTCCCAACTTTACATAACAAATTTTCGGAAAGTTCTTAGATGTATTTTTGCTTCATATACTTTTTAAAATGATTCGCAGCCTTTCGTGGTCGTTGAGGAACAGAAGAATCCCGATCCAGAATTTTTCACTGTGAAATTTCCAAATCCCGAAGAGGGTAAAAGTGCGCTCGATCTGAGTATAAAAACTGCAGAGATCAATGGTTCAACGATAATACTCGCTAATGATCCGGATGCCGATCGTCTCGCATGTGCAGTAAAAAATCACAAGTTTGTTGTCTCAATGTTCCTGTACAAGAATGATTTTCAGAAAGGTCAAGCTCATAGAAACGTGTTGAAAAATCTATACGGATTGAAAATATTTCAGAGACGAGTGGCATGTTTTGAGTGGCAACGAGCTGGGTGGATTGTTAGGATGGTGGATGCTACATGCATATCGCGTGCGATATCCCGATGCTGATTTGACCGATACTTATATGTTAGCTTCGACCGTTTCCAGCAAAATCCTTTCATCAATGGCCAATAAAGAAGGCTTCAATTTCGAGGTTTGCTGAAACAAACAAAGTATTTACAAGAATATATTGAAAACAAACCGTCATGGACGAAATTTCATTAACATATTTTGGTCTGGAAGGAAACTCTGACCGGTTTTAAATGGATGGGCAACAAGACCGTCGATTTAATGAAGAAAGAAAAAAAAGTGCTATTCGCATTCGAAGAAGCTATCGGTTTTATGTGCGGATCGGCGGTGCTCGATAAAGATGGTATAAGTGCCGGCGTTCGAGTAGCGGAAATGGCCGCTTATCTGGAAACCATGGGACTGACACTTATCGATAAATTAGAGGAAATATACGCCGAGTGAGTCAGTCTCGCTAGCATTAGAATAATTAGAAAATAATATTTAATAATTTTAACAAGTTTCATGATATCTGCCTTAGCTACGGACGACATATAACGAATAATTCATACTGGATCTGTCACGAGCCCGACACAATCAAAGTAATTTTTCAACGATTGAGAAACTATGAAGGAACGCCAAACACAGTACGTATACATTCTAGAATGTTTTGATTGTGTTAATGCTTTCAAAATGTCTAGTCCTGCCGACACTCGTGCAAGTTTGACGCTGTCGTGCAACTGCAAGGCCAACCGGTGATATTGCATGATACAGCGAGAAACGAGAAACGATACGCGTCGCGTAATAGTGGCGGCGCGAAAGAGACAGAGTTAGAGAGAGGCGCGTTTTCCAACATAGACCTGTCCGAGTTCCCACCGATTCGTTATCTTGTAAATATACGTGTACGACCAATCAACGCAAAAGCGCTGATGACGAAGCATTGTGTAGACATTCCCTGTCGCACGTAGTATTTCAGTCTCATCCGTTACGATCTGATGCATCGGATACTGATTTTGTCAACGCTCTTATTATGCTCATTTTGAGATATTTGACTATAACACGTTAACGTTGTGATACAGTGGCAATATTGAAGAAACGCATCTGATTGAAACTGTGAATTAATTTTCGCGTCGAAACCTCAATTAAGTACACGCCATGGTATTTGTGAAATTATATAGCATCATGAGCTAATGATAGGATCCGTGTGTCCGGGACAAATAGACAGGCAGTTTTAATTTAGATTTCTGTACAAAACTTGCTTATCTTCAGTATCAAAAATGTCGAAGAGTGCAATGTGGTTCAACAAACTGACGGATATGTTTTTCACGACTTTAACGCTTCTACCTTCGCTATTGTTCAGTCTTCTAGCAATTCCCGTTGTTCGATCTTTATATTTTCTTACGCCTTTCTTTCAAGAAGTTTCGCCGCTCACGAAAACGTAAGAACTCTGATATTTGGAGATTTTAAGTATCTATTATTCGATTTCAATTTGTCGTGTTTTTATTTATACACATTTATCAAATACTTGGTACATAAAGAATTTTCTTCCATTCCAGTATCCAAAGAGCATCCTTGGAGGAAAGTATATGATAAAAGGAGTGAGGGATTTAACGACTGGTTATGACAATACGAAAACCAATAACAAAGCGCTACTACCAACATCAAAATCGAGTCAGATGATAACGTTCACATTCACGAATGGTCTAGTGACTACCCTAAGAACAAGCGGTACAGAGCCAAAGATTAAATATTACAACGAGTTGTGCGCATCGCCTGAACAGCAGTGAGTAAATTTATATTCCATTATTAGTCATGTTTCATTGTTTTCGAGTCACTCATCGATCACACCATATTGTTCATATCAGATCCTATGCTTAAAAAACTGTATCTCTATTCTTATCATGAACGATGTGTTACATCATTCATCAAAGCAATTTATTTTTAAGCAGCTGATAAGACTATAATTCATAGAATGAGACTTTATAATTTCCATTTTATTAATTTCCACAGAGATTTGCAAGTATTGAAGAATATCTTAAACGAAATGGTGTCGGCGATTGTCAATGAATTTTTGGAGCCTAAGAAAAACGGTCTTATCCCTCGTGGGCCTTGAACAAGGTCACCTACAGATAATATACTTCGAAACGCGTACAGCTTTTCTTTCCAATGTAACGCGATATGCCATATTTTTAAAGAATCAGATTTAATCTGTAGACTATAAACAATGTGGATGAATGTTAGTTATGATACAAAATATAACAGAAAAGTTTGACGCTGTATTGTCACTATCACAACTATTATATTCTTGATTGAAATGCAGATAAATAAACAATTATTATGATCGAAGTTCGTGTGTGCAGGGTCATCTGATAAGAGACGTCAGGTAGCATTGTAACCAGGTCTTGAAGGCTTCCATCTTATCACCGACATTATCAATTCCTTGTTTCATAAATGGTGGAGGTGTCGAAACAGAACAGCCGTAGAGAAAGAACATTGACTCCTCGTATAAATAGATTATCGCAATCACATCGTCTTCCGTTACTTTGGTACGTAGTGCGAGTCTCGCATGAGCCTTGGCCAGTGTTGTTCTAGGAATATTCAAGGCATGAAATATTAATGAATAAAAAAGGAAAAGATGAGAAAAATTCATTAGTTGTAAGTTGTATTTACATAAATGAGATCGACTGAGCCGGAAAACCATCTCTTCTCACTTCCCTGGAGGCCACAAAATAATCCTTCATCAATTTCATGGCACCTTCGGTTAGCGTGACCGTAACACCATTTATCATTCGTAGATACTGAACAGAAAATAAAAAGAATAAAAATCGACCGGTTAATCCAGTTAAATATTAGAAAGATCGATAATAGTGATAAAATAACCTGGTTCAATTCATCAATCGGAACTGTCCGAGGATTCGTTTTACCACCATTCAAGATTAATTCCAAGCGTTCATGTACGGACAGTGCCGTAATATCATCCACACCAACGAGAAAAGGTATTCCAAACACTCTGTAATGTTTAGTAACCGGTTGTTTCAAGATTTTGGTGTTACGGAAATTAATGCGATTGAAACAATTACTTCACAAGATTTTTCAGAATAGCCGATTGCTGTTGGTCATAGTCCTTCTTGCATTCCCAGTAAGTCCAAATTGCTGTTCTCAGCGGAAGTGACGATGAGAGAAACTCAATTTTTTCGTGCCCGGTAGATTTGGAGTTTTTTCCTCCTGTTACAACGTAACCGTCGTCGAGAGCTAGTATCATAGAAATCGAGGCTAATGGAGAAGATTCTTGAGTGCTGTATTGCATCGAGATTGAACATACATTCCAGTACCTAGAAGGAGATCGTTTTTCTGCGCTGGTTTCAGGCTTTCCCAATCACCAACGTTGCAGACTCCAGTTTTGGCCATCATCAGAGAGCCGCTATGAAGCCAAGTGTGCTGACCGCTGATTGTAATATTGCAGTGGACGGGAAATGTGATCGTTATGTTTCTGTCAGCACAATTTGCCGCAGACTGCAGTATATCTTCTTCCCCTGCATCAATATTTGGACCCACGCAAAGAATCGACGCACAATTTTCGCTCCCCTTTTAACGGTAAAAAAAGATATTTTTTCAAAGAATGAATTAATACAACAATTTTTAAAAACAATGTATTACCAAAGTTGCTAAGCTCAGCAGCAATCCCATTTTCAGGGATATTCCGGTATTCTTCTTATAAACATTGGATCCAAGTTCGGCAGCCAAATTTCTCACGAAACTCCAGGAATCATTTGGTTGACTTTCTCTATTTCAATATTTCTCATTAATTTCAGGAAACTCTTTTATAGCATGGACAATATTTAACGTACCTAAACGACGTCCAGAGAGTGCGAATACTTGGAGGAAGCGACGGTACAAATATTTCTTTCCTCATTGGGAAAAAATTTGTTCGTTTCAAGCCCCATATCTCAAAGGCAGAAGCATCGTGATATCCCCAGATATTGTACATATCGCCAAGCTCTAGTTCTTTTGCCAAAGGATCTTCGAAGAACAAAATATCCCATATTCATATGTCCCAAGTATATAATTATATAATAGTTTTGTGAAAACCTGTAATAGAGCAAGTCAACGACGTATGAAAAGCTTTTTCAACACGATGATTTAAGGCCATCGCCGATGTGAATTTAACCATGACTGTTCGCACTACTCCTCGACCCGCAGTATCTTCGTAACATTTTTTAGCACAATGGTCACAAATATTCCATGATTCAGTGTCTATGAGATTTTCCATTGACATGTATTTCCCTCCATGTCCAGGACAACTTTTATCAGGACATCGACCAATGGTGCAGATCCTAATTATTTGTACAAAGTAGATTAAGTAAGATATTAAGGAAAACATAATGCATTACATATGATCCATACTCGATGAAAAATGATAATCAACGATTACAGGTTTTATAATTTTTACCAAACTTACGTTGAAACGTTACACATGTCAGCTCGTGAAATCGTTACACTTGTAACAATGTAATGTTGGAAATGGCTCAAACCACCATAACTTTTCGCGAATAAGGCATTTCCATCCCTCAGTTCCGAAAAAAATTTACAGCTCAAGAGTAACTGTATGCAACTGATGGGCTGACATTTCTTTTCAATTAGATAATTTTTGAGATATTCCCGTGTAACTTCTTGAAATATGTGACGGCCAACGACCGGATATTCAACGAATTTTTCGTACAACATTTCTGCAAGGTATAAGCACATAGACAAGTTTGACAATTTTTATAAACAATTGGAAAGTGATACAAATATGATATAAGGATCTTATATTTTACAGATGAAACTCACTCGAACAATCGAACAGAAGAACGAGATCCATTTCGAAATCGAGTATTAATGGCGTCAATGGAGTCGACATTCTCCAACAGTGTTGCGAATGATTTACAGCCAATGTTTGAAATTTTTGCAAAACTCCATACTCGTCCATATACGCAGTAGCGTGTTTTTTCAACAATGTTCGAGTGTCCATACTGACACAATTACTCATCGTCTCTGAATACCGTGAGTACAACTTGAGAGTATTCGTTGTCATTGTAGAACGTCCACAACTTTTTTACGACGCGTGTCCTTGTTTACTTTCTCATAATACACAAGCCAAATGTTGCCTTCAGAGAGGGTTACATTACTTGTGTACAGGCGATATCAATTCAAAATATTTCGACGTATGTAAAAAAGGCGCGAAAAATTAAAAAAAATATTAATTGTCCCATGATCCCTAGACATTGGGAGTAAAAATTTGAAAGTGACGTTACATGTTCATTTGACGTTGGTGTAATTAATGGGATTAGACAAGGTTGAGAGATACGAGAAGTAAGTATGTATTTTTCTTTTTAACTAAATTATCAAAGTATTTAAACGTTTTTCTCCACGTCGATCCTTAAAGGTTAGCTCAGCTTGTTTGTGGATTTATTCTTCTTGTTTTGCTTACTTTCTTTTGGTTGAGATTTTTAGTCCGGTTTCTATTTGCGTGTGCCAGTAGTTGAAATGTGATACACTGAAAATTACAGACAAAGAGTTCATATATAAAAAATGCTTTGTTTTTAACACTGACATTAAAGAAATAATGGGCAAGTTCTGACCTCTTCATCCAAAAAATCCATTAGGTCGTTCATTTTACACTTGAAGCCTTGCTCCCGTAACGCTGTGTGTAAAGTTTCCAATGGCAATGGCTCATAAGTGAGTACCTTGTTGTATAACTGTTTATGAGTTTCCATGAGTCTACTAAAAGCCTGTTTTAAGCTCATTGAACCATTAAGTTTATTAAGCGGCATATCATCATCGAGAAATTCCATTTCTTCTGGTATAAGACACTGTTCGCTCGCAATACTGCATTATGGAAATTGTTTGGATATTAATAATTTAATGCAAACATGAAGGAAATGCAAACATACTCAGAGATTACTAAAACATCTAAATACCTTTTTTGTGATAATGGACTTTCACTGTTAGATTTAGAATCGTCCGAACCATCATTAATTCTGCTAATTTTCTTCGATGGAACCTCTTCATCATCATGGTCCTTGAAACAATCACTCGCAGCCTCTGTCTCTGAGTTTCCACCTGGTACTACTGGATGTAGTTCGTTGTAGATATAATTCAGAAGCTGCCTTGCTCTTTTTCGCGTTTGCGGCTTTATACCATATTTCTCCAATTCCCTCTGTAAATATAAAAACCATGTAAACACTTTAAAAACATTGGGAATTTAGTACCTTTAATTCTGGTGTATCCATCGTGTCATAGTTCGTCGAAGGAGTTAGTTCTTGCGAAACTCCAAGCCTCGACGATTTCCTCGGCATTCTTGCTGTTGTATCATTTGTTGCTCTGTTTGTTGTACTCGTTGGCATCGACGTTGAGCGTGACAAAAGTTTTCTCACAGAATTTGATGAAGTACTATCATCACGACGCTGTGCAGACACCCTTTTCTTCCCAGGTTGAGTACTCGACAGTTCCCAGGAACTGAATGGCGAAAGTCTGTCCAAAGCATCTGATACATTGTGTCTTGAATTTTCAGCGCTGATGTTGTACTCAAATGCAAATGAATTTTCTTTATTAGAATAGTCTCCCTGAACAGGCGGTGAATGTGTCACGCTCAATTCTGGACTCGATGATACAAAGATCGGGCTTGGAGGTTGAAGAGTTTTCCGACTAGATGAGGGAGTTAAAGATGGAAATGGCACATGATCAGAGTTTTTCAAACTTTGTGTAAATATTTCATCATTGTTTTTTGAAAGATCTGGATCTGGATATTCCGGAGAGTTGTTCAAACTTCTCTCTACGCCCCAAGAAAATTCATCCAAGAGATTATCGCTCACATTTGCATCTATCGTTTTGTCTTTGTCGACCCAGCCTTTGCATCTAGGAGGTTCAGATTTGTGCGATAAATCACGACGTGGAGAAGGAGTTAAGGATCTACGTTCCGAGTGATTCCGATTTCTCAAGCTCTGCGTAAATACTTCCTCATGTATTTTCAATCCATTGGAATTTGGATATTCCGGAGAACTTCTTGGATTCATTATTTCTTGAAATGATTCATTATTACAATATTCAGCTTCGCTATTCTTCGATTTGTCGATTGAGCTATTCTGTCTTGGATTTTGATCAGCCTCTGGATTACACTGAGAAACTACAGATTTTGGCATTTTCGCTGAACAAAGCATGGATCGTTTCTCAGCAAACATTTCCTCATCCACTTCGAAAATATCAAGATCAGGAAAATTTAGAGAATTTCTTTGAACTGTTCCTTCCTCCATGTGTTTGTTAACATCCACATGTCCACGAGCACTCGAAAGACATAGACTCGGTGGCGAATTTGCAGGCATATCGACGTCTGTATCGGACTCCTGTGTCAGATCTATGGCGTCGTTGTTAAGTGATATCTCGTTATCATTGTTGAGTGATGTCTCGTTAGCATTGTTGAGTGATGTGTCGTTATCGTTGTTGAGTGATGTCTCCTTCTCATTGTTGAGTGATGTCTCGTTATCATCTCCATCAACATTCGGTTTTGCTGCAACTGTGTGATTTCTATTTTTCAGCATATTTCGATAAATACTTATACTATTATCGTGCTCGTGATGCCGTTTATACTTTGAGTACATAGAAACGTTCGTGTCATCCAATATGGTATCGTCAGAAGAGTTACAATCATCCATCTCATTAGATCTAACTAGAGATTTGTAATTGATATTTTCCGACTTGTTATAGTTCTTACTTTCCGATTCCGATTCTCGTTGGTGAACGCTTAAGTTTTTCCCCATATCTTCACAATTTTCAGCCTTTTCCTCTAGATCGCAATCTGAAATGGATTGATTGCTGATGTTGTTCACATTGAAAGGGTTTCTGAATCTCCTACGATCCGCAGCCTCTGAGAGAGATTCTTCTTCTGTGCAAGAATCCAAAGCTGATTTTGCGTTTATTCTCTGTACCTTTTCGATAAATAAGCTCAGATTACTTTTTTGTTTTTTAGGCAAGCGTTGATACCGCGAGCGATCATTTATCTTTGGTGTGCCATCGACACTACTGCGAGACCTAGGAGTTGTACAGTCATGAATTGGTGCAACACTGGGAACAGTTGGCGAAGTTATCTTCACCGTTGATGCATTGGATGTCTGACTACCTTCGTTTGACGACGAATCTTCATTAGCTATTAGTTGAGCTAATACATCGAGGTGTGAGTTATTTTGCGTCGATACTTCGCTCATTTCTTTCAAGGATTCTTCTGTGTTTTTTAGACCTTTTCCTATATCAGATTTTTGTATAGTTTCGTCAAAGAGATCTGGAGATATAGAGATGGCTCTTGAAACATCGACGACTGAGATAACTTCAATTTCAGGCTCATCATCTATATTATTTTGCAACGATACGTTTGTAGCCAATAATTCATCTACTTCTCTGCAGCCCACAGATTGCGACGAGCTACTATGATCTTCAATCTCCGTGGTAATTGTAGAATTTCTCTTGTTTAAGTTATTTTGACGATTTTCCATTTTGGTTTCCATCGCATCAATCTCAGTCGTGGTCGGTGATTGCAAATCACTTCTTCGCAGTTCTATCTCCCTGTTTATATTAGTTTCAACTTTTTTTTTACTGAGATAATCGAACAAATCCTTCAGACGATATTTACGTGCCAAACGCCTGACACCAGTTGCAACGTGATTATCATTGAAGATGTGCGAATTGTTCACTATTACACCACTGTAAACAAATTCGAGAAAAGCCAGAGCAGACAAGAAATCGACTTCAGTCCAAGATATACTTTCCCTTACGTGGAAGAATTTTGCGTCATTTATGGGCTTACATTCGAGCAGGACTTCAGAAAGACGTACATGAAATACCAATTTATGAGCCCAAATATGATTATTTTTAACGAGGACGACCACATCACTCATCGAACTGACATTGAGTATATTAGCCCAATCCATTGGCAAAGCATTGCGATATTCTCGATCCGTAACGTAAATGTCCTGTAAATCTGCAATGTTCCTTGTGATTGAAGTAGCTGGATTTGAATCCTCTGAGTTAGAATAAGACATTTCAGTTCGAATGTTTTCACTCTCTTCTAGTGCAGTTTCGCTCGATTTTTTCCAGATCTTTTCCTGCGGCACGACATTATCGGTATCATGAAATTCGTCAACTGGATTCTCAACTTTTTTCTGTTCGCAGTCGCCATCCAATAAGACAACAATGTCAAGATTTTCGACGTAAAAATTCGTAGTTGATGTAGAGAGTTGTGCACTGTTCCATAGTCGTTTTGTCTTTGGGGAATTTAAATTTCGTAAATGAGCAGTGTGCAAGTGCAACAAAAACAGATCTGAGGAATTAAAGAATTTTCTTACCATACAATGAATGTTATTCAATAAATCACTGCGCAGTATTGATGTTTGTTTTTCAACAGGTTTGATTTCGTCAAAATTTGGTCGTGGGCAAGGCTGTGTTATTGCTTCATTTCCCATAAGTATTTCAGCTATTCTCTCGGTTAACAAACGATCTCTCACCTCTTGGCTACGAGTTTGAAGAATCGTCGGTCCCAAATGCTTTTCTATCAAGGAATATTACCATAAATTTATCGTATTTCGAACATTAACCTCGTTATTCCTTGTTTGCTCTAATCTCACTTACTTCTTCGAAATTTTATTGGCCTATCCGTAAGTCCAGAACTAGCAGAATTATCAGTCAGGAATCCAAAATTCTTCAAGGTTTGGCGACGCTGAGAATTGGAAATTTTGGTAAAGGGTTTATCGCCTTGATGCTCAGCTGCAAGCAAAAGTGCTTCTTCGAATTCGTCCTCTAGTTCTCTGTCCTGGAGAGACTTTGATAAGGCAATAGCTAATTGCAGATCAGGATCAGCATTTGCAACCTAGTATAATTATTTTGATCATGCATCTGATTTATAAATTGCAACATTTGCTTCATAATATCATTGACAGTAAATGAACGACAATTACTGGATTGTGATTTTGCCTTGGTGTTCGATCCTTTGATTGTACAAAAGGACCAGCTGGCAAACCAATAGATAACCGCTCATTATTCTGACGCTCCTGCAATGCAACAGCAGCTAATAACTTTTTTGTCGATACATTGTTCCTTGCTGCACAATTTTTCGAATGAGCTGTACCGACACTGGGATCGGCAAAATATTTCATACATAATGGACAAGTGTGACCATGTTTGCTAGCAATATTAGCAGCCTTAAAAAAAGAAGATTCAATGGAGCACTGCGCTGAATCTTTTTGATTATTTTTCTGACGGCTTGAAGAACTTCTATCTTTCTTTTTGCTGTCTTTTGAACAAGGATTTTTTGTTCTTTTATTGTTCAATATTTTGGTGATGCTCGCAGCGCGTGCAACAGGTTCTATGTTGGGTGATTTAAAATCATCCAGACTATCATTTTTCCTGGATCTGTTTTTAAACGATGAACCATCGGCATCTTTGTTCTTATCTGTATGTTGTTCCATTGGACTTTTTCTTTTCTATCTATGGTATAACTCGCACACGTCGTCAATGAAAATTCTTCACCTAACTATTTGGTCTGAGAACACAGGAATATACAAACAATAAAGAAATCCATGAAACTATATTTTAATTCTTTTACTCATCTTACGTCTACATGATAGTGCAATATATCTTAAAATTGTTAAAATATCTACCTATTTTTTTATACAAAATGTTTCTCTGGTTTCAAAGGAAGATGTTTCCTACTGTTCAGTCGTTGCTTTATCAATATTGGGTACTTTTGGGACAGATTCACCAGCAACCTTCTTCTCTACCTTCTCCTGCAACATATTTACCACTGAACCGAAGAATGGATCTAAGAGTATTTGATGTCTTAGAATCTCTTCTTCGGTTGGTTCTACGGCTTTGACCGAAGCTTCTCTCCTACGCTTCACCCACTCAATCTCTCTGTACGAAGAGCAAAACAGAAAGAGAGAAGGAGTAGATAGGTTATGTGATCGATCGTTCATAAGTTATGAAATGTCGATAGTTCGAATGATCAACATTACTTACGTAGTGCCGTACCAAATGGCAATTGCGTTAAAAGTAGCCGCTATTGAGGCCCCTAAAATCCAGACCACTATATTAGAAGGCGTGCCTCCTATGGTACGTGGCTTTCTTTTCGTGAGATCGGTTGGATCCTTCAACATTTCACGTAGACGATAAACGAATGGAATTTTACTTTAAGGATCCACGTATTTTCGTCGATCATATACTTTCTGATGTTTCAAAGAACTTTTCGTTATTACTCAGGAAATTGCTGTACAGCTTAGGTTAAGTTTTATAATAAATATGAGATGTTCAACTTCGAAAATTTTAACGGATTATCTCCGCTCATCGAACTGAATATAGCCACGAATGTTTGTGCAAAGTACTCCGGCATTATCTGAACAAAACTAAAAATCACTTCTGGTTTTTCCAGCTGGTACGAATTTCTACTATGTCACTCGACCTCAATATTTGTTTGATATTGTGTAAAGTTGTTCGATATTAAAAGAATTGGTCTTGAAATAGGTGGGGTAATACGGATCATCAACCGCGGTCACTAGTATGCGATAATAATACGAGATGATATGGGTCAAGTTAGAAAGTGCGAGTGTGATCTTTAAATGATATAGACTAATTCGGATAAGTATAATACCAATCAAAATACTGATGTCAACATTAATTCGTATTTTTACTGAATAATACAATTTTTGATAGCTAACAAAAACTCAACAATGAACAAGCCTGGTCGGATTTTCTGACGTAAACAGTCGGTAGTAGTGCTAGTAACCACCGATGAGTGGCGCACTATTCAGTGGCTCTGCAATATGCGGAATATCACTCGAGTTGTTATCGCATGAAGAGTCGGTAAAAAGAATACAAATTTCTGTTTTCAAGAAATATTGAAGTTTGTACCTTTAGCCCTTTGGACGCAGTCACAATTCGAAATATTTTAGACAACTCCACATTTCCATCCCTTTAGTTAAATCGCTGAAATGTAACGCACTCCAAAACTACCACAATAATAATCCTAGTTTTACTTCAGACGTAATGCTTATTGCACCCACACACAAATGTAACACGAATTCATATTTCTGTGTAGTTCAGTACGGTGGAGTACAGAAAGCAAATATATATATATATAAATATATAATTAATAAATATATAATTATTATAATATATATTATTATTTATATAAATATATAATTAATACTATATTATATATATATATATATATAATATAATATTTTAATATATTTTATAATTATTTAATATATTTTATATATTTTAAGCAAAAAACATAGATTATATATATATATATATATATATATATATATATATATATATATATATATATATATATATATATATATATGTAAAAAGCCCTGAGGGGTCACACCTTGAAACTGTACGTGATTCATAGACCCCTCATTACATTACAGTGGTTCAAAGGGAGGACCATAGAGTCCCCCAACGGGAATTATACTACGTGGTGTGCTCTCCTCCAGTCTGACTCTCGCTTCATAATCTTTCCATGCTACGTACCATACTTAATTCCTTTAAAAAAAAGTCATCGACTTCAAGAAAGAACACAAGCTACGCTCTTATAGGTTTTTATGTATTAACCAATAAAACGTGAAGGTGACTATGATAGTTTTGGGAATACTATGATAAATCCATGTAACTCTGGAGTTTGAATGACAAATTTGGTTTATCTACGTATATTAGTCTAAGCTTTTTCGGTGTCTAATCGGATTATGTACTGTTGTAATAGAGCGTAAGTTATGCTGTTGGAGTCCTGCGAGAGGGAAAGGAACATACGTACTGCTGTACGTGCAATGGCGAGCCTGTAAATATATATACACGAGTACATGTGAATGTATAGACGTATACGTAAACGGCGCGAGGGGGCCTCTCATTACCGAGTAATGACCTGTAATAACATGGATTTAATGCCCGCGCTGCTCTCCGCTCGAAGTATACGCCATAAGCAATCGTTCGCCGCCTTCGGCAGTTCTAATGAATTGCTCGCTGCTCACTGACCGCTGCTCTCTTTCCCCCCTCTTACTTCTTCGTTCTCAAGCCGCAGTATCGCGAAAACGGTCACTCGAACGTCCATGCAATATCCGCAAATGTGACTTTTTTCCTCCCTTTTTTTCTCTCATTCCCTTATCTTCCTCACTGATCCTCGCACGGTCACGAACTGAAGAATTTTATGGTAATGTGCACGCTGTGAAATTATGATAATACCACAGGAGCCTCGCACGAGAAGCTTTTATCTCCTTGGTTTCGAAATCCGAGTGTACGTCGATATTTCGCCAAAATTCGTAGTTTTCAATGTGCTTAACCTCAAACCGTGTCGATACTGCACGACGGTTCTGAGTCGAGATATGTCACTTTATTCAATTTGCAGAGAACAGTGCGTTGTTTTTCCCCACAGACGAAAGGATCTACACAGTTACAGTTAATGCAAGAAGCAGAATGTTCCAGTCGCTGGATAGAGGTGATATCTAAGCTCGAGAGACAAGATAGATCTACGTTGAGTGAGCTCGCGTGTTGCACATACTCGTGTATATTACACATATATTATAATCTACTATCTAAAGTATCACAATATATTCGCCTGGAGCGAGGCAGTCGGGTGCTCATACGCCATGGCGTCTGTCGTAGCGAGGAGTTCGCGTAATGCGCAGCTGCAACTGCGCGGTGAGAGGGTGGTTGGTGTTCTCTGAGTCTGCGCGAGGCCTCGGCAGTAACGAACGCGACCGAGGGCAGGCTGATCGTGTGGGGCGAGCGAGCAAAAGAGCCAACCGAAACGGCAAGAGCGTGCGAAAGAGAGACAGAGGGATATACGTACACGTTATAAAGAAATATAAAGAAAGGAAGCACAAGGGGCGGAGAGCAGGCGGCGGCTCATCAAAGGGGATTGTAATTAGCCGCGCATGTGCCGCTCCCTCGCTCGCGCGCGTTCGCTCACCCGTTCGACCGTAAGAGAGCGCAACTGCAGCAGCGCCAATAAGAGGGAGAAAGAGAGCACGGTATTAGTACGTACTCTCGCCGATCTTACAACAGCACCGCCACCAGACCGGACGGAGATTCGACGCTTCTTGCGCCTCTATGTGTGCAAGTGTGCGTTATGTGCTCTGTGTTTTGCTTTCGATCTCTCTCACTTTATTTCGCAACGGAATGAACGCTTTCCGCTTGAAAAATCTCGCGACTCTTGCCATACCATCGTCCCGACGATACACAATCATTGCGAATAATTTTTTTTTCTTTTTCAGACCTTCCAACAATTCGTCTCCCGCAATAAAAATGCTGCGATCGTTTAAAGAAAAAGATAAACGTTCAACGTTCCTGCTTTGCAGTAATTCTCGACGCCGAAATTCCTGGCTATACGGCAACTAGGAAGACAAATTTTGATTGCTATTGGGATCTGACAAAATTCGTGTGACATCTGGTGGTACACGTTGAAACTAAAACCGGGGTGCATTGCTCAAGTTACAACGTAATCATTAATATCAGTAATTTTGAGAAATTGAACAAAAAATGGCAGAAGTAGGTGTCTACATCTCGCAAACCCATCGAAAATGAATTGCATGTTCCGTATATGGATGCGAGAGTTCTTTTTAAAAAAACCCGTGAACTGACGTTCCATAGCTTCCCCAAAAAAAATGCCCGGTGCGTATACCAAAAAATTGTTTTCGCCTTCTCGGAAATTTCGATTTCCGGGATTGGAATCAGACCATTTACAAATATCACTAATGGAAAAGACTAGCATTTTATTAAAAAATAAAGCTATTACGCTATGTTAAGACTAGTTGGCTGCAACCTCTTCTACGCCATATTGGTTTTCACGGTAAGTCTACTATTGCGCGGTTTTGACAGGTGACTGCACCCCGGTCTGCGCCATATTGAATTTGACCACGCCTCCATGTCAGATCCCAATAAGAACGTGATTGGTAAGAAAGAGAATTCAGTAGCTAGTTGTGTTCGAAACTAATTTTTGGTATCGACAAAAAAACATGCCTTGTCTATGAGTCTAGGGATCTTTTCTATATATATAACATTACAGGAGACGAAGATGCACGGAATGGAGAGAGGGATCATCGTGTAATCCGATTCCACGAGGGTTTGTCAGGAATAACGAGAAGCAGGACAACGACCCGGAACGATTTTTTTTTCACGACCGACTAATACGTTACGATTGTCAGTCCGATGAACGGCTATGGACAGATGCATCGACCTACCTATAGACATTTCCAGCTCACAATGCGTTATACACGATGTGTATAAAGCGAAGAATTGAATGCTATATCTAGCGTATAGGTCTTGATTCTGAAGATGTAAAACCCTCGATGGATGGAGGATCCTTGTTCCTCTTCGGATCAAAGAGAATTCCTGGAGATCGGAATCTGGAACTAATCGACGCGCGTCCTCTCGTTCGAAAGAGAATCGCGAAAGAGATCCGGACTATAGAGCGACGTGCTCACGTTCTATACGTACTTATATAGAATGATATCGTAGTAGTAGTAGTAGATATACATAGTTCTTAAGGTAGTCCTATCGTTACAGCGTTTCCGTTAGATTTCACTGAAAATTTGCAGAAACGTTCTTTGATTTCATATGTATATGTGTGTAAAATTTCAGGGGCCTTTACCGACTCAAAAATCACGATATTTATTCTTGAAAATCGTCACTTTTCGCAATCTCCCATAAGAGTCCGTGTTAAATATTGCAATATTATACAACGAGTATCTCGATCATTTGGTCGATGAAGCCTGTTGAAATTTTCCACACATTTTTATATGACATCAAAGAAGCTTCGATTAGTTTTTATAACAAATCTTATGGAAAACAAAATTCATGATTTTGTTTATTATATAGCAAATAAACTTTCCGTAGGATCAATTTAAATTTTGAGTATGTTGTTCTTTAGTCGATTTGCAACAACTTTTCTTAATGAACTTTAATGCTTGGTCCACTTCTAGTGTGAGAAAAAACGGGAATAAAATTTGAATCCCCCACCCGACGATAGGACTACCTTAAGCTCGCCAGTAAGAACTTTATGGTAACAAAAAAAAGTCGTCGGCTCTCGGATATCGATAGTTACGAATGTAATAATATCGTTATATCTAGACGTAACGGAAAATCATACGCTTGCTTAATCGCGATGCTAATCGTTTCGCAGTTAAGCGAGGTCGAAGTTTTGTATTTAAAGAAAGAAAGAAAATTAGACGAGCGGTCGATCAAAGAGCCGACGAAATTTTTATCGCAAAATCCATTCCGTTTCTTTCGTCGTTATCCCGCGGTGCGCGCGTCTCGGCGCGTTGATAGCGCGGAGCTCCGAACGTCTCTGGAACTTTAGCCTGATTCGCGACAAAAAATCCTCGGGACGGAGAATTTTACTCTTTCACTGTCGCGACGATCCTTCTATTTCTCCTTTGCCGTCGTTCGTGCAACGATTTCAAAGTTTTTCATCGTCCGATCGTCTCGTACGCTCGAAAATCTCGAACCGCGCCGCGCCAACCGCGCTCTCGAAACGTCCGTGCATCATCCGGCCGGACGAACGAGTTTTTGGGTTTGAAACGTGGCGATCAACTACGATGGCAAAGCCCGCGTGACCATCATCGTCGTTCCTCGCGTTCTCTTCTGGTCCACACGTCCGTCCGTCTGCTCTCTGTCATCTCGTTCTTACTCGTTTTTTTTTTTATTTCGTCTCGCTCTCTCCGTCTCTCTCATTGTCGGATTTCTCGCGAGAGGTAACAATGATGATACGCGAAAAGGGCCGCGAGCCGAGACAGTCTCAGCTGCTACGTTTCTTTGGCCCTTGTGCGCGACGATACAACGAGTTACGAACGAAACGAGCGAGGAATTCTTACGCTTTTTGCTCTGAGTTTGGATACGGAGATAGAGAGAGGGAGATAGAAATAGAGCCAGAGACAAAGATAAAGAACGAGTGGAACGTTTCCATCGTCTCAAAACTTTTTCCCAAGATTCTGTTTTCGCGCGTTGAAAAAAATAATTTCCATTCGTAAAAATCATCGTTAAATGTATTGATAAAAAAAGGCTTTTGCGTGAGTTTCTGTGACGAAAGTTAAGTGCATGTCCTGATCTCGGCTAAGAGAATCCGCAACATAAACAGAAGCAATGGGAGT
This sequence comes from Netelia fuscicornis, assembly GCA_946811545.1. Taxonomy (NCBI): domain Eukaryota; kingdom Metazoa; phylum Arthropoda; class Insecta; order Hymenoptera; family Ichneumonidae; genus Netelia; species Netelia fuscicornis. The sequence goes on from OX328015.1 coordinate 2,051,569, forward strand.
ACACGCGGCGCGAATACAGACTCGCGTGTGTGTACGCGTATAACAGCTCTTCGCTTCTCTCTGCACGAGAGAGATCCAGTTTTTCTTCACAAGGTAGAGATGGAATAAGAGGTGAACCGTGCGAGCGAGGAAGAAAGAGGGAGAGAAAGAGAGAAAGGAAGAGGAGTCTCTGCCATCAGCCGGGTAATAAATGCGTAAGGAGTCGCGGTTGCATGGCAGGCACAACCTTGCAAAGGGGAGAGAGCGAGAGGAAGAGAGAACGAGGCTTTTGCCTCGGAATACCGGGGGCCTCTTTCGTCTCAGCTCCGCAATACAGGGGCCCCTGAAAGAGACGATCTACGTTGGATCTGAACATCCATCTTCCTTTCTACGCTCCTCTTCCGCTTCGCAACGTTCACCACACGTTTCTTTTCTTATATTCTCGTGTGATGCGCTGTTCGCGCTGATGGCCAATTCTATGTATGTGCATGTGTTTGTCATTGAATAGTCCTCGATATAGACAGTCCATGACAAGATAGACCTGAAATAAAAAATATTTTTATTAACGTTCATAATTTATAAATATATTGGATATATAAATATAATACCGTGCAATTAATGTGATATTAAAAAATTTTGCAAGGTGAGGTCACAATTTTGGATTCTTGACTACAATGAGATAAAATTGTATTTCCATTTTTTTGGAATATTTATAGGAGACTTGAGCTGATTTTTTTTCTTCTCAGTGATTTTGAGGCTTATGGTCGTGCAATGGCCAATTCTAGGTATGTGCAGGTGTTTGTCATTGAATAATTCTGTATATAGACAGTCCGTGACAAGATAGGCCTGAAATAAAAAATATTTTTATTAACATTCACAATTTATAAATATATCAGATATATAGATATAATAGCTTGTAACTAAGTTGATATTCAAAATTTTTTGGCCTAACGTTAATATAGAAGGTGAGGTCACAATTTTGGATTCTTGACTACAATAAAATAAAATTGTATTTCAGTTAAATCGTCGAAACCGAAGAACCACGTTTTTTCGGGATATCTAGGGGGCCTTTGCGCTGATTTTGTTTCTTCTCATCGGTTTTGAAACTTATGGACGTGTACCATATATATATATACAGAGGTTGATTTCTTAGCTCCTCTCCCTCGGGTTCGTGGGCCCCTTTGGTGCCGCTACGGTTGCGGTCTGTTACGCCCACCAACGGACCTCGAGTCTTCATCTCTCGCCCCTTCTCTCTCCAACAACCACGACAGAGTTTCACCACGAGGAGCTTCTACGATGACCAAGACGTGGACGACGACGCGAGACGAAAGAGCGAGAGATCCTTCGAGGCGAGCTGCGGTGGAATAAGGAAGGGACTGGTGGGACAGGTTGGTCTTTCGTATATTTACAACGTGAGAGAGTGGGACAGAGGGAAAGGAGAGGTGGAACTCTCTTCCAACCTTTGATGCTTTCCGCCTTCCCTATGTATCATACTATACATACATACATACATACATACATACATATATATATATATATGAATACATGTATATTTGCAGCATCTTTTCACATCTCTCTCTCCACCTCACTCTCTCCTGTCCTTCACGTCTTCTTCCAAACCTCCTTGCTTATTCTCATTTTTCCACAAATGTAAAAGTGTTAATTACGAGTTTCGTATCCACGACTTCTGACTGTAGGTACATATATATATATATATATATATATATCTAAATAGATATATGTTACACTATTGTGCTGTGGTACATGGATCATCGTATCTTCTTTTTTCCCTCTTCTTCCTTCCTCCATTCTTCTTTTCACATCTTTTGTGGGATGGTCGACAGGATCCGAGTACAAGGTACTATCGCGTTGTTTTCTTATTGTCCAAAGGTTTCCACGAAAGAGGAGTTACACGATGGTAGCAGGAAAGATGAAAGAAAATTGAAGTTGAATTCTGCTGCGATTTTTCGACACCTTTTGGGATACTCACCGCAGAGATTTTTTTAAATTAAATTTTTAATTAAAAGTAAGTGGATAAATAAATGGATTTTACATGGGTAGATTATTATTTGATTTTTTTACGATCACTCGGTCACTACGGGCTTGGTATAGCTGTGGGCTACGTGTGCCATATAATAGAATTTATTATAAACCACTTGCCATTACACCATTATATTCACCCTTTCCATTCGACGGTTCTTCATGGATTCTTTCTCTCTCCCGCTCTCTCTGTCCCTTTCTCTCTCTTTATTTGTGTATGTGTGTGTATGTCCCTCACTCTTTCTGTCTCTACGTTTCTCGCTCGAAACTCGAACAAATATGTGCTCCCGGCGTGGAGAGACTCCATTGTGTCTCATAATGAAATTCGTACAAAGGGGGTTGTAGCCCACACAAACGTGCTCGCGTACTTCGCGTTTTAGTACGGTCGAGACAGAAAGAAAGAGAGAGAGGAGGAGGGCGAATATCAAACTTGTGTATATTGTACTATAATACTAAAAAAGAAATTCCTCTGTGTACCCTCAAGGGGGTAACCTGATCCGCCGTGTGCGCCAGATGGGTAATCAGAGTCCGCGGTTTATTTACAAGGGGTGTATGAACTATACAAATATATCTACGTGTGTGTGTGTGTCTGTGTTCGTTTCATAAAAGCCACGATAGCTAATTTAAAAAAATCTATTGAATTTTTGAAAATTGTTCGACGCTAAAATTATTCCAGATTTTGTCAATCTCGCACACCCTTTGGCTGCGAGCACACCCCCCTTGACATTTCGGAGAAAAAATAGACAAGAAAATAAAGATAAATGCGTAATTTCTGAAGATCGGTGCTGTCGTTTCTCAGTTTCTTTGCTCTCGCGATCATCTCGTTGTTTCGTTCGACCTGCTCGCGTGTATAAAAGCCACGACAGCTAATTTAAAAAAGTCTATTGAATTTTTGAAAAACGTTCGACGGTGAAATTATTCCAGATTTTGTCAATCTCGCACACCCTTTGGCTGCGATCACACCCCCCTCGACATTTCGGAGAAAAAATAGATAAGAAAATAAAAATAAATGCGTAATTTCTGAAGATCGGTGCTATCGTTTCTAAGTTTCTTTCCTCTCGCGATCGTCACGTTGTTTTGTTCGACTTGCTCGCGTGTATAAAAGCCACGACAGCTAATTTTAAAAAGTCTATTGAATTTTTGAAAAACGTTCGACGGTGAAATTATTGCAGATTTTGTCAATCTCGCACACCCTTTGGCTGCGAGCACACCCCCCTCGACATTTCGGAGAAAAAATAGACAAGAAAATAAAGATAAATGCGTAATTTCTGAAGATCGGTGCTGCCGTTTCTGAGTTGCTTTGCTCTCGCGATCGTCATGTTGCTTCGCTCGACCTGTATACGCACCACCACTCGGTCGCTCCCTTTGTCCCTAATTACGCTCGCGGGATTGGCCCCATCAGCCGCGGCGGTAGGCCCGAAATAATAGGGCCCAGGCGAGAGCTTAAAAGAAAAAGGAGCTGCGACTCGATGATGCCTATAGTGGGAGAAGTCCCAGAGAAAGAGAGAGAGAGAGAGAGAGAGGAGGAGAAGAAGAGAGAGAGAGAGAAAGAGAGCGACTCGAGGACCAAGAGAAGGGAAAGGGAGAACAAAGGGTGGGGGGTTTTGTCGAAGGCCCTCGTGAATACCATCAGGCCCATCCTGGGCCGGTTACCAGCAACACGGTCCTCCCGAGAATCCACGAGCCGAGGCGAAGTCTCACGAGAGCAAACCCGCGCCGCGGTCATCCTTAATCGCAGTTTGCTCCGGTGCTTCGTACCGTACGGTCGGTGGAGTCGCTCGCCTAAAACACTGTGCTGCCTCGGCACGCGCGTTTTTCAAAACGATACACGACCTACAATAACAAACCTTCCTTCGTTTCTCTATCGAGAACAATTAATTTTTTCATTCAAAACGTTAATTAAGACCTTAATTAACAAACTTATCGATCATCGTTATCTAATTCGATAACGAATCAAAACTTGTGTAACAAAAACAAAAAAAAACCAGTGTCTTGGGATTCGATCTTCAACCAGTGAATGTTGATATAAACATAAAATTCTACGTCAACGAAACAAGGAGAGCTCGAGCGATACTGTTAAATCGAATTTGATACAGTAAGAGAGAGAAGGAGAGAAAAACAGGCATTTTTTTTCTCACCATGTGGTTTTGCGCAATTATCAACACGGGAATGCCGACCTATCGGGAGAGAAAAGATTCTTAACCGCGATTTTAGCGAGTCTCTCGTTTCGAATATTCGGAGCTCTCGCGGATCTTTTTTATTATCGAAGAAAAAATTCTGTTTTCCTTCTTTTTGTTACTTTGGTCTTGTTTCATCGAACAAAGCTACGCCGGTGATAATGACTTTTACGAATATATCGCCGGTAGCAGCTGTGGTCGTTGTCGTCGTCTTGGCGACCGCGTCCATCGACACAGTCGATGCCTGGGGTATCAACCACTCCGGAAGTTCGACTACCGGAACAAAATGCGAAAGACTCACGGTCTCGTTGTGCCGCGGCCTGCGATACAATCTAACCGCTATGCCGAATTTCATGGGACATACCGATCAGTTGCAGGCCGAACGTGGGGTAATTATCCACATTTTTTCTAAAAATTTTCGTCATTAACTTCTAACACTTTAACTCCTTCTCGTAATTTAAACAGTCTCGCTCGCGATGAAGACTCGTGAAATGATTTTTTCCCAGCAACAATCGTCGCCGGGGTAAAAAGCTGAATTGAAGCAAGGACTCAGGCTCATTAGAATTATTTTCTATCACATTTGATGACAAGTTTTGGGGAATACTTAAAACAAATCGCTACATTTCGGCGCGTATTGTGACTACTTTGAAGAATCACTCTGATCTGTTTACCGCGCTTTGGCCTTTGGTTCTTTAATTTGTTTATTGAAGCCGCAATCGAGCGATATATAAAGAGTAGCCAGGGCCCGAGAGGTTTGTCACTGGCAGATTTGGTAGCACAACGATTTCCAAAAGGAATCGATTTCTCGCGATTTCCACTGTGATTACCGTGGTTTGTGAGTCAAGATGACGTGCGGTTTCACGTGATTTTTAATGATTCCTAGCTTGATTTCAGATGAAATTGTTCACTGATTTCTCGAGTGACAAACCCCGAGTGACAATCCAACATAATCGATGTTTATAAACAAATGGCTTGATTAAAAGGGCTCTTTGTTTTGTTCCATGTAATGTGTTCTCTGCGTCTTAATTTCGTTTTCTTGTTTTGTGTGAAAAAGACGGCCTTAAGCCTAATCTTTGCATATTGTTGGGTGTTTTAAAGAAGATGCAGAAATCTTTATTGCAAATTGCACCCTATTACTTTCGTTAACCCTACGATTTATGTTCCAACAGCGTGGACCTAAAACTTAAACAAATACATTTGGCTTGCCCGATATAACACAAATCAGGCACGTGATAATGACTTTTAGTCCGAATACCTGTCCACGTGTCTCACACGTTGTTGTAAGGTCAATCCACGATTACTATCGTTATAATTCCTACAATTTTTTTTAATAACAACGAAACACATTTGTACAAAATATTATCACCTTTCCCTCGGCTTAACTTCATTTCGATTCGAATATTTTATAAATCTTTATATCGTAGCTTGTCATCTTTACGCCACGTGGATTACTCGAAATTCGAGAATTTATCGGAAAGTCTGAAAAAGCAGAAAGGGATTATAGTTTTATTGAAACTCATGGCTACGTATCGATATCTATATCTGTATATTTGTATATTATTGCACGTATAAAATGTAATACCTCGACGATATATCAAACTTTATCAGTGAAAAAAATCGAAGTGTTCGGGATTTAAGTTCAGATAGAGGGAGAGAGAGAGAGAGAGAGAGAGAATCTCGATAGCGACATCGGAGCTCAGCGCTATCTTTGACATTTATGGGATTTAAAGCATCGCGATCCTCTGGCAATACCGAAGAGAAGGAGATCTTCCCTCCTTCCCCGAGTGATTGGCGGCTTAGTAACGATGCCGCAACGCAGGTGCGTTTCCCAACGCGGACAAACACGCACACACGTATCACGCGTCAATCGTGCGTGCGCGCATTATCGTCGTCGCCCTTTTTTCTTTCCCCAGTCTCCTTCATGAGCCATTCATCGCGCGCGTTATCAAAGAATTTATTCCCGCAATAAATGTATACGATGTACAGCGAGAGCCACGCATGAATGCGGCAATAAAGAGCATAGAAATGTTTTTCTCTCGCTCTCTCGTTGATTTATTATTCGGTCGTTTATCAGGAGAAAAAAATTGTTTTAAGAGGCCATTGAACTTTTGCCTAGTTTCGAAACTCGGGCTTTTATTTTTGAAAGGTGCGTCGATCGGTATTACGAAAAGTTCATTCTCCTAATTTCCATCCGCTCGAATTCCAGATTCATTCATCTCGGGTCGATTTTATTGTCATCTTTTTTTTCTCAAGTTTGGCGTAGTATTGAAATTTTTACGGAGAGGGAAATCTGCAGAACGTAGATTCGTAGCCGCTCGCGAAGATAATCGAGAATCGAGAATTCACCTCGACGCCAATGCGTGATCGTGCTCCAAACGCTCCATGGGGGTCCAACGAGTAACACGTGTATCCTCCGTCATCGCCGGGACGAATGAATGGTGGAGATAGGACGCGAGATCGTGCTGTGAAATATAAAGAAGAAGAAAAAAAAATGGTTAAAATGGAGGAGAAAAAAGAATCGAGAAATTTGAAGATTCGCGTGTGTACCGCGTGGAAGACGAAACGGGGGAGAATACGTGAAATTGGCTGCTAATTGCGTCTCCCGCAGCGTTTCCTATCTCGCCGTTCTCTCTCTCTCTCTCTCTTTCTCTCTTGGAGAAGCGAATATAGAAACTCTCGCCAGCTCGTCCATTCCTCTTGGGTCCTTTGACCTCTTCGTTGCAAATATACACGTCAATTAAAGAAAAATAAATAAACAAAAAACATTTTTTCACTCGGCTAGATCTTTTTTCATCGCATTACCATTTGTTTAATCAACGAGATAATCTCCAAAATTCTCGATTAATTTGATTGTCAACAGTGCGAGGCTGATAATGATTGATCGATAATTTATACGAATCATCGATCTTCGAAACTACGAGCGTTAATTTATAAGATAAAAATAAATTTTCGTTACGAAGTTTCTCGATCTGCGATTTTAATTCGTTTAATGAATTTTGTTTTTTTTTTAATAGCTTCATTATGCAAATGATACAAGTCCGCTGGCTAGTGGGAGTGAAATCTTCGGCCTCGTTCGCTGAATATACACGATCATTAAATAAACATAAATACGTATTTATAATACGTGTATAAATAAGTATGGATTGATCGTAATTAAAAAAAATTCCTTTTCACGATCGATACTTATTTTTTATTCGTAATGAAAAATAAAATTGCTTCAATTCCGAGTGGCGCAAGTTACACGTGGTATGTAACTTTGACAGGTATTAATTTATGATTTATGCAAGCCGCGTGCGATCGGGCGCGCGCCGTCGTAATCTCATATTCCCTTAGAGCACGTGTATATATATCGTACCACATGTAAGAAAATGTCGTACGTACATACGATCGACGTATAAAATTGCGGGAAGCTTGTAAGTTGGACTGGTGTAAAATAGCATTACGCGACGAGGTATAAGTAAAAGTATGTCGTATCGCAGGTACATAGCGAGGCTTATAATATCCGTCCAATGTATTTATGTGTAACGCGAGGGCCCCGGGGGGAAAAGATGTGTGTTGCCCGGCGAAACTTATAACGAGGTCGAGGTAACATTGGTGTACGGCTATTTTGCTTTGCGAGACCTCCGACACGCCAGGATATCGGCGACATTGTCCTTTATGGTTTTCTTTTCAAGTACGCTCGCGAAGGATACGTGTGTAATAAGAGCTCGAACGATATATATATATGTATATATATATATATATATGTATCGTTCGATTTCTTATTATAATGTATAATAATATATAATTATATAATAATAATAATAATAATAATAATAGACAATATATACTATTAAATATGTATATATTATATATATAATATATTATTATTATATTTGCATTATTATATATATATCGCGAGCTCTTATATTAATATTAATAATAATAACAATTTTACATATATAATTTTATATTATTATTATTATTATTATTATTATTATTATATTATTATTATTATTATTATTATATTATCATTATATATATATATCGCAAGCTCTTATATTAATATTAATAATATATATAATTTTATATTATTATTATTAATATATTATCAATGTATAAATATCGGGAGCTCTTATATTAATATTAATAATAATGATAATATTATATATGTAATATTATTTTATTATTATTATTATTATTATTATTATTATCATTATATATATACCGCGAGCTCTTATATTAATATTGATAATACGAATAATATTATATATATAATTTTATATTATTATTATCATTATTATTAATGTAAGAGCTTACATATGTATATACATGTGGGGCAGGTATAGAAACGTCGGAGTTTCGTATTAGGTATCGAAAGGAAAGATACGTATCGGATATTTCGGAGCACTCGTAATTAGAAAAGGGTGTAGTAATTAATCGCGCGATTAATTAGTGTCCGAGATACTAATCGAAGATCCATCGACTATACCATGACCGATTGATTTAACTTTTGGTAAAATGTATATCGTGTTAAAAATGTAAAACTTTTGCGCATCGATACGATTATACGTACTTTGCGGAAAGAAAAATAAAACAAAAAAGAAATTGTACGTTTATCGCGGTGTAATCAGGATCATCCTGATACCGACCAGTAATTTCCACACTCGCATGCGATGTTCGTGCTCATAATTTTTACGCCGTGCATAATATCCTACGTGAACCAAGCTTTGAAGATGCCCCGAAAAGTCATAAAAGGCCTGTTTTAAGGGTTCCCCCCACCTCTCTCTCTGAGAGAGTGAAAGAATCTCTCTCTCTCTCTCCCTCAATCCCGTCTCTCTCTGTCTCCCTTCATACATATACAGGGTGAATTTCATAAGGTGTAACCGACTTTATTTTAAGGTAGATGCGATCATTACAAACAAAACTTCCAAATATACATTAGGGCTATTTTTAATAGTTTACGAAATATCAATTTCTAAAGTTGGTCCGATCAGAGCGCACCGAGAAGCGCTGGAGCCGCCCACTCCAGCCCTAGTCGTAGAGATAGCACAGTGTAGGGAGTTACATTTGGGGTTGCAAAATTCAGAACAATAAATTTTATTTATTATATTATTACGCAGTTATTGTTATTCCTCGGGCATTGGCTGCTAGGGCGGGTAGTGGGCGGCTCCAACGCTTCTCGGCGCGCTCCGATTGGACCAGCTTTAAAACGTCCTATCTCGTAAACTATTAAAAATATCCCCAATGTATATTTGCAACTTTTGTTTGTAATAATCCCATCTACCTTAAAATAAAGCCTGTTAAATCTTATCAAATTCACCCTGTATATAAACAGATACATATAGATATGTACATGTATAAGAATTCCATGCGCGCATTCGCGGTCTTTTTACGAGCAACAGTTGCATCGAATGCAACTGCAGGCGATGCGGCGCGCGTTCTTCCCTTCTGTTATTGCATCGTATACGCGTGTGTGCGTGCATCTGCGTGTAGATATGTGCGTTTGTGCCATGGCGACAGCTCTCGCCTCATTCTTTTTCGACTCTTTTATTTCCTCCGCTTTTTTTCTCCCGTTCGTGTCCTCTTCTCCCTTCGCTCTTTTTTCTCATCATCCCCGGCCCGGGGTTTGTACAAACGATCTCGCGGCGACCTCCAACACGAGTGTGGATCATTACCAACCTCTCATCGACTTCGAAACACGTGTGCGGTTTATGTCTACATATTTAACTGCGTTTCGTTTGTATCGATCGACAAAGAACAAAAAGTTGCATACTCCAAGTTTTTAAATGGGAAATGCTAAGGGATACGCCCTTTTGACATTGAGCTTGAAATACTTATGTTCATTTCAATTTTCAAAGCGCCAGCTGCGAACGTACGTTATATTAGTACTTGTATCGTACCGCGAGAGGGACGAGAATATTTAAAGAGCATGCGGGTACGCGCGCCCCCTCGAGTGACGCTGTGGAACTAAAAAAAAAAACTTCACGTATCCTCGCTCATTTTCCGGCGTTCGCTCGCGGCTGTTCCGGGGCGCCTCGTGTTATCCTACCAAGCGCAAAGCCGCTTTGATGTTTCTGGTTTGGAATTAATTCTTCTCCTGCCTTCGGAAATGGTTGATAACTTTTCATTTTATCTCGTTTCGAAACTTTTTATTAAAACCCCTGTTTCCCTCGAGGCAATGTTACATACGCGTAATAGAGCTGTTCGTTTTTATTCCAAGATATTAATTACGGATTTTAGATTTGGCTTAATTAGACATTTTTCAAAATGTAAAGATGGCGAGAATATTCTTTTGTGAGTTTACGATTATTCGACCAATTATTTTCACGCCGACGACGGATTAATAGTTTGCGCATAATTTCGGTTGGAAGAAGAAAAAGGAAGGATAATTCTCGAATCACAAACTTGGCTCATTAAAGAGAAAACGTACGAGACGAGTAGATAAAAAAAGAAGAAATGAAGTGTGACTTCTACGTGTATTCGAGGATGAAAGAAATACCACAGGAGGAGAAAGAGAGGCGCGAGAGGGTGACGAGGGCTCTCTCGTCCCAAAACAGCATGACGGAAACGAGAGAAAAGTTCTATTATATACCTATACATACTGGGAATAGATCCCTACTCTGTGTTAGTCGCTCGTTTGCCGAGGCCGAAAGTGATCCTGCATGCCAGCGTGTGCCTTGTGCAGCTTCGGCGATGAATTACGACTCGACGAACACTCGGTTCCCTCCGACTCTAAATGGTCCTAGTTTTTCTTTGATGTGCTTTTTTTTCAAAGAAAAATCCAACAGCTCGAATATTCGAGACAGAAAATCAGAGAATAAAAAAGGATTATCAGATAGGAAAAGAAATAACTTTTTTTTACCTCGAAAAAAATGTAGAAAAAAGATGAAAACTTATTTTAATATATTTATTTATTTTCCATTGTTTTTGGTTGAACAATGAGTGAATTATTATCGCGAACTTTATTTTCGAATAATTAATAGAAATTTCGAAATATAATAGCCAAGATGAAAGAGACGCAAGGCATCTCGAGATCTCATCTTAAGAAAAATTCACTCGAATATTCGAGACAGAAAATCAGGGAATAAAAAAAGATTATCAGAAAGACAAAAAAAACAACTTTTTTTACCTCGAAAAAAATGTAGAAAAAAGATGAAAACTTATTTTTATATATTTATTTATTTTCATTGTTTTTGGTTGAACAATGGGTGAATTATTATCGCAAACTTTATTTTCGAATAATTAATAGAAATTTTGAAATATAATTGCCAAGATGAAAGAGAAGCAAGGCATCTCGAGATCAATTCCATTTCATCTCAAGAAAAATTCACTCGAATATTCGAGACAGAAAATCAGAGAATAAAGAATGATTGTCAGATAGGAAAAGAAATAACTTTTTTTTACCTCGAAAAAAATGTAGAAAAAAGATGAAAACTTATTTTAATATATTTATTTATTTTCCATTGTTTTTGGTTGAACAATGGGTGAATTATTATCGCGAACTTTGTTTTCGAACAATTAACGCAAATTTTGAAATATAATTGCCAAGACGAAAGAGAAGCAAGGCATCTCGTGATCTCATGAACGTCTTGATGACGACAACGGCGCGACGTGAAGTTAATGGCGCGAGAAGGGTGGAAGAACGGATATGCACGTGGAGTCTCACGCGGTATAATAAATATAATGTTACCCGGCGGCGCGTTTGATCCCTGGCGGGCGATCAATTAACGCAAAGCCGTAATTACGATCCATCGCTGCGACCGCAGCACGATATATGCCAACTTTTATACACAGGCATACACGCACTCATACATACTTGTATCATTATATATATACATACGTAGACGGTTATAAAAGGCACTTGGCGAACGTTTGACGAGCGAGCAGATGAGACACGATGCAAAAGCGCACCAACTTCCTCGCGATTGAATATAGAAAATTGCGAAAGGGAGGTTTTAATAACGCTAATTAAAAGCCCATATTCCTTATCCCATTACTATTAAACTTTTTGATACAGATAAATGTTACATTTTTTCTTTCCCCTCGTTCTTCATTTCCTACCCCGTAATTATTCCACGAACCTCGTATTTCTCTCACGCGATACGTTCATAAAATTGGAGAATTTGTATTCGGCCAAGTTATAATCCGATTATTATTACTATCAATTAAATTTGAATTTTAATGACACACGGGATGAATAAAAATAATGAGACGTTTCGAAGTTTAATATACGTTTAACGAAAACAACATGTGCAAGGGAAGAAAAGTTTGTAATTACACGAACCTGTTAAAGAATTCAAGATTTCACTTCCGGTTTGTCTTCGAGGGTGTCGTAAATACTCTTGTAATGTTCCCTTTCGAATGTTCCAACGCGAATAAACGTTGCAAGATATAAATCTACTTATTTCGTCATAATTATTATCCGAGTTGCAGCGTTGTATACTTTGTATTTTTATTTTTTCGTCGACGTTAAGTCGTAACGTCGAACGGGATGGAAGAATCTACGCTGGTGTTCGTCAGCTCTTCTTTAATTCTCTCTTTCTCTGTCTCCCAGCCTCCGTCTCTCTCAACCCTCTCCTCCTTTCTTAAAGCCAAGAGAGCCAGAAGAAGCATGCTCACTCTTCAAAAGCGGCCGCCTTAATGTTATTACGCTAATAAAACCGAGCGAGCGAGCCCGAGTGAACCCTCGACTATAAATACCTCTTATTTCTCGTCTCTCTCTATCGCTCGACGAGCTCGAGCCATAAGCCCGAGCTCCGAGCGTCTCGACAGCACCACACGCACTCATCTCCACTCACTGCCGGGTATATACTCGAATTTGTATACACAATATATATATATATATATATATATATATATATGTACAGGGTGAATGTCATAAGGTATAACAAGGCTTTATTCTAAGGTAGATGGGATCATTACAAACAAAAGTTGCGAATATACATTTGGGATATTTTGAATAGTTTATGAGATATCGACTTTTAAAGTTGGTCCAATCGGAGCACGCTGAGAAGCGTTGGAACCGCCCACTCCCACTCTAGCAGCCAATGATTGAGAAATAAAAATGACTGCGCAATAATATAATAAATAAAATCGACCGCTCTGAAATTTGCAACCCCAAATGTAACGCCCTACACTGTGCTATCTCTAGAACTAGGGCGGAAGTGGGCGGCTCCAATCCTTCTCGGCGCGCTCTGATTGGACCAACTTAAAAAATGTATATCTCGTAAACTATTAAAAATATCCCCAATGTATATTTGCAACTTTCGTTTGTAATGATCCCATCTATCTTAAAATAAACTTTGCGATACTTTGTGAAACTCACCCTGTATATGTATATAGATGTCTCCAGGATGAAATATCAACGAGTGGCGAACGATTTGTTTTTATGATTTATCATTGATTCTTTAATTCGGTGATAAACCAACGAATTAAAAAATTACAATTTCAAACGAGCATCTCAAAGTTGTACTCGTCGCTGTAAGCAGCGATTTTTATCTGTTGGGAAATTATTGAAAAAAAAAATGATTTTTTTTGGTCGTGAAAATTCGTAGGAGACTTTTAGTTTAAGATTGTTGAAAGGGAAAACGCACCAAGTGTAGCTACGTTGGCTATCTTCGCGAGCGATCATCAAACGAACCGATCCGATCGGCTTAATGTGCTTTTCGTGTATAGTCCTCTGTCGAAGATAACTATAGTATACCACCATGGACATGCGAGAACGCATATCGCGGGCTCTGGCTGAATCTCCTTCTCTCTTTCTCTTTCCGTCTCGCACTTGGGCGACGAGAGACGAACCAAAGAGTTCAGAACGAGAGAGCCGGTGCGCGGACGAGTTTAATGGCTCAAGGCCCACACATTTTTCTGACCAATAAATCGAATAAAAGCAAAACAAGAATGAACCAGTCTCAACAAAAAGAAAGACACAAAAAAAAGAACGTCTCGAATTCATTCGAGATTTTTTCAATTTTTAGACCATTCCGCGAATATCTAAGCGTTTTCCTTTTTATATTTATTTTCGTTTCGTTAAAGAAGGATAAATAAAAAGATCGATACAAGATACATTAAGACTGCACGCGATCGAATACGTTTTAAAATTCCTATCGGTCCTCTCGCATTCGCCACGAGAATCAATATGGTAAATTAAACATCGGCCAGGATGTCTACCTTAATTAGCAAAACTCTGGGCGGATTGGTATAAAACGGGAAGGATTCGAAGCGATCGCGAAGTAAAGACGAAGTGCAGCGGAGATAAAGATGAAGGCGCCTCTCTATCTCATATACTTTTCGCAGATAGGCTCCCGCCGCGAGACCAGTATTCAGAAATAAAATCGAACCGAGAGTGCGGTGATAATCGAAGCGCGAAACGAGGCCGATAAACTTACGAGTGAGATACAAAACGAATAAGAAAGACAAGAAAAAGGAAGAAAAAGAAAGAATAAAATAAAGTGCTACTGGTGTGGTACGCGCTCCCAGCTGGCGGTTCCCTTTGATGAGTGAAACTCGCTCGTTCGAGTGTCTATCATCGTCTCTCTCACTCTCCCATGTGAGAATCATTCTCGAGGATCATTTTATCAAGCCCATCTTTATCTCGATCTCACGGTTTTCAAGTGGTTCTATATTTTATCGACGGATCTACCGTTCCAGTTCTTTGAAAAATTGTGAAAAAGTAACGAGCTTCTATTTTTGAGTATTCAAGTACGAACTAGACGAAGAGTGTCTAGAAACGTATCAAAATCAATCAAACAAACGTGTTTTTTTAAAATATAATTTCGCAAATGAAACATATTTTTTTCTTCTCAATCTTTTCCTTTCTCTTTTGGTCAAACTCAAATTCCTGAGAATCCATGGGCGAAAATAATTCGTGTTATGCACACTCCACGGTGAATTTATCCTTTAGAAAATGAGTTGAGTAGCGTAGCGCGGAGAGTCCGAGTGGAGTGAATTCGAAGGCGTTTCTCGTATAGCCTGGCGCGTTATAGAACCGAGTCTCGGTGGACCTTTCTCTCTCACTCTTCGCTTTCGTCCCGGCTCCACGGCAGCAAAACGCTCCGAGAGGAGTAAGAAAAGCGGTTCTTTGTCGGCTCTCTCGGTTCGCCCTTCGCGTCCCTACCGCCTTCTCGTACTGCTCTTCTTCTTCTTCTTCTGCCTTCGTCCACTTCTTCTTCTTCTTCTTCTTCTTCGTCTTCGTCTTCTTCCACTCGTACGTACTCGGCTATCGCTCCCTTCGTCTCGTCCAAGCACACACACACCGACGAGTCTTCGCTTCAGCGGCCTTCTCGACCGCGACGGACCGTCTTTATCTTCAACCCTCACGCCCTCTTGGCTCGCTCCTTTTTCCACATCCTCGCCGCTCTTCTCGTCTTTCTTCAACTTTTGCATTTTCTCGGTTACTTTCTTGGTCTCTTTCTCTCTCTCTCTCTCTGTCTTTCTCTCGCTCACTCTCACCCTCTAGCCTTTGCTCTTTTGCCGCCCGAAGCTATTTTCTACGCAACGCTATTACACTCATCATCGATCTATAATACAATGTAAGAGACTTTCGCGCGCACGTGTAGGTATAAGTACGTGTATTAACGGACGCCACGAAAGAACAATTTTATCGTTGCGTGACGTGGAAGCTTTGAAATAATAATTTTATACTTTCTGTTTTATTATTTTCAATTTTTCTTCTAGCGTTTATCATTACCGTACACGGAAAGAATTTTTAAGTAATTTTTACTGTGAAATCGCAGTAACTGAGTGGCAAATGTGCAATTCTTCAGGTTTTTAGGAAATAAATTATACATTTTAATGGAAACGAGTAAAAAATTACTGTTGCGTGACAAAAATTAAAAATATGTTCAAGAATTTTTACTGAAATTAACAGTAAATTTTCGTGAAACGTAAATATTACTACGATAAGTTGAAAAAAGGGCTGATACAAATGAAAGTTTACGGTGCACATTGAGAAATTTGCGTGTTTGTCTTGAAAATTTAAAAAAGGAAGTGGAAATTTTCCGTGCGTTGAACAGAATTTGTATGTTCTTCACAGTAAAATCAATTAGAGCTGGCGGTAATCCGTGAGTTCTGTGTAGCGCGCCTAAAAATAATGCTACGTGCTAAAATTTTTACATGCCTGAAAGTAAAATATTTGAAACTAGTGTCAATTTTTAACTATTTACACATTTATCACTGGGTTCGAGTTTTAATGCAATTTTGACCGAGATTTCACCTTAAAAATTAATAAGAAATTCTCTCCGTGTACTTTTCGTTCATCTTTTAATATCGATATGTAAGAGGATCGAGGGAGAATAGTGGGATGAACGATGGCTCGAGACGATTCGAGGGTTCGCGTGACAAATCGCTCGATTAGCAGTTAAAACGAAAGAGAGAGAGAGAGAGAGAGAATTATAGAGAATCGTCCACACCGAAAAATCCGTCGCTCTCGTCCTACGTAAGATTTAACTACCTAGATAATAGAGTGGCAGTTTAATCGCGTCTCGCATTTTCATGAAGCGCGAGAGGGTGAACGAAGAAGGGAGGAAGAGATTTGACCGAAAGTGTGGAGCGAGAGAACCGCGTCGAATTGATGTACACAAGGCGTTATTTCCTTCTCGAGTTTAGTTAACAGTCCGTGAAATGAGATGGTCTTGGGCTTTAACTCTTCCTGGCGCATGAACCAAAGAGAACTATCCTCTCTCTCTCTCATTCTCTTACAAGCGAAACGACGTTGCCTCACCGCAGAAAGGACAGGTGGTGGCACTGTCTACGATACCGCACACTTTCCTTCCTTTCCACTCTGCATTAACTGCTTTTAAGTAACGTCGTAACATCGATCCAGAACATAAAATTATCCAAAATAAAATAAAGCAATTTTCCCAAATTGTATCAAACGTTCCAAGATCGAACGATAACAAACAAACGGATCGCACCGTTGCAGGAACGATTCGACATTTCGAGCCGATTCTAGAAGAGATAATAACAAGAAGTCTCGATATCTCTTCGCCAATATGTCTCGAGGGGTTAAAATTAGTAGCTATATAGCGATAATTCATGATTCGCGTGTTTCTCAGTCGTCGCATTAGTCCCTGCGCTATTCCAGCAATTTTATCGCCATCAAAGCGCTCTTGCCGCTATCGCTTTTAAACCTTCCCTCTCTCTCTCTCTTTCTTGCTCCGTCCGTTCGCCACCGGAGCAGCTTTCTGGAAATGATTACGTGTGCGCTCTATTGCCTTTGTTCGCATACAAGCGCGTTTATAAATATGCGTATGCGCGCCCTCTACGTGCGTGAGTTTGTACTATACCGTGTTTCCGTTCGAAAGTTATATAGCACGTTGTTGTATAACTATGTAGGTGTAATATGCATATAATGGCATATATATACGTCGGTACACATTGGAATCTATATGGTACGAAGACGTTTGTCGGCGAGGTCCGTCAAGCGAGAAGAGAACGTCTCGTTCAAACGAAGCGCCTCCTATCGCCTCGCGCTCGCGACATTCTCCTACCTTGTCGCGTTTTATCGAGTGTACACTGTATATATGTACATATATATATATATAAACAGAGTGCACTGTGTATACTGTCGATACAGTACCAACAAAACCAACGTGCAAGAATCTTCTCTCTTGGCTCGCCTCGAAGAGGAAGAGAGAAGGCTGGAGATAAAACCATAAAACTCTCTTATGTACCAAAGATCTCTCCTCAAACTCGTCAAACTTTTCGTTCAGGTACATAGATCCTTGGTAACATCGACGTTTGCAAGTTTGCAATTTGCAAACATCGGTTAGCTTTTACTCGGTATATACAGGATCCGTGAACAAAAAATATATGTAGAATGGAAGGATTGTAGGCAAAGTTTGTACAACCGGAAGTCTCGTCGCTTCGCTATTTCTTTTTATCGATTTTACAGTAAGAATTCTTGGAAATAAACTGAAATTGGTTCTTGGGAATAATTTTGAAGAGAGATGAAAAATATTGTTGTTCAGGTTATTATCGATAATTGATCAAATAATTGAACGAATGATGTATGTTCTTTTTTGTTTGTTTGTTAATTAAAGGATAAATTTTTTTAAACGCACGCATGGTGATAAAAGCATCGGTGAGATAATGCGAGAGAAAAGTTGTTATTGTGCTCTGGACAGAGTTGGAGAGAGAGAGTGCCTGCTGGGGCCACGGGGTACTATAATTTGGGAAGAGAGCCTTCCGGGAATAGACAGGACGCGTATAATTGACACTGGCGCCCGCAACGTCTTCGGATAAAACGTTGTGAGTGTAAGAGGGAGACGGACAATGAAAGATAAAGCTAAAGAAAGAAAGAGGGAGAGAGGGCGAAGAACGGTCCCACCGATGAGGGAAAGACCGAGAAAGCGAACGAACGCGAGAAGTTATACGGAGTTTCCGCTCGGCGAAGAAGAGAAGACGAAGAATAAAGAAGCCAATTTATTTTTCGTTCCGTCTCGCTCGCTTTTACTCCGTCTTGAGCTATCTCGCTCCGTCTCGCTCTCTTTCGCCCTTTATTCGATGGTAATTGCGGTTCTCGCGAGGCGCTGCAGGACCGGATGTGGTTTTCGTCCAGGTCCTCGAACGGGGCCGTTGCCGCATAACGCGGACGACGATCGAATTTCTCGGGGTAAGCATTAACGAAGAGGGAGTTGCCCCTCTCGTCGCGACCCCAAACCTCGCCCGTGGACCATTTTGCAATATTAAACGACGCGACTCGAGCGAGAATCGCTTTTCTTCCTGGCAAAGTTACGAAACCGCTGACTCAGTTGTCTCGTCCGACGGGAATTGTATATATTTATACGGAAATGGGTTTGTAACGAAGAACATTGTGTTAAGGGATCGACGGAATTGAAGAAATTTAATAATTCATGATGGATAAAAAAGAAATTGATTATAAAATAATTCAATTATAAAACGTTATAAATATCGAGGTTTGATATTTCATAAAATTAAAAGCAAGCGTGTATCGAAGGTACGCAAGGCAATGAGGCTAAAACTGGGCTAAGGTAACCATAACAGGTTCGTTCGAAGCAACGAACGGAAAAAAAACGTACCTAAAAGAAAGACGAAGGAGGGTGAAAAAGAAAAGAGGATGAAGAAAAAGTATAAAGTAAGTGCAGCTGCTTTCTGCGCGGTGCACTTGAAACGGGTCGAGCACGAGTCTCCCCCGGTCTGCGAAAAGGAGGAAGTGAGGAATAAAAGACGAAGATAAGAACGACGGGGAGGACGCGATGCCGCGGAAAAATAAAACGAGCGGATTCCAAAGAAGAAGAAGAAGAAGAAGAAGAAGAAGAAGACGAGGTGGAAGGCGAGGCAATAACAAAAAAAATCAAACAGAAGCATCTTAGAGTAGGAAGAAAGAAGATGAGAAAGGAGAAAACCAGGAATGGAACTCGATTTCTTGCTCTCGGTCTCGTTTCTCTCGTACGGGTTTAGTTTCTTGCTCTTTTCCTCGTGCGTTTCGTAAACTCGGCCGGCAGACCGCGCGAGGATGTCTCGCATCGTCCTCGAAAGATTCTCGACTGTCTGTCAGGCATGCTGGCGACCTCTGGAGGAAGAAAAAAAAACGTACTCGTTTTGCAGCGCCCTCTCTTGCTCTTCCAAAGCGTTCTTCGCGTTCTCTTTTTTTCTTCTTCCTTTTTTTTCGATCCTCTCTCGCTCTTCGAGTTCTTTCTCTTTGACGTCGCTTGCTCGTCATCGTCTTCTCTATTTCATTCCCGATGTTCGTTGCGTTCTCTCTCCCTTTGCCTCTCTTTCTCGCGGTTTCTCACTCAGACGTGGAAAAACGCGAAATAACGACGGAACGGGAGACAGAAGTCTCTTGGCGATTCCGCGGAAGCGAAAGAGGGAAGCCTCGAGATCGAACGAGAAACGGGGAAACCGGTCTCTGTGCAACGAGATAGAGATAGAAAGAGCGAGAGAGAGAGAGAGACAGTCTCCTCACTTTATTTCGCTCTCTTAGAGTTTCTTCCTGTGGGGTTTCTCACATCCAGGCTTTGAAGATACGTAAGAAGAGAAGAAGAAAAACGGGACGAGAGGAAAAAATCTTCCAAACCGGCGGAACATCACTCACGTTGTCGGTCGAAAGCGATGAGACGTGCAAAGCTGTGGACCGAAAAGAAGACAGAAAGTTAACAATATGCTTTGCGATACGTACAAGAAATTTGCACGATATTTCTTCTTCAAAATTCAACATTAACAAATCTTCATTTGGTTCATGAAAAAGTATTATTTCCATGAGTTTCTGATCGTTTCAATAAAGTTCTAGCGTGAGAAACTTTTGTTAGAAATGTTACTTCCGTTGTTACACGTAATTGCAAAAATAAAATGACTTTAACGAAAATTGTGCCACTCAAATATTTTATCGTATTACAAATTTCTATTTGCTCTAAAAGAAACCTTCGATAAATCATAATACGCTATTTTAATACGTTGGTCTGAGCATCGAATTGCGAAACTAGTAATTTATGGCTAAGAAACCAAAAAACAATGTGACGTAAGCGATTTTTATAATTACACCGGAACAAACTAATTATTAGAAAAAACAAGGATATTTTTGCACGAGGACGGTACGAAAATTTCTCTAGAATATTTGAACCGTTGTTCGATTCTAACTCCGCACTAGCCTTTGGCGTAAAATGTCGAGTGCGTGCTCGATAGAACTCTACACACAAATACACACACACATATTGCTATAGTGTACAACATATACATACGCGTACATGCATTACGTCCATATATAAAGGGATATACCGCGAGATAGCTCGTGGGCATTCGCATCGACGAAGAAGAAACGAAGAGGGAAGAGAGAGAGAATGAAAGAGAAAGAGAGAATAGCTCGGCGAGGCCTCGAGCGAGCTCGCGGCGTTACACGGCTTTACCACGTTATTTCGTGGGGGCTATAATTTGGGGGAGCGCCGGTTGAAGAAGAAGTAGAGAGAAGAAGAAGAAGAAGAAGAAGAGGAAGGAAAGAAAAGAAGAGGAGAGAGAGAGCGAGAGGGATGAACGTCGATGCTGGAGCCTCTCTGGACGTTTCACCATAATGGGCTATTCTAAGGCCCACCGAACGGCTCGAGACCCGTCGAGAGAGGCGGGAAGAATGGGCGGGATAATTACCCCTGATGCCCACCGCTCGTTATATCTCATGCCCATCGCTCTCTTACTCCTCTCTACCTTTCCTTTTCCTTCTCTCGCACGGGCTCCGTCATTTTCTCTCCAATGTTGCTCCTGCTGCTGATGCTGCTGCTCTTTCCCTTCTCTCCTCACGATCTTGCTCCACTCGCAACGTCTTGCTCCCTCTCACGACGGTCCGTTGCTCGATCCGTTTTGCTTCTCTCATTCGTTGTATCCATCTCTGTTTCGTGTGTCCGTCTATCTAACTATCCATCTATCCATCTCTCTTTCTCTCTTTCACTCTCCTGCCATATCCGACGTTCTGGAGGTGCATTACCCTTTCCCTCAGCCAGCAACAAAACACAGGCCGAGACTCTTCGGTAGAGCTGACGATGAACACAGCATATTCGAGAAAATATATAGCCACCGGCTTTGTAAAAGCGTTTACGAAGATTTCTTCCGTTTTTTTTCCCTTTATCATTGTTTCGAGAGAGGCGAATGAAATGATGATGTGGAACGGAAATTTGCGATGGTCCAATGAATGAAACGAAATGCCTGGAAACATTTATTAAGAAAATATTTAGTGATGAATTACTGTTTAATAATTCGGATGGTTTCTTACTTTTTTTTCTAGCTCGCAGCTTTGATACCACTCGTTCACTACAATTGCTCGAAACACCTGAGATTCTTCTTATGTGCGGTATTCGCCCCAGTTTGCTCGGAACACGTGGCGATGCAGATACCAGCGTGCAAGCCTCTTTGTCTGGCGGTGAGAAGGGATTGCGAGCCAGCACTGACGAGCTTGTCGCTATCGTGGCCTCACTTACTCGACTGCGACCGTTTTTCCGATAGTGGTACGAGCTTTATAATTTTTTGTCCTACTCATAAGAATTACGATGATCCGCAGAATGTCTTGAATGTCTTTAAAAAAAATGTTATTGATGTTATTCATTAGGTAATGCATTGTGCGTGCAACCACCACCGGAAGAGAGCTTACCGGAAGTGATACCACTCCCGGCGTTACCACCGATCCGTCAGCAATGGCCTGTGGTGAAGCCTCTTCAACCACTTCAACCAACCATCAGGGAAGGTCAACATCATCAATGTCCACCTCACTTTATTCAGACGCCATTCGTCGATACGGTAAGGCTAAATTTCAACTAATTCAAAAAGTGTTATTTTTTTGAGATATTTATGAATAATTTCATAATATTATTTGAAACTTACCAAGTTATGCGCAGTTAAATATTTATATCGTTTGGGTCGAACAGATATCGTGCGCGCCACGTTGCGGTGCCGACGCTTATTATCGTGGTGAAGATAAAAAATTTGCTGTACGTTGGATGACTGGGTGGGCATGGTTGTGTTTCCTCTCGACCCTCTTCACCCTGCTTACATTCTGGGTCGAACCATCGAGATTTCGTTATCCCGAGCGGCCTGTGGTGTTTCTCGCTCTCTGCTACAATCTTCTCTCGATTTTGTTCATTGTGCGTGGCGCAATAGGCCCGGAAAATTTGAGCTGCGCGAGCCAGATCGATGGTCCATCCTACGTGCCGGTGAGTTACTTACAATTTTTTTAAATATTTTTCTTTCATTCATCAACTTATCTTTATGATCTTTAATTTTATTGGCAGGTGCACGACGGTCTCAGGAGCATTCCGTGTGCCGTATGGTGGCTCTTGAAACACTATCTCGCATTGGCGAGTAGCATGTGGTGGGCCATTCTCTGTGGCTGTTGGCTTCTGAGTGCGAGAAACGAATGGAGCAGCGAGGCTCTACACAATATCGCCACGTACCTTCACGCGATTGCTTGGGGTCTTCCAGTTCTTCTGACCGGAGGTACGATCGAATATTCTAAAGTACATTATCTTGATGTTTGAGAAAACAAACTTCTCATTTGGTAACGTCAATTTTTATTTTTTGTTAAGGTACTCTTTTATCACGAAGCATATCAGCGGATGAACTGACCGGTCTGTGTCAGATATCGGACGAGTCTGCGATATGGCTGGAGGTACTGCCTCACGCTATCCTTCTACTTCTGGGCTGTGTATTCGGTAGTATAGCTGGAAGTGCTTTGGTACGTGTGAGACGCGCCGTACGAGCAGCTGGAAGAAGCGCAACGAAGCTGGAAAGGCTGATGACACGTTTGGGTATATTCGCTCTGCTTTATGCACTTCCGGCTCTCGGTGGTCTCGCCTGCGCTCTTAACGAGTCGTCGGTACGACCGAGATGGAGAACTCTCGCACTGTTAGCAGCGTTGGACTGTCGAGCGGCGCAAAATTGTGTTCCCGGTCCGGTTTATCGAGCCGCCGGTCTCGAGATCGCCCTTCTGAGGCTTTTTCTCTCCCTCGTCGTCGGCGTCACGTCGGGTATGTGGGTCTGGTCGGGAAAAACTTGCCGAGCCTGGAGTCGCTTGCTCGCGGCACCGAGCAAACCCTCTAGGCCACCTCATACCGGACAACACATTGCTGGTCACAATATTTTTCAAACCTATAAGCCTGAGAACGCTAATATAGCGTAAATTCCACCTGGAATGCTGAAAAAAAAACAAACACGGCACAAGTGCGCTAAATGACAATTGCAATGTGAAACGAAACCAGTGAATGTGCAGTGAATTCCAAATTTTATGTAAATATGAGTATATATATTCTTGTTCTTGTAAATATTGTAAATTTCTTTCGAAAAACGTCTTTGCGAATATTCAGTGTGAAAAAAGAATGTGACGTAGTACGATTTTTCATTCACGGTCAACTCGATTGACGTTTTTTTAGGTTAAGTTCAGTGATAAGTGTACATAGACAATGAGATTATACGTATCTTAAAAATACAACAATTTACCGGTACATAACCTGTCCAGCACTTATTTATTATTGTTTACGTAGCGTAGCATCTGTGATCTACAAAACATGTAGACGTCTGTATCGAATATTGACATCCTCTGTTCCTCCATTTTCCAACAGTAAGGATTAAGCGAGATGTTGCGTAGTGAACGAGAACAATCGCTTAGTACATTAAAATAGATAAATGTTTTTATTTCTCCCATTTTTTCTTCGTAATTTTTGCTTTATCTAATTATAAATGTATCGTGACCACTGTTCAATCTATTGCAGGTCATACTGAATCCGAAAACTGATATCTTGAATCTAACCTCACCTATTGACGTGTGAATCGGTGAAGAAGAACCCTACTGTACCAGCTGCGTGTAAGACTGAAGTCGGTAAGACAGCACCCGCTGGCTATCGCCATATTGACGTTGCGATATGGCAATGATAGGTGGTCACTTTTACAGCTATTTTTTAACGGAAATAGATTTGCAATATACAATATAGACAAATATGAATATAGTAGATAGATTGATATATGTACGTATCGTAAATTTATTTTTACATTTGCTCTTGTGACACGATACGGATTGAAGCTATTGACATTTGAATTCAAAATTTGATATCTTCAACGTAACCTCATGCAAGGTGGTTGTACTTGGAAGCAGGTTAGCAGTCAAGGAAGGATCCTATTGTTTCAGTTGTTAACCTAACCTGAAAATTGATAAAAGAGCCCACTGATGATACTCCTGTTCTACGTGCAACAGAGAACACAACTCATATATACATATATATGCACAGATGTAGGGAAGAGGGATAAAGGATTAAAGACACCAACCTTATCGAGAGAATGATGAGCCGTTTCAGTCGGAGGACTCCTCTCGTAGTGTGCTGCTTCTAGAACGTGCAAACGGGATATCAGACCTTGACAGTGTGTCTGCCATTGCCAAAGCCATGAGGTTGCAGTAATGGGGGTTGCCCCTATTTCCATTTACAACAAAAGCATTTTTTATTTGACGATAAAGTAATTTATACACTGTCTTGGGATCGATCGAAATAATTGTGAATACTCAAGTGTTAGCGACCGCGAATTTCTCGCGGACTTTTCACTCGCACGCACACCCACACAAAGACATCTCGATGCATTGTTGTTTCTGAGTATCGAACGTGGCTGTATAGAAAAAAAAGATAAAAAGAAAATGTGTTAACGCTTGGGGAGTTCATTGCCCGTAGTTTATTCCATAAGTTATTACGATCATAGTAGACATCATTTGTATTAAAAGGTAAAATGGGAAAACGACGAAATCGTCAGCCAGATGCTAACGTGCACGAAGCCAGCGAGGATTCTTCGGAATCCGAAGACAAGAATCATGGAGGTTAGAATTTGTTTAATTTCTCTTCAACTTGCACTGTTATCAATTGTCTATTCGGAGGTTTTATTAGACAATTTTTTTTTTAACAGGAGATAGTTGTCCGCACCTGGGTAAAGGTCTTGTTAAATCCAAAGTGACAAATTTCTTCAAGAAATCGGTTATTGATACCGAATGCCCAACTTGTAAGAAACTCGGGTGCAATGAGACACCAGCTGAGGAAGAAGGGGTCAGTTATTAACTGTCTTTCCCAAATTCATTTTTTCATGGTTTATAGTGGATTTCTAGACAAATTTTTTGTTCAATTTCTGTTAATTCTGTTTTTTTTTTATTGTAGTCTAGAAGAATGTCTCAGTATATGTGTGTAAATATTGCTCATGTATATATATAAATTATATATACAAATAAAGTAGAAACTTTTGTATGCGTGTGTATATATATATATATTTTATTAAGAATTGGCTTTTACCTTATATCCATATATGTGCATATATCTATGTACGTTTAATAAATAGATTAGAATTTTTCTTTCTATAATGATGAGAGAACAGTGAAAATTTAAACTTTGCAGTTATCACCACCTCCATTGTGGGTTTGCCTACGATGTGCTCATCTAGCATGTGGCCGAATGCAAAAATCACATGCGGAAGAGCACTATAAATCTTCCACAAATGGTTGTCATTGTCTCGCTGCAGATACACATAAATTCAGTATCTGGTGCTACAATTGCGATGCCGAAGTAACCGGCAACTATAGGTTAGTACAAAAAGTTCCACCACCCTTGTACATACATTAATCGAGATTAAAAAATGATTTTTTATCGACCGGTCAATTTCATTGCAGAAATCGATTACTGAAGCTAGCCGAAATTTGGAAGAAAAAGGGTTTATCACCTACATCCCCTGTGTTCCAACAACCTATTCCACTGCCCTTTGTACAAACAAGCGTTGGGAATGAGATTACAAACAACGATAAGCAGAAATTACCTCTTGACAGCTTGACAAGAGTAGTGGTGGGTACACGACTAGCATTTTACAAAATCACTGCCAAGATCATTTCTTTGACAAAAATATCTAAATCCTTTGTGAAATTGATTTTACAGGGGCTGTTGAATCTAGGCAATACCTGCTTTTTCAATGCGGTACTTCAGTGTCTTGCTCAAACACCCTTTCTTGTGAAGGTGCTCGAAGATCTAGAAGCCCCAGGAGAAAAGTTTATTCTACCAGGTGGAAAATGGAAGTCTTCCGACGATGCCGAAGAAATCGAATTGGTATGCAGGATTGAATCATAATATGAAAAAATACATTTTTTTATGACAATTCTCATACATTGCAGCCGTCTATTGAGGGTACTTTGGAGGGTTGGGGTCCATTTACCTCGATACTCTGTAAAACGCTCAAGACAATGCAGTGCTCGAAAACCAGTAAGACTTTTGCACCTAACGAGTTACTCACGAGCTTTAAAAAAAAGACTACACAATGCATGGACGGTGGTCAGCACGATTCTCACGAGCTTCTCAGACATTTGCTGGAACTCGTGCGAAATGAAGATGTTCGGGTAATTAAATAATCAGCAAAGCTCCTTGATTCCTAACTTTTCTGTTCGTTCATAATTTAATAATCATTAATACTTCCACAGAGATATCAGTCTGTAATTTTGAAAGAAATGGGTATTGGAAAATCGATCAAAGCCAATAACGTCGACGACGTAGGCAAAGCTCAATTGAAATTTTACGATAGACAAGCGAATGCACGCTTGCTCGGACCGGAGCCCGTTTTTCGCGGTGTCCTCGTCTCAACCCTCGAGTGCACCGAGTGCGGTCATTCTTCGCAGCGTACCGAGCCGTTCCTAGACTTGAGTCTGCCAGTTATGGCGGACAAGCCAGTTTTCAAGTATGTGTGAAAAGCTCTCACAAATATCGCATCTGTTTAGTATTTGTAAGAAAGAATGGTATTTCAGCATTGTTTTTGTTCTAGAAGAAAAAACAAAGGTTTCGACGATGCGATGGACTTGATGGACACTAGTGCCTCAGCCGCTTCGACGAAGAATCAATACAAGAAGGAGGAAAAACACGAGGAAAAGTCGAAAAAATCGTTGAGAATGCGAATGCAGGACAGACGGAATCATTGTGGTTTGGCGTCGAATGCTGAGAGTCGGAATAATCGAATTTTCGAGGAAAAACAACCGGGTGCTCCGGGATCAGGTGAAAAAGAGCAAGGATTGATGGGGTTCAAGTAAAATATCGAAAACTGTCTACAATCTAGATTAAAACAATATTTTGTATATATTTTAGAGAGCGACGCCGATGTCGAGGACAATATATCAGCGCCGGAAATCGTCGAATCTGGTTACAGCTCGGAAAAAGCCTCCGCTGTGACTAGTCCCATTTCCCCCATTGATCACGATCTGACGAAAAACTCCTTGAACGATCTGAGCATCACATCGTTGAACGGCAATTTACCTTCAAGTCCGTGCGACGTGTCGGCCGATAGTACGAGAGTGAACGACGATAGCACGAATCGTGACTTAAATGGAACGAGTCCTATAGACGTTACGATAAATCTCGATCAAGCGAGCCTCGAGACATCGGATTCCAATTGGATCGAAAGTCCAATGACCGAAGCTACGAACGACGTAGGCAAATTGTCCGACCACGTGCATGAAGTTTCACCATCGACCTCGCTCATCGTAAATTCGGAATTGAGCCCTGAAGGAGCCACGATAAGTCCATTGAGCAGCCCTATAACGTCGAAGTACATGCAAACGAGTCCATCGTCGAGTACTACCGACGAAAGTACACAACCAGGGATAGAATTATTTCAGCCGATTGTTCAACAACGAGCAAGGTATGTGACAAAAAAGCATTGTAATAGCAACAAAAATTAATTCATATTCTACGATTGTGTTAGCTTTGGTAAAAATTTGGAGCTGGGTGACCTAAAGTCACTGGAACTATTGATAACGAGTCCCGTCGGACCATCGGAAGTTAAGAACGAGAATGGCGTCGGAGACATTACAGTAGGCTTGTCGAAAGTATCAGTTTCTGGTAATACTCAGCGAACTGGTTATCATACGAAGGACGGAGATTGTTCAATACAGTCTTGCCTGAACCAATTCACCGCTTTGGAGTTGATGAGCGGTAGCAACAAAGTCGGTTGTGAGGCTTGCACCGCCAGAGAGAATAAGGTATAAACTTCTCAAGAAAAGGTTTCAATCAATTATACCAAAATTATTAGACGTAATGAATTTTCATTGAACGAAAACTCTCTTTCATTCAGGGCAAGGAAGGCTCGACTAAAATAGTGTGCACACTGAGCACCAAACAATATCTCATATCTCGCGTACCAGCTATTCTCATTCTCCATCTAAAGAGATTTCAATCACTCAGAATGGGATTCCGGAAAGTAGCGAAGCTTGTAACGTTCCCGATGTTGCTCGACCTTGCGCCTGTTTGCAAAGGCCGTGGAAAGCCAAAAATTTATTCGCTATTCGGCGTGGTCGAGCACAGTGGGACGCTTCACGGTGGCCACTACGTTGCTTACGTCAAGGTTAACCAAAATGAACATTTAAGGAAAAGTACTTTCCAAACATTAACACGAGACTAAATTGTAATCCTAATTTTTGTTGTTCGATTACACCAGACAAGACCTCCTCTAACACCGGAAGATCCTAGATGGGCATTTTTACCGTCGAAAGACAGCAAAGAATCAACCGAGGGCTCGAGTGCTTCGAGTTCAGATTCTGAAGGCGACGAGGCAAAGGCAAACTTTGAAGTTAAGCCTCCGCCTGGCAATTGGTACCACATTTCCGACTCGAGGTAAATACAATATTATCTCGATTAAATCCCATTGGAACAACTTTCAATTCAATAATAGGCGTAGGTTTTCTATAACGATTCTTCGACTCTTTGTTTTTCAGGGTCATGGAAGTCGACGAAGCGACAGTAATGAAAAGTCATGCGTACATATTGTTCTACGAGAGAATACTATGAGCCTGGACTTGATCAAGTTCATTTGACATTTTTTTCGGGATGAGAAGTGAGAGGGAGAGGGGATGGGTGGTGTAAGCTTGGATGGAACGTGTGTAATATCATACTCGTGAGATTAATATACGTAATGAGCATGCTTTCACTTGACTTACCCTCTGAAATCTTCGCCCAACGTTTTTCTTCGTTAGTGCAACATTAATGACCCACGTATACTCTCCGTCAGCGTTGTATCTGTTATAATTAAACAGACACAAACCGACGATATGTATATGTAATATATGTATTTGCGTTTGCAACACAATATTCATGCAGATTCCAAGATGCCAATTTCAAATGCGCGATGATACCCGATGGGACATCTAAAATCAATTAACTACCAAATAGCCAGAAACAAAACAAAAAGCCAACGTACCTGCTCATTGCCCCGTGGACTCGATGGACATTTTTTCTTTTTGTTTCTTCCGGTCGAGTGTCACAAGTGAACCTCGCATACACATTTCTCTTTAGATTTAAGATTGTACGTTTGTAAACAAATCATTGTCGTAAGAGGGAGAGGAACAAATATGCAATTTTTAACACTTTGACTGCCACGCCGAAATCATATCTTTTGCTCAGGACGCCACGGGATACGTACACTTGTAAAAAGTTGAAACGCTCCGGTCACCAATGACCACCGTTGGCGTCACAAGAAAAATCGTGGCCGGTCATGTATGACCAACATGGCAGTCAAAGTGTTAATATCGACGAATTTACAATCGAAAGTTGGGCTCTGTATGTGAAAAGCCCACAAAAATGTGTCTCTTCACGTCCGATTTTCTCCGAGTGTTATTTGCAAAATAACTTTATTCCAAATAAAGGCGAAAACACCTCGATAACCATCGTGTGTGCCTTTTTACTTGGCTCTGTACCCTTTTGATGGTCAATACAATGGTAAGTAGAAAAAAGAAAACATTTATTTCACAATCCATTGGCAATAACATTGATACAAATTTGCTTTATATAATATATTTGATATACTATTAACATCATAATATCTGTTGTTGCCGCAGTCTTCTCTGTACGACGAGAAACTTTCGTATGTCCCAGTTTCGTGTATAAAGATCGATATAGAGAAGTAAAATCATTGTATCCGTCGTGTCACCTTAATGGACAATTTCTTGTTCATGTTCCTGTATGAGATTTGTAAAGGGGAGAAGAGAAAAATTGGGAATCGCTCCGATATACACCATTGAACAAAGATTCTCTGTTAAGAATAACGTACGAGAATAGGAGTCGCTATAGATACTTTAGTAACTCCTATGTAGTTCAGCAATACATAGTATTGCATTAACACATATGTGCCGAGTATACATACATACATTCTTAAATTATACATATATACTACACATATACATATATTAATTCTTTTTTTTTGTATATCGTAAATGAGTAGAAAACGAAAAAGAACACGAGATTGAGGAATAAAGTCCCTTGAAACGCAAAAGCTCTCCCGAGGCGTTTATCTTCCACTAACAATGCATTGTTCCAATAAATCATGGGATGACGACACTTCGAAATCATAAATACATTTGCAACGTTCGATTGGATATAAATAATTTGTTGGCTTCGGTATGACAATTCGTAAGAAAAATAAGTCATAATTGTTACACACGGATATCGCATACGCATATGCGACTCGTTTCTGTGATTCACATACATCTCCGGTACTAAGATTGTATCATTCGTGAAACTGCCGGCTAGAAAATACAAATTTCTAATACGCGGATATGGAATATTCTGTTTGTAACGATCAAATAGAAAGCCTATTGTGCGCATCAATTGTCTCTGCACGATTTGCAATAGACTTCAATTAATTCACAGCCGGTATTGTGCACGATTGGTTCTGCCGATCTTTCCATCTATAATTAATTTTTGCTTGTCGTCGGTGCAGTCGTGATCGTGATTCGAGAATTTTTCTTTTTTCCAATTAACAGTCATTAATGTGAAATAATAAATTGTCCAAGATTTCAATTTCTGATGTTCTCCAGTCGCCTTCTTCATCTCGATCGGACCAAAGCGTAAGCACAGTATCAGATAAGCCGACGTTTGAAAGAAAATGCCGTTCGAACATCATTATAAATAGTATTTCTTTTTCTAAGCGATACCAAAACGCCGGGGACTCAATGTGAGTCACGTAAATTCCACCTTGGTCTCCGCTCAACGTCCATCGTAATTCGTACATTCGGAGGAAGAGCTTAATGATAAACAATAAAACTAAACAAACGCTTTGCCGTTCGCAGTACTCTTGTAACTATGAAATAATAAACAATAAAGAGGCTTAATTCTTGTCGTAATGCCCTGGTCTGCCGCCAGCTATAATAATAATAATAATAATAATGATAATAATAATTTAAAAGAACAAATCCGTGACATTCGCCCGGTCGACTTAACGCGCAATGCTCTCTTGCTCGAGGCTAACTATAATTCGGCTAGCCGGAAGAGAGCAACGAGGTGAATCGCGAAAATCCTTTTTCTTTGCTTCAGCAACATCCGTTTGTGCGGTAATGAGACTTCGACTGGACCACGATATCGCGGTATATCGGAGCAGCGATCACTGACCTTTTATCTTTTTTTTTATAATATATAGACGTTAATTTTCTTCCATCAAAGCGAGGCTGAACTCGTGGGTGTTCAGCCTCTCCTCAACTTGAGAAAAAACGCAAAAAAACATTGGACGTGTTAACACGATTCTTCGCAATAATAATAATGATAATAATATTAATAATAATAATAATAATAATAATTTCCTCTTGTAAGAAAGTATTTCCAATGGAAAATGCAACCGTTCGCTATAATAATTATGATATTCCTATACTCTCTCCTGAAACTAAACGATGCCGTACATTTAATGCTTTTTGTCACTCTCACGGAGAGTGTGTCACAATAAAATCCGATGAACCGTCGGTATATCACATAGGATCGAGACACGAGCGGCCCGATCGAAAAATCAATCTCTTGCTTCAGCTTCAGCTTCAGCGTTCTTCCTCTTCCTCCTTCTCGTAATGATAAGTTCTCTTCACGGTTTGGGAAACATTGCGAGAATAGCTGCACAAATTTGCTGCGGATCTGTCTCGTGCGGATTTAATGCCATAGCAGCCTGTACTTGTTCCTCGGGGAAAATGTTCGCTAGATGATAATGAAGACGTCTACGCGCGTCTTGCGTCTGTGCACCCCAAACGGAATGCAGACTTGGTCCGGGTGGTGATGGTAATAAATTCAATTGCGGATCGGACGTGCCAAGACGATGACCTCTCGTTGGGACTGAAAGGTTCGTACCCCGAGGTGGCCAGCCACGATAAGAGTCTGGCGCAGATGCGATTCGGGTCACGTGTTGGTGATTTGGATGTTCTGGTCGTTCCCATCTATCGAAACAAGAAACAAGTTCCGTGTTAAAAACTATATATAACAAATTTAACCCTTTTCACTCGAGACACTTTGCTCGCCACTTAAAAGTGGTGACCGAGGGTCACCTCTCGAGTGCAAAGGGTTAACCCTTTGAGACTTGAGTACTTTCAAGCTTATGTGATCCGCAGACGCATAGGCTGACGCATATGTGCGTCCTTAGAGCTCAAAGGGTTAAGAATAAGGAGTTACATATTGAGGTTTCATTTTGTATCAATACAGTAGAGAAATGAGACTCACTTCATGCCGATTGAGTAAGGCGTCTCGTTACTGGCATGCCTCGTAAGCGGTCTGTGCTGTATATTCGTATGAGGTGAATTTATGACTGACTGTTGTTGAAGAACTTGCTGCTGTTGGTTCGTCGATAATTGGGGTGGTTGTTGGGGCTGCTGATGATATCTTCTCAATTGATATAACCTCGGATCGCACGCCGGATTGAGAGTCAACTGGCGTTGAAGCTTTCTGTGCATATTGGCAGGCTCGGGATCAGGATTGTTGACACGAGAAGCTGGCCAACCCCCTGACGCTGGATATACTGAAATAACAGATTAATTTCGGAAATTAATATTTACCCAGTATTTTAAGATTTACTCTAATCTCAAAGAAGTATAATTTTTTATTATCTTAGTACCTTGAGAGTTTTGTGTCGCTGTCATCGGCTGTCCGTACACAACGGAACTCGGGACTATCGTCACGTCAGCGGTAACGTTCTCCACCGATCTGCTTTTCGGTACCGAAGCTGACGACTTTGAAACGTTTCCGGGTAATGCCGATCTCGCCTTACAGAGCGGTTGATGTTGGGAATGCACAGCCCCTCCCGATGTCGCAGACGGAAGTGGTAAACTGAGACTCGGTCCACGAGCTTGAAGATGACGCTGAGCGTGCTCGACAAGACGCTCGGTCACGGATTTGTGAGGGTGAGGTCCACGCTCGGGATGTCGAAATTTACATTTGTTTCCGTATGTGCATTTCTGAACAGGATGAAGCAAGACTCGTTAAATAAAGTACATCTGTAAAATGTGAGATTGTCTTTTGTTTCAAGAAAAACTAGTGAGCTTACCTTAGCATAAGGACACGGTGGTGCAGGATCCGTTCTTCTCGGTCCGATTCTCAGGAAGTTATCAAGAGTCGGACCGCTCCTACCCAGAGGATCATCCGGTGGCATGAAACGATCGTTCACGAAGCTGTACATGAGAATTCTCTCCTCGACGACACGACGGAACTCCGGACTTTCCTGGGCGAGATCTCGATAATTGTCGTTACTGACGACTATACCGTCGAGTTCCGCTGCGAGTCGAAGTATGTATCGATCGTCGTAGCAGACCATTCGTTTTCCTCCGACGAGCCTGGATGATAAGGGAACAAAATTTAGCTTTTCGCACTTCTAACTTAGTTTCATAATTTACAAAATAAATTATTCTCACCTGGACGGCGTGAAGACAAGAAGCCTGTCCCTTTCCAATTCTCCTAATATCTCCTGATCGGCAATCGGATTGTCCGGTCTGGACGCTTCCTTTCTCCATTTTGGCACGAAAACAGTAATCTCTTTGTGTCCCCTCGAGCGAAACCATTCGACGCAAATTTTGATACCTCGACACGAAAATATTTCTTTATTGCCGTGGCTCATTGCGACATTGCTACCATCGATAACGACGGGTCGAAGAGCAGCCGGAGGAGAGAACGAGTGTCCAGCATCGTCCCCGTTCAACTCAGCGTCCAAGAAGCTATCAGACTCGTCCTGTGTATCGGCCAATTTAGCGGAACTCGCACCGAGTTTTATCAATTCCGCGAGTAATTCGTTCTGTCCTGGATCAGGACCTAATTTGTGAAGCGCCGCTTGTACCAAACGCTCTGTATACCCGAGTTTAAGAGCAAATTCAACCCTCGCCGTATATCCAGGACTCTGAATCGGCGAGGGACCTTGCACGGTAACGTACTCGGCGAATTCAGCAGCGAGAGTGTCCGAAGTCGTTCTCGATACGTCCGAGTGCGTTGGCGACGATACTTGAGAATCCAATTGTGCATGAACCGTGGTCGAACCGATGGAATCTTCGGCCTCGTAATCACTGTCGTACGAAGAATCCTCGGCCTCGGCTGCTGTACCACCGCCCGAACCCAACACCGTGCAATCGACATACCTCTGTAACAACATCAAAAATCGCGACATTAACAATCGATCGAATCAATATTAAACAATCGACAATAATTGGCAATTCCCTTCTATAAAATTCTACGATAATTCGTTAAATCGATGATTAATGGATTTCCATTCGTCGAACAAACAATCGTTTACATTCAATTACGAAAAATCCTTCAATCATCCGTACAACATCATCCTCGCTATTTCCATTTACCATTCGATCTATCAACGATCGTGACGAAACAATGTTTTCAATAAAATCGTCGAAGCTTCGTTATAAAGACCACGAATTTCACACAGTATTTTATAATAATGCGCATTACGAAGATGGTTAAGAGTATAACGCGTGGGGTTCGAGGGAGATGGCATCGAGGTGGATACATGCGTGTATTTTATTGCGCTCGAAGCGATGGATGCACTCTGATAAATGCAGGAGGATGTGCGAGGACCGATACGAGGCAGATGGAGCGTTGGTGAATCGCGTGGGCGAGAAAAAACGTATATAAGTGTATGGAAGAGAGGAAAAAGAAGAGGAGATTGGAGGGGGGGAGCGGGCGAGAATGGGGAATAATGAGAAGCGAAGATAAGGGGAGAACGAGGAAAAAGCAAAAGATCGAAAAGGATGGCAAAGAAGAGTTTTGTATATATATAGATATATTTATAAGTCTTTGGTTATATATCGCATTGCATCTTTTCCCTCGAGTAGTCTGACACACTGGTATCATCCTCGCTATCTTTCGTTCCATCTCGACGATCCTTATCGTTCTCTCTCCCTTTCATTCGCAAAATAGCCCGAGGAGTGCGTGCGCGAGTTCTTCGAAGCCTCGACCAATATTCCTCCTGGTACGATGCGAATCGAGACTCTGTACGTACTCCTGAAGATTTCTCGCTCTTTGCATCTTTATCTTTCTCTCTTTTTCTTCGGGGGATTTTGTACATTTGTAATAAGGAAAAATAATGAGTCGTAGATTTATCATCGCAGGAAACGCACGAAAGTAACGAATAACTTGTAATTTTAGAAATAATTGGATAGCTTCGGTGATTAATGGACGGAAGACACGATCACTATTTAATTAATATTAAATTTGATAAACGTAACTGTAGGAAAAATAATACAATTTTTTAGAATGAAAAAAAAAAGATAGTTTTTATAAAACGTTCTAATTTCTTCAATTTTGTCCTTTCGCAATTTTTCATACAAGCTCTTACAATTCGGTTTGAAAATGTTTATTCTTGGCGCGGTAAAAGAGAACAGTTCTTTTTTTTTCACGTCGCCTAACTATTCTAATGGTTTTTTTTTTCTAGTACGTTGAGAAATTGAATGAAACGAGTGGAGTGCTAGTGCGTGCGAGCAAAGACAGTGCGTATGGCCTACTTTCGAGAGCTCGGAATCGCGAACGCACCGGTGACCACAAAGATAAAGTGGTGGACGAACCAACGCTAGCCTTGCATAATACGCGAGTTTACCGGGACGACTCGTTAATTCGACTTTAACCACACCATATATATATATGTATATATATTTATATCTATATATTGTAATATAATATAATATAATTATAATATAATATAATATAATTTAATTATAATATAATATAATATAATAATATAATATAATATTATAATATAATATAATCATAATATAATTATATTAGGTATAACATAATTATTATATAATTATAATATAATTATATTATAATATAATATAATATAATTATAATATAATATAATATCATTTAATTATAATATAATATAATATAATATTATAATATAATATAATCTAATATAATTATAATATAATATAATTATAATATAATATAATAACTTATATATTTATAATATAGAGATATATTTAGAAAATCGCACCGACGAAACATAATTACCTACAAGATCGCATAATCTTCTCGCTCGTCGCTACGAGTCTTGTGTTTTTCGATAAAGCAAGTTCCCATTACATTCGTTACATTGGCGCATGGCAAGCGACGAGAAAGAAAGAGATTAGCTCCGATGGTGAAGGGAGACGCGATTGATAAGAAACACCTCTTCTTGTATATTGCTGGTTTTTTGTTTTCAAATTTGTTTATAAACATTCGATTCAACGATCACGTAAAGCATCACGTTATTATCTCAACGGCGATATTTATTTTCTCTTCGTTCGTCGTATTGGAAATAGGGAAAATGTGATAAATTTACAAAATGATGTCTCTATCTATATGAAACGTTTCAATCGCTGGCTCTTACGTACGAGCTACCGTGCGAGCTAAGGATAAAATAGTGCACGTTCTATATAACTACGACGACGGTATAGGGGCAGATAGTTACAACGAGGAATCGAGATAACGAGGGATAGCTCCTCGTGGTAGAGAAGCACCGAGATACGTTTCTATCGATACGCGACCAACCTCTTATCTCCATTCACAATCACTTTCAAGTCTAAAATCTCTCTCTCTCTCTCTCTCTCTCTCTCTCTCTCTCTCTCTCTCTCTCTTGCTCTCCCTCTCTCTGTATATATATATATATATATATATATATATATACACACACACACATGTATATACGTAATGTTGTATAGTTGTGTGATTTTGCTGACGGGCGAGAAATTATCTTAAATGGGGCATAGCTCTCCCAGGTTGGCGGATGTAACCATTAGCGGGCAGATCCAGGTGAAAGTAGCGAGGTACGAGAGAGAGAGAGAGAGAGATGAGAAGAGAAAGAAGCTGCGGCGAGAGAGAGAGAGACGTTCCAATGGATCAGGATTTTCGATCAGTACCAATCATGCAACGTATATATCCATACAATTTTATCGATACAAGCTCCCCACTGGCACGAAGGTTAATCGATTGATAAATCCACAATACGAACTACTCCACTAGGAAGTAACAATCGCATTGAAAGAAACTTTAGCTCGACGACTAATTATTGCAGAAATGACTGAATCTTGCGTTCTTCTCCATCAACCTAATCAACTCTGAATAATGGGAAGACATAGGAAGATCGTAGTAAATAGTTTCTTGTGAAAGAAAATAAAAAATAAATAAATAAATAAATGCAATACGTGGTTTGGTGCAAGACAGAGAGAGAGAGACAGAGAAAGAGCGAGAATCTTCTCGCCCTTGTGTCAAGTAGCGCTAATTAATGTTAACCGATGTCCGAGAAACACCGTACTCATTTGCACCTCGTGCAACCGAGCGCAGTAAGTACAACGGCTTAACATACACACACATATATATATATATATATATATATACATGGCAAGCTACATTTATACATACATCTCTTTCCCTCTTTCTCTCTTCCTATATATATATACAGGGTAAATTTTTACAAGGTATAACAGGCTTTATTTTAAGGTAGATGGGATCATTACAAACAAAAGTTGCAAATATACATTAGGGATGTTTTTCATAATTTACGAGATATAAATTTTTAAAGTCGATCCAATCAGAGCGCGGCAAGAAGCATTGGAGCCGCCCACTCACGCCCTAGCCGTAGAGATAGCACAGTATAGGGCGTCACATTTGGAGTTGCAAAATTGAGAGCAGTCAATTTTATTTATTATATTATTACGCAGTCATTATTACTTCTCGGGCATTGGCTGCTAAGGCGGGGAGTGGGCGGCTCCAACGCTTCTCGGTGCGCTCTGATTGGACCAACTTTAAACATGTATATCTCGTAAACTATTCAAAATATCCCTAATGTGTATTTGCAACTTTTGTTTGTAGTGATCCCATTTACCTTAACATAAAGTATGAGACACCTTATGAAACTCACCCTGTATGATATGTAATATATATATATATTACATATCTCTCGCTATATATATATAGTGAGAGAGAGAGAGAGAGAATATTGGCCATCCATGGCATATATATATAAACGTAGCTCGTCTCGCGCGCGCGCGCGCCAGGGAGGTGGGTATCGAAGGATTATGCGAGTATATAGGTATATATAAGCGTATGTAGGGGGGTTCGGCAAGCTCTACTCCGTAGCAGGCGAAGGTCGTGTGTCTTACACGCTTCGCACCATCATAGATCACCGTTCACGACCTGAACGCGCGAGCTTATCCGTCGACGGCTTCGCGATATCACTTATATATATATATATATATATATATGTGTACACACATATATATATATATATATATATATTTGATAGGGTATAATAGTACGTATCAACGCGTATTCATCGAGAAACTTTGAGTTGGTATATAAAAGCGCGAAGGAGCGCAGGGACGTGTTTCCGTGGAAACGTCGATAAATCGAGAGCCATCGGCGTTGTAAAAGTGACGTTACCGTATTAATACGGAATGATCTGTCGCGAGAGAAATAAAATATAATTTATTAATCGATCCAGATTGTAAATTTAACGATAACGAGTTCAAATTTAACATCGAACGGGAACGAGCATGTTCATTTTTTTGTTTGTTTTGTTTTTCTTTCGCGGCGTTGATTTTACAACGCGTTCCGCGCGACAGGACGAGGCTTTTGGAACGAGGACCACATACGGGGACTTGTCTCGCAGCGTGTGCCACGGCACTGAGATGCAAAAGAATAAGAAGTTAAGACGAAGTAAAAAAAAAGTAGAAACAAAAAATATCGATACACGCTGTCGGACGGGTCGGACCTTGAGGCGGTCTTTTTCGGTCTCGGCTTCACGAAGGAAGAGAAGAACACCGATTCACGAAACTGGTTCCACGTCTTAAAAGCGAGCCATGCCCTTAGACGAGAGAGAGAAAAAAGGGCCTCGAGTTAATTCAGCGGCTGGCTTCGTGGATTTTAACGAGAGGACGAAGAAGGAAGGAAGGAAGGGGAGGGGGGGGGGGGGTTGAGATGAACGAGGATGGAAGAAGGAGAATAAGAGAAGAAGAGAAAAAAGGATCGCACCGAGCCTCGAGTGGAAAAAAAAGCGTTAAATACTGAGAAATTATTTTCGTTACGATGGGGATTACACTTATTATTTCTTCGCGAGGGAATGAGGTCTCGGAGCATATCCGGGTCTCTCTCTCTCTCTCTCTCTCTCTCTCTTACTGTCTCTCTTAACGTCGGTGGCGATACCGGAACTCTCCGGTGAGCCCCGTGCTTCGACCTCGCGCTCGTCGACGCTCGAAGAGAGAGAACGAGAGAGAAAGAGAAAAAGACAGAGAGGGAACGGCATCGAGAGAACGAGAGACTCGCGGCTCCAGAGATGATAGTAATAGGTATGGTATAGCGGAAAGGGCCACCTTGCTCGAACACTAATGCTATTTATATATACATTTATAAATATATTATATTATATAATATAGAGGTATTTATATATATTTTATTATATATAATATATTATATAATATAGTAAAGATTATATAAAATATTTTATATATATATATTATTTATTATATTACGTAATATACGATATAATATAAAATATATTATATATTAAATATATTAATGTATTATATTTAAATTAAATATAATATAAAATATAATATATTTTATATAATATAAAATATTAATAATTATTATATTAATAAATATTAATAATAATTAATAATATAAATAATATAAAATATTTTATATTATATTATAATATAAAATATATTATATATTAAGTATATTAATGTATTATATTTAATAAATATAATATATTTTATATTATAGGTATATTATATTATATAATATATAATATATTATATTTTGTATTGTCTTATATATATATACATATATATAATTTATATATAGAGATTATGTATGTATATATAGATTGTACATACGAAGTGACTCGGAGTGTACAGCGATCGCCGCAGCATCGAGTTTCGAGTGGGCGTGAGTCGGTGATGCTCGAACCGCACGAGAGAGACCAATGGAGGACTTACGTAAAACTTTCAGTGTGTATCGGACACCCTATACTCCCGTTCGTTAAAACGATACCGTACGTTAATGAAACAATAAACGGAGATTGTTGTAACAAAAGCCGATTTTCAATTTTCTCATTAATACCTAACACACGATTTAAAAAATACATTTTTTTCTTTCATAAAATACGAAATAATTAAAACGCATCGATAAGACTTATTTCATTAAATCGTTCGTTTCTAGTTGTTTTTTTCTCTCAACGACGCGATTAATAATGTTTTAGATTTGAATGAAAGAAAGCAAACAGGCGACGATAAAAATATGGAATAACGCGAGATATATCGCGAGAGAGGTATGAATAATTTTAAAGAAAATCATTCGGATAATTTTATGTGCACAAGACGCAAGGAGTGCGCAGCGAACGATTATCCTCGTCGTAACGATAACAAGAATGGAAAAAAATGAAAAGAAAACCTGTATCTATAAGTCCGACTTGGTGGTACACGAATCACGTACCGGAGATCGAGAAATCGTTGTAACTCGATTCGTAGTAAATATACGCGCGTACGTAGTACATACACACACATATATATATATCTACGTGCACTACGCCCGTAATTCCTATCGTTGCTAATAACATGGTAGCGTTTTCTCTATCTTCGCGGCGTGAGAAATAGTTGGACCTGTCTCACCGTATCGACTTATCCGCCGTTTGACTTATTCGTTCGCGTATAATATTATAAACAATAAAAATGAAAAGAAAATAAATAAATAAGTAAAACGAAGAATTCATCTCTCTACGTTCGAACGAACTACGGCCAGTGCGGCGAAATAGGAAACGCACCACCTGTTCGCAATTTTGTTTTTTTTTCTCATATTAGCTATTATTATATTATTATATCATTTTATTATATTATTATATTATTTCATTATATTATTATATTATTATATTATTTGATTATTTTATTATATTATTTGATTATATTATTATATTATTATATTATTTGATTATATTATTATTTTATTATATTATTATATTATTATACTATTTAATTTAATTATATTATTATATTATTATATTATATTATTGTATTATTATTATATTATATATTATATATTATACCAATATTAATATTAAGGAAACAGGAAACG
The DNA here is from genome assembly GCA_946811545.1 of Netelia fuscicornis. NCBI lineage: Eukaryota > Metazoa > Arthropoda > Insecta > Hymenoptera > Ichneumonidae > Netelia > Netelia fuscicornis. Next base: position 2,093,588 of record OX328015.1, read on the forward strand.
CACCACCTGTTCGCAATATCGTGTTTTTTTTTCATCGTCCAAAGTACAAAAACGAGACAACGAGAAACAGAAAAAAAAACGATACGATAATTTCTCGTTTAAAACGTCTTTTCGATCGTAGCGAATCGTCGTTCCTATTATGTTACACGCTAATTAGACGCGGTGGTCGTGTCTTCGTGCTCTGGAAAATTTATAACAGCGTGTAAAACGTGTTTTTCTATGTCCGGGAATTAGTCCAAGTACGGTATTAATAAAAGCCTTCGCGAAGTTGAAGAAACGTCGATGAGATTCTTGAATGATTTTTAAAGGTTACTCGATATTAATATTTAGCTTGGATGAAAATATTCGCGACTCACGATTTGGTTTTTTATTTTATCTTTGTTTTTTTTTCATCATAACGATGATGAATATTTTTGACGACCCGGAAGTGGGAGTTGGGCAGGAGGGGATAACGAGTTTCGCCGTAACCAAGAATTACGGGCATTGTTCTCCACAGTCTCGTCTCGCCTCTCTCTCTCTCTCTCTCTCTCTCTCTCTCTCGTCTCTATTCATGACCACACCGACGGTTAATTGCGATCATATCGAACCAGACGGTAAATATTTATCAGCGAGCAAGGCGAGAAGATTAGCGCTTGATCTATCGACATGAATAAAGTATCTTATTTCTTTAACAGGTGTTGTCTCGTACAAGTTACGACACATAAGTAATTCAAGATGAGTCAGAAACAGGCCATGCAACGATCGAATTAAAACGATACAACGTGATTAATTTCTTTTATAAAAAAAAATAAACAAATTTTTTTATTTAATCGCATTTTTTATTAATTTATCATCACGCCGGTTCAAATATTATCGTGCAAGATGTGAATTACTGGGAAACGTGGATGATATATATTTCTCGGTGGATGTTAACGAACGAGACGGTGAGAACGTACACGTGTACACGAGCGTTAATTATTTCATCGTCGAATGTAAATATTCCTCGTCGATTCGCAACGATCGAAGGAATCTCTATAAAATAAACATATTTGTAATTCAATCGCAATTTTTTTCGAAATTTATCGTTCGCGAGATTGAAGATCGGTAAGGATTTTTGTAAATCGGTAAGTTTCAATATTATCGTGCAAGATGTGAATTAGTGTGCAAATGTCGACGATATATATTTCTCGGTGGATGTTAACGAACGAGACGGTGAGAAGGTACACGTGTACAGGAGCGTTAATTATTTCGTCGTCGAATGTAAGTATTCGTCGTCGTTTCGTAGCCGCCGGAGGAATCTCGCCGAGGAAACCGGTCGAAAGTGCCGCCTGAAGTTTCTCCTTCGTACATACACATACGTATATATATATGTATATATGTATATCGTCGAAGCGGAAACTGTGTATCCGGTGACCTCGTTGCTTCGTCGTCACGCGCACCGACGTCGCACAATCCCGGCTACGTTTATACATATATACAAGACGAACGAGGATCTCGAATCGGTGTTACTTTCTTCGCGAATTTCTATACCCACGCGGATAGAGCCGGGCCAACCGGATGTCCTGGTGAAAATGCGCGACGAGTCTGGCTGATATAAAAATGAAAAAGAAAAAGCTAATGGGAGTTTTATTTGTACACGTTTTCCGAATTTTTGCAAAGCTATACTTCATTTCCCTTAATTTTACACACTTCTGACTTCCCTCTATCTTCCTAATCCTACATCGCATTCATCGCGAATGGAGTAAAGTTGCAGAAAATCTCGGTCGATTCAGATCGAAAAAGAAGAAATAAAAAAAATATTTTCAGCGTTTTATTGAAGACGAACACGATCGTGGATGAAAATTTTGGCTAGTAAGGAACGGAGCTTCTTCTTATTCCTGGTGAAAATGCGGGACGAGTCTGATTGATATAAAAATGAAAGAAAAAAATAAGCTAGTGGGAATTTTATTTCTACACGTTTTCCGGATTTTTGCAATGCTAAACTTCATTTTCCTTAATTTTACACACTTCTGACTTCCTTTTTTATATCCAGACTGCAGCCACTTCCCTCTATCCTCCTAATCCTGTATCACATTCATCGCGAATGGAGTAAAGTTGCAGAAAATCTCGATCGATTCAAAGAGACAAAAAACAAATTTTCAGCGTTTCATTAAAGACGAACACGATCGTGGATGAAAATCTTGGCTAGTAACGAACGGAGCTGTTTCTTATCGTCGTTAAAAATTGCTGAATCAGGCGAGATCGCATAACGATCGAACGATCGATTACTTCGCCGGTTGAGTTTCACATTCGCGTTTCGGTGGCGCGTCTCGAAACGATTTTACGTAATACTTCTGATCGTTACGTGTGCGTCTATATATTTAACATTATGTCCATTGACCGGTTGGAATACAAACGCCTCGTGTCACGTGATCGGTTACGAATTAATCTCAAAATTTCGATGCTCCGAGGGAAATTATCGCAATCTTACAATTAAATTCGATCGAATTCGAATCGAAGAAAAACTAAAATTCTCGATCGATCTTACGATCGGAAAATTCGATAGGACGATCGTGAATTATAGAAGTCCGGGATGAAAGACCTCTCACCTTTCCAGCCACGGTCATCCTGAATCCTGTTTTATCCTCGTACGAGGGCAGCTTTAACGACGAAATCGACGTGTGGTTCGATGGGCGAAACGATGGGAAAAAAAAAAGAAAAAAAAAAACAAAATAAAGGAACAATCTTCCAAATAATTCAATCGGCACCACTTTCACAGCAACGAAGCACACATCCTCGGGGCAAAAAACCTTTTTTTGCCCGGCTTGCCTCTCTCTTCGCGTATATTCGTTTAAAACAATTTTGTTTTTTTTTTTCTTCAAACCGACACAGAGCTAAAATTTCGTCGACCACTTCACGGTCACACGGTCGAAAAACTTGTTCTCCCACACATTCGATGATATAACAGTGTAAATGTACGTTTATATACGGCGCACCATAAATATATTTATATATATATATGTGTGTCTCGCATATATTTTATAAGAACGAAAAAAAACACAGAAACAGCACGTACGACGAGGACGCGTAGATCAATCACGAATAAAGATCCTTCTCTCGTATCCTTTGTGCCGTAGACAAATCCATTTTTGTAAAATAAACTCTCTCTCCTTCTCTCTTTCTCTGATTATCGTCTCGCAAACACGTCGCACGACACAGAACGAATTAAAAAAAAAGGAAACGAACTCGTTAAATCCAAAAGTTCGTCGACCGAGGAAACGCTGCAAAAAAGACAATAACAAAGAGCAAAAAAAAAGTAACTCTTGGCATATCTTGAAAATTCGTTGGAATTTTTGTTTTTGTTTTTTTTTTTTTGGGAAAAAAACGTCTCGATAAAAAGTTAAAAAAAAATGGAATAAAATTGACGAGCGAAGAAAAGAAGAGAAACAATAAAATAGAAACGAAGCGAGTAACGCGAAGAGGAGACTCGCAAACGCTCGGCGAGGATAGCGGAACGCGAACTACGTAACCCGTCGAGTCGCGTTTCGTCGTTTGCTTGCCACCACGAGTCCGCTCGCGACGAGTCCCCGGATCCCTCTACCTCGCGTCGAGAGATCGCGACGCGGGGCTCTCTTTTGCCCTGCGCTTGGAGAGCTCACCGCTACCAGCAGGTAAATAAAAGATCGAGCGAGAGGGATAGATGGGCGAACCTGAGGAAGGATCGCGAGGACAAGTACTTCTCTCTCTCTCTCTCTCTCTCTCTCTCTCTCTCTCTCTCTCTCTCTCTCTTCGTCTCCTCGTATATACATATATATATGACTGTATATAAGGAAAGAAATGAATGAGGAAGAGGGAGAGAGAAAACGCGGAGCTCGAACGGGAGGAGGAACGGACTCTCCTCGTGGGAGGGACACGCCGGATAGCTCTAGAGAGCTCGAACGGCGAACGGATATTCTTCGTGTGTCGAAGCGAGCGAGAGATAAGAGAAAACCGATGATGAAGAGGGAGAAGCAAGAGGGAAGGGAGTGAGTCCGAGAGAGAGAGAGAGAAAAAGCGTTAAACGGACCTGTGCGCTGGGAGAAGAAAACGACGAGCCAACCCAAACGAACCCAAACGAGTTGGAGGAGAGAGAGAGAGAGGGAGGGATAGAGGTAGACAGAGAGAGAGAGAGAGAGAGATAGGAGAGAAAAGCCGAAACGGTACAACCGGCGAGCCCCGATCGGCAAATCTCTCTACAGTAAGTGGACGTACCAGCACTAACTGTACAACGACGCAGCAGCCGGTTAGTGAATGGAACCGAGTCCGCGATAGTTGGGAGCTGGCCGCGAGAACGGAACGTCACACGATCCAAGAGGGAGTGAGAGGGGGAGAGAGAGAGAGAGAGATCGCCGTAATTCTCCTCGGACACCTGACTTCTCCATGGTTTTCCCCCCAGAGTTTCGAGTATACGCGTATTATCAATGATTCTTTGAATTACAGACGACGCAAACTCGACGTTTGCAACGGCATTGAAAAATCGAAGAGCTTGAAAATGAAGTAAGTATCGATTTTTTAGCGATTTTGTCGTTATCGTTGAATAGTTTGTTTTCTCGGTTATCTACACACGGAGAGAATTTGTTAGTAATTTTTATGGTGAAATCTCGGTAAAAATTACATTAAAAGCTTGAACCCGGTGATAAATGCGCGAATAATTAAAAATTTACACTAGTTTCAAATATTTTATTTTTAGGCATGTTCAAATTGTAGGACGTAGTATAATTTTTACACATGTTACACAGAGCTCATGGATTACGGTCAGGCGACCTAGTCCTAACTGATTTTACTGTGAAAAACGTAAAAATTCTGGTCAACGCATGGAAAATTTCGTTTTCCTTTTTTAAATTTTCAAGACAAACACGCAAATTTCTTAATGTGTACCGTACACTTTCATTTGTATCAGCCGTTTTTTCAACTTATTGTACTAAGTAGTAATGTTTACGTTTCACGAAAATTTACTTTTAAAATAATTTAAAAAAATATTTAATTTTGAAATTTTGATATTTAAAATATCTTCAAGAATTATTACTGAAATTAATTTCAGTAATTATAAATTTTAATGGAAACGATTAAAAGTTTACTGTTGCGTGACAGAAATTTAAAATTCTTGAAGATATTTTTAATTTCTGTCACGCAACAGTAAATTTTTTATCGTTTCCATTAAAATTTATAATTTATTTCCTGAAATCGTGAATAATTGCACACTTGTCACTCACTTATTGTGATTTCACTATAAAAATTAGTTAAAAATTCTTTCCGTGCACTGTCTGTTTGGTTTCCGATCGAAAACAAACACAAACGGAAAACGATTAATCGAGAGAGAGAAAGAGAGAGAGAGAGAGAGAGAGAGAAAGAGAGAAGGCGATTTTTCGATCACCAAAATATACAAAAGTCCGTGACACCCACGCACATTGGCAAAGTGCGAAGCACGAGTCCGAGAAAACTTATCGAGGCGAGCGATGACCTCGTCGAGCTCGTGATTATACCGCTCTCTCGTAATTACGGGTCATTCGCGGGCGATCTCGACCGATAACGCGAAGGAGGGAAGGGAGGGGGGGGGGGGGGCTAATTAACTCGCGGCAGCCGTCTCATACGGTGGCTGACTTTTACGGTTTATCTCACGTATCTCGCGAGCTCCCGACTCTCGATCGATCTCTCTCTACGAATCGAATTATATATTCCCTACCCGGACTTGCAGCGACTTCCCCGTAACAATTTTATTAAATCGTTCTCATGTATATTTGCATATTTTGTCACAATTCTACTCAGGGTTAATAAGCTGTCGCGTATGTTGATTAAAAAAAGAAAAAATAAATAAAAAGAAAATTTATGCACAATTATTATATTAATATTAATTATATTAATATATTATGTTCATTATTTTTACTTCTTATGTTATTTCATTATATTATTATTATTATATTATTATATTATTGTATTATTATATTATTATTATATTATTGTTATATTATTATATTATTTTATTATATTATTAATATATTATTATATTATTATTATATTATTATATTTTTATACTATTATATTATTATGCTTTTATATAATTATATTATTATATTATTATTCTAATATTATATTATTATATTTTTATACTATTATATAATTATACTTTTATATAATTTTATTATTACATAATTATATTATTATATTCTTATATTAATATTAATTATAATAATAAATTAATTTACGATAAATAAAAAAACGGTATGTACTGAAAATAAATGGCAATTACAATTGCAAAAATTGTAATTAGTTATCATTAGCCGCGTCGTCGATACGATTTTGCGAAGTCGATTAAAATCATGCCCATTAATATTTCGGGCGACGAAGAACTTGCGTCAACGACTCACGCGATTTCGCGAAGGAAAAATAAATACGAGTACAACGTTATTATTTAATCTAAATGACGGGTCGCGTTTTTTTTAATTTACTCGCGCGAACGAGAATCGTATTTAGGCGGACTATTTATAAGCTTCTCGCTGTATCGAATTTTTTAACATCCTGTTTTGACCGCGATTATCGACCGGTTTATCGTTATTACTTTATCATTCCGCGAAATACGCAGTAACGAAACGAGTAATCGGCCACTGGTGCGAATCTCCGACTTAAAAAAAAAAAAAGAAAGGAAAAGATCGAACCACTCGCCGAGCCTCGTCTCCGCGCGAAATATTGTCCAGGTGCAAAGCCCTCGTCGCGAACTTCGCGCCGTTAGCCTTTCTTAGAAATCGTCCCAAAGCCTCCACCCTCCCCTTTCTCCCTACTGCCATCGCACTCGTTATTCTTTCGCTAAATAATTAACCTTTACATTTCACCCGAGAAGCGAAATTAATAAACGAAACTAAAAGAAGAAACTTTATCTATGAGAAAGATTTCTGATTAAAAAATCGACGAGTTTAATCGACACGGAACGTCCCGTATATATACGTTGGGCCGGCTGTATTGTCTTGCTAAATATGTAATTATTCTTTATATTTCACCGAAGATTCGAAATGAATAAACAAAATTAGAAAAAAATATTTTATTCAAGAAAAAAATTCTTGATTGAGATTAATCGACACGGAACGCCCCGTATATATACGTTGGGCCGGTTATGTTCTCTCCCTAAATATGTAATAATTCTTTATATTTCAGTGAAGATTCGAAATGAATAAACGAAACTAGAAAAAAATATTTTATCCAAGAAAAAAATTCTTGATAAAAAAAAATGACGAGATTAATCGACACGGAATGCCCCGCATATATACGCTGGGCCGGTTATGTTCTCTCGCTAAATAGGTACTTATCCTTTATATTTCACTGAAGGTCCGAAATTAATAAACGAAACTCGAAAAAAATATTTTATCCACGAAAAAAATTCTTGATTGAGATTAATCGACACGGAATGCCCCATATATATCTACGTTGGGTCCAAATCCGTTGGGTCGGTTGTGTCGAGTCGTGCGAGACAGCGACGGTGGGAAGTATCCACTGATCTTCCACTTTATCATTACGCGAATGGGTTTACGGAGTTTGGTGTAACGGTGCCGAGATTTCTCATGAGGAAAAAGAGAGAAAGAGAGAGAGAATAGGCCAAGCGCGGAGCTAGTGGAAGGGTTCGAACCCCCCTCCCCCTTGCCGCCCTCTATACGCATCGATGCGAGCCTTGGTATAAATTGAATTCCGTACGAGAGATCTTTTTTTTTTTCATCGAGTCACGCGCGCGCTTTTCCGATACCGATATACGTGAACAAATGTGTTCCGAGTTGTGACGGCCGGTGGGAGCTACTCCCGATACGCATGACTTACGTTTTAATTTATATTGGAATTTGCGTACACACACGGCCACGTTAATCGACGGGGGACAAGAATTTTCAAAGAAAAATATCAATATTCGCGCATTTAGCTCGCAAACTGTTCCCGCTAATAATGAAATCGTGGCTTTTGATAGAACTTTTAGTCTGAATTGTCTCTTGATTATAAAATTTTTGAATTTTTTGGGATTGATAAAATAAAAGAGATGGATATATTTTTGTTTTCTGTTTCTTTGTCTTTTTTCATTTCCTGTAATGAAATCATGGCTAACGTTAATTTTTGATAGAACTTTTAGTCTGAATTGTCTAGCGATTATAAAATTTTTGAATATTTTGGGATTGATAAAATAAAAGAGATGGATATATTTTTGTTTTCTGTTTCTTTGTCTTTTTTCATTTCCAGTAATGAAATCATGGCTAAAGTTAATTTTTGATAGAACTTTTAGTCTGAATTGTCTAGCGATTATAAAATTTTTGAATATTTTGGGATTGATAAAATAAAAGAGATGGATATATTTTTGTTTTCTGTTTCTTTGTCTTTTTTCATTTCCAGTAATGAAATCATGGCTAAAGTTAATTTTTGATAGAACTTTTAGTCTGAATTGTCTCGTGATTATGAATTTTTTTAATTTTTTTAATTTTTGGAGGTTGATAAAATAAAAGAGTTGGATTTATTTTTGTTTTTCTCGTTTCTTTTTCTTTTTTCATATCCAATAATGAAATCATGGCTAAAGTTTATTTTTATCAGAATTTTTAGTCCGAATTGTCTCGTGATCACGAAATTTTTGCATTTTTTTGAATACGAGAGTTGGATTTATTTTTGTTGTTGTTGTTTTTTTTATCGAATTAAAGATGATATCGCATCTGTCTGAGAGAAACGAAGTTTACAACTGCTTTTCGTTGTAAACATTGGTCGAGACGACGTCAGCGAATCGAGTCGCGGTTTCGTTTCCGACATAACTTTTTTTTTTCGTTTTCCCGTCCGAGGCGAGCGGGTCAGTCCGACTCGCGCGAGAATCGAAATCGTCGGTGATATTACATATGTGGTATATTTGTATATTACACAGGCATTGCAGCGCTATGTAATAAACAACTCTCGACCACGATCGTTCGTTTGCGCAACGGTTGACCGATGTTACGTCAGGCCGGGCAGGATAGCTTGTCGATAGCACGACTCGTATATTTTCGTATCGCCGCGTACCAAATCCCATTTCTATGGGCGTTCGTTAATTTCGTGAGGTTATGGAAGCTTACGGAATCGGAAATTTCTCGGAACAACACGAGTATTGCCATTGTAATCTCGTTATATTGCAATTTACGGAAATACTCAGATTTTGAAACTTTTCATCAACAAATTCAAACAAATCGGAATTACAATCATCATATTCGTGTTACACGGCAAATTTCCGATTCAAAAATGACCCAACAATGTCTTCTCGGACGGAAACAAAATTTGACCCCTCCACGACCTTCAAACTCTCAACAGTAAATTACGAATGGCACCTGCTAAGGACCAAAAATTGTTTTCGTCAAAACAGCCTTCAATTAGAGTTTACACGCCAAATTTCCGATTTAAAAATGACTCAACAATGTCTTCTCGGACGGAAACAAAATCTGACCCCTCCTCGACCTCAAACTCTCAACAGTAAATTACGAATGGCACCTGCTAGGGACCAAAAATGGTTTTCGTCCAAGAAGCCTTCAATTAGAGTTTACACGGAAAAATTTCGATTCAAAAATGACTCAACGAAGTCTTTTCGGACGGAAAGAAAATTTGACCCCTCCCCGACCTTCAAACTTTCAAAAGTAAATTACGAATGGCACCTGCTAAGGACCAAAATTTGTTTTCGTCCAAAAAACCTTCAATTAAAGTTTGCGGAATCGGAAATTTCCCGCACAACACGAATATAACCATTATAATTTCTCAATCTTATAATTTACAGAAATATCCAATTTTCCGGTTTTTTTCACCGACAAATTTTTCCCGTATCGGTACGTACGGTTGCCGTAACCCAACGGTCCGTGCCGTATAGTCTGAAGCAATCTTAACGCTGACTCTCAGATCGGTAACAAAATATACGCACGGTAGTCGACCATCGAGACGATATAAAATCGAGTAGCTTTTACCGCGAGTACCGGTATAAAATCGCTACCGCAGTGTGCGATCGGTACCTGCTATCTAGCGAGTCTGCCACACTGGCCATGTAAGAGAAATAATAAATGCCGATTCTATGGACCGCTGTAAAGAGTAGGAAGAGAAGGACTCAAAGTCCGTATCCGTACTTTGTGTATATTCGATGGAAAGCGACTCTCCGACTGCGGGGAGAAAGCCACACATTGCTAAAACGAGCTCCTTCTCTCTCGACGTTCCCTCGGGTGCGGAATATCCGCTACTATACTCACCGCGGTAAGTAGAAACTACTTTTATCTTTTTATTTTTTTATTCAACACAGATTTTTTTTGTATCAAGTTTGAACGAGACTAAACGTATGCGAATTTCTCAAGAATCTTAGATACGATTAATCGCAAGAGGGGGAGGAAGTGGAATGGAAGAAAGGAGGACTGACGCAAATTTGTGGGTGATGCGAACGTTTTTTTGTTTATTTGTTTTCTTTCTTTTGGACGAAAGTTCACCTCTTTCTCTCTCGACATTCCCTTGGGTGTGGAATATCCGCTACTACACGGTGAGAATTTGTTATTAATTTTTACGGTGAAATCTCGGTAAAAATTACATTAAAACTTGAACCCGGTGATAAATGTGCAAAAAGTTAAACATTGACGCTAGTTTCAAATATTTTACTTTCAGGCATGTACACATTTTAGGACGTAGTATAATTTTTACACATGTTACACAGAGCTCACGGGTTACGGTCAGGCGACCTAGTCCTAATTGATTTTACTGTGAAGAACGTAAAAATTCTGGTCAACGCACGGAAAATTTCGACTTCCTTTTTTAAATTTTCAACACAAACACGCAAATTTCTCATTGTGCAGCGAACACTTTCATTTGTATCAGCCCTTTTTTCAACTTATTGTAGTAATGTTTACGCTCCACGAAAATTTACTGTTAATTTCAGTAAAAATTCTTGAAAATATTTAAAATTTCTGTCACGCAACAGTAAATTTTTACTCATTTCGATTAAAATGTATAATTTCCTAAAAACCTGAAGAATTGCACATTTGTCACTCAGTTACTGCGATTTCACAGTAAAAATTACTCAAAAATTCTTTCCGTATACTCACCGCGGTAAGTAGAACTTTTATTTTTATATTTTTTCATCTAACACAGATTTTTTTGTGTGTATCAAGTTTGAACGAGACTAAACGTATGATAATTTCTCAAGAATCCTAGATACGATTAATCGCAAGAGGGAGAGAGGAAGTGGAATGTAAGAAAGGAGGACTGACGCAAATTCGTGGGTGATGCGAACTTTTTTGTTGTTCATTTGTTTTCTTTCTTTCGGACTAAAGTTCGTCATCAGACTGGAATTAACGTCAGCGAAGGATGTCCGAGCGTGTAATATAATACTCGGGACGTGGCCGGTAAATAATGGATTAAATCGTGATTAATAAGCGAGGGGAAGGGTAAGTGTATAAATCAAAAGTCGCGAGGCCGAGAATGAGAAATGTTCGCGTGGCACGAACCAGGAACGGCTTTATTGTTATATACGCACGTTATGATAGTTCCTTGGGGTTCGTCTCTCAAGCCTCGTCACGATAATTGCCAACTTCGTGTTAACAAAACAGAAACGAACTTACAAAGTCGTAAACCCGCGTTTAATTCGCGAGTCGATAAAAAAAGATGAAAAAAAAAAAATGATAAACAAATATTTATTATTATCGTAGTACAGCGTGGCTGAAATCTCGCTCGATTGAATATTGGAAAAAATTTGCTTTGTTAATATTCGTTGATAATGATGAAAGTCGATGCGGCAAAGAGAGAGAAAGAGAGGAAGAGAGAGAGAGAGAGAGAGGAAGAGAGAGAGAGAGAAGAACAGAGAGAGGAAGAGAGAGAGAGGAAGTGAGAGAGAGGGAGAGAGAGAGAGAGAGAGAGGAAGAGAGAGAGAAGAGAGAGAGAGAGAGAGGAAGAGAGAGAGGAAGAGAGAGAGAGAGAGAGAGAGAGAGAGAGAGAGAGAGAGAGAGAGAGGCAAACGAGGGAATTAATTGAACCGATAACGATCGATTTCCTCGGGTAGGTACAATGAAGAAAGAACGATATCAGCAAGATAGATATACGTATAGAGAGGTCAGCCTCCGGCTATTTCCGGTTACTAGTTATCGATCGAAGTCGCCTCTCGTTCTTTTTCCTCACTCCTCTCTCTCACACACACACACTCACGCAACGTTGATTCAACTTTATAATATCTTCCCCCTCCCCTATCTCCTCCAAGAACCCACCAACGTGTACGTAACAAAGCCAAGATGAAAATATATATTTTTGGTATCGGTTCGCGATATAACCGTTACCTACTACAAAATGAAAAAAAATAAAATAAAAAAAATTTTTTTTAAAAGTCGTCACGGGTAAAATAAAATATCACGAGTGTATTTTTTTCCTCGATACGCGCCAAATCCTCGATAAACAAATTGGTCGAACCGAACGAAAGAGAGAAAAAAAGGCAAGAAACGTACGAAAATAAACTTGCGAAACCAGAAAGTTTACTGTAGAACGACACGATTCTTGGCTGCTGCTGATGATGATGATGATGATGATGATGATGATGACGATGATTATGATGAGCTTCGTGCCCCGGTGCATCTTTGCTCTCGCTCGTTATGTATATATATATATATATATCGTTATATCGGCTCGTCGTCGTGATATTCCTCACGTATCCTAGTATTATGCGGAGAGAAAACGCACGAGCTATCACCCTCCCCACCCTTGCGAAGTGTGCGTGATCCCGGATACGACTGCCTCGAGAGAAGAGTTGGTTTAACGCACGACGAGACTATATACTTATACATTTACACATACACACACGCACGCCCATATATATATATATATATATATATATATATATATATATATATATATATATGGCTGACGTGGTATAAACTAGTGTGGTATATTACCTATAATCCTATATCAATATGACGTTTTGCATACTCAAGCATATAGCTGATGCATTTAAGTACTATTTAGTTCCGGGACGATTATATATTATTATTATTATTATTGTTGTTAATTTATTGACGGTAGTACAAAAATTGATTCGTAGGTAAATCAAAAATAACCTTGATGAACTGACATATTTCAAGCTTGTCACTCTCAACCTCTTACAGTTGAAGAGTGCTCCGTTCAAGAACCTCGAAGAAATCCAGGAAGAAAAGAGAAGGAGAGAGAGAGAGAGAGGGGCACGGAGGCAAAAAAAGAATCATCGACGAAGCTCGCTGTCGACCCCACGATAATACAGCTTCGAGTAACGAATGTAACTAATTACGAACCAATTAACGTCCCTCCACCCTCTGGAGTCTCCTTCGTTCGAGTTAAAAGAAGAAACGAAAAAAAAAAAAAAAAAAAAAAAAAAGAAAAGGAAAAAAAAGAAAGAAAGAACCACCTAGAAAAGAAGCGATATAGTCAGGGGCCCGAGAGTGAATTAACCCGAGAAAGGATTTTAGCCTCGATGCGCTCTTTTCTCCCCGAGTTGTGGGGATATATAGCCTAAGCGAGAGGCCAAAGGATAGTCGTCGTGAGAAGAAGATGGAGGAGGACGTACCAAAAGAAGTCAGGAGGGAGGAAAAAGGACAGTGGTATAGATCCGGAACCGCCGAGCCCCCGCCACCGACTGATTATCTCCCGGAGATCTTCTCGGGGTACGGTAAACACGAAAAGATGACCCGGACCCCGGGGGAATATACCATATATCTATAGATCCTATAGTCAATATCTCTCTCTCTAACTCTCTCTCTCCATATATATATATAGAAAGACAGATAATATTTCTATATATAATAATAAGTATATAGTAGTATATAATATCTCTCTCTCTCTCTCTCTCTCTCTCTAATATATATATATATATATATTATATACTACTATAATTATAATTATATTATATTATATACCTATATACCACTATATACTATTATATACAGAAATACAATTATATATATAATAGTATATAGTAGTATATAATTATGTAATATAATATAATTATAATTATAGTAGTATATATATATATTATAAACTACTATATATAATATAATATATATTTCTATATATAATTCTATATAATATTCCTATATATAATAGTATATAATAGTATATATAGACATATTATATAGAATTATATATAGAAATCCTATTATATATACATATTATATATATATAAACAGCGAGAGAGAGAGAGAGAGAGAGAGAGAGATATTATATACTACTATATACTATTATATATAGCAATATTATCCCTCTTTCTCTCTCTCTGTTTCTGTTTCTTTCTCTCTTGTAGAGGAATACATATATGTGTATATTATCGATAGGTAGAAATACACATACGTTTCTCTGTATATAGGTGGACGTGTGTATAAAATCGATTCTATATATATATATATACGAATCACGATTTTAGGGCTACCCCGAGTATATGGAAGGATGCGAAGGAGGCAGACGGCAATGTTCGCAGGGACCCTCCGCGGCGAACCGTCACGATTTTTCGTGTGCCAAGAGACCCACGCATCCTCTCTCTCTCTCTCTCTATCTCCTTTGAACCTTGAACCTCGATCGCCACCTTGAAATTACTTTTTCCTATATCCACTCTCAATTCCTCTTGGTAAACGAGGCATTTATATTACTGTTCGTTTTTTTCCTTTTTTTTTGTCGACGTTAATGATTCGGTGCTTTTTTGTCTCATTTCTTTAAAAATGTGAAGGAAAATTAGATATAACAGTCGAGATAGCGAATGTTATAAAATTGTTGTTTGTTACACGTGAGAAATTGGGAGAGGGATAAATAAATCGAAGTTGTAATAAGTGAATGGTGCAAGGGGGAGAAAGAGGATTTACCAGAGTCTCCCCCCCCCCCTTTCTCTTGCTCACTCTCTCTCTCTCTCTCTCTCTCTCTCTTTCTCCGAAGAAGGCGGGTAGCACCGTAGAGCGAAAGCAAAAGAAGAAAGACGAGAGGAGAGTTATGCCTCCAATATTTATGCTTATTGCTATACGTGCGAGACTGTGGCCAACGAGACACAGAAGGAGACTGAGAGAGAGAGAGAGAGAGAGAGAGAGAGAGAGAGAGAGAGAAAGGAAGATATGGATATGGAGATAAAGAGAGAAAGAAGATGAAAATAAAGAATAAAAATATATAAATTCATTCGCAATGTGAACCACAGCACGAGCGGGAGCGTGCATAACACGATTCAGCTCCCGTGTGTTATTTTGCTTTGCTAGTAAAATGCTCGATCCAGCGACGGTGTAAAGTCGTAAATGACTTGGCAATATATACATATACACGTTAATATATACATACATATATATGTCTATATGTGTGTATATAATACGTAGAGTACAGTACCTGGTAGCAACGAGAGAGCCAGACCTTTGAGCTCTCTCAGTCTTTTTTTTTAATCTTACTCGAGCTCCTCGTTCACTTTTCAAGAAAGTCATAATGCAGTCACAGATCGATGAAAATTCCATCGTTCTATACATACATATATGTATATTTTCATGCATAGAACAAGAGGAGCAAGTAGCTATGAGGAAAAAAGAAAAGAAATCTGTCTCGATATCGTCGCCAGGCAAAGAAGCTGTTACGATAATGTTTCATATCTCGGTGTGGCTTTGTGTGAGCGAGGGCACGGATTGACTTTTCATGACGAACGTCAAGCAACTCTCTCTCTCTCTCTATTTCTCTATCGTTTTCCCTCTTGTCGGAGAGCGAGAGAATATCTCCTGGTCACGACAAATGATTCGAGGCATCAAACGTTAAGGAACGAACGAGAGAGGCGAGAGAAGTCACGATCGATTCATTTCTCTTTACGTTCGACGTCTAAAGTATCTTACGTACACGTGTCGTATACGGACAGTACGTATATCTGGTAACGCTCCTATATAACGTTCCGGGCTCGTGATTCAACGGTTTTTATTAATTGAGAAATAGAGAAAAGTATTTTTTTTTTCTTGTTTTGGTTAATATTGAAAGTCACTCGTCATCGAGGAAGCGACGAGTATGATATGTTATTGATATTTATGATTTTATCGATAGTGACTGCGGGGAGGTGTGCCAGACACCACTCGATTTCCGGTTTGATATGATTGATTCGCGTCTCGTTTTCCCGAGGAATATTCGATTTTGATCATTATCGAGAAACGAAAATGAATTTTCATTTCTGGTTTCTATAACGAAATTACCTCGAGGAGAGACACGAAAGAGTTTTATATCATTGCAATATTTTCCTGGCTCTCCTTCGTCGTTACAATAATTACGATCGTGAGATTGATTTATTATTAATTACTCAAGAACGAGAAGAATAGAAAACGAATTAAAATCGAGAAAGACATTTGTTTTGGTCAAAATTGAAAGTCATTTATGGAGGAAACATCTTGAGATAAAAATACAATACGTTATCAATATTTATCACTTCATCAACAGTGGTTAACAGAAGGCGTCTTAGACTCGCCTCGATTTCCGGTTTGATATCATTAATTCGCGTCTCTTCATCCCCAGGAATATTCGATAACGATAATTATCAACAAACGAAAATGAATTTTCATTTCCCATTGAAACAAACAACGTAACCGTATAACGAAATTACCTCCAGGAGACACGCGATCAGCTCGAAAGCATTTTATACCATTGCAATATTTTCCTGACTCTCGTTTGTCGTTACAATAATTACGATCGCGAGATTGATTTATTATTAATTACCCAAGAACGAGAAGAATAGAAAACGAATTAAAACCGAGACAGATATCTACAGAAGTTAATTGTAAAATCTAGTTCAAACCTTAACAATGAATCGCTCGCTACGCGTGTTATTAAATTGGTCGAACACAGGTAAATATATCCGTCGAGATCGTAAAATAATTTCGCCGTGTACAATATTAGAGACACGCATGTAGGCGTCTTGGCAAAATCATCGAGGCGTTTAATTGGTTCTCTCGTTACGCTCGACGTGATCCACGAAAAATGTGGATATACTACGCACACAAGCTTATAAATATAATCGAGCTATGTATATGCACGTATTGGAATGCGAATAAAGGACAAAGTTATGAGAGAGTGGGATCGAGAGGGGGAGGAGGAGGAGGAGGGAGTAATATGATCGATTGAATTGTTCACCGAGGATAGTTCAATGCCACGTGTTGCAAATATAGTTTGCGATTAAGAGGCGATAATACTATTACGAGATAGTTAGTTATTACCAGAAGCCTCGATCGGAATCGTTGATCGTAGATAAGGAAGAATTGTGGGTTATCGATAATACATTATCATAATTCTGACACGATAATTATTTAATAAAAATCACACTTTCGTACATGGTCGGGATCGAAACGTGATCGTTGATTCGTTGATAATGGGAGTTATTTTTTTTGTTTATTAAGGAAAATGAAGGATGCGTTGGATCGCTTCAACGTCGATCAATGTAAATATAGAAGAGGATATTTCTGATAACGATGGAATATCGATGATGTACAAGTTCGAGCCTACCAAGCGCGTCAATATTTTTTTACATTAACGAACGCGTTGTACGGGGAAAGCTCGACACCCACACGCTTCGTTGCTCAAGTGAAATTTAATATTCACCTTGCAGCGTGGCACGTCGTGAAAAGAGATTGTCGATGGGACTACTATAAGCGTAGTTTTCTCGGGGCGAACGTATACCACCTTTGGGTTTCAATGTAAAAATTACTTGGGTCGATAATTATAACGAAGCTGAAGCGAGCTCGCGCCTTTTTTTATCACCGAGGAGTTTCGAGTTTTTATAATAGTAATTATGAAATATCGTTTATAAATATTATGATATTTTGTTAATTAGTGTAATTGTAATATTAATGTAGTAATTATCAAATCTGGTTTGAAAACGAGAATTGTTTTTAGAAAATATTAATTTTTGTTTTGAAACTTGAGCCACTTCCTGTAATTATCAAATCTCTATGATTAATTATGAATCATGATTAAATCTGCAATTAATAAATTCATAATTATAATATTAATACAATAATTATCAAATCTGGTTTGAAAACGAGAATTGTTTTTAGAAAATATTGATTTTGTTTTGAAACTTGAGCCAGTTCCTGCAATTATCAAATCTCTATGATTAATTATAATTCATGATTAAATCTGTAATTACTAAATTCATAATTATAATATTAATGCAATAATCTGGTTTGAAAACAAAAATTATTTTCAGAAAATATTAATTTTGTTTCGAAACTTGAGTCGGTCCCCATAATTATCAAATCTCTACGATTAATTACGATTGACGATTAAATCTGCAATTACCCAATAAATTCAGTTTTGCTCCAAGGAACAAGGGAGAGGGTGATAAACCAGAGAAATCGTGATTACTCTTTGTGAACGTAGTTTGTGTCACGAAGTTACGAAGGAACACGAATGAAGTTGGTGAGAGAGAAGAGAGAGAGAGAGAGAGAGAGCGAGAGAGAGAAAAGAACGTGATTTGGACGTGTCGAAAGCGATGGGCGAGGCTTGCGACGAGCTCCGAGATCAGAGCCAATGTTACAGGGTACCCAGCAAAACGAGAGAGAGAGAGAGAGAGAGAGCACAGAGTTCCGTGAGGTAAAGCGTGCACGCGAGTTTCATAAATAATCGCGTTTGGCCATTCGTCAATCTTCGCACTTTCATTCTCGCACACACACACACAGAGAGAGAGCAACACTACGGTTGTCGATATTGTGAGCACGGACACGAGGGGAATTCGACAGGCGGATTTCACCTCACTTTTGTATCGCTTCTAGAGAGTTAAACAGAGAGAAAGATAGTCGATAGGAATTATATGTTTTGTCTACAAACTGTGGAACACAGGCAAAGGCGCTAGCCCGGTAAAACGTTCGATCGTCTCTCGCCTCTGTTACGATAATAACAAAGACCCGGAGACTCGGGAAGTCGAAGGAAGAATGAAAAAAAAAAGAATGGGATAATTCTCTCGTGGCCGAGGCAACTGCACGATTCCACTTGGTTTGGTAGCCAGCGAGCGATTTCCTCATCGTTCGAGGCCAGAGCTCTGAATTTCTTATAGAAATACCTCCGACTATAAAACCAATAATTTTTCATTCGAAAAATAAAAACGAAATGTTACACATGTACGGATTATTCCTCCTAGAATTCGTATCGTTTACAATTTTCCCTTTTTACAGAGAAAAATATCAATTCTCGAATTGATTCGTCTCGTCCAATTTGGATAAATTTATGAAAGATCGAACAATAGCGATAAATTAAAATTATGAATTTATATATCGTACGATTTTCTCGACGCACTCTCTCACGCTCAATGCTTTCCCATTGATAATCCGATTTCTCTTATATAGAGTAACTATATTATCTTTGTTCACAAAAATTTGTATCACTAGTCCATAAAGAACCGAACAGAGAAGAGGCTATAACCAGGAATCGTGGCGAAGTAGTTTAGGGATTTGGAGTAAACATAAATTTGCAAAACGTGCAATTCTATCGTACTCGCACATTTGTATATAAAGGGTGAATTTCATAAGGTGTAACAGGCTTTATTCTAAGATAGATGAGATCATTACAAACTAAAGTTGCAAATATACATTCGGGATATTTTTAATAGTTTACGAGATATAACGTTTTAAAGTTGGTCCAATCAGAGCGCACTGAGAAGCTTTGGGCCCGCCCACTCCCGCCCTAGCCGTAGAGATAGCACAGTGTAGGTCGTTGCATTTGAGGTTACAAAATTCAGAGCAGTCAATTTTATTTATTATATTATTACGCACTCGTTTTTATTTCTCGAGTATTGGCTGCTAGGGCGAGAAGTGGGCGGCTCCAACGCATCTCGACGCGCTCTGATTGGACCAACTTTAAAAAACGTATATCTCGTAAACTATTAAAAATATCCCCAATGTATATTTGCAACTTTTGTTTACAATGATCTCATCTATCTTAAAACAAAGTTTGAGACACCTTATGAAACTCACCCTGTATACCTTATACTATATTGCTCTCTCTGATCCAAGAGGACTTTGAGATTTCTCGGTTGGGGACTCGTATAATACACGTCGAGGACTCACGCCGACGACTCATACATACTTAGTGTACTATTATAAATTATAATGCACACTGTACTCGCGTGTTTGAGAAAAATAAAAAAAAAAAAAATATATATATATATATATATATATATATATATATATATATATATACGTACAATATACCTCCAGTGTATATACATATATAGACATGGTATATTTGCTCGAGTCTGTTGGGGAAGGCGAGAGAGACTATCACGAATACGAATCAGTTTAGTATTCTGACCTTTACGTGGGGTAGTTCAGGTACAATATAATATATACCATATACTGTACATGTTACATATAAGTCCTATACGTGTGGTACGTAGATACCATACTTATGCGAATTTGTACCAGCCAACGAAATAAATATATATATATGAATAAATGTATACATATGAACGATCGACGGAAGGTATAACGATGACAAATGGCTCCTGCACGTAAAGTCGATTGGTAATGCAACGACGATCCACGAGGGACAATGTACGACTACCAATATATATTAATATATACATTTTGATCCAAAATACAAGATATAATGTCGATTATACAGAGTCGTGAAATCACGAGAATTAATTTCTTACCATTAATTATTAAAAATTGTCACATTGTGGATTTTTTTTAGTTGAAAATTTGTGGTGTTATTATAGAACGTCCGGGTACAAAGCGTGAGGAAAGAATTAGACAAAGACCTTATCGTCTCAACGTATCGTGATCGAGATACGGACTGACCACTCGGGCGAGCGCAGATTTAAATCCGACGATCCGGGAACAATCGTGATTTAACAGGAACGAGGGAGAGAGCGAGATGGATCGATCGTTGATCGAGCCTCGAGCTAGCCTCATCTATCAACTGACTTATATATAAATAACGTATGTAACGCGTCAGGAAAATAATTTACAATTTTCGTTCGAGCTTTTGTCGTGTCCAAGTCGAAAATAAAGAATAAAAATTGATCGATCGTCTTGACGAGAATTGAAATAAATCCTCGTTTAAATGAAATACATTTTCTTTGACGGGAATAAAATTCGCCGTTGTAATTCAGACGATATCGCACCGTAAAACGATGAATTATTGGATAAAGCGCGATAAGGGCGTTGACCACTTTGCTACGTATAATCGTGTACGTTTATCCAATGAACTTTTTATCTGCTTTCGTTCATATAAATATAGAGAGTTTATGGTTTCAACAACAGACATTAGAAACGGGAGGGAAAAGCGTGCTACTAGCTCGCGGATCTAAATGCAACGAGAAAATCCGTGATCGAGATAGCGAATTGCTCGAGCTCGACTCTAATACGTCGCTGCTTGCAAGCCCGTATGATATAACATGCATATATACGAGCGATCGAGAACGGAAAACACAGGTGAGAGGTGGAGTCAAATTCCTGTATCGATTATCGATCTCTCGACGCAACGATCCGGTCGTACGAGCAATTAATTTTTCGATTTTCTTGAGATCCGTGAGAACCGAACGACATACATCGATAACCTGCTGATCGACCTTGTACTACTGATAGGTAGGCTTATCATACGTCCTGGTTTAAGGAGGTTCGACATATTGCGGCGTCAAAAAATGTATTTTTTGTATATTTTTTTTCTGAAAGTACATGTCTTTCTTGATACGTGGTTCAAATTTCATGAAATTCTGAGTAATGGAAGTATGTTAAATAATTTGTTTAAGTTAGCGTCTCGATTCATTAGGAATTCAAACTTTTTCAGAAAATCGAGTCTCCTGAAAAGTTATGTTTTTTCACCTGCAATGTAGCACCTTTTTTTGACGTAGCCAGTACATTCAAAGGAAGGATGTGTCGAGCGATTTTTTTGAAAAAACGTTTCAGATCCGAGGAAAATATATTTGAAGGTAAAAACGTCAAAAATTTTAACAAAATTTCAAAACGATGTCAAAAAATTCTGAAAGAAAATATTGAACAAAAGGCTCGACATATTGTTTATGAGACTTTAATATACACGCACAACAAAAATGGTCAAAACCGAACGTACGGTTCCTGAGAAAAGGTACATTGAACATAGGGATTTTTTCCAACCAATGTTTTTCGACTTTCAACTAATCTCAAAAATTTTCTACTTCGAATATCCTCAAAAACCCGAAATGGTCCAACATGTTTCTATTTCAAATATCCTCAAAAACCCTACACAGAAGTGTCCATAAAATCTTTTTGAACAAAACTAAAAAAACTCATCCAAAAATGTTGGATACTTTTGAAGAAATGTCAATTTGAAGCAAAGAAGAAGTATAGGAACTCAACAGGAACTCTACTTATGAGAATTGAATTCTTCGACCGGAAAACAAAATTCAGTCCGAAATTAGGGGAACTGAGGGCAAGTGACGTCGAGAAGCAAGATTTGGTATGCTGGTAATCAAAAATTCTGGAACGTATCACTATAAAAAAAAATTTTGAAAAATGTCAATTTAAAAGAATTGTTAGTAACCTTATTTCTTGTTTCTTTTTTAACCTGCCTGTGGCCCTATTCCGGTTTAGAACTTCATGATTATGGTAAACGTACTGATAGAATATTAAAAGGTTCACGGAGAAATACAGAAACAACCTCGAGTAGTCAGGAGATTTACGTACCTAATCATCGCGTCACTTAAAATCGTATCAAGTAGGTATAGAAAAAAAAATATTAGAAATTTCACTTTCGACCCATCTGAGATTCGAATAAAAATTAATTTTTCTAGAAATCTATGTCGATAAATTTTCCTCCGTTGGCGAAATTCACTGGGATGATAAATATCTCGTGTTAGCCAAAGGGGCAACGTTCAATTATCGCAAATTAGTGCTATCACCGAAGGCGCGAGAGAGTAACGACGGTTTTACTCGGAACGCTCTATATATATGTATACAAGGAGAGACAGCCAGAGAGAGAAAGAGAGAGAGAGAGAGAGACCTGACCATACGTGTATAAAGATTCTCAAAGTCCCTCCGTCAAACTTAACGCCTGGAGGTGAATTATGCGAGTTTGATATTTATGTTGGTGCACTTGGCTTTGGAGTTTCGCATTACGGAACATCGAGTCTCCTCTTGCCCGCGGACGAGATCTCACCGCGGAGTATATTTTTAGTCGACGCTCGCGTCGAATAAAACATAATAAAGAAAATAACAGAGAGAGAGAGAGAGAGAGAGAGAAAGAAGAAGAAAATATCGCAACGTGTAATCATCGCGGATACGTAAAAGTAGTTCATGATCTCGGATGCCTCGCCGCGCGTTGTATTATCGATCTCGTCATCTCTCGCTGCTGCGAGAGTGAGCTTTTTCTCGCCGCGTGATTTCTATACTTTTCTCGATTACACTACTCACACTGCGGTGCGATCTCGCTTTATATATTCAACTACCGTTGTCGACCTCAGGAGAGAAGAAGATCTCTTATCGACCAGTCGTGGAAGATGATCGATACGGCATTGAGAACGATCGGACTACCTCTCTCGGGAGATGAGAAAACGTACAACCACCTGTCTCTACCGTACATTACGTATATTTTGTATACGCTTCGGATTGACGTCTCTTCGAGTCCTCAACATATCTCTCTCTCTCTCTCTCTCTCTCTCTCTCTCTCTCTTATTATAATATTATATTATATTATTATTATATTATAATATTATAAAATTATATTATATTATATTATATTATTCTTATATTATAATATTATAAAATTATATTATTTTATATTATATTATTATTATATTATATTATAAAATTATATTATATCATATTACATTATATTAGGATTATTATATTGTAATATTACAATATTATAATATTATATTATATTATTATATTGTAATATTACAATATTATAATATTATATTATATTATATTATTATATTGTAATATTACAATATTATATTATATTATTATATTGTAATATTACAATATTATATTATATTATTATTATATTACATTATGTTATATTATATTATATAATGTTATATTATATTATATAGATTATTATATTCCATATATATAAAATATGTATATAAGAGTCGAGGGAGAATTATGTTATATATATAATTAAAGTTTTCATTCCTCTCGTCATCATTACCGTGGAAGATAAACGGCATAAATCTTGGTAATCAAGTATCGCGACAAAACACGTCACACCCATCACTCCCACACGTCCGTCATCCTCGTCTCAATTACCGCTGAGAAATGGATATGTATACTTATAGTAATATCATAATGGACGCTCAGAGACTTGAGAAAAAAAGGAACGATTTAATTTATCGACGGACGTAAAAATCGACTAAAACGATTCAACGATTTGAATTTAAAAATTAAAAACGTCTCATCAATTTTCTACTCGGATCGTTCCAGGGAAATTTCGCGGGTTATCTTTATGACAAGAAAATTTATCTCATTGTTTGAAACAAAAATCGCGAACAACCGAGTATTAAGAAATGGAATTTTCCTTAAAAAATTATATCTTCCCCGAGACACTGGCCCGGGAATCTCGAACGATTTATGTCATCTGCGAAAGATTAATTTCTCCAAGTTCGCCAACAACAACAATAAAACAAAGAAACATCGCCTTTTTTTTTAAATTCTCATCATCGATAGCTCCTCGATCAACTAACGAAGAAACTCTCCTTCATTTGCAAATAAAATAAAGTTATAAAATAAAATAATAAAAAAAAATTCCGTCATTAAATCATTCTATAAATTAGTTGATTCTAAAATTCGCGAATGTCAATGACAACGAGTAATAGACAACGCGATAACGATTTTTTTTCTTCAATCCCGGAAATTACCAAGCAGAATCTTCCATTCATGAAAGGAGCACGTGTTAACCGTTAACAAATCGACTTTTGCCTTCGCATAATTTTGTTTCTTTTCTTTTTTTTTTCTTTCGAAGAGATTAGGGTGTTTCGCTATTGCGGAATGTACGAGAAGATTCTACCGTGGTCTTTCTAACGATCTGTTATACGTATAGGCGGGCCAGAAAGTTAACATTCACATATAAATCTTAACATACATTTATACGTATGTTTGAGTATGCGTGAGCGTGTATAAATCATATATTTGAAGAAGAGAGACGGAGGAAGAGGAAGAGAGCGCCGTCGGCTTTATACACACTGGGATGAGACTGGTTGGCGCTCTTCTCACCCGGATGTCTCGAAAAGGTCACGGTGATACACGTCACGCAACACCCGACCACATTATATTCATCGAATATATAATTAATTAATTAACGAACGGCGAGATCCAAGCGCTATAGATAATTCTATATATTACACATATTTATCTATTTTACGTATAGGCGTATTAAAAAATTAAGAAACTCTAAATAAACGAGGCAAAACGAAAGAGCGATGCGCGCATCAACGAGTTCACGCGCGAGACTGTTATTCTCAAATTGCACCATTATTTATGTCATCTCATTAACGTCGTCCACCGAGAGATCATATAATTTTGACGCTTGATATTAAGGGAAAAAAACCAAGGGGATAAAGACTGTATCGTTTGCCTTTTTTTCCTCCTGTTTCTTTTTGGGTGAGATATGGAATTTTCGATTCAACGATTCGTTATTAGTTTTTGTTCTCGGTAGTCCACGACCCGCGGCAAATTCGCGCGAAGAAATTATCTCCGACGCTGCGGGGAGATTGATTTATTATACAGAGTTAAGAACGAATAATCATAAGGATAATAAATCAATAAGAAAAATTTAACGTTTTCAAGTAAATACAATTTTCAAGTAAACACGAATCTCGATAGAATTTCATTCTTCTATGTAACAAAAATTTCGCTTACTGGCCGACGATATCGTCCAGTTTACAAAAGTATGCTTAGAAGTTAAAGAAAATACAATTTTACTTAAACGACTAGGTGGTAAATGCTCGAACGCCGGTTAACGATAACGGTGAACGACTCGTTTCTCGACTCGACAGCTTCGTCGCGCTCGTCGACAGTAACAAAACAAAAAAATCTTAAACACTAGAAAATCCTTTCGGATCGTCCTATCCTCTTAACAAGAAAGAGCAACAGTGCTCGAGTATACTTTTCTATCCCTCCCATCTCCAGGAACCTCCCGTGGGCATCGTCGTCTACCTAACTCGTCGGTATAGTTGTCGTTGTTGCTCCATTTCTAACTCTTCGTAGGTTCATCCAGCTCTCCTCTTAACAAGAAAGAGCAACAGTGCTCGAGTATACTTTTCTATCCCTCCCATCTCCTTGAATCTCCCGTGATCATCGTCGTCTACCTAACTCGTCGGTATAGTTGTCGTTGTTGCTCCATTTCTAACTCTTCGTACGTTCATCCAGCTCTTCTCTTAACAAGAAAGAGCAACAGTGCTCGAGTATACTTTTCTATCCCTCCCATCTCCATGAACCTCCCGTGGTCATCGTCGTCTACCTAACTCGTTGATAGTTGTCGTTGTTGCTCCATTTCTAACTCTTCGTAGGTTCATCCAGCTCTTTGTATACACGGTAGTATATTACAAAGCGAGGAGGCGCAAAGTGAAATAAGGCGAGTATACTATTACATATATAGGTTATGGCCTCTCGCTGTAAAGACCGAACACGCCTGTTCATGGAAAAAGGACACGGTGAGTTAAAGAAACAGAGAGAAAGAGAGATAGGCAATCTCGAACTCTCTAGGCTTCTTATGCTGTAGAGAGTAGACTCTCTTTCTCGTCTCGGAGCTATAGTAATAGGATTTGTTCGGTAGGCTGCTGGAGAGCATGCGGTCGTGAAACGGTGCTCTTATAGTTGCGTATGCACCTGACTCGTTGCACCCGCTCTTGCTTTATACCGTAGGTAGGTAACTTCGTGTATATCTATACACGTATACGGATAACTATTGCCGCTCGTATCTCACGTTACTTGCACGGCGATGGCACATTCCATGGCTTCCCTCCTTGAGCATTCTCCAATCCGCCCTGTAACACGTAGAATTTAAATTAATGTACGTCTCTTATCTATCGTCAATTAAAACGGATTTAATAATTTATCTCCAAGGATTTTAGTTTGTCAATATCGAGCGATAAATTTTCATTTACGTACCAGTAAATTGTGGAAATAATTGAATTGAAAAAAGAAAGGTATTGTAGGAAAGAGGAAAATTGTTGGTTTTAAAGTTCGAAGGAGAAATATGGATATTACCGTGGTATGGCTTGCCGTGATCTTCGGCTTCGCGTTGGTCGTCCTCTCTGTTCACCAGCAGCTGGTAGCACCACCGTTTACGCCCCGAAGATCTAGATTAGCCGGAAATATTGCCGGCCGCCTCGATCTCGACAAATGGAGCTGCCGAGTATCGCGCGCGTTCTTGGCTCTTCTTCTCTCTCTCTCTCTCTCTCGATCTCTCTCTTTCGCCGTTGGTTGCTGCTGCTTCACTTTTGTGCTTGGGTTCGGAAGAGGCTCTCTTCTCATCGGGAGCATGAGACTCGTCCTATCTCTCTCTCTTTCTCTCTTACACGCGTGGAATAAGTCCCGGAGATAATCGAGCGACTTCCA
Source organism: Netelia fuscicornis (assembly GCA_946811545.1). NCBI lineage: Eukaryota > Metazoa > Arthropoda > Insecta > Hymenoptera > Ichneumonidae > Netelia > Netelia fuscicornis. Next base: position 2,121,070 of record OX328015.1, read on the forward strand.
TACCGATATGTACATAACTATATGCAATGTATGGGCCATTCCGTGTAAAACAAAACACTTTATCAATTCAATTTGTTACTTTCCTCTATAAATTATTGTCTCGATTATAAAACATTGTTAACATTCTTTTTTCAATATTTGCTTCACGCATTGTTGATACAAAGATATAAATTTCTCCAATATAAATACAAAATTATAAAATTAAAATAAAGTAAAATAATCAGGAAATTCGCATATTTGAAAATGAAGAAAGAAATTGATAAAATAGTGAGAAAAGTAAACGAATAAAATTTTCGTCGATCAAACAATCGTTCTGTTTGACACGGAACGACACGTATAATTCGCATTACACGTACAAGAAGCTTGTTCGTCTGTAATATACGAGGGAATGTATTATAAAGTGGCTGTACAGAAACACGCATACACATACAGTTTTATAAAACCGTAAGTACGTGCCACACTGACTCGGTCTGTTAAGCAAAAGCTCCCGGACATAACCCCGTTGCGAGCATTACCGTATAATCCATTATAATACTATACACCAGTGAAAACTGTATTTGCGATAATGGCACGATGGAAATATTTTATTTACGGAGGAAAAAGAAAGAAGAAAAACGATAAAATGGATAGCTACTACCAAGTTCGAACGTAAATTCGAATCTGGTCCCTCTAGTGGCGACCGAATGTACTATCTAACCGCTCCCTGAGCTTCACGACTCTCCTGTAGATACTTTAAAGAGATTTCATCTCGGATATAGTGATTAGAATAAAAACCATAATAATTCGTATCGTTACGAGGACACAGGTGTTAAATAAATTTTCCTAGCTCTTGTTCTTTCTGTCTTTCTCTAAAAATGATACAAAAATTGCTGCTACAAAGTTCGAAGGTAAATTCGAATCTGATCCCTCTAGCGGCATCTGAATGTACTACCTAACCGCTCCCTGAGCTTCACGACTCCCGGAGGTATTTTGAAGACATTCCATCTTGGAGGTAGTGATTAGAATAAAAACCATGATAATTACCATCGTAACGAGGACACAGGTGTTAAATAAATTTTCCTAGCTCTTGTTCTTTCTGTCTTCCTCCAAAAACGATAAAAAAATATCTACTACAAAGTTCGAAGATAGATTCGAATCTGGTCCCTCTAGCGGCGTCCGAATGTACTACCTAACCGCTCCCTGAGCTTCACGACTCTCCCGTAGGTATTTTGAAGACATTCCATCTCGGAGGTAGTGATTAGAATAAAAACCATGATAATTCGCATCGTTACGAGGACGAAGGCGTTAAATAAATGTTCCTAACTCTTGTTCTCCCTACATTCGAATCTGGTCCCTCTAGCGGCGACCGAATGTACTACCTAGCCGCTCCCCGAGCTTCACGACTCTCCCGTAGGTATTTTGAAGACATTCCATCTCGGAGGTAGTGATTAGAATAAAAACCATGATAATTCGCATCGTTACGAGGACGAATGCGTTAAATAAATGTTCCTAACTCTTGTTCTCCATAAATTCGAATCTGGTCCCTCTAGCGGCGACCGAATGTACTACCTAACCGCTCTCCGAGCTTCACGGCTCTCCTGTAGATACTTTAAAGAGATTTCATCTCGGATATAATGATTAGAATAAAAACCACGATAATTCATATCGTTACGAGGACGAAGGCGTTAAATAAATTTTCCTAGCTCTTGTTCTCTCTATCTTTCTCTACTGCACAACCGGAACAATCGTCTAACTGGTATATCGAAAAAGGATATCCCTATTAGCGTCACCTTATACGGCACTCGAGAGAGAAAGAGCTGCGTAATACGTGTACAAAACAGTTATGTAATTATTAAAGTCCGCCGTGTAACAAGTATACGAATTGCGTAACGTACGCCCCGTTTGCGAACGTCCGCGAATATCTCGTGGTAGGTATGTATATAGGCTTGTCGCTACCGGCATTACAGTAGAATACCAATTAATAATTCTTACAAAATTTTCATAAATTTCTTATTCTTTAAAAATTTCTCTTTTTTAACAGTAAGTATTTTTTAAAAATAATAGAACTAAAGTATATAGATAAAAATGTATATAGAAAAATATTCTTAGTTAAAAATAGGAAAATGTTTTTTTAATTTCTCGAGTGCACCGAACGTCCTTGTCCTTCGCAAACGGCTAATATAGACGGTAAATCACTTTGTCGATTGCTAAGGTCGAGTTCGATAAGGGGTCTCTCTTTCTTTCTCTCTCTCTCTCTCTCGTTTTATGCTCGAGTAATTGCACAGTACTCCTTCTCCTGTGTTTACGTGTGTAATACATGGTCTGTATGTATACATGTATACACGTGGAGCAGCTCGAGACGCACGCGTACTTTGGACGGAGGTCCTTCTCGCAGGTGGCGAATGACGCATATGCCGAGTCCTCCTCCGCACTTCACCATCGACGTATAGACTTCGGTATTGCCCTCGGGAAAGCTCCTTCAGGACACCGGTCATTGCGAGGCAATCGGGATAAGTAATTGCTCCATGAGACAACGACATCAATTTTCCTTCTAAAAACTTATGAATTATTTCCTCGATTATTCGCATTACGATTATTTTTAATTTGTAAATATTTGAAACGAAAATCACAATGGCGAATTAACGAGAATTTGTTACTTTCTTCTAAAAACTTATGAATTATGTCCTCGATTATTTATAAGTTGTAAATGTTTAAAAAAAAAGATTCACAATGGCGAATTAACAAGATTTTTTCCTTCCTCCTAAAAACTTATGAATTCTATTCTCGATTATTCATATCACGATTATTTTCCATTTGTAAATATTCAAAAAAAATCACAATGACGAATTAAGAAAATTTTATTTGTAAATCCTACATATAATAAAATAATAATAAAAATACCTAAATATATATCTATACAGCAAGTACGAATATAAAATAAACCGATTAACGTGTGTAGCTACGAGTCTCGTGGTCGTATCTCGTTTTGTAAGCGTAATCGACGACGTCGGTGCTGCTATTGTCAAAGAAGGAGGATGAATAAATTAAGCGGTGAATGAAAATCGATTCAACGACCAGCATCGATCATGGATTTGTCCATACCGAGTTGTACAAACTTTTCATAAACGAGATTTAAAAATTATTAATAAAATTCTCTTCTTAATCAAACGAAATCAAAATCTTTCAATCCTCAAAATTAACAAAAAAAACTATTTCAAATATCGATAGAAAAATTCATAATTTTATCCTTCTATTCGTTGTGTGAATTTTTGAAAATTGGCGATAAATTGTTTTGCATCAGCCTGTACCGCGTTGGAAAGCACGTAACCCCGAGGGTTCCTACGCACGAGAGTCGTATACTTTGCGCATACGCATGTATGTATACGTATGTGAGTTTTTGTCGTATGTGTGAAACGTGTACCTGCGCGACTTTCTAAGAATTGCGTAAAGCCTCGTGGAATCCTGACCCGGTGTTTTACGCCCGACGACCTCTCCTACACGCATATATATATATATGCATATGGCTGTGTGTAAAATACTATAGCTAGTCACCTCGAGTCACTAAATTTTAAACCTAAACAGCGCCATTTATAATAGAAAAAATTTTAACACAATTCTTAAAACTATAATTACAATTTTTGCTTATTTTTTATATAATATCGTTGTAAAAATATGTGATACTTTGTTCAGGATGTGGTTGTATAATAAACGCTTCAAACGCGTTGAAGAAAAAGCGCAAAAGAAAAAAAGAACGAAATTTCCAAAAAATTCTTAAAAACTATAATTACAATTTTTGTTAATTTTTTATATAATATCGTTGTAAAAATAAGTGATACTTTGTTCAGGATGTGATTGTGTAAAAGACGCTTCAAACGCGTTGAAGAAAAAGCGCCAAAGAAAAAAAGAAACTAAGAAACAAAATTTCAACAAAATTCTTCAAACTATAATTACAATTTTTGTTTATTTTTTATATAATATCATTGTAAAAATAAGTGATACTTCGTTCAGGATGTGATTGTATAATAGACGCTTCAAACTTGTTGATAAAAAAATGCAAAAGAAAAAAAGAACGAAATTTCCAAAAAATTCTTAAAAACGATAATTACAATTTTTGTTAATTTTTTATATAATATCGTTGTAAAAATAAGTGATACTTTGTTCAGGATGTGATTGTATAATAGACGCTTCAAACTCGTTGATAAAAAAAATCGTTATTTAAATTATAACTCAAAGAAACCGCGAGAAAACAAAATAACAATATAAGTGGTAGTTAAAAAAACGATTTGTCACGTTCAATAAATTGCATTAATTCGTAAACCCGCGAGACACGCATTTATCACGACGTAATTACAATATTCACAGCCGGAGAGACTACCCAGTCCCGTGTATTTCCATACGTTTCGTTTCGTATCCTGTACGATAACATAATATTTGAATTTAGTCGAACCCGCAAAAATATTGAGCCAGTAACTATGTGTTATAAAAAGTAGCTATGAAACTTAGGTCCTAGTCCACTCGAGACTTTTGTAAACGTATAGAACAGACGATTAGACAGAGAGACAGATAAAAGAGAGAAAGATCTCGGAAGTCGATTCAACGTTTAATGACTCGCGCCTGTTTCGTGTCGAGTAAGACAAGGCAAGAGGGCGCTCGGATATTGAATTAGAAAACGAGCGAGAAAACCGGCCCGAGCGCCACGCGAACCGTGCAATTCTTCGGATAAATTTTTCATTCAACTTTTTTTTTTTTTTCATTTCTTAAATATTTTTCCTTCTCTACAATTTGCTTTTTTTTCCTCTTCCCTATCGCTCCTTTCCACGCATACCCTTCGGTCGATAGAGTACGCCTACCGAACGACAATCCGGGCAGCCCACTTCGTTCCTCGAGCGAGAGTACACGTAACGATCAACGACCAAGACTAATATGCGCTTGGGAACGAAGTGGCGTGTAAAGCGCGACTCGTGTCAAACCCGTTCGTTCGTTTAATATAAACGCCTGTCGGCGCACGGCATCGAATTGATTTACTCCTCGTCCCGGATCCCAGTGGATTTTAATTCGTGCAAGGAGAAATCTGGAAAAAAAAGTGTAGATTGAAAGGGTAGAAAACAAACAGTAAAAAAAAGAAGAGGTAGAGAAACGAGAGAGTAAGAAAGAGAATAAAGTCTTGTAACGTTGTGGCTAATACGTTATAATTTACGTTATTTTGTCTGCAACGTCTCGAGGAAATATTTCATCTCCCTCCTTCTTTTTCAGCGATACCGACGTCACCGAGTATACCAATTAATCTTTAATCTCCATCGCGAGAGTTAGCAGTTACTTGAACACAGCCGACGACTCCTACTCGATCGTGGGTAACGTTCAACTCGGCTTCTGGGTACGCGATAATGACGACGATGGCGAAGAAAGTTTAACCGAAGGAAAACGAAGTCGATGAAAATTCGTTACGGCTTACTCGTGCCACGTGGCACGAGGAGATACGTTAATTCGTTAGTTTCTAATCGAACTTATCGAGGAAATAAATTTTTCGTTGATAGTTGAATAAATCACCATCTGTCTAAGATCTTAATTATTTAATTACTAGCTTGATTAATTCTCTTGAAATTCAATGTTTTTCTTTCCATTGCGTTGATTTATTTTCCTCGAAAATAGCGATTGTACTTCCCCGTTTATAAATCGACCAAGCGCCGAGTGTAAGTCGCGCGAATCACCTTTGGCAAGTTTTCGCTACGACAATGTCGTTCGCGTGGAACGAGAAGAAATAAAAAGAAAACTGTACGAGAAAGGAAGTAGGAACGAGTGTAAAAAAACACCGAGCAACGAAATAAATCACCATCTATCTAACATCGTAATTATTTAATTACTAGCTTGATTAATTCTCTTGAAATTCAATGTTTTTCTTCCCATCGCATTGATTTATTTTCCTCGAAAATAGCGATTGTACTTCCCCGTTTATAAATCGACCAAGCGCCAAGAGTGTAACTCGCGCGAATCACCTTTGGCAACTTTTCGCTACGACAATGTCGTTCGCGTGGAACGAGAGAAAATAAAAAAGAAAACCGTACGAGAAAGGAAGTAGGAACGAGTGTAAAAAAAACATGGAGCAACGAAAAAAGAAGAACGCACGGGTTACGGCTCACTTGGCGATTGTCTAGGCCGCGATACGTTCGTGCTAGATAAAAGTGCCATGGAATTAACAAACAATTGGTGCTTTCGTCCCGACGGCTTGTCGAGAGGCCTCGGCGCGCAACACGTAGCTACCGGACTACAACTCTGTAACTCTGGGACCGGTACGTTACACGAGACCGCTATGCAACCGGCTCTGCGACGAGGAGAGATCCGATCGGAGATTGCTCGTTGAAGATTGCCATTCCATAGTAATGTACTCATTAAGAGCGGTGGAGTAACTGGTAAGTACTAACATCCAGTAACAGACTGAAATAAAGAGAGAGAGAGAGAGAGAGAGAGAGAGCAAGAGAGAGAGAGAGAGAGAGAGAGAGAGAGAGAGAGAGAGAGAGAGATGTAAAAACCAACGGCAGAGTGAAAAGCAGAAGAATGAAAGAGAGAAGACAAAGTCGATAATCCAACTGCGAAGGATCGTGAGGATAGAATCGTGTTCGTTACGAAATAAGATCCGGTCGGGTCTTCGTCGTTCCACCATCAGGTCCGTTACCAATGCACACTCCCTTCTTCTCCCATCATACGCGAGATACTTCCAGCCAGTGAAATAATCCAATTTCTTTGTTTTGTTCTTTGTAAGGATGGCAAGAAATCAATTTTCCATCCTACAAAAATAATACGCTTTTAATAAAAGGACATAGAGCAGAGAATTATATTGAAGCGATTGAAAACAAAAAAAAAACAATTATAATTTTCTTCTGGATACGTTTTTCTATCGGGCTATCTAACGACGTTGAAATCTAAACGGCGTATAAAACCGGCGCCGTTAACGCCCGAGTCGAGTACGTGCGTATAAATAAATAGATAATAATAATTACAAAAAAAAATATACGAAGGGAGAAGGAGAAAAAAGAAAAAAAACGAGGTCGTCCGGATTTAACGAGCGATCGAGAGTGAGAAAGATCTTGATTGGTGATACGAAGACAGAAACGACCGGATGACTCGATGGTGAGAACGAGAACGTGGAGGGACGGAATCGATACGGATCTTTGTAGGTAAGCGGGTTGTAACGGGCGTTAAGGACAATCGGGTATAATCGATAATTATCGTTGTCCACTGAGCGACGAGAAAAATATGAGAATCCGAGGTCTAACGGAGGCGAAAGAGAGAGAGAGAGAGAGAGAAGCGTTGTTTAGTTGGCGTGAAATAAACACGCCGGGCAAACGTACTTATGTGCATTATACATTGCGGGGGTGGAATATTATCTTCAAGCTCTTTTACACGGTAATATACACACAAACGTTCGGAAATAAATACGTACATAAGTCCAACTCCATCCTTATTTACTTATTTTTTTTTCATCATGAACTCGAGGTGCAATGATTCAATAACACGAATACCGAGAGAGGCTGGCCTGTCGTGTTTACTTACAAGGTGCGGCCACAGCCTAATAACCCGAATGTAACCGGACGCGCACACGCCGAGCGCACGAGCGAGTGAGCGAGAAACGAAGAGGGAGGGATAAGTTCTGTCTCTCGCGTGTGAACTTTTTCCTCGCGAGTTGCCAAGTTGACGATGTATTAAGAAAAGAAGAAAGAGCAAGAGACACGGGTGAAGACGAGTAGTGACAGAGACATCTACCGGTGAGAGTGGAAAGGACGAAGAGGTCATTCCAGATCGTAGGGAAAGGGCGTTGTTTAATGCGTTTCGTCCGGTAAAAACAAAATAAATAAAGAACAAGAGACACGGGCGAAGACGAGCAATGAGAGAGACATCTACCGGTGAGAGTAGAAAGGACGAAGAGGTCATTCCAGATCGTAGGGAAATGGCGTTGAGGTAACGCGTCTCGTCCGGTAAAAAAAAAATAAATAAAGAGCAAGAGACACAGGCGAAGACGAGCAGTGAGAGAGACATCTACCGGTGAGAGTAGAAAGGACGAAGAGGTCATTCCAGATCGTAGGGAAAGGGCGTTGAGGTAACGCGTTTCGCCCGGTAAAAAAAAATAAAGAGCAAGAGACGCGGGCGAAGACGAGCAGTGAGAGAGACATCTACCGGTGAGAGTAGAAAGGACAAAGAGGTCATTCCAGACCATAGGGAAATGGCGTTGTGGTAACGCGTTTCGTCCGGTAAACAGTGGAACGACCCTTGCGTGTGGAACGATTCCACGATTATGAAAACACGGCTAGTTTCGTCGATTCGACCTTCGAGAATAAAAGATGTCGTTGGAGAGGCGAGTGCGTAATGGCGCGTGTCTCTTGGTCACGAAGGCGAGACAACTCTATAAAGAAAAAAAAAGAAATAAGTGAAAAATCAAAAAAATTATTCAAAGAATAAATTCCATTAAAATGAATTCACCGATATTTTTGTAGATACGTTCTTCAATTACTCCAGTGTCTCTAAGATAGTGCTATCGTTAGGTGGAGGATTAAAATTGTGTTCCCGTTTTTTCTCACATTAGAAGTAGATCAAGCGTTAAAGTTCATTAAGAAAAGTTATTGCAAATCGACTAAAGAACAACATACTCAACATTCAAATTGCTCCTACGGAAAGTTTATTTGTTATATAATAAACAAAATCATGAATTTTTGTTTCCACAAGATTTGTTATAAAAACTAATCGAAGCTTCTTTGATGTCATATAAAAATGTGTGGAAAATTTCAACATGCTTCATCGACCAAATGATCGAGATACTCGTTGTATAATGTTGCGATATTTAATACGGGCTCTTATGGGAGATTGTGAAAAGTGACGATTTTCAAGAATAAATATCGTGATTTTTGAGTCGATAAAGTCCCCTGAAATTTTACACACATATACATATGACATCAAAGAACGTTTCTGCAGATTTTCAGTGAAATCTAACGGAAACGCTGTACTCTCTAAATCTGAATTAGTGAAATTTCACTAAATTTTAGTCATATTTTACTAATTTATTTAGCGAAAAGTGGGTCACTAATGATTAGTGAAAAATCACTAATTCGATTGGTCAAAAATGATCACTATAAAAATTAGTAACATTTGACTACACGATTAGTAGTCAGCGCAGCTGATATGTTCATGCACCAGCCGATTTTAATTCTTCGCGCGAATAATATGTAATAATCTCATACGTACCGACAAGAAAACGAAACGTTCATACACTTTTTGATTTTCCCCTTAAAACTTTTATAAAATAAGATTCGCCGTTTCGCACTACGCATGAACTCAATAACATGAGAAAATGACGTCTCCGACATCACAATGGCAGAACGAAGGAAGTATCGGGTCGGAAGCTGGCGTCTGTGATTGGTCGATCGCTGAGTTTTGTACTAATTGATTAGTGATCATGTAATATCACTAATGAATTAGTAAACTGTATTGACTAAATAATAGCTAATCGTATTACTAATTTGCTTTAGTAACCCTAATTTACTATTTTTTTACTATTCTATCAGTGAAACGGTGCGTTTATCACTATTTCACCAGTAGAACGTCCATTTACTAATTGAATTAGTCAATTTTTCACTAATTCATATTTAGAGAGCAGAACGAAGGAAGTATCGGGTCGGAAGCTGGCGTCTGTGATTGGTCGATCGCTGAGTTTTGTATTAATTGATTAGTGATCATGTAATATCACTAATGAATTAGTAAACTGTATTGACTAAATAATAGCTAATCGTATTACTAATTTGCTTTAGTAACCCTAATTTACTATTTTTTTACTATTCTATCAGTGAAACGGTGCGTTTATCACTATTTCACCAGTAGAACGTCCATTTACTAATTGAATTAGTCAATTTTTCACTAATTCATATTTAGAGAGCAGAACGAAGGAAGTATCGGGTCGGAAGCTGGCGTCTGTGATTGGTCGATCGCTGAGTTTTGTATTAATTGATTAGTGATCGTCTAATTCACTAATGAATTAGTAAACTGTATTGACTAAATAATAGTCAATCGTATCACTAATTTGCTTTGATAATCATAATTTACTATTTTTTTTACTATTCCATCGGTGAAACGGTGCGTTTATCACTATTCACCAGTAGAACATGCATTTACTAATTGAATTAGTCAATTTTTCACTAATTCACATTTAAAGAGTAACGATAAGACGGTTGAGATCTACGAGGTGTAAATATTTTGCCAAAAAAAACAATTCTCCTTTAACCGACCCAAATCTCTCTCATCCTCGTTTTGATCCACCCCGGAGTATCTGTATTATAAATACAACAGCGCGTACATGCGAGATACGACGTTTGCACGAGAGCATCGTTGAACACGGAGTCTAAAATTATCCCCCCGTATACATGAGATCCGGGTATAAAGCCAACGCGAGATGAGCGCGGGCATGAATGAAGCCGAGTGATCGGAACAAGTTTTTCGAGTGTATGAGTCAAATAATAAAAATAATAATAATAATAAGAAGTCGAGAACGAGAAGAATGATGAAGAAGAACAAGAAGGAGAAAATAGTAAGACATGAATAAAAAAGCGAATGAGACGCAGAAGAAGAAGAATAATTCGAGGAAGAAGGGGAGAGCGAGCGTAAACACTTCACGAAAACATTGAAAATTTCACGAATCTCAAAATACGGACTCGCACATATATCTATATAAATGTATATTATATATACGTTCTATGTAGGATAATCGACAAGACGCCGGTGGATAACCGAGAGACAGAGAGAAACGTAAGTACGCCGCCCACGAGACAACTTGCCAAGGTGGAATATATACATACATATATATATATAAATATGTATATAGTGTACGTGCGTATGTGTGTGTACCGGACTTGGATCCGCGTGTATATCGCTACTCGATCGTGCAGCAAATCTCCCAACGTACGTTCCGATGTGTCCGTACAATGTGGAGCTTTATACATGTGTGAATATATATATAAATGTATAAGTATATATAGAAGCCAATACGCGATTATAATGGATGAGAGGCAGGCCTGGCAGCGAGCCAGCACTAGCAATTCAACGAGCAAAAGCAGCAGCTTACAGCAGCGGCAGGCCGTGCCAGATTCAGGTTTGTTGACACGGATCTCTCTCCGTCTCTTCGTCCGGGTGGAAAGGGGCCCTCGTGCGCGCATACACATACATACACACATACGTTTTAACATCGGGCTAACTTCTTCGTTCGACGTTCGACGTTGGAGAGAAAAAGAGAGAGAGAGAGAGACGTTCGTCTCACGTAGCTTGTTGTCGTACATACACGCGTTCTACGTATTTTCCATGTGTATATGTGGAAAATAGGGGAGAGACAAGTTGCTTTGTACCATTGGCTCGCGTATATATCGGGATAAGCGTTAAATACTCAGAGATGTAGGTATCGCTTATGCGAGCACACGTCGTCCAAGACGCGGGTGTTGGTTATTGGAATTATGAGAGTATTTTTCTTTCTTCTCTCTTCTGTCCCCTTCTACGGACTGACGATGTATCAAAGAAACACTCGTGATTGGACGCGTTGGTTATTGGAATTATGAGAGTATTTTTCTTTCTTCTCTCTTCTGTCCTCTTCTACGGACTGACGATGTATCAAAGAAACACTGGTGATCGAGTATGCTGGGTCCGGTCTTCAATGGGCTTGGACGATGACAATGGCATACGTGGAGAAACACTGCTTGGCACACACGCACACACTCGTCGGTCCGATATTATCGAAGATTGAAACGACGAAGGCGATTACTCATCGTAATATCACACCTCTCGGTTGGATCCGGCTCCTAATCGTTTTAAATTGTTCTTTAGTGCATTGCTCGATTATATTGTGAGATAGTATTTTAATAAGACAGATTTACCGTGGAAAAAAGTCGATCCGATGTAGAATGCCCGATATATATCGTCGTGACGCTTTTTCGTCATAATCGAAGTTAATGTTTCTGTAAACATAATTGTAAGACAGCACAAATCTGAAAATAAATTATTTTTAGGGAAGGGTGAACGAATATGCATGGAACGACCCATATATTGCATCGTTATTATTCGAAGATTTCGTGTAAGTATTGTCACATGGACGTCGATGAGATATACGTGTAAGGAAATTAAGGTTATGTCTGTGTTTTTCGGACATTATGCATGAAACGCCCCATATGTTTATATGTGGCATTTCGGCTTATATTGTATCTAATATGGCGGTGGCGGTGGAACTAACCTGTACTCTTGACGCTATCTCCAATACGGACCGCGATGAGGCATCGACAGGCCCCTCCTTCGTATTTCCTTGCTCCTCCTCATCGGCAATTTCCCTAGCGTCGAATAATACGCCGCTGCAACTGACACTTCCACTCACATCACAACACTTTGTTGGCAATGTAGACAACGAAGTCGAGGCACTCCCGGTAAGAACATCCGGCAAGATCTCGAGGTCGACGAACACTTCATTCTCATGCCGTGCGCGCAGCGGGTAAGACGCTACTGTCGCCCCTGTAACCGATGACGCTATGTTGCACTCGCTCTCATTTCCCTGTTCACGCGTAACGATGAACTGCGCCGATAATGCTCTCCCCTCGTTTCGCACATCTCGCTTATCACTAACGGACGTTTCGACGTTCTTTGTCCCAACGATGTGACGTTGTTTCACCGCACGTTCTTGTTTGTCGTCACAAAGAACGAGCCGTACACCGAACAAACGCGTTATCGTGTCCGAATTCTTTTTTAGAACGTCGAGGCTCCTGCGATCGACGCGAATGCGCGCAATCTCGCCCATCTCTCTGACATTGCAATTTGGGCGCATGCGTGTCAAGACAAGTACGTCGCAATTCGCGGCTCTCTACGCTGTTTAACCCTACTGTGTTTTTTTTTAACACGCGCGCGGGCGTTACGACCGAGCAACGGTTTTACTACTACTGATGATGACTAGTGCTTACATGCTTCGAACGATATAAACGTCGGGCGCGCGCGCTCTCAACGTGCTTACGATATATCTCTCTTCTGTTAACCGTAGGCGCGGACGCCCCCACCGGCGAGAGAACGGAAGCCGGCCTGATGGTGTTCGCGCTCTCTTTCCCTCTCGCGCTACTTCTCTCTCTGTTTCTCTCTTCGTCTCTGTCACCGCGATTAAATATAACGAGAGCCCGCGATAACATCCGACTGACTTTCAATACGAATTATAACGTTCTCCAATGTTTGATTCCTCTTAATGGAAGAGATCATATTAAAGAACAATGTAGATGAGTTCTTTAAAATGTTACGAACAGCGATTTTCAAAAAATGATTGAAAAGTTGTTTGGAGAATAACGTACTTTGCTCCTGGAAGGTTACATATTCTCCCACATATCGTTAAATTGTCCAGATGTTCGTATTGACGAAAAATGATGATCCGGGGAGGGGGGATTTAGATGGACCGTAAAACACGTTTTGTATAACTTCTTGGAAAGTAATAATCGCAATATCGCGTGTAGTATTAGTTACACAGGTTTGAAAATTACGCGAAATGGATTGGAGTAACAGATTCTAACACCCGAGTCTGAAACCACTCACTGTCAATCGCTTCGTCACTATAGACAGACAGTCCGTTTCGTACTAGTCCGGTGACGATTCTCGTTCACTTCTCCTTCCCTACCCCGACAATGCGTCTCATTGACGCGCGATTGATGACGCGGACTACTAACCGAAGGATCGAGGCACGTGTGTTGCTGTTGAAAAACAAAAAAGCACTCGCAACAGTGCCGATGCGCGAAAACACTTGTTCATAACTGTGTTGGATTTATTAAATGTATACCTTTATAAAGAGTTTTTTAACGCGACAATCATTCGGATAGAGCTGGAAGTGGGAAAATACTGGATGGATTAGAGCAATACCAAGGATTAACAATCGTAATACCTTTTCTTCGGATATACTTAGTACGACAATCTTGACTGCGCTCGGGAGAGGATATTTCCTTGTAGCGCTTGAAGCGCCGCCTGTCGGACCCAGCCGGTACTAGGAATCAACAAATTTCGTCGACAAGCAAAGAACCTACCTTACCATCGACGAATACATTATCCAAAACAGAAAAGACGAGTTTTATCGGCATTCAAAGGAATTGAAATGTTCTGTGGAAAATAATAAGTTATACAACGTTTATACTTATTTTTTGCGTGTAACCCGTTAACATATCTTGGAACAATAATCCCCTAGAGTACATAAACACATAATTAATGTAGAAAATGCCTCAAATAGTGTGCTCAGGTCGAAAAGTTTTCCTTCACGAATATTCAGCCCCCAATGGCAAATATTAATCTTTTCTGGTGTTACAATTGGGCACGAGCGTAGTTTGAGACTTTCGCAATATCGCGAGATTCCAGAAGATCGCGAAATATAAAAAAATGAGTATGGAAAACGATGATGAAGTACGATTAAGAAGGTGGCACCCATCCACCGAATGTTTTCTCAAGCTCCTTCGCGACTGCGATGCAAAGATGATCGTTGAACGGCGCAGCGACGACCTACGATCAATTGAAAGATGAGCATAGCGATAGCAGATACATTCGATGCAAAATATAAAGTACTTACCCAAACCAACTTATGTTATACCAATAGCAATACAATAAGAGATTACATGTCCAAAATACATTTGTTTACCTGTACACCAACTGGTAGCCCGTGCTTGTCCAAACCAATTGGTACTTGACAGACCGGGAGTCTCAAGACATTGAAGATACACCAGTAACCGAAGTTGAAGGGTCTCAGGAAATAAGAATAATGATAACTGGCTGGAAATGGTGATGATGGGTAGAAAAGAACGCCGTTATCACCAAGCTTTTCCTGCACAAAAATCACACAATTATTTCTGAAGCTGAGCATAACTACAAAATGCGTAATATGTCGAGCTTACGATCAAAAATGCTTTCATCTCCTTTGTCACACTTGTAGCCCATTCTTCCTTCTCCTGAGGAAAGAAATCGTCACTAACGAGTTTCATTATTGCCGCAAATGTGACCTCCGACCTGTTCGTCAATAATTTCTTGATTTCTGCGACGGCGCTGGTACGCGACTGAAAATAATATTTATTATGAGCTTTGAGGTAATTGAAAATTAATAGGATGAAAGAACACTAACTTTTCTGTTTGTAATATCCGATTTGAAGTCAGCCGGTTCCTTGGTCATCCAGTGTCTCCATAATCTAAAGCTGTACTCAGATCCAGGCAATTTAATCTTCTGGGCCGAACCCGTGAGTTCGCGGAAATGTTCCACAGCTTTCGTTAGTGCAAAGCGCATATTATTATTGACTTTGCTGGCTCGGAGGTCTCCCGAACCTTCCTGATAGAAAATATTCAAATTCTTCAAGTTAACGGGTGCATCAAGTTTGACTTTGCTGACGTTGCTACCGATTAAGACTTTTAATAACGGCGCAAGATCTTCGGCTCTCTTGCACATTGGTCCAGCCTCGGCCATCGAACTTGTAAAATCTACGGATCTAAGACCAATTCCCTTCAGAGGTGAAAGACCCTCGGTCGGTTTATGTCCAAAAACACCGGTGAAGAAAGCTGGCATTCTTATCGAACCACCGATATCACTGCCGATAGATATCGGTGAACCACAAGCAGCTAATATCGCTCCTTCGCCACCGCTGCTACCACCGACTGTTCGTGTCGTGTTGTAGGGATTACGCGTTTGTCCATACACAAGGTTTCTCGACTCTACCCAAAGATTAAGCTCGGGTATATTAGTTTTAGCTATAAGAATGCCACCGGCTGATTTCAAATAACCGACCACAGTTGCATCTTCCTTGGATATGTGACCTTTTCTACAAGTCATTCCCATAGAGTGGAGTAATCCTATTAATTAACCGTTTCATATTATATAATTCAATTGCTATTTATTGACAATAATTGGCTATTTCCATGAAATATCATGACTGTACCTTGAGCTTCGTTACTCTCCTTTGTTGTAAATGGAACACCCAAATAAGGCTTAGAATTTTTCAAAGCCTCGATATCTGGATTCTTTTCCAGCAGTTTGTCAACGTTCTTTGCATCTTCTATCGCAGCATCGTATCGTTCATCGACAACTGCATTTATTATTCCATTTACTTCTTTACATCGCTCTATAAAAGCTTTCACCACTTCTTCGGAAGATATTTTCTTGTTTCTAGAAAAACAATATCCATTTATCGATACATTTCGCATGTTTTCAAGATTGAATGATTGCGATAAGAACCTTGATCAGAACTATGTAATTTTAACACCATCCCTTAAGAAAATGCCCTTTATTACAGTGCAAATATTTATATATACAGTAACGCAATGTAACATTCTATGCACGATTTTTCTTCGTACTCTCTAACATAAAATGCACATCTGAAAATGTTTTCTTCAGGTTATGCAATCTTTAACGACCTATGCAAGATTATACAAAAGACAGCGTTACCTTATTTTTTCAGCCAAAGATATTCCACTCTCCAGTAGCAATTCATTCTTCGTCGCCGGTATTTTCATTTCCTTTCCATTATAGTACGTTCCAAAAGCAAAATCGACAACAGTGTCGAACAACCAGTGCAATTGTACTATCATACAACGGAGTAGATTGAAGAACAGCTTCTTGGCATTTTCCATCATTGTACTATGTTTTGATTCCTGACATACAGATATATATGTTAGAATTGAATGAAATACATACCAACAATAATAGTCTCTTATTCCTTCTATATCCGACTGTTCTACAAGACCAATACTGAAAAGTATTAATGAAATGATTCAGCTCTTATATTCCTTTCGACAATGTCAATGAGATACAATGAATAATCAATGAAACGCAACGAAGAAAGACTATATGATAAGTTTTATCTCGTCCTCTTTACACTAAGGTCTAGGCTATAGTATGATTGAAATAAAAACCATTCATACATACATATAACTTACCTTGCTTGTCACTGACGAGCACATGACTCACTTAATAGAACGCGAATTTTCGAATTTCGTTGATGATATCTAAAGTCTTCACTGATAAAGACAGCACAGATGTCAGATATCCTTCCTCACCATTTCAGATGAGGTGTATACGTAGACTGTAGGCAGACACGACTCAATGACGATACGCAATTTTACCGGTTTCGTAAATTATTATTATTATTATTATTATTATTATTACTAAGCAATCAGGTTGAATTGGAACAGTAAAAAAAGTATTCCCCTTTGTCAAAACATGGTGTCTTGACGGATAGCAGTGGACAACCAACGCCAGTTTCTCATATAGCTCTGCAATACCGTCCGGTCACGCTCATATAATCGCGTGCTTGTATTGCTGTCATTAAAGGTTTGGATCCGTTAGTCATCGGTGATCTTGCGTATCATTACAACGTCTTTCGAATTTATCGACGAATATCGAAAATACTGCCGAAATTTATGTTTGACATTATGTATCTTTGACAGTGCCATCGATTTTTCTTATTTTTTCGAAAATCAATCTACGTATCGTACGATAAGTGTACTCTCGTCTTTTTTCGTGTGTGATCTCATCGTAGCAGAGGAGTCTGTACGTGTGTTGTAAAGTAGTTTGCGCTTGCTGTCAGAAACTTTAATATCGAGCAACGACAACTCCCTGAACAATTGTCAAGGGAGTGAAAAAAAGCATTGTTTTGTTTTCGTTAAAGACAAGTTAATTTTAACAGCCAGCACAACGGGGGCCGAACAATCAGCCATGTCCGTCACGCAGATGGAAAGTATCCTTTTTTTGAACTTGTAAAAATATCGAGCCTACATAAGCGTGCATAACCTCAATCACGCTGTTACTATAATCGCATTCTCATAACACTAGTCGCACTAGGAAGGAAAGTTATCATCTGTATCAATTGTGTACCGAAAATTTCTTTTCGTTTTACTCATTTGAGAAAATTATTTTGGTGATGTTTTTAAGTATTACGTACTCACCTAGAAGTTCAGAAAATTCCTCAACCTAGATGTCAGAAAATTTGTTTAATCTAAAATTCGCTGTGAAGGAGTTGGAACGAAATTCAAAAAAATGCGAAAAAGAGGAGAAATTGGAGAAGGCCAAGGTGAAAAAGGCGATACAGAAAGGAAATATGGAAGGCGCTCGAATACATGCAGAAAATGCTATAAGACAAAAGAATCAGGCTCTGAATTATCTACGGATGAGCGCCCGGGTTGATGCTGTAGCAAGCAGAGTACAAACAGCTCTGACAACGAGAAAAGTTACGCAATCCATGGCAGGTGTGGTTAAAGCCATGGACGCAGCTATGAAATCCATGAATCTAGAAAAAATATCGGGTCTCATGGATAAATTCGAGAGTCAGTTCGAGGATCTGGATGTACAAAGTTCTTATATGGAGAATGCAATGTCTCAAACTACCACGACAAATGTTCCGCAAAACGACGTCGATACTCTCATGCAACAAGTTGCGGACGAGGCTGGGTCAGTACTCCTAAGTTATTTAAATCTAAAATCCTAAATTCTCTTTTTTATATTTTTAATTCTGTTTTCAGCCTCGAATTAAATATGGAACTACCTTCCGGACAACTCGGCAGTATCGGTGCATCCACCGCTGTGAGTCAAGAACAGGATGAACTCACACAACGATTGGCTCGACTTCGTGAATAAATGGAATAAATGCAAAAAGAAAAAATACAAGATTGTTAACAAGGCATGTAATATAATTTTGATTTATAAAATCCGTAGGTCTACACATTTCGTCTGCTGGTTCGCTATTCTGCATAAGTTTTTAGTGGTAATTGCAAACAAGCAGTGTCCGAAAGAAACGTGAGCTATTCCGGATATAAATACTTTGTACTTTCAGCGAAGTTGCCTATCGCTTTTTTCACTCTTTTTGGACATAACAGCAACAAAATATTTACTATAATAATCAAAGAGATATAATAAACAATGTTGCAAGTTGACAGCTAAAATGATATAAATTGATTTTTAAATTTGCGAGATTGATAAAAATAAATGTCATGTCCCATTTTGTAGAGTGTAAGCTTTAAACACAACATATATAGATATGTATATATAGATAGCTTTTATAAAATAGATACAGCATAAATGTTAAACTGCACTTGGAACGTCTGTCTAAATAACGATATTTTTAAAACAAATAAAACGTACCAATAAAAATGTCATCAAACGAGAAACGAGGCTTACCTATATAATATCGGCAGTATTAAAATTATCTCAGGTCCCTGAAAATTATTCGCATCGTTAGATACTTTCATTGAACGGACGTTCATAAAGCTCGGGGTTTCTTTGTTTTGTAAGCACAAACGGTTGTTAGCGCGCTTACTCCAGACGCCATATGGCCAAAATTATATTACTTTCGTAATATAAATGTTCCGGTTAACGTCAGCCTGTGCCAATTTCACTTTCTTCTCCTCGCTTAATTCTGCGGATTTTTATAACAGACGGGAAAACTCATATGGCGGAGACATTCTAATATTATCATGTTGTTCATGTATTAAGCAAAATTAGACTTACCAAGAAGGAACATGAAACAGACTGCTGCATCCTTTTTGGTGGTGGTTTGCAGTGGCAACAATTGTTTTAATGTTATGGGATTGTGGGGTGCTGTTCTACTCCAGAAATCTTCCAGAGTCGCCCACAAGGTAGTTTTGTTCCATGAACTCGGTGTACTTACGTCGGAACTATTTAGAAGAAGAAACAACCAAAGAGTAATTAAGAGGCTTAACTTGAGAACATATTTGCAAAGAATGACAGAAAAGTATCGCTAGGTACCTAACAAATGGAGATCCTGTAGATGGAGACGGTGGACCAGGATGGTCAGTATTCGCAACAGAACTCGCGCCTTTGTTATTATCAGTTCCTCTCGCGTCAGTCCTTGTCCGCATTCCTGGTGGCAAAAAAGCATCAGGATCCATGTCAGAGGTGGACAACCGCGCTTCTGCACCAATCGGGTTAGTTTGACCATCCGATTGAGGTTGTTTCGAGACACTCACGGTGTCCGCATCACTGAAAATGCAATGCCTTGCCATTTTAACAATTCTCAAAGAAGTATCGGAATGTATTATTTAAATAACAATTTATAAACTCGCAATATGAAAATTCTCCATTATTTACTTAGTATCGATCATTGGTCCATTCGTAATATCATGGAGCTCGAGGTTGGGCATCGAGGGTTCATCAACTTCTTTAGGTATTTCCGGTACCACCTGTTCATTATTTAACTCCAGTACTTCCGCGCTTCGGTCGTCCGTTGTTTTATTACACTGCAACGATTGGAGGTCGGCAGCTGTCTGTAGTCCCCCCGAAATTTCCCCGGCCGCCTGTTGAATTCTGGAATCCTCCGCTCGACGAATCTCGGGTTCTGCAAGGCATATACATAGAATTGACTACAAAGGGAGCATTTTAATTTAACGAGAAATCATTATTTTTCAAAGTTACCCTCACCCAGTGTGTGATGAGTTTCTGCTTCGAATGGACCGAAAGTTCGAACTAAGAAATTCTGAACCAGTCCGGATGCCCAATTTATGGCTAATGGACCAATCTTACGCCTCTGAGAAATTGGATGAAAAGCCGTGGAGGGCATTTGCAACATCTTGTATGCGGGTATGTGGCGTCTTCCCTCGGGTACAATTTGTGCAACCGACAATGTCTGTTTGCAGCATTTCAATAGATATATTTCCCATAAGTTCTTTGAGTTAAAATACTCGATTTGTCTTTTCATTCTTTTCCGTACATACCCTGGTATGCGCGTTGACATTGCCAATCAATTTCTTCAACTCGGAATCTGACAATATTGTGCCTTCGTCAATGCGCTTACGCGAACGTTTTTTTCTAATTGATCTTACTGGCTCAATTTCTATGGGTCCCAAATGAACATCATTGTCCTCAGGAATTGTCATTTCACTTGGTTGATGCCCTGGTGGAACCGTCGGATCGATTGGAACATTTATTGGTAGTTCGATCGGTGGCTCAGTCGACATGTCCGTCGGAATGTTCTCGGTAACGTTCATGGGAACGTCTGATATACCCATAGGAATGTTCACTGGTTGATCGTCAGTTAAATTTGCCAGTGGTATTGGAACATCCGCTGCTCTTTGTTCAGCAGCTGTGATAAAGTCTTTTCCTAGGTTTTGCTAAGAGTCGTATAAATTGATTTAAAAATAATTGGTGAGTTATAAAATAGAAAAAAAAAGATGGATAATGGAACAATAATGATATTCAACAACAAATGATAATTTTCGAAACTAAAACTTACACGGCATCTCTTAGTCGGTGTGTCCGCATTAGTCATAGCAGATTTTCTCTTTTGTGGAGTTTTTGGTGTTAGTTGTTGCACATTCATCAGGGATGAACCTTCATCCGTATGGCCTTGTTCGGTTGTATCAAGTATTTGTGGCACCGGAGGTCGAGATAATTCACCTAATGAAAAAAGGTCAAAGAATGGAATCTGAGATTCGTTAACATTCATTGACAATGTTTGATGACTGTATACTAACCCCATGGTCGAGGCTCGTTCGAATCATCAGCCACAAGTCGCATTGGTTCCTTCGAAATGTCGCGACCTTGATCTAACATTATACTAAAAACAATACACAAGCCAATATGAATATACGAATTAAAATTTTTGGAGAATACAAGAACATTGAATGAGAAATGCGGGTTCTTATTAGGCTTTATGAAAAGGGAGAAATAAAAGGCGGAAAGCACTCACTGCACAGTCTGTTCTACATCCATTAGAAAAAAATCAACTAGATCTTCTGCCAATTCACCAAAAGTTGGCGAGCTCACGTACAGCCGCTATATTCCACACACAAGACACGCATACCCAAATGCAAATCCAAGCCCAAACCAAAATGGATATTAATTAGGAAGGCAACATACATGGTGTGCAGATATCCGATATATTAATTTAAGAATAGGTGACTACTTGCCTCGTAAGCCCCTCTGATATTTTCGATATCTGCTTCTGGCATGAGATGCAGGTCTGGTTGCAAATGAAGATTCTTGAAAGTTTTAGTGCCCGATGGAATATTAGACATATTAATTTCCACGGTGGTCTCGCTTTCACTAGTGCGATAAAAATCAATTCAACATAAACAATCTGATATTTTTCATACCTATTATTTTTTTAAATGACTCTCATTATGATCGCACCTTACGGTCTTTCTTTTTTTATTCAGATCGACTGGCTGAAGCTCTCGCTGCACTTTGAAAATGAAGTCTACAAAAAAGATCAATTATTACTTTTCATTATACATGGCTAAACCTTACAAATATTTTGTGTTTCAATTCCTCACCTTGGAACAATTTTGTTTGATAACTCAACAATTTGGTTGTTCCGTAGAGAAGTTGAGAAGACAAGTACAAACTGAATCTTATGTTTTGCTGTCCATGTGCATTGACCATGCTCAGTATGTCATCGCTGTATACAAGTTTTCCCCAAACTCATCAATTATAATACAAAAGAACGTTTGCTCCATAGAACAACAATAATAAGACAATAAGATACCAAGACCAAATGTTATATGTACGCACACAAATTCAATAGTGAACATTGATTCTAATGTAGAAAGGTGAGATATTTAAATATTCGGAAAATCTTTGGGAAAACGTAATTGTGGAGGAATTTACCAAATAGCATCCACGCTAATGCACATCAATATTTTTTTGGTAACTGATTGCTTGAACGCTCGTTCATTGAGGGTTGCAGCGAGCCAAACTCGAGCGAGTTTGCCCTTTCTTCGTAAACATAACATATCTGGTATGTAAAACATCTGAAACAGGATAAACGTTCGTGCAAGAACTCGATAGGATAGTAAAGGACTTGGCGTCGACAACGTGATTAAATAGCCAACATCATAGTTATCACATAGTTATTGAGATTCTGTTGAGTGTTTGAACGCTGCAAGCAGCGTAAACGCTTTTGTTATATTTAAAGTTTTATACCTTTTATGATTGTTATAAACATCCGTGTTTAAATCACAGCGTAATAACGAGATTTCTGTGTTTACTTTGCAAGCGTACAACTTTGAATCCTCCTCGAATCTTCCGCGGACCTCTCTTCGTTGTAACGGCTTTTCCCAAAATGTGTTCGCAAACTCATTACAATAGTGAATAGGAGATCGGTAACGCTGGACAAATGAAATATTGCGAGTTGGTGTTGCGACATCTGAACGACCGAACGGTGAACTTTTTCAACCCCGTTAAGTTGGCCGCAAGTTATTGTAGTTATATAAATATATGGTAGATGTCGTGGCGATTCAAACGATAAGGCATAATAATTGTGAGATTCGTGTTACGCGGCAAAATTGCCAATTTTGTGTGACCAGAATCTAAAAGTCTAAATATCTAGTCTAGCCAGAAACTAGCCACAGAAAAGCCAGAATCTAGAGTCTAAAAACAGTGTGACCAATCGAGGAAAATAACTAGTAAAATCGGATGTCGATCGCGACAAATGGATAAATATTGCACCATATTCAAATTTATCCCGTGACTACTTGTCACCAACTTCAATAGACCCGCCCATGTATACGCAACATTTCATGGTTAATGTTTTTGTGGTGGGAAAGGGTTAAGGCTGGACGAAGAACTGTCATTCTCTTAAATTATACGAGATTACTCATTGCTTCACGAAAAATCACGCAAGTGTCAAGGCTCTGAACGTTGGGATACTAATTAACCTTTTATTACGTGTTTTCCTCGTTTCGCTGTAGAGTGTCGAGTAACTCGACGCAAAAAGCTCGAAAATGTTTTCAAGCGGACCCAATTACACGAAATTAAAAACGCATCTTAGACTTGCGATAAACAGGTTAAAGTTGCTGGAGAAAAAGAAGACGGAATTAGCGCAAAAAGCGAGAAAGGAAATAGCCGATTATATAGCCACAGGCAAAGTTGAGAGAGCCAAGATAAGAGTTGAGCATATTATTAGAGAAGATTACATGGTCGAGGCTATGGAACTTTTGGAAATGTACTGTGATTTGTTGCTAGCAAGATTCGGCCTGATTCAACAGATGAAGTACGTATACTTTGGTATTTGCAAAGCAGATCACCACCTCTGATTCCTACTTTTTACTCTTCTTGAATCATATAACTTTTTTAAGCGCTTGTTTTGTTGTTACATTTTTGATCCATTAACTGAATGGAAAAAAGTCCTCCAGTAATTGCTTAATCCTGTTCTTCCACAGAAATTTGGATGATGGTCTTGCTGAAGCAATATCAACAGTTCTCTGGGCTGCACCTAGAATTCAGACGGATGTTCAAGAGATGAAAGTTATTGCCGAAATTTTGACTTCAAAATACGGCCGACAATACACAGAAGCGTGTCGTGAAGAGGCTGTGCAGAGTATATCAGAAAAATTGAAACATAAACTGAGCGTTCAATCACCTTCGAAACTGTTGGTTGAAAAATATCTTATAGAGATAGCTAAGAATTACAACGTAGAATACGAGCCAGATCCTCAAGTAATGGCCGATGGTCAAGATGCTATCCTTATCGATATGGGAGGAAGCGGAAGTGATCTTCCGAATAATCTAGACATTGCCAGTGGTGGAGCTCCTCAACCTGTAGGGTTCATAGGATTCCCGCAGCCTCCGCTTTTACCCGATACATCATCCAATATGAACGTTATGGTACAAAATCACCAATCGATAATCATTATCATTAATAGCAACATATATTATACAATATAATATTTAATTTTAGAGCCCAGACAAAAATAATCAACCTCTGGGATTCGTTTCACCTGGTGTTCCTCCATGCACTCAGAAAGATCAGAATGTGCCCTTTAATCCAGCTGCATTTTCTTATAACATACCACTGGATAATGCAAATGCAAATAAGGACGACGATCTGCCACCTCCGTACTGTTCATTCCCACCAGATCTAAATAAACAGGTAAATGTTAAGAAAATCAGAAAGTCGTTGGGCTTGCTGTCTGAAAATTCGTTGCACAACATAGTATACTTATAATTTCTTATTTCACATAGTCTGATCAAAAACCGAAGCCTCAGCCTCGTTCCAAGATACCCATGAACGATTTTCAACTACCCGATTTGCCAGCTGTTCCGTCGGACAATGATACGCCCCAAAATCCGGGTGAACACGATGATATCGACTTCGATGATCTCATGAAACGTTTCGAGGATCTGAAGAAGCGGAAGTAACGTTGCTAGTTCATGAGACTCGTTCCACTTTACGCTTTTTCTTTCCTCGGTTTTTTATAATTACAAATATTCTTAAGATAAAGGAGAAACAAATTATACTCGCATTACGATATACGAGATATATTATTCTTGCTTCTCCTATGGCTCGAATGTCGGTCGGCAGTCGTGTATGATGAATCGGGAGTTACCCGAAATTTTTGCTACTACCGTGATCGAGTTCCCGAGTATCTAAAAAAATGCGTACGCAACGCCAATGGAGTACTAACGTGTAACGGATATTCTAACTATGTATATAAAAGTATGTACAAAACCGAAAATGATTAAGGAAGCGCTATTAAATTTCATTTTTTTTTTTTACAATTTGCTTGTAACTTTCACAACGGAATAAATATATTAACGACGTTGACATCAATTCGTCTTACACTCCGGATCCCCAATTAACTCGATTAAGCTTATCTATGAATAAATTGTTATAATGCTAAAGTTGTTCCCAGTTTGCAGAGTCCGATTTAAGATTACCTTATGTCATCTCTCATATATTAATCTTCCCAGTCCTCGCATCTCTACAAAACAAACCAAGACTTTACATTATAAGACTTAACGAGAGGACCTTTGGTCGCTTTTTTTCGCTACTTACATCTCGCCCTTTGTCGGCGAAGCAGCTCATGAGATTTTTCGAGAACGTGCATTTATCACGGTTGCTCGCATCGGAATCGAGATAATGAAAACATTCGGAAACAGATTCTTCCATGAAATCTCGTACATTCGGATCTTGTATGCCTCGAGTCATAATTTCCATGACCGAACCTCGTTCAGGAAAGCCTCGTTGATCCACCAAGTTTAATTCGTCAAAAAAACATTGCGTCACGCACTGCAATCATTACCAAGATGTAAAGATAATTCTTGTCCTCGATGAAAAAATCAGGTTTATCTTCGTGCGATACCTCACTGCCATCTCGTCGTTCGTTATTGCTGTTATCACGATTTTGTGATTGCATTCCATTCCCATAGTCGTTACGATTATTATTCTGACTCGACATTCCATTGCCACGATCACTTGTCCAATTGTAATTCGTCGGATTCGATGAGTACTGACGATTCACGTAAGATTCCTGTTTGCGTCGATCGTTTCGACGACTTTCACTGATAATATTATTGTAAAATCGATATAAAAAGAAAATACTTCGATTCTTCTTATAACAATTAATTCGGATTTTTAACAGAGTGTTTACCCATAATTGCCATTGGTCGATTGATAATTTCCAACATTTTTGGTACTATTTGATCCTGATTTTTTATTGCCATTGCCAAAGAATAATTCCTCGTCGAGGCTGACACCGGATGTAGAATCATCGTTGGAACTATCGCTTTCGCTCGAAGTCGTATAATCATTACTGTTCTTGTTCCCATTAGAAGAATACTTCTTACGACAAGTTTGCATTATCTTGTATAGCTGATCGTTGGACTGTTGATTACCGGAACGACATCTCAGTGACTGAAAAATAAATACCAATGCTTCAACTATCAAACTTTTAGATTTGTAAGAATTTTCAGAAAGGCTTACCTCGATGGAATTAATCAACAGAAACAGAAGAACTGCACAGCAGATGTTTAGTCCAAAAACGTTCATGCTTGATTTCGTTATGCGGTTCAACGAGCATCTGCAAATTTCTCGGGCTGTTTTCCTTTTTTTATAACGTATGCAATTATGAAACTGATTGACATTGAGTCGTCAACGAAATAATGATCTTTCCGGTGTTCACATCGAGGTTGAAGAATTCTTCCGACACATTGACCAATGGTCACAATCGAGCGCACATTACAGTGCGGCGATACGCTTCGTTTCCCACAATCTTGTTTGTCCGTCCATTTGGTTCCCGATGATTTTCATGTCTATCGAAATCTTCTTAATTACAAACATTCCCACAACCATGGCCGAATCAGCGAACCTCGACGACAACTCGATATTTCTCTGGTAATGCATCGTTGTACAAACACCTGTGGTCTGAAATAAAGTAAAAGTAGAGCATGACTTTCCTGTATAAGTGGAAGACGACAAAAAATGTTATGTTAAGTAACGATGGAATTGAATCCATCGAACCGAATTAAGATAGAGGGGAATAGAAAGTTTTCGATCGGAGAGGCGTATCAAAAGCCGATCATCTCGATCTCGTAGTCTGATTTATATCTTCCCAAAGCGCGCAGGATGTTTGCCAGTAGTCTCGTAAGTGTTTTTCTCATTTCTTTGCCTCGTCCCTTGTAACTGAAACTGAACATAGTTTAATGATACCTGAACCTTGTGGCATTTGTTTTCTCAGTTTCTTTTGGCCCTTCTTGCCCTTCTCGAGATCGGCTCGGGGAACGTCTCAGCCAGGAAGGAAACTTATCTGCGGTCACCTTTTTTGCGTTATCCAACCAGTCCGGTTATTCCATCTGCAGAGAACCTTCGCGTTCCGCAATTGTACAGCTCACCCATGAAAGTTCATCGAAAAGTAAATCCAATGGGAGATCGACGCTATCGTAAGAAACAAAAATACCGATGGTTAGATCCAATTGAGTACAAGAAATCGAGATCTGTTAAGGGATTCAAGCGATCAAAGAGACCGAATATAATTCACTTGGACAATGACTGGAATTATCCGGTTGAACGTACAAAAAACTTGGATAATTCGGGTTTACCATCGGTCTACCTGAAACCACCCACAACAAACACGGATTATCGGTATTACGAAGAGGATAAAACATCATCGGAGATCAAAGAGCCTGAACGTAATCCGACCATCGACATTCCGAAAAATCATAAATTACCAGAGGACAGTGACGAAGAGGATGCTCCGATTTACATTAGAGATCATGCTCCAGAGCAGCAGGTGGAAGCGAGTGACGCTGACAAAGAGACGAACGATAACGAGGAAAGCATACCAAAAGACTTGTCTAGAGATTCCAAGGATAGAATAGAGTTCCATATACAGGGACACGGAGGTCCGGAGACTTATATATTTGGATTTGATACTGGAGAAGGGTACTTTTGTTTTCTTCAAATTATCATCATTCGCCTGGTTGCATTTTTCTGTAAAAGAAGAAATAACAACGTATTCTTATTAGTTGCAATAATTTCAATGATAAATAACAAAATACTGAAATTAAGGGACACGAAGGTCCACTTATATATTTGGATTTGATACTGGAGAAGGGTACTTTTGTTTTCTTCAAATTATCATCATTCGCCTGGTTGCATTTTTCTGTAAAAGAAGAAGCAACAAAGCATTCTTATTAGTTGCAATAATTTCAATGATAAATAACAAAATACTGAAATTAAGGGACACGAAGGTCCGGAGACTTATATATTCGGATTTGATACTGGGGAAGAGTACTTTTGTTTTCTTCAAATAATCATCATTCACCTCATTGCATTTTTCTGTAAAAGAAGAAACAACAAAGTATTCTTATTAGTTGCAATAATTTCAATGATAAATAACAAAATACTAATATTAAGGGACACGAAGGTCCGGAGACTTATATATTCGGATTTGATACTGGACAAGGGTACTTTTGTTTTCTTCAAATTATCATCATTCACCTCGTTGCATTTTGTCTGTAAAAGAAGAAACAACAAAGCATTCTTATTAGTTGCAATAATTTCAATGATAATTAACAAAATACTAATATTAAGGGACACGGAGACTTATATATTCGGATTTGATACTGGAGAAGGGTACTTTTGTTTTCTTCAAATTATCATCATTCGCCTCATTACATTTTTCTGTAAAAGAAGAAATAACAACGCATTCTTATTAGTTGCAATAATTTCAATGATAAATAACAAAATACTAATATTAAGGGACACGAAGGTCCGGAGACTTATATATTCGGATTTGATACTGGAGAAGAGTACTTTTGTTTTCTTCAAATTATCATCATTCGCCTCATTACATTTTTCTGTAAAAGAAGAAATAACAACGCATTCTTATTAGTTGCAATAATTTCAATGATAAATAACAAAATACTAATATTAAGGGACACGAAGGTCCGGAGATTTATATATTCGGATTTGATACTGGAGAAGGGTACTTTTCTTTTCTTCAAATTATCATGATTCGCCTCGTTGCATTTTTCTGTAAAAGAAGAAACAACAAAGCATTCTTATTAGTTGCAATAATTTCAATGATAAATAACAAAATACTGAAATTAAGGGACACGAAAGTCCGGAGACTTATATATTCGGATTTGATACTGGAGAAGGGTACTTTTGTTTTCTTCAAATTATCATCATTCGCCTCATTACATTTTTCTGTAAAAGAAGAAATAACAACGCATTCTTATTAGTTGCAATAATTTCAATGATAAATAACAAAATAGTAATAATAAGGGACACGAAGGTCCGGAGACTTATATATTCGGATTTGATACTGGAGAAGGGTACTTTTGTTTTCTTCAAAATATCATCATTCGCCTCATTACATTTTTCTGTAAAAGAAGAAATAACAACACATTCTTATTAGTTGCAATAATTTCAATGAAAGAAGAAACAACAAAGCATTCTTATTAGTTGCAATAATTTCAATGATAAATCACAAAATCCTAATATTAATTTTGTCTTTATATTCTGTAGAGAAAACAGGCAGTACAGATTGGAAGAACGTCACGAGGACGGAACGGTAACGGGACATTACGGTTATATCGATGCACGAGGAAAATTGCGAAAGGTACGATACAAAGCAAGTCCGACTCGCGGATATGAAGAAAAACATCATGAAGTGAACGAGCAAGAAGTTTGAACGTGAAAACATTTAAAGTCAGTCGTGGAATAATATCTGGTTTAAAACTATACTCACCGTACCGTGCTATACTAATCTTAACTTCGACAAGAGATTGTCCCACTCGTCTCTAATAAACTATATCTTTGTCGTTTTAATTTGTGGGATTAATCGGCTGTTTATTCAACAATAACAACGGCTATAGATACGAAAAAAGGTAATCCACCAAAAAAAAAAAAAACATTTGTTATAAATCTTATATAATAATACCAAGTCGATTTGTGTGCGAGTGTATGTGTGTATGTTTGTTTGTGTGTGTGTGTGTGTGTGCGCATATACACATATAACAGAACGAAGGCACCGACGAATAACGTGCCTGGAGGACTAGTGAATTGTCGCGTTCGAAAGATCCTTGTTTGTCCGATACAGATGTATGAACATTGAAATATATTACAACTCTTCGTTCTGCTCGATTTACTGAAATATCGTTAAAATTGTAAAAAAATAATATAAAATATTATCGTTAAGTGAGTGCAATTTAAGAAAACGTGATCATTCACTGACGATCGGTAGTCTCGTCGGTGCTTTCCTCCTAGCATGTCTAATCTAAATGCAGAAAATATTCAAAGTCGTATCGTTCGCACTTAAACGTAAGTCATATTTTGTGTGTTGGTTTACTTTACTCTCGTTTTTCGTTAATTTTCTTTCTTTTTTTTTATGTATATTCTCCTTGGTT
Source organism: Netelia fuscicornis (assembly GCA_946811545.1). Taxonomy (NCBI): domain Eukaryota; kingdom Metazoa; phylum Arthropoda; class Insecta; order Hymenoptera; family Ichneumonidae; genus Netelia; species Netelia fuscicornis. The sequence continues at coordinate 2,151,701 of OX328015.1, forward strand.
TCACCCTCGACAGTCACTTAACCAAATATTCACTGTTATACATTTACACCAAAATGATGTACAGATTTGTGTTTCAAACATCGACGGGATTTTTGTCTTCGATTTTTTTGTTGTTGTTAATTTTAATTCCCTTCTCACCCATATTTTTTTTGTCCGCTTCGTGCCGCTAGATTTTTTAATTTATCACTTACTTAGCTTTCTTCGCATCGGCAGCGCCGTACGACGAACTTTTGCTTATTTCAGACATTCCAATGGTTTTGTACATCAACAGGAAAACTGAAATATAAATAGAAAATAACATAAAAATAGTTTAGATTGAATTCATAACGAGTCTTGAGTTATGGAACTATAACAAAGAAAATTTGACGTACATGAAAGTATGATGCCCACACCGATTGAGAAGTAAGCCGTCGAGCCAGATAAAAATAGTTTGACGATAGAGTACAGCATCGGGACGAGGACAATGATAGCCCAGAAAATAGTATTTATGAGTGAATAATATCGCCTTTGGAGCATGAATTTGTCCGTTCTCGGTACACCGCTCGTCGCGAAGAAATCACCGGTTTGCATGAAGCTCTCAGCCATTCGATCCTGTGTGGAAAGTGCAACATTTAATAATCAAGTAAATAAAGTCGTTGATGTTTTACATGTATACCTTTTGTTGATATATCGTGTGCAACCATTCTGCCGCAGCTTCTTCACCCTCAGGTACGTCAGACAGTGGAATTCTTTGAAAATACATGTGTGCTTCGACCTTTTTTCCGTAAAGGAGATTCGTCATTGTTGGCTTAACGGGATCATTCGGTTTAAACGCCAACTGAATATCATATATAGCTTCGACTTTGCCTCTCAAGTGCGGAATACTGGCCGTGAAACCCTTTGTGCGTGGTGTCAAATGATGTTTTAGGACCGGTAATCCTTTTTTCTTAGCGAATTCTTGACTAGCTTCGTGCTTCTCTGGAGTAAAGCGAGTTCCCTCGGCGTACATTAGAAGCTGTGGAACGTCGCGAATTTATTGTTTATCTTTAATTTCATGTGAAGGATTAACTATATTGTTAAGGGATACACAAATATATTCGTATACTGACCCACATCGTGTCGGGATATTCGGCTAATTCTCGTATTTGTTCCCCAATTATTTCCTTGTCTTTGTCCCAACTTCTTTCGAGAAATACACTCTCTGCGAATTTCCAAGCCCAACCGAGAGTAGGGATGTATTTTATCGATTTTTTCGCGTACGCTTTGCAATTCTGTGAAATCAAGTTGAAATTTGATTTGTATATTCGACCTCGAGTATAAATTGCAAGTAATAAGAATATTTATTCATAGGACAAGGTACTCACTCCTAACATCCTTATTCGGTCACAGAACATCCATCCCATCAACCAGTCAATTTCGTAGCTGTGATTCATTAAAAGATAACCGTGCTCGTAACCATAGTACTTGTCAAATTCATTTTTGTGCGCGTATACTACAACATCTGTGCCTGACCACCATTCCGCCATGAATACCAATTCTGAAAGGTGATGAATAAGGTTTAAAAACATATCGAGAAATGGATGTATGTATGATCATTACTCACGGCTGTAGAACGAGTAACACAGGTAATAATTGATCTTTCGGTAGAGGTATTTCGAGAAGGGTCTCAGTCCCAGATACAATATGCACTGGAAAAGGTTTATTATCAATCCTGAAGTGAAGAACGTAATGGCAAACATCAGGTGAAACACCGCTGATTGTTTCAACGACGTCAGGAACCCCATTTTGTTATTTGCACTTTTTACTGGTGCGTGAGTGTGCGTTCACAGAGTGGAGATCTTTTTTTTTAAATCTGCAAAATCCAACAACATAAGGACACTTTACAAAAAATTCACTAATGTTCTGCTCTGCTTATAGAGTATTCGTTACAATATCACATGAATTGTGTGCAAAGTTCATTTTAACAAAGCTTAACACGATTATTATTCACATATGTATATAGATATAGATATCAATGCATCATCGCAGGAATCAAGACAAATCGCAAGCGGATAACAACAAGCTATACACCGATATGTGGTTTGCACTTTGGTATATATAATATGCACAAAACTAAATACTGACATATTTCAAATATACAAATTACCTAATTCTATTACAGACAGCAGATCCAGCGATATTTAATGTCTTATCTTATCTATTGAACGTTATTCCTCCATGAAAGAATATTGGAAACTGATAAGCAGCGAAAAGTTCGTAGAATGAACTGTCAATGTGGCATTTTAGTAGTCAGCTTTTGTATGAAAGTTCGAGCAGTCTGTCTAATTTGTTAATCAATGAGACAATTGTAAAAGAGCGTTTGTGAAACTTTGCTGGCTCAACGCCTTGAAAAGTAAACGTAAAAAAGCGTGATAAAAAACACTCAATAAACTTCGGGCGCACAGCCTTCACGCCTCATTATAATCTCGGGTCATAGTCCAATACCTGAAAATGCGAGGAATGTCGTCTGACCATAAAGGAGAAATTCTTTTTGATACGTCATGTTACTCAGATAAAAATAAAATCTAAAATATAATTAAAAGCAAGATGAAACATTGCCAATTACAGTACTGCATCAATACATCGTGTCAATTTTTGCTAGATTTATGATCTTTGCTAATTTCATCTCTGATCGTTTATATTTTTTTAGAATAAATTATCGTCTCATCCTCTGGTGTAAGAACGAATGATGACAGGGTGATATGTTCAGAACCAATTGCAGTGGGACGAATCGACGTAGATTTATAATGATTAGGGTCAATTAAACATTACGTAATTATATAATGTGCTCATTTGACCGTGAATTATTAATAATCCGCTTCTTAAATTTCGCAATTTGAATTAACGAACACGTTGTCGTCAAGTAAGAATATACATACTAAATATATAGAGCGATATAAATGGGTTTGTATAGTTTGAGGGATATATGATAGTGTCCAATTTAACAATGTTTCATTAAACTGTGCTCTATATTCAGTGAATGGACGATATTGTTTTTCCCAAAGACTGCATCGATAGAAGGAAGAGTCAATTATATCAGATGATTATGAATAGAAGAAAAAAAATGTTAACTAGGTCAACTACAAAACCAAAAAAAGCATCCAGATATTTTTGGAGGTTTGGGAGAATTGACTCTTGCTCATGCTGAGTAATTGAAAAATGATGAATAATCATAACTGGGTATAAAGGCAACGATGACAATCGTTCTATGCATAAATAGAGCACGAAGCGGCGTCGATGAATACTTTGAATATATTGCGCTCGTAACGTGCGTGTTTTACGTTAATGTACAAGGGTACGGAAACAAAAACTCACCTAGTGTTGCATTGTGGCGCATTTGCTGAGTGCGTATTATCATAACATGATTAATAATAGAGGTAGAGTTTTCTCATTTCGTGCTTCGTATATGTAGTTAAATTTTGATATATCGTCACGGGTTTAATTGTTGGAAAAAATGAAAAATAGGAAATACAAAACGAGAAGATATCTTTCACGGCCTCGGGCGGTTCGAAGTCGGACTGTATATACCGTATATACATATAACCCCGAAAACTATAACTAGTGAGTAAAGCATTGTAAACAGAGGAGACACATTTGATGTATCGTCGACAGCGCACCACACTTTTCGCACTGAACTAACCACGCTCTGAAGTGAAATCCTAATGGCGGTAAAAACTTCCAATCGCGTTGTCAGCTATGTTCACGATAGATAGCGGTTAGCGGTGATTCTCGGAAGATTAAAAAGTTTGTTAAACACAGTAATTATCCGGCTCCCGTTATACCAAAAGAAGTTTTTTTTTTGCATTTTCCGTCCCTCGGTATCCGAAGATTCCTGAGTGAAGATATCACGCTATCGTACTCCTCTTAATTATCGGTTCGATCGAGGCAGATAGTTGTTCTTTTTAAATAAAACGACCTACATATTGTCAATAGTAGGGCAACGAAGAGAATCTCAAGTTACTTGCCGCCATTTCTAGGCCTAAAGAAGAGACCGCAAGAGTCCCGGAACTTTGCCCGGAAGCTGTGCATTGTGTGCTTTTCCGACTCGAGACTTTTTATCAACATCATATACGCCTTCTGTGTCGTGTGTGTCCTCGTCGTTGGATCAGGTGCACAAGTGTCAGTGCACTTTTGGGCAAACGAGTGAGCGGCGAGAGGGGGAGAGAGAGATATATATATAACGAAAAATACTAATCCTCGATACTACTGTACATCAAGCATTCTATTAACTGTGCCTGTGTGTTTGACTCGATGATAATGTTCGATCTTCGGGGTTACGGTACACCGCCGATATCGTGAAAAAAAAAATCCGGCTCTCTCCTGCACTCTCTCTCTCTCTCTTTCTTTTCTCTCTGTCTCTCTGTCTCGCTTTCTCGCCAAGTGATATGAAAATAAATATGGCAGTGTGTGTTTAGGAACACTCCTACATGTTCACCAACTTCTGTTCACTCTGACACACCCTTAAAGTGTTCGCTTTTTTTTTCGTTTTTGAATGCAAGGGAAACAGTCAACAATCGAACGAACTCATTCGCGTCGGAGCAAAAAAGTATTTTCTTACTTTTGACAATTTGTTAACGTATATATATATACACATATATATATATATATATATAGATATATATATATATAGTTTTTGTGTTTTTCTTTTCCTTTTGAATCAACTTGCACGCGCATCATCGACATATTAGCCGTTCGTCGTACACACACGAATTTACCATGGTGAGTCATTTTGTTCCTGATCCGGTTAAAATCTTTTTTTATTATTACTTTTCATCTTTATCCAACGATAAGAAGCTTTTTGTTTCTGTGATTGCAACATGATAAGAATGCACATTCGAGCATCGTGCGAGCTAACGTTGACTCATGAAAAATCGTCTTGAAACTCTTTTTAACGCAGGAGATCTCGTCACCTAACCCAGAAGATCGCAAATGTCAAAATGGTGAACGTGATGAAGAGAATTTCGACGATTTCCTTGTAAATTACGGTTTCTCAGGCTCGATCTTACAACGTAGCTCTTTATGTTGTTTTTTTGGATGTTACATTCAAGATCGTTGCTTAATAATATTTTTTCAGACCGAACAGCAGATGGACTGTGCTCTGGATCTTATGAGGAGACTGCCACCTCAGCAGATTGAGAAAAATCTTAGCGATCTTATCGATCTTGTACCTTCGCTTTGCGAAGATTTGCTTTCGTCGGTAGATCAACCTTTAAAAATAGCCAAGGACAAGGAATCTGGCAAGGATTATCTTCTGTGCGATTATAACCGCGATGGAGATTCGTACAGGTGAGGAGCGCTAATATCGAGATGCATTCGACAGCAATTATCAATAATGCTTATTAATTTATTTATGTCTCGGTATCTCAAGATCTCCATGGAGCAACACATACGATCCTCCTCTAGAAGATGGCTCTATGCCTTCCGAGAGGTTGAGAAAATTGGAGATAGACGCTAATCACGCATTTGACCAATATCGCGAATTGTACTTCGAGGGTGGTGTCTCCTCTGTCTATCTGTGGGATTTGGATCATGGTTTTGCCGGTGTGATTTTAATCAAGAAGGCAGGCGATGGCTCTAAGAAAATTAAAGGGTGCTGGGACTCGATACACGTCGTTGAGGTACAGGAAAGATCAACGGGACGTATGGCGCATTATAAACTTACTTCCACCGCAATGTTGTGGCTTCAGACAAACAAATATGGTTCAGGAACCATGAATTTGGGCGGAAGTTTAACCAGACAGGTAATTTATCACATTCGGTCTGTTTATCATAACGAATTGAATGAAAATAATATTTATTCACCCAATCGTTCATTATCAGATCGAGCAAGATGCTCCAACAAGCGAAACATCGCCGCACATCGCGAATATTGGTCGAATGGTCGAGGATATGGAGAACAAAATTCGAAACACTCTGAACGAAATATATTTTGGCAAAACGAAAGACATCGTGAACGGCCTGAGATCATTGCAATCATTGGCGGATCAGCGGCAGCAAGCGGCGCTTAGGCAGGATCTAGCGGCGGCGCTTCTGAGGCGAAACGCGAACAATTGATCTAACGAGAGGCAAGAAATCTTCGATTATGATTGTGATTAGGGAAAAAAAAAGGAACGAACGAAAGAAAGAAATAACAATGAGGAAAGGAAACACGAGGTCTCGGAAAACATCTAACCCATTAAGTTGCTATACACTTTGTTACTGTCTAGGTTAAAAAAGAAATAAGAAATGCAGGGAATTAATTACGGGGCTACTGAAGAGGACACTCTCCCTTCTCTTTTTTTTCCTACTCTATTTTCTCTTTCACACACACAAACACACCCCTTTATATTACGTTATCGTTTGTTCGAAACTTAGAATCGCTGCTGCTCAGAAACTCGCTAGCATTCAACATGTTACGTTACAAAGTGAATAGAAAAAAAATGTATTTCTATAAATAAATTTCATTTTGTTACAAAGAAACCACGTTAATCAGGTGTTCGTGCGAAAAACTTCTTTTTTTTTTCTACAAATCTTGACTCGCGAATTTCTTTTCAATTTTTTCTTATCGTAATTTCGATCGCTTCCTGCCTCATTGTAAATTATCACAGGTGTATCCTCTTGAGAAGCTCCCTAAGAAGCCTTGGTGCCTTTGGTTCGTTTCTCATCTTCGTCTATTCGTTGGTACGAAAACAAAAACAAAAACGTTTTTTTACAATTCTATATACGATATAAAGAGAATTTTGTTCATTCTATCGCGCTACACAAATGTACACACGCGCTAACGAGAGATTAGTGAAATAATAGTGCGTCGTTGACAAGAACGATCTTCTAAATGGGGTATACTTTGTTGAAAGAATTTATAACGATGTATACTGTGATTCGGAGCGAAAGTTATTCGAATCGTTGCTTGTGAATATTGAAGTGTTGATTTTTTTTTTTTACTTTTAAAGCTCGACGGGAATAATCCATAATTTGCAATTGTTTTAGAACGTGATGGGTAAGGGGGTGAGCAGGTATTATTAATCAGTGAGTAGATAGAAATTTGTCAGTATTGTTGAGAGAATTCTGGCTCTGCCCGTAATCAACGTAATGAGTGGATAAGCATTTTTCAATTAACAAAAAAATTATATATATAAAACAAAAAGAGGCCTCTGAAGTATCTTTGAAAGATATAACGCGACCTTGGCAATGCGACGAAAGTTTCTACAAAAAAAGAGGAAAAACAAAATATTGAAAAAAAAAACAAACACACACACACACATCTCGACTCGCAATTCTCCTACGATCGTTCGAGCAACTGCCGCTAAAATTTTTAATTTATAATATCCTAAACATTAGGAGTATCAGTACTAATACTTAACAAAAAACACTCGGCACACCGCAGTCGCAATTATGAATCGTTATAAGAACAAAAAAAAAATGTTATTACTTTGTAATTTAGCAGAGATTGTTTTCTCAGTGTATCTTTTTTTTTTCTTTTTAAAACTATCCTTCTACGAACAATTATGTCACCCCAAACAAGGATCATTATTCTCAGATGAAAATGTTTTGCGTTAAAGCCGAAAATAAAATCATTTCACAATGTAAGTTCGCGCCAGGTAAGCGCGAACGTATTTATAGTTAATCTGGAGATATACATATATGTACATGTATATATATGTGTATATATATATATATATATAGCGTGTATATTTCTGATTTGTACCATAAATCAAAGGGTGAAAGAAACAAAAAAAGAGATATTGTGATTTCTACGGGAATGAACTTACCTTTGTTATCCTGTGACTCAAACTTTACAGAGCACTTCCTTAACCCTTTGAGCTTTAAGGATGCATATATGCGTCAGTCTATGCGTCTGCGGACCACACAAGCTTGAAACTACTCATGCCTCTGAGGGTTAAAGAGCGTTTATGTGAAATCATCAGTAAGAGTGTACAAGCTGTTCGTTTCTTTTTGTTACTTACTTGCCTTATTCGTGATTGAACTTTCGCATAGGGTTGAACACAATCGCAGGAATATCGGTAAAATGTTTTTGTTTTGTTTTCAAAGAGTGTTTTGTAGAGTTTGTGACTCAAACTTTACAGAGCACTTCCTTAACCCTTTGAGCTTTAAGGGAGCTTTCCAGTGTGACAGCCCGAAAAATCGCTGTTTTTCGCGATTTTTTCTTTTAAAGAAAAAATAATCTAATCGGTCTGTTTTTTTTTTGTATATTAATTGGGTATTGAAGAATACAAAACAATTTTTTAAAGATCGATTTATTTATTAATTAATATCTATAAAAATGATGAAACAATTGTTGCAGAAAATGCACTTGGATGTGGTGTCCACGTTGGGGGTCACAATTTTGATCTGAAACAAAAAACACAAAAAGATTATTGATCGGTATATAATTGGCTTTCGTGCTATGGAGGCTTTTTTTTTTGCAAAAATGGCGCCGGTTTGAACAAAAAGTATCGATTTTAGCATTTTTTTTGGCAGTTTTTTTTACAAAAAAATAGGAAGATGTCAAAAAAAAAGCTTCCATAGCACGATAAACAATGACGTTAAGAATATTGTGTAAAAAATTCAACTCGATAGCTTTAAAACTCTGCCCTCCAAGTTGGACACCTTTTTGAAAAATGCTGTTTCGAGAAAAACGCTTCCAAAGTTTCAAGTGAGGAAATTTTAGGTAAATCGTTTACTTACGGTCATCAGCGATGCCAGGCCCATACAATATCCCTTCTGCTTCTTCGAAAAGAGTGTATACTATTCGATAAAGCAAAAAAACAAAAAAAAAATTTTTTTGAAAATTTCACACTGGAAAGCTCCCTTAAGGATGCATATATGCGTCAGTCTATGCGTCTGCGGACCACATAAGCTTGAAAATACTCATGCCTCTAAGGGTTAAAGAGCGTTTATGTGAAATCATCAGCAAGAGTGTACAAGCTGTTCGTTTTTTGTTGTTACTTGCCTCATTCGTGATTGAACTTTCGCATAGGGTTGAAAACAATCGCAGGAATATCGGTAAAATGTTTTTTTTTGTTTTCATAAGCGAAGAGAGACTAGGGACATGGCTCAAGTTATCAAACGGCACGTTAATTAACGCAATTTTGTTTTTAGAAACGTAAACTCCCGTTGTACACAATTGAGAGTAAAAAGATTGTCGTATTTACGAAAATCTACGAGTAAATTTGTAATATTATTTTATTCAATATTACTCGAGAACATTGAAAATTGCGATCTGTGTGATAAATTCTCGTTAATTATTTCGTATTGTTGTAAGTCGGTTGTTGGTTTATCCCCCGTCGATGCCGTTTGCTTCAACTCCTTTCGTTAAATATAAAGTTCAACTCACAGAGTAAATATTTGTTGCACGCAAGTTTTTTTCTTTCTTTCTTTTTTTCTTCGTTTACAATCCTGAGACAGTATTTAGTTAACTAAGATCACCGATCGTTTCTCTCGATCGGTTACACCCTGAATAATAGCAGTTTATCTTTTTCTTCCTTGTTTTATTATTTTCCACGTTTTATCAATTTGAGGGCGACGACGCTTTTTTCCGTTTTTTCTTTTTTAATTTTTTTTTTTATTATTAAATAGCAATCTCGAGACGCTATAAAACAAGAATATGGGTAGAAAAGAAAACGATAATTCAAAGGGCGATTAATTAAGAAAGAAAAGTTGCGCTCGTACGAAAATCTACACAAAGCGCCGAACAACAAAATTTGCGCTTCGCAGCTTTTTTTTTTCTTCTCTTTTTTTTTTATACCTACAGTCTCTAAACTCATTTCTCATATCTTTCAGTTATTAAAGCACTTACGCATCGTCTCTCATACGCGCTACGCACACGCCCGGGTGCAAGTTTTTCTTTCTTTTCTTTTTTTTTCTTTCTTTTCTTTTTTTTTCTTTCTTTCTTTTTTTTATATACTTCCATTCCCTTTCCCAAATATTCCTCGTCTCACAAATCCATAACAAAGCACATTTGAATTAGATGTACCTGGTCCAACATAGCACACGTGTAGTACAGACGCTGATTTATTTTTTATTAATTTTTTTTTTTGTTTTCGTTCGTTATTTTTAGGTATTGTGTTTTTTTTTTGTTACTTACATTACAATAGCTAAGTTTAGATCGTTAACTATATCGCATACGAAAGTTTCGAAGGAAGGTACGATGGGAATTCGGATAGAAGTTTTCACGTGGGTATTTTTCATCGTCGAGCGAGGCAAGGGAAGAGGAATTTCGACTTCGAAACTTTTATTTTGCGTTATCAAAGTGTTTTCGGGCTATATGCTTTTTTTTTTACTCTCTCACTCTCTCACTGTTTTTTTTTTATCATGGAGATATTGCTGGTTAATTGGTAACAGTGCAACATTTCGTATCTACGATCGAGGTAGTTAAAGAAACGTATACGTTCAAGTATATGGAAAAAACAAAGAATAAAAGTAAATGTTAAGAACTGAGAATCATCGATACCTTCCTGTGAAAATCCCTGGTTTTACACCAATTTATATTTTCGATTGTGTTTTTTTAATTAAAGTTTTGTCCTTATCCATTCTAATTAAATTCCAAATTATTTCAGGCTGCACCTTGTGGAACATTATTTTTGTCTTCATACAAATCCAGGCATAGGGAGATGTAATGCAAAACAAAAAAGAAGCGAATTAGATAATAAGGTCACACAGGACGGACATACCGCAGATGGGAGAGAATATAATTATAAAATAATAATTTAAAGAAAACAAAAGAATAATAAATGGCTTTTTTTGTTTCGTACCACAGGCCAAAGCTCTATTATGCTCGCCCGGCCGTTTTTAAGCGCTTTCTCCACTCTGTTTTCGCCCAGTGTTTTTATTTCTATTCTAACTCGGGACGTTGGATTCGATGTTGAAAATCTCGCTTCGAACGTCCGCCTTGAATCCGCTTTTTTTGTTTGTTTGTTATGTTTTTTGTTTTAATTACTTTTTTTCGTAGCGATCTCATTCTCTCTCTCTCACTAGTTTTGAAGGAAAGCTCGCATTAAAGAAATAAGTACGTTGTACGGTACGCTTTTTTTTTTCATCGGAATAATTCGAAACTACTTTGACAAATTAAGAGCATCTCATTCATCAGCACACTCGTTTGCTTGTTTCCTTTCTTTGACTTTTATTTTTCTCTCAAATAGTCCCTAAGGACATCCCTTTATCGAGCAACCATCCATTCCACACATAGATTACGATTGAAGTTACATGTAAAAATATTCATTCGAGACAAATATTCATTCGCAATATTCGTTTGATAATATCGCGTTGAAAATGAAGACTTGAAAAGTATTATTCATTTGTTAGTTTTCCTTTTTTTTTTTCGTGTCATGTCTGTTCAATGTGTTTAATTTTATATAGGCCAAGGGACTAAATCGGACCCGACAAAGCGGGCAATATATTATCATACTATATATCATTACTGGATGTTCCTCATTCCTTTTCTCTCTTCTCCTTTTCACATTGTCGCGTTTCTCTGATTATTATCGCTCTGTCTGGTCACGATCTTCGATTGTACGAAAATTCATTTGAAAAGAAAAGAAAACAATTGTTTATCAGTCACAGAGTTAATTCGCTGCCCAACACCACCGTCGTCGTTATCATCATCTTTTATCATTATAAAAAACGTTTTTACTACTATCAATTTGTCCGGACTGTATTTCCCTAAAACGATCAAGTTCGATGAACGAATTGTAGGGAAACAGTAGTTTCGTGCAGAAACATAAACAAAGAAAAATAATCAAAACTTCATTTCATTTTGTTCTCAGAGACAATTAGGAGACAGCTATGAGTACCGACCCCCTACTTTTTGTTTGATGTATTTTTCCGTGTTATCCCATCGCTCGTTGTCGAGCTCTTGATTTTTTTGCTTTTTCATTTGTAATACAGTTTAAAACCGAAAACATTGTTCCTCACAGCAGTCCACTGGCACGAATTTTGGTCTCGAATGGCCAAGAGTATTTCTTTTATTTTACCTCATAGTTTGCGTTGCTTACGCGCTAGACGAATAAATCGGAAAACACGCGAGTTCCAAGACACCTTTCGTACTCTCTTCCTCTTCATTTCTCTCTCACACATGTGTTTTTTTGAAGCAAGTTGCTCGGCGTGTAAACGCTGTTATCGTAGTATTCATAATAGGTTTACGAAGCTCAGTCGCGCGACACGATCAAACTGGTCTTCTTATTAAACGGCGATCTTCACGAAAAAGAAGAAAAAAAAAGAGCAAAAAAATCGAAAAAAAAAATTGAGGAAGTGTAAAGGCTTTTCTAATGTTTATTCTCTTTTGTCGTGTCTTCAATCAAACCTTCGATGAAACGGTCTCGCCGTATCACTTATATAACAAACAACATGTGTGTATGTGTGTGTGTGTGTGTGTATCTGAGAGAGTTGTGTCTAAAAAAACTGGGACGCAAGCTGCCCTATGTCGTGCCAGTTCGTTTTTTCTTGTTATTCCCTTCCTCCCCCCACGCCCTTACATTGCTTAAAAACTTTTAGCGCATGTAATTTTTTTTTGTCGTTGCTGCTGTTCATTCTATGCTTTCTCGCTGTTTCGGATAATAGTAAGTTAGTTACTTTGATAAAAAGTTGTGTATTTTCTTTCTTTTTTGTTTTTTTTTATTAATATTATTTTCTCCGCTGCTGAGTTGCTGTTGGTTTATTTTTTCTTTTTGGAACTGTCGGCTCGTCTTTTTTCGTTCGTGTTGTTTTTTTTTTCAAACTCTTCTCTCTGTTTGACCAATGATAACGTGTCGATTGGCTATAAAGCGGGTAGTGAGGTTGTGTACGGTTGCAACTGAACACAATTATTTGTCGAGGGCAGTGTTGGTTTTGATGGCAATCACCACTTCTTCACCACAGGCTTTTAGTACGGTGCACTGTGAATGGAAATAAGAAAGTAGATGAGTTGATATAAGATTTTTGTTCTTAGGTTTGAAGGGAGGTAAGAAATTAATTTGTGTGCACCCACCAGCAATTCTTTTCCAGCGTCATAATCAGCGCGTAATTGAGTACCCAATTCGCCGTCAGGTATCTTGAGATCTTCACGAAGGTCTCCATTATCAGCCATCAGGCACAAGTATCCATCGTCAGATATGTCCGTCAACTGGGATGTAAAAACAGAAAAAAGACAAGGGTAAGTTAGAGTTGTAATTTGGTATACTCGCCAGAAACCGTTAATTCACCCTTCAACCATTTGATGGGGTATCTATCACCTTGAAGCTCGATATATCATCTGCCACAGAGAAACAATTTACGAGATTCACGAAAGTTTTTCAAAGGTAACAAACATTTTCAGTTTTTACTATATGCTATTTTTATACGCATTGGAGATGAATCTTGATGTTAGAGTTAATTGAAAGTAAAGACGAGTCATCATAAAGGAATGTATATTTTATAAAAGCTTTTGCGTCAAACGGTTCGAGGGTTGGTGTGTAATTTTTGGAATTTTACCTGATAGTCCTCTCGCTTGACGAAGGGCACGTCCATGTTGTGTGTGGATGGACAGATATCCTCATACTTTTTTGATGTGAAAATGTCGATACCGACAAGATGAACCTTGGCGTGGCCGTGCTTGCCAGTCTTAGAAGTCGACATTTCGACGATCTTGCAAGGACGTGCTTTCAGCATGACAAAACCATTTTTACGCAATGCCGAACATTGCATGGGATAGGTCACTGAGGCGCCGGAATCGCCAGTCTCAAAATGAGTGTCCTCGATATCTGCCATCTTGAAATTTGAAGCTGTGTGCAGATCAAAGACAATAACATATTTGTATTACTTCTCACAGCAATCTCAATTACATTCCTCTCTGAAATATACAATATATAGGTTGGATAGAAAATTATTCCACCCAGGTATTGACAACCTTGCGAAAGGTTATCAACCCAGCACCTACTGGGACTTTGTTTTTTATAAATGAACATGCAGGTTGAGTTTTAAACTCCAAAGAACTTTGCAGATAAAAAATGCGCGACTGAAACAACACAAAAATCAAAATACTGTAAGAAATTATCTTTGGCAGTTCCATTGGCATGTAGAAAATAAAAAGTATGCAAGAAATGCATTTATACAAGATTATTGCTCGTACTGGTCTCAGGTAGTTCTATTTTCCAGATTGTGCTTCAAAGACTTTGATATAACATAGTCAGGACGCACGTTTGATTTTTGGAAAAACCTGTTATAATGCAAAATTCGATCTTTGGATGGTGGAGTGTAAAACTCACCCTACACCGTTTCTGGGATCAGCTTCGAAACGAATTAGGAGGATCCACCCACGTTCTAGGTATTGCAGAAAGTTCATGCTATGTTGATAGATCATGCATTAACCTCTAAAACAGTATGGGTGTTGTAAATATGCTAGTGCGACCATTAGTAAGTATTAGAAAATTGATATATTCAGACAATTCGTAACATCGATTTACTCCCTGACGAAAAGAAATCGAGATTTCTGAATCTCCGACTTACGAACACGTTTTTTTATTCGCGTCAACGAAACTAACACAAAGGGCTTCGGCAGTTAAAAAGCAATAAAGAACCAAAAATTGATGACCGTACAATGACACATACGGAATGTCAGTGGGCCGAGTATTCCGAAATAATTATAAATTAACGGGATCTGCACGGAATTCTCGGACTAGATAAAAGGAACAAAAGAATTGCCGGTGTGATTCTCAGCGATAATTTGAGCGTAAAAATCTAGCGTGACTAGCGAGTTGCAACCCAGACGCGAGTGGCCATGTGGCATATTGACGGCGTAATTTTTCGAGCACAATGTGATATGAAATGATACCTACGAGATAACCCGGTCTACCGTATTCCCTTCGAACGTAGTAATAACGCACAAGTTCCAGTGACGAAAAGAAAAAAGTTTTAAAAAAAACGAGCCGGGGAAGTACGACGAAACGCGTAAGTTAATCACACGCCAATCCGTGTGCGAAAGACGAGACGATCCAACTCTCGCGGCTAACCAAAGAATGTCTCCTTCGAATCGCCTCTAGTATCGTCGAAAGGCACGTAAGCTCCTGGTCGACTCGGGGATTTGTCATACCGGCTTGAAATTCAATCATTCCGCACGTTTTTAATCCTCGTAAATACGTATTTCATGAAAATAATTTGCGAAGATGGCGCGAAAGATCTCCAAGCCACGTTGGCCCCCCATAGTTGGCCATCGCGTTGTCATCCGAGGCCGCTAATAGTACGTTTATATCGTCATTATATCGCGAACGTTGGAGCACTTTTTTCTTAACAATACAAACCAGCTATTTTTTCACTGTCGAAATTTCAATGTTGTATGGTCTTTTCAAGCTATTAGCACCATTAGTTTTCACACAAATCGAGGACAGCTCGGGATACTCACATGTGATCAAAATGGATACTCTAACCAGAAGATCATAGGGCGCTTGCGCACTCCGGTGATCGAAAAAGGGGTCCTCGAGACTGGAAACACGGATCAGGCGCCGCCGCGTGAATATCTCCTCCGGCCAACGTACACTTCCGCGAGGGCGTTCGTGTGTTTATATTATTTTATCGGTTTCGTATCGTTATGTTTCTGTAAAATTATTAATGACCAGATAAACCATTACTTTCGTCCTTGCATGTCATTGGCAGTTGCTCAGCATCCATGCAAATATTCTTCTGCTCTTATTTCTCTATATCGCTCTACATCCAAGCATCGAATTTCGATGTAAATAAGGTGACACATTTGTGGACAAAAACGTGATTTCAATCGAGAGTCGAAGTTGAATATTTCGATATTATAAATAAGTATATCTTGATGTGTTTTTGAACGAACCGCTGAGCATCGGTGATACACGCATTTTGCGGGCTCATAAACAAAACATACGAGTCAGTTAATAAGTTATCACAAAAAGTCTCTCGAATTGGACATTTATCTCGAACAAAGTATCGTCGAATCATGGAAAACGAGCCGGACGGAGGTGGTAAACTAGAATTACTTCCATGTTCCTTTAAGTTTCATGAATTCGTGACCGAGGCCGGCGAGGTTAGAATTCGTTGCCGAATCATGAAGATGGAAGATAGCATATATCTCTGGGTAGGAGATTCGAAGGAAGGAAAGATGAATGATCTGACCGTGGCAATGATGTCGAGATACGAGAAACTGCCAGTTGCTACGAAATTGATGGGCACGATGGATGATTCGACGTCGACGAGTTTGGCCAAAAGACTCGCCAAGAAACTTGATAAATCTGTTTATGTGAGTTTCAATGTGGCTGTCAACAACATGACTTTGCCCGGCATCGAAAGGGCCATTCAAGCTGAACTCAACCTGCAAAAAGATCTTCTTGCATTCTAATTCTATATATATTGTAATTTTTTACGATGAACATGTAATATGTATATGTATATGTATAAATGAAACATACTATTATTCCCATATCCTGACACGTTTTATTTTCCGACGTTGTGGCAGAATAATAATCAATAAGGACGATACTTTTTAAAGTTCCCGCGCTTCGAAACGATGTCAAGATGCGTCCCAAAATGGCTGCCTTTTGGAACACATTCTGTTTTTTTTTTCGCGGCTTCATAAACGTGTTTGTGCGTGTTTTGGTGGGGATGCGGCTTCGTCAAGCACATGTTATTAGAGGTTTCGACACGCGGATCTCAGCACGTGCTGTGCTGATACCTTTATAACCTTTGCAATCAATCCGAGACCGACCGTCAGTTTGATAAACTTTTCGGGTACAGTGGGCGGTTTTCTTTCGACAGTAAAAACAAATGGTGACCGTGTCATCGTGTAAAATACCAAAATGCTCCTCGGCAATTTGCGATCGTTCTGCGAACGCAGTGACAAGTACAAACAAGAATTAGCGCGCCACATCGAATCTGAGGTGAGTGTTTGATCGCTTGTCAGTTGCTTCTTCAATCCATTTATACACGTAAAGTATGGAATATTTAGCCAAATTTAAGCAACAGATTGCAGCAGATTTGCTTCCTTTATGCTGTCTTAACTTCTGTTCGGCGTAATTTGTCTACAGGTGTCTATAGAAATTTTTTGAAAATTGAAAATTTTTATTTTATTTCAGGATTTAAAAGAAAACGACTGCGAACATATTTTGGAGTCGCTATGTCAATTTTTAATGGAACCTGCGTGTTCGAACGACGTGGCAGAATGTTTTCCTCAGTATCTTCTGGTTTTGTTGACCAAGGCAATTCAGACGGATTGTTTACAGCCCGAAGTTATAAGCAATGAATCAATACGCCTTCACAGACTGAATTGTGTAATTTTGGGAACATTGATTACGACAAATCCAGATGTTTTGGGGTATGTTACCTATACTAAAAAATAGTCTTCCAAACCTGTTCAATCTCTGTAATTCGTTCGCTAACTGATATTTTTATTTTGCAGATTTACTTTGCGTTATTTTGATGTAAATCAAGCACCATTTGACTGCGCAGATTTCCACATGGCTGCAGTATCAAAGAGGCGGAGGGTGAACAACCCTCTGTTCGTGGTCAGAGAAGTCTCAACTTTAGAAATTGTACAAGCTAGTTACAACATATTGCGATCAGCACCTGAGCATTTTAAGCACAAGTGGAATTGGTCACAGTTTTACAATTTCTTGGTTGACGAGGACGACACTGTAAAATGGTAGGTGCACAAAAATACTTTATCATTGTTGTAAAAATTGATAAACCAGATATTTACAAGAAAAAATAATCAATTACTTTATGTCTTTAGGACCGCCCTTAAGTGCATTGGTATCATTTTGAGAATGTCTGAAGCTACTCGTCTAGCTTGTGCCCAATCTCTCATCGAAGATCCCTCGATCTTTCTTGTTGATCATCCCAGAGAGAAGTCTGGCACTGTGCAAACAACATCTACAAGTAACATCGAGCACATGAGTGTCATAACAAAAAATCTTAATAATACTCTGGTATCGATCGCTGGTGTACTCTTGCCGGTTTTCAAGCCCTCGCAACGCCCTGCGATTGCAAACTTAATACCCGTTCCATCGATGGAATCGAATCTTCGAAGTCTTGCTTTAGCAGTTGCGTCTCGTCGATGCATATGTCTTCAAGGTGCTGTGGGATGCGGCAAAACTGCGTTAGTTGAATACCTTGCTGGCATAACCGGTCACAGTGGTTCAAACTTCATAAAAGTACAATTAGGCGACCAGACGGACTCAAAGATGTTGCTAGGCGCTTACAGATGTACGGATATTCCCGGTGAATTCGTTTGGCAGCCTGGTGTCCTGACGCAAGCAGTTCTCGACGGAAAATGGCTTTTACTAGAAGACATTGATAGCGCGGCTCTTGATGTTGCCAGTGTCCTCAGCAATCTTATGGAAACCGGAACGCTTTCTGTCCCGGGTTATCGCGATACGATTTACGCGAAGAGCGGTTTTCAACTCTTCCTCACACAGAGATTGATATCAACCAATTCCGGTCTTCATCGTCGTTCAACCGGTGCCGCGAATCTTCTCGAGAAACATTGGCTCTGTGTTCACATCGAGCCGCTAACAAAAAACGAGCTCATTACCGTTGTCAAAACTCTGTTTCCTCCATTGACCACCGTAGCAACGAGAATGGTCGAAGTTTTTCTGCTGTTCTCCGTGGGAAATCACGAAAACGAGAATACGGCCAGTGAAAGTTTAGCAATGGTCGCAGGAAGATTAACATCTACAAGAGATCTCATAAAGTGGTGCACTAGAGCTATCGTCAATTTTGAAGTATCATCACCGGATTCTGCGCTCAAGATTTTCCAAGACGCTATCGACATTTTTTGCTGCTCAGTGCCCGATCAAGCTCGTAGATTGGAACTCGCAACAGCCATCGGACACACCCTGGGAATCGTTAGAACGAAAGCAGAATATTTTTGTAACACTCATAAACCGACGATAAATTTACTTCCAGAAATATTCGTCGCTGGACGAGCAAAAGTTCGACGTAAGAAGTCTCATTTCGCTCATTTGGAACACACGAGAGTGAAGTTTTCGTTCACAAGACCATCCGCTACTCTCCTCGAGAGGGTGACCAGCTGCGTAGCGCAAAGGGAGCCAGTTCTGTTAGTCGGAGAGACAGGCACAGGAAAAACGAGCTCGGTGCAATATCTCGCTCGAAGCACCGGTCACAAGCTCATCGTCATAAACATGAATCAGCAAAGCGAGAGTGCTGATCTTCTCGGTGGTTACAAGCCCGTTGATTTCAAATATCTCATCACACCAACGAGGGAAGAATTCGAAATGCTCTTCCGTTCGTACTTCGCCGTCGAACCGAACAGACAATTTTTAGAGCATGTAGCAGCTTGTTACAAGCAGAGCAAGTGGAAATCACTCGTTGCCTTGATGTGTCACAGCGCTGGAGCAGCCGTGAAGAGACTTAGAACACAAATCACGCAAGAGCATGAGAATCGTGGAAGTAAAAAGTTGGGCACTGCTGAGAAACGAAAACAGGATGATGAAAAAAAAGTGTCCAATAAAATGGAACTGTTGGCGAAATGGGAGAAGCTTCTAGTCAAATTGGAGAAGCAGAAGACTCAAGTCAAGACACATTTTTCTCTCGCATTCGCATTTTTGGAAGGGAGTTTGATAAAAGCTCTTCAAGGAGGCCACTGGGTTCTGTTGGACGAGATAAATCTAGCGTCTTCGGAAACCCTGGAGTGTCTCTCCGGTCTACTCGAAGGCTCCACAGGTTCTCTGTCGTTGCTCGAGCGCGGTGATAGCGAGTCCATCGTTCGACATCCGGACTTCACGATATTCGCTTGTATGAATCCAGCGACGGACGTTGGCAAGAAGGAATTGCCCATTGGCCTGAGAAATCGTTTTACAGAATTTTACGTCGACGAGTTGACGGAAAAGACTGATCTTCAGTTGCTGGTTAATTCGTATTTGGGAGATGTAAATTTAACGACGGACAAACAAGAGGCTATTGTCAAGATGTATCTGAACGTCAGGAAAGAAGCTGTAGCTTCGCTCTATGATGGTACAGGACACAAGCCTCATTACAGTCTGAGAACTCTCTGTCGCGCTTTGAGCGTGGCATCGACGAATCCTTGCGGCAACGTTGTGCGTTCGCTCTACGAAGCTTTTTGTCTGAGCTTTCTCACTCAGCTGGATCATGCTTCCTATCCAATCGTCGAGAAGATGATAATTCGTGCTATTTTGGATTCCAAGACTGCAAAAGCTGTGCTTGGCTCGCCAATACCGAAGCCACGCTGTTGCGACGAAGAGGATTATACGAACTTCGAGGGATACTGGGTGATCAAGGGCGACCTGGAGCCACATGTACCTGAAAACTACATTCTCACGAAATCCGTGCGAAGAAACCTTCGCGACCTCGTGCGTGTCGTATCGATAGGCAAAATGCCTGTTCTCCTGCAAG
Source organism: Netelia fuscicornis (assembly GCA_946811545.1). Lineage (NCBI taxonomy): Eukaryota > Metazoa > Arthropoda > Insecta > Hymenoptera > Ichneumonidae > Netelia > Netelia fuscicornis. The sequence continues at coordinate 2,172,035 of OX328015.1, forward strand.
GCGACACTTCCGTGGGAAAGACGAGTCTTATAACTTATCTAGCAAAAGCTTCCGGTCATACTTGCGTACGTATCAACAATCACGAGCACACGGATCTTCAGGAATATGTTGGAAGCTACGTGGCTGATGAGGCTGGTAAGCTGATATTCAAGGAGGGAGTTTTGGTCGAGGCAATGCGAAAGGGACATTGGATAATTCTCGACGAGTTGAATTTGGCACCGAGCGATGTTCTCGAGGCTCTGAATCGCGTTCTCGATGATAACAGAGAATTGTTCATCACAGAGACTCAGCAAGTTGTGAAAGCACATGCGAACTTCATGCTTTTCGCTACTCAAAATCCTCCTGGCCTTTACGGTGGACGTAAAGTTTTGTCGAGGGCTTTTAGAAACCGTTTCGTCGAGCTACACTTCGACGAGATACCCGCGGACGAATTGCAAACGATATTGCACGAGAGATGTCACATGCCTGAGTCGTACTGCAAGCAGATCATAGGTGTCATGACGGATCTTCAAATCAGAAGGAAAAGCACGGCGGCGTTTCAAGGAAAACATGGTTTTATAACACTCAGAGATCTTTTTCGTTGGGGCGAGAGGTATCGCTTGGCACCGGATGTCGGCAACAAACTTTACGATTGGAGTCAACATTTAGCCGACGAAGGATACTTAGTATTGGCAGCCAAGGTCCGGAAGACCGAGGAAGCTCAAGAGATCCGTCAGGTGATAAAGAAACATCTGAAGAGAGACGTAGATCCGTCGACTTTGTTCAGTCTCAGCGAAAAAACTTCCTCCGTCACGAGACCGATTCTTGAAGAAATATTGGCAACAGGAATTGCCAAGTTCGATCACGTTGTTTGGACTTATCATATGAGGCGAATGGCTGTCCTCGTTAGAAAATCTTGTCAATTCAAGGAACCTGTGCTTCTAGTCGGAGAAACTGGAGGAGGAAAAACAACAATTTGTCAGTTGATAGCTGCGATGAGCAATCAAGAATTGTACGCTGTTAATTGTCATATGCACACGGAGTCGTCGGATTTCCTTGGCAATTTGAGACCGGTCCGGGATCATTCGGATCCTGGGAGCCAAAAGTTATTCGAATGGGTTGACGGGCCATTGATAAAGGCAATGAGAAAAGGAGATTTGTTTCTGGCGGATGAAATCTCGCTTGCGGACGACAGCGTTCTCGAGAGGCTCAATTCTCTTCTCGAACCTGAGAGAAGTCTTCTTCTTGCCGAGAAGAGCGTCGACTCACCGGACTCGAGCGAGTCCGATTGTGTTATAACGGCTAATGAGAAATTTCACTTCATCGGCACGATGAATCCTGGTGGCGATTACGGCAAGAAAGAATTGTCACCTGCGTTGAGGAATCGCTTTACGGAAATTTGGTGCGAGGGCTGCGTCGAGAAGTGTGACTTGCAGGCGATTGTCGAACACAACTTGACACTGAATTCTCGAGAGGAGAAAGAGATGATAGCGAGGTCGATGCTGAATTTTGTGGACTGGCTCAAAGAATCCGAAGTTGGAAAACGTTTTATCGTTAGCATTCGCGACATCTTGACTTGGGTGAATTTTATGAATTCTTGCACAGGTCAGAAGGAAGTTTCGAGACTGAGCCTAGCTGATGCGTATCTTCATGGTGCTTGTTTGACTTTTATCGACAGTCTCGGATCTGGACTCACAGGAATGGAGAGGTGAGCCAAAGATCACTTTCCTATCGAACGAAGTAGAAATTTGATTAGAACTTGATTAACTATTAAAGTATTTTCATTTGTTGACAGTGCTGATAAATTGGAGGCGTTCCGGAAGAGCGCTCTGAGTTTCTTGAACTCTCAAGTGATGGATGGGCTTCCTGAGCAAACTTCGCAGGAAGTTGACGAGACAATGGACGGGAGTTCAAGAAGTGTGTTTGGAATAGCACCGTTCTTCATTCCCAAGGGACCAGATGGCAGAGACGAGGACGAAACCTTCACGTTTATCGCCCCTACAACAAAGTCTAATACCTTGAAACTCCTGCGAGCTTTGCAATTGAAAAAATCTCTTTTGCTAGAGGGAAGTCCGGGTGTTGGTAAAACGAGCTTAGTCGCTGCGCTAGCAAGAGCTTCCGGCCACACTCTGCTTCGTATCAACTTGAGCGATCAGACGGTTGGTATTTTCTTACATAAATCTTATTCTTATTTTTATGTCACACACGATACGATAATTAATCGTTCTATCACTCGCAGGATGTCTCCGATCTTTTCGGAGCTGACCTTCCTTTGGAAGGTGGCAAAGCCGGACAATTCGCCTGGAAGGACGGTCCATTCTTGCGAGCTCTGCGTGCAGGTGATTGGATATTGCTCGACGAGCTGAATCTCGCGTCTCAATCGGTGCTCGAGGGTCTGAACGCTTGTCTCGATCATCGAGGCGAGATTTACATACCCGAACTCGGTCGTACGTTCACGGTCAAGCCCGGAACAAAGCTGTTCGGTTGTCAAAATCCACTGAGACAAGGAGGTGCGAGAAGAGGTTTACCAAAATCATTCTTGAATCGTTTTACACAAGTCTACGTCGACGCTTTGAGCAACGATGACCTGAAGCTCATCGCGACCAAGCAATTTCCTCAAATACCTTCGAAATTGCTCGATACCATCGTCGAATTCAACGCGAGACTGGCCAACGAAGCTGGCGTCTCTTGGGGTCACAGTGGCTCACCCTGGGAAATGAATCTTCGCGATATAACACGATGGTGCGAAGCAACTTTCGCTGCAGCTAGAGCAAACTCCCAGAACGAAGGACTTTCGTACAATCCTGGAAACGCCATGGAGCTCATATACGTGGATAGAATGAGAACCCAGGACGACAGACGAAAAGTTCGAGAAATTTACGAACAAATGTTTTCGATCGAGGAATATCCTCTGAGACCTGGCCAGCCTATCGTTCATATCACCGAGGAAAACCTATATCTCGGTGACGTCACTTTATCGAGACAAGAATATTCCATCGGAAATGAGCACAATTTGCTGTTGCTTCGTGATCAACTTCCTGTATTGAGAAGTCTCGCACGTTGCGTGGAGATGAACTGGATGCCAATACTGGTGAGTTAGAACAATCCTTTTCCATCCTTAAACTATACTCTTGAGATAAAACAATATTTCAACACGAAGGTCGGCGGTCCCGGTTGCGGAAAAAGCAGCGTCGTACGAGCTCTAGCTCAGCTGACTGGTCAACGTTTGAGATCGATCGTCGTCAACTCTGCGATGGACACGACGGAAATTCTCGGTGGCTTCGAACAGGTAAGTCACGACGAGAGACGTATAATCCCAGTTTTTTTCGCATGCTGCACGACACCATTATTCTTGATTTAGGGTAAGCTTTAACGAATTGTTGTAAAAATGATCGAACGACTTTTCCAAGCTAAACGTCTAGCGCCATAACTCAAAAAAAGTGAATTGTTCCTGCAGTAATTTGACGAGCCGGATGTTTGCTCGTGACATAACTCGCCCCAGGTGAGAAGCGTCGAGACGCGTTATTATACCGCTTAAGGTTTTGTTCATTGTCTCTTTTATGAAAGCCAGCGAGTTATCACTCTCCAGGGTGCAAAAGCGGGCAATTACTCATCCAGCGAGATTCTCCTTTGTACCGGAGGTCCCATTGTTTTCGATCCCTAGACACGCGTTTCCGAGTCCAAACAGCTCGGATAAAACGTGAGATAGTGGGCGTTTAAAGCTTCCGCCAGTAAGATCTTGGCGATTAACTGGAGTCCGACCATTGCAAGCTGGTGCATTTGTCTATTTTCTACATGGAAGAACAACCAACAAAACTGTAAATATTCCAAAGCGCACAATTTGTATTTTATTTTATTCGGTGACAAAATGTCCCGTTAATTTACAAATGAGAAAATCCTTTATAAAACACCACGAAACTTAGCAGAAAAATAAGCAAATTTCACACGGAGAACGATATTTCAACATGCAATTCGTACGCATACGTCTTTCTTTATTACGATACATCGGTTTAAACACAATTCTTCATCACCGGGCAACAGCATTGTCATTGCTCTTCTTCCTCTTCTCTTTCATTTAATTATCCGCTTTTATTTGTTTTATTTCTCTCTCCCCATTTTTTTTACATTCTTCATTTTAGGTTTTAATCTCTTTTAGGCACATTTCGTTTATACATTGATTTTTAATATACACGTATTTATACAATAACGCACTTGGCGAACCCAGTCGCATTGTGTCTCGACACACGCATACAAAATTTCATCTCTGGAATCCGCTGGCTTTTTGTTTTTGTTTATTCTCGACGCTCTGAAAATAATCGAAACGAGAGGGAGGAAAATTAAAGAAGAATTATTATTATATCCATTCAAGCTTAGTCACACCTAGACTGATAAAGTTATATAGAATATTAAGGTAGTTCTATCGCTTTATAGTTTTCTTAAGATTTTGTTGAAAATTTGGATATATCTTCTTTGATGTCATATGTACGTGTGTAATAATTTTTGGAAGTTTTTACCACGTGGAAGTTGAGATATTTATTGGTGAAAATCCGAATTTTTTATAGTCTCTCATAAGAGCGCGTGTTAAAAGTTGCATTTTCATCCATAAGTATCTTGGCTTCTACTCGGTGAAGTCTTCTAAAACTTTGCATACATTTTTATGCAACATCAAAGAAGCTTTATTTACTTTTTCAAAAAAATCTAAAGAAAAGAATTTTCGCACTTTCTGTAATTATACAGCAAGTACATATTACCTTGGATGACCTTGAATTTGGAGTACGTTGTTCTTTAGTCAATTAGCAACAATTTTTCATTATTGACTCGAGCCAGCCAAATCATTTTATATGTGAGAAAAACTGAAAAATAATTTTTCAATTTTAATGTCAAGATAGAACTACCTTAAGGTAGTTCTATCGCTTTATAGTTTTCTTAAGATTTTGTTGAAAATTTGGATATATCTTCTTTGATGTCATATGTACATGTGTAATCATTTTTGGAAGTTTTTGCCACGTGGAAGTTGAGATATTTATTGGTGAAAATCCGAATTATCGATAGTCTCTCATAAGAGCGCGTGTTAAAAGTTGCATTTTCATCCATAAGTATCTTGGCTTCTACTCGGTGAAGTCTTCTAAAACTTTGCATACATTTTTATGCAACATCAAAGAAGCTTTATTTACTTTTTCAAAAAAATCTAAAGAAAAGAATTTTCGCACTTTCTGTAATTATACAGCAAGTACATATTACCTTGGATGACCTTGAATTTGGAGTACGTTGTTCTTTAGTCAATTAGCAACAATTTTTCATTATTGACTCGAGCCAGCCAAATCATTTTATATGTGAGAAAAACTGAAAAATAATTTTTCAATTTTAATGTCAAGATAGAACTACCTTAAGGTAGTTCTATCGCTTTATAGTTTTCTTAAGATTTTGTTGAAAATTTGGATATATCTTCTTTGATGTCATATGTACATGTGTAATCATTTTTGGAAGTTTTTGCCACGTGGAAGTTGAGATATTTATTGGTGAAAATCCGAATTATCGATAGTCTCTCATAAGAGCGCGTGTTAAAAGTTGCATTTTCATCCATAAGTATCTTGGCTTCTACTCGGTGAAGTCTTCTAAAACTTTGCATACATTTTTATGCAATATCAAAGAAGCTTTATTTACTTTTTCAAAAAAATCTAAACAAAAGAATTTTCGCAATTTTTGTTATTATACAGCAAGTACATATCACCTTGGATGACCTCGAATTTGGAGTACGTTGTTCTTTAGTCAATTAGCAACAATTTTTCATTGTTGACTCGAGCCCGCCAAATCATTTTATATGTGAGAAAAACTGAAAAATGATTTTTCAATTTTAATGTCAAGATAGAACTACCTTAACCCTTTGAGCTCTAAGGACGCATATATGCGTTAGCCTATGCGTCTGCGGACGACATAAGCTTGAAAGTACTCAGGTCTCAAAGGGTTAAATGGACCCGGACGATGAATATTAAAGTGCACTCCTATATGTAGCGTGTGATGTAAAACGTAGGGGTTCATTTAGAAAACAACAACAACAAGGAAACAAAAGTAAAACATCAATAGCGTTAACACTTTCTTATTTTCTTCTCTCCTCGCTCTCTCCTCTCTTTCGATTTATAAGTTGTAATTTAACATCGGCAATCATCAGCCATTATAATTCGTTTCTTTTAAGTTTCACGATTTCTCTTTTTACAACGACCTAGTCTCTAATTGACGAGTTTCTTGTCTTTTTGTTTGTTTTGTTTTGTTTAAACACTCCGGTGGGCGGAATTATTGTTATTCGATTTGATGAGCAATTCTTTCGATCTGTTACGGGAGATGGAGTTCGTTGACGCTCCGTTAAATTGGATCTACTTATCTTCCTCTCCTTTGTCTTATTATTTGTTGTCCCACGTTTATACAGTTGTGGCAATTAGCTGCGTCGATGATCCGTGATTACATTTATCAAAAAAAAAAAAAAAAAAAAAAAAAAAAAACAAACTGTCTCAGTACATGCTCTCTTAGATCTTCTTTTACAAATCATAATTATTTATTGATATGATCTCGTCCTTCGACTGAATATCGACAGTTTTTGACTCGCTCTCGAGTACAGTCGTCTTGGACTTTGTGTGTGTCTCTTCGTTAATTTATTCGAACGATTATTTTCTCGTTTAATTTAGATCTTTGTGCTTTATCGATGTCCAAAAAAGCTCACGACCGATCGTAGCTCGTTAAAACGATCGGACAATTTGTGTTTCTTTGTTCATGCGTTTAATACTTGCGGCATTAGTTTTTTGGCACTGAACTAGGAGGAACTATTTTCGAGTACTTTCTTACTAACGTCTACCTAGAAGACCATTACTTTTTTCTGTACAACAAAGTAGTACACAACGAATATAAAGTTCATGGGGTTAATTAGTCAGAAATGTAGCCAAGTTTTCTCTCCTGGTATTCTCATTAAAACTGTAATAAAAACAGTCTGTAAAAAGAGCTTGAAAAATTCAGACTTAATTAATACAATAACAAAATAATTGAAACTATGAAAGCTCTCTCTATGTAAAAAAAAAAACAAATCTTAATGTCATCACCCACGTGTATGATATAATTTAGGAATGAAAAATTTAGGCCCGCTGGCACGTACAAGTATATTTCAGACACAGACACACAACGAGCAATCACGTAAAACACTCTTCGTACATTAAACATCTCTTATCGTTGACAAAAAAGAATCGACATATTCGAGGGAATACAATCGATTTGAATTATTCGTAATGTGCAACCGGGGGGGTAGATAGAAAGGGGTGCATAGGTATCTGTGTTTCCAAAAACACACAACGTTCGTATCTCAAATCACATTGATCCAAATCGTCCAATATATTAATTAGATAGACAACAACGTGTTTCAGTCTGTAAGGATTTGTCACGTGGCTTCAATTCAATGCTGCAATTCAATGAGCAATTGTTCACTTGAGGCGGGGCAGCGAGACAAAAAAGCCTAAAAAACAAATTAACAAAACAAATAATTCTCACCCTTGAGCTCCACGATTCGATAAATTGTCACCGTGATAAATCTAATCGTTAAGTTCGACCTCGAAATAACGTCGGGATTATAAATACTTCTATTCTCAAGATTTCTACAAGTTGAGCGACGTATCGTGGACGTTTTTGATTTATGAAAAAACAAAAAATTGCCCGAGGTAGGAAGGAAAACGATGGGCGAAGGACGAGTTCGTTAATTCAGAAAATAATCTCGTTCGATTAAACGTTTCTATAATTTATCGGATATTTTATGCTTCAACGATTAAAAAATAAAATATTGATTGGAAGGAGCGAGATTATTTTCTGTATGACGAAGCGACAGGAGAGTGTGTCGTTGGGAATCGGGGGAAACAATTTCGTTGATTTTATTTATGTAAATATCGAATCGTGATCAATGTCGTAGGATTAATCACTATGGATTAGGATTAAGTCGAATATGTCGAGAATTAATTCTCGACAATTTCACACCAAGATTTATCAAAATTCTTTCGTACTTTTCTGTTCTCTCTTCGTCGCAAAATTGTAACTCTCTTTTCCTCAAGCGTTATTCATCGAGCTATCGAGTTGGAGAGTTTGGTTGAAGTCGTAAAAAAATATCCTCGGCATCGGGGGGGAGTCACTTGTATTTTCTTTCTTCGTGACGAGTCAAAATCGCGACTCGCGAATTCCTCTCCGCGTTCTCTCTCGTCTCGTCTCGTCGATACCGTTGCTTCTGTTCTTACGGACACCCTTATAATAATGTATAAATAATGGCGATTGATTTATCGATCAATCACTAGGTGGATCGCTACTCGTCGGACTGATGGTCGCTTGGAAATCGTTCAGGTCGAGAGGCGGTGGTAATAACAGACTCGGTCTTCTCGATAATTTTTCCTCGTAGAGGCTCGAGATGCTCTTCGGCCTGGTCAAAATACTCCATGGATCCGGGACGGAAATAGGTTCGTCCTGTGAGAAATAATTTAATGTTTGTCGATTTTTGGAGAAAGTTTTAGGAACGAATCAACGAGGAGGAGAGAAATGAAATTGGAGGAGGATTGGATGAAACGTGAGCTTACCGGAAGAAAGTGTTTGGCGACTGGAGGTAAAGGTGGTTTTAGCATCGCCACGTCGCTAAGATCACAGGCAACAGCGGCTGCCGGTATCAAAGGTGGATCCGGTGGCGATGGTAAATTCATCGGAGCTTCGAATCTTGGCAACTGATTGGATTGTATCGGGCTCGAGGTGGTCGATCCGAGAATCCAACGTGCTATGGTCTCGCAGCAACCGCAGCAAACGTCCATTATACCTTGCCTGAGGCCACGATGAAGAGCCAGAAAGAGAGCGGGATTTACGAAAGCGTGCACGTAGGCGATGTGCAGAGTCACCTGGTTAATGATGGAACGAATTAATAATACAAGAACCTTCGGTACTTTATCGTCTTACCACTCTTATCACTCTCATCTCATCCTCGACAAACGAAATTCGTACGACAAAACTCAAGATTCATCGTTGTAATAAAAAACAGAAACATTCGAATAATTTCGTTCGAGTAATTCATTCGATAGAATTTTCCGGAAGAATACTCGTTGATAAATGTTCCAAACAAATGATGTTAGCTTAGAAGTTATCGTCTCGATATTTTGTTACATTCGTTCTTCAATTTTTAAACGTTCGATTACTATCATTAATCCACTAATCGCGACGAGAGGAAAAGAGATTTGAAAATTTAATTATCGCCCACCTCGTAGCCAGTGGGATTTCCAATCACCGGATGATGTACCAGAGTAACGAAAAACAAGGGTCCCCAGAAGATAACGTAGGCAGTCGTTATCACGAGGAACATTTTCACTCTCTGCACACCCTCGCGTTCCATTCTCCTCAAATAATTTCGCATTTTTCGATGTTCCTCCAACGCACCCGTTCTCTGAAATCGTTTGAGCAATTTGAGACAGCGAACATTTCTCGACACTAAGAAATCTTGTAATTAAATTTGTTTCGGAAAAAAGAACGAACACGTTGATAATTCAATTTTCATGATTAGGCACGTGTAATCCTGTCCCTAAGTGAGAACCGTCAAACTTTCGTTAACGAGCTTCGAGCCCCAAAACTTTCCCTGACAATATTTGCCCAAGTACCGAGTCAACGGCTCAAAGCCTTTGATCACTTTTCTCGTTAGCTGAGAACTTTGCCTGATACGTTCGTTCCATAGTTAGTACGAGAAGTCTGTTATAAGAGATGCACGAGAGAGTGTCGATAATCAGGCGTGAGAGGTGCCTGAGATTTTCCTAGCTGGCAAATTTACTCTCGTTCGTTCTCTATGAGAACGAATAAACCAGAAAGAAAATAAAACAAAAAAAGAAGAAGAAGAAGAAGAAGGGAATAATACGCCTCGAAGCAACCCTGGAGTAGCAACGAGAATAAATTTTTCTCGAGATTCGCACCAATGTTCCTCACCAACTCTTTCGAGGTGAGAAATTGGAGCGTGACGGACAACAATTTGTAACTTTTCTCTCCACCAAGAGCGAAACGATACGCGTCCGTTGTTACCGTTATTATTTTTCATTGTATATTTCATTTTATCCTTTCTCACGTTCTTCGCGTCCGGTACGACGTTGAAAATTACAAATCACCTTCGCTACACGACTCGTTTATATTTTATCGCATTTTCATGTTTATTTTTTCATCGCCACTGTACGTTTAATTCTTTTCTTCAGACCTCCATTTGTGCATCGAGAATGGTGGGAAAATTTATAAACGTGCTCAGGAGGATTGTTCGATTAACGTCGCTTAATTTTTCAACGATTCAAGTTTTTATTTGCTCTAATTTTTTTCGTTTCACTCTTTTAGATTTCATTCGTCGTAGACTCGTGGCTTTTTCCATGATTCTTCCTTTATATCGCATTTCGCATCGAAATGCGGCTATGAAATTCATGAGTCTCACCTTGGGCGTCGTCCCGTTTCTCGCGTCAGCGTTTCCACCCTCGGCCACGCTGTTCGTTCCGCCATGTCCACCGGTGACGTTTACCAGAGTCGTGACAAGTCCGGCCACTCGTACCTGCGGTATATGTGGAAGACGGACGTACGTGACGATGTTTGAAAACTCACTTGGATTTATGTACACGGACCCACTATACTGGGTACAATTTATACGGTCGACACTTCGGGGAGTCATAAAGTTCGTCTCGTCTCTTCTCGAGTTCTTATTTTCTCTTTCAATCTTACTTTATGGCACTCGAGGTCGGAGTCTAAAGAGACTTCTTGTGGTCGATGAAACGAGACGATAAAAGAAAGCTGTTAACGAACTTCTCAGTGTGAAAGAAAAATTCAAAAGCTATTTTTATACGCTCTCCCAAGACGAATAATGGACAAATGGTAAATTCTTCCATACGAATATATAAATAACCTTCTTACCGCTTCGACGTTTGCTTTCGTCAGATCACGATGCAATTTTCTTAGATGAAAGAGCGTGAGTGCAACGCATATTACGTTTATCACGATCCATAGAACGTTGAGAATGTAGTGACGAAATGGTCCGTGTACCAGTGGACAACTTGGAGCATTGTGACCCGTTTCTGTATTAGCAGCGAGGGCACCGCTGAGAAAAGTTGGTCCGAGATTTATCGTTATACTTGCGAACCAGATCATGAACGTCCCGAAGAGAACGCACTGAAATAGACCAGAAGAATGTAACTTCAGTTTCTTTCAGGGTAAAAATACTTTATCTTATCTTTCTCGTATGTAGTTTTCATCGTTTTTGATTGAAAATGAAATTTCTTTTGTAAATATTGTTTTTATGTTATTCTAGGGTGTCGTTACGTTTCCTCTTTAAAACTCGTTAAAGAGATCGCTTTATTTAAAATGCCGAACGTTTGGGAACAAGCGGGGAAGCAATTTGCGACAGCCTGTGGCATAATACATAACGCATCAGCGGTGTATTATAGGTTTCGTCCCTCGAGCTTTTTAACCGCAAAAGCGGCAAGAGCGACACGCCCAGGCATCCGTTCTGTTCGACACGGCGAACCGCAATTACCGAGCCGACCAGAAATTCGCCACGGATGGTTCGTACGTTCCAACGTGTCGTGAACATCAATTAAAAATCTTGTGCTTGATCCGTTGTAGATAGCGAATTCTTCCTTTTTCCGATGAGATTTTATTTTCAATTTTGGAAGAATTTACGTTTCTCGTTACCTGTGGCGAGTCCATGAGGAGAGGTGCGGTTAGATCAGCTTCCTCGTCGCTCTCGGGAAATACCGGGCTGTCGTTGAGCACGGTCGTCAGCATGTTGACCGTCGAGACTGTGACCAAGAGAAGAAACGCCGTTTCGACGAGCGAACACTTGTTGACTGGCTGACAGTTCAATATACTCGAACCGAGGGGCAATAATATCGCTGCTCTTGCACAGTCGACCATCGCTTGATGGAAAAGGAGTCCCTGAGACCATCTGAAACTCGCGAACGAACGACCAAGATACGTCGCCTTTAGTTTTAGGGATAGAATGTAGGAAAATGTAGGTGGTCGTTCGTATCAACTCGAGACGCTTTGTTTGTTTCATTTGACAATGTTTGTTGGATTTTTTTCTGAAATTAGTTTGATTTTTGTATTCATCGGAATGGAAAAACTCCTGCAAAACATATATTTCAAGGTATTTTCTGTTAAAGGGTAGTTCTATCGTTGGGTGGGGGATTAAAATTTTATTCCCGTTTTTTCTCACATTTGAAATGGACCAAGCGTTAAAGTTCATTAGGAAAAGTTGTTGCAAATCGACTAAAGAACAACGTACTCAAAATTCAAATTGATCCTAGGGAAAGTTTATTTGTTATATAATAAACAAAATCATGAATTTTGTTTTCCATAAGATTTGTTATAAAAACTAATCGAAAATTCTTTGATGTTATATAAAAATGTGTGTAAAATTTCAACAGGCTTCATCGACCAAATGATCGAGATATTCGTTGTATAATGTTGCGATATTTAATAGGGGCTCTTGTGGGAGATTGCGAAAAGTGACGATTTTCAAGAATAAATATCGTGATTTTTGAGTCGATAAAGGCCCCTGAAATTTTACACGCATATACATATGACATCAAAGAACGTTTCTGCAAATTTTCAGTGAAATCGAACGGAAACGCTGTAACGATAGGACTACCTTAAAGGGTAGCAGACTTTTTATATTCGATAATTTCTCCATTCCATTCACCGAATAGTCCCAATCTTTTCTCTTTACAAACCAGAGCGTTCTACCTCATTTTGTATACGGTTGCTAAACTGTCGACACTCTCGAGACACTTTTTCCTCGTTTACTCGGGGAAATGCCAAGAATGCACTGAAGATTGAAAGCTTTTGAATTTAAAAAAATCGCGTTATTAGACAGGAAGAGATCGGATTAAATTAGTTAAATGTGGAGATTAATCAATTCCCATGCAAATCCGATTAAAAACAAAATGCCAAATTATTTTTATGCATCAATTCATTGTAAAAATAATTGAAAATTTCGAGGTATTTGTAAAACAAAGATTATCCATTCGTACATTTGACATATCACTCGTTCAATTTACAGTTCTCTAATTTGAATTTCACAGCGATGGTGAAATTGCACGAGTGTCTCATCCAGTGAACACAACACTTGGTTCGGACGTATCCAAGCCTCAGTCCGTCTCTCTCTCTCCCATGTCATCCGTCGACATTATGAAAGTTCACGAGGCAAATCAGACATTTGAGGGATGTTGGATATAATAGGAGGCAATATCTGGAATATCCGTAGGACATATCTGGTTATGGGACTTGACATATCACTGCAAATTTCAGGCCTCCTCACGGGTCACCATATCCTCGTTCTCTCCCTCCGGCTAAAATATTGATCGTGTTATCTTGCACTGGACATGAGAATCGTAGAACAGCTCATTTCGCAATATCCTCCTCATATCTCTAGTTAATACTGAATTTTATTAATTTCAATCAAAATCGATCAGTTTTCATTATCTTCTCAGCCATTTCGTTCGTTCTATAAATTGTAGAAAAAAAATGTTCCTATACCTTCTGAGCTGTCGTTTGGCGAGTATCAGTGCCATGAGGATGATGTTCGCTCCCATGCCAAGTGCACCGAGGCTAAATATTACGCTTGCCTCGGTCACACCACCGGGATGACACTGAAATACTTTGGTGGCGTTGGAGGTGACGTTGCCGGAAGCCCCGATGCCAAACCTCAGGTTGGCACCTATCATCGCAACCGCCGGTCCTGAAATTACAAAAAGAGGAAAGAAAAAGAAAGAACGTATTGAGAAACGTTTCGTTCTTATCGTCGTGAAATTATTCTCAGCACCAGCGTTTCTTACAAACTTTTTCCCTCGTGTTCGTTCTCCCGGGAATGAAAAACGAACGTTAGAATGGGGGAGAAATAAATATATGAATGTGAAAGAAAAAGGAATGAATCGTGACGTTTGGAAATCTTGAGTATGTCACTTATTTCAGGATGTGACCTCGTTTTTCGGAAAAAGTCTTTTTGCACTTTCCTGGCACTGCTTTATAGCGAACTGCGACTATATAGTTATAAAAGTAGATTTTTTTTTACGTAAGAGAAAAAGAAGGGGACGTTGGATAAGGAAGAAACGAGTTTCTCGCGTCGACGACCCTCGTCTCACGTAGCTCCATTCGTTTCTTCCTCACGCCTCGTGACTTCCGCTCGTCCCCTCGTACTCGCAATCATTTCCACTCTTCTCTCTTTTTATTTCATTCCGTATCATCCCCCTTCCTTCTACCCTTATCGTCGGCGAAGCTTTCTTGTCAGACGAGCAATTTGAGTCGAAGCCCAAGGGAGACTTTCGCATCGCACCCTGACCAGATTGCTGCGTCTTAGAAATCCTCCGGGAAGAATACGTCAAATAAAACGTTAATTTCGATCACAAATTTGTATCATTCAATTTTGATGAATGAATTTTCAATTTTTGTAGTTTGTACAAAAAAGAATTGAAAAATCTGAATAATAACGTTATCGCATTTGATTTTTGACGCTCGACACAGCGACCAGGATGTCCACAAATTGGCAAAAGGACTTTTTTTTCCGGAACACGGTTGACTCGTCGAACCGATCAGCCTCGAGTCGCAGTGTAATTTGCTAGAAACGCTCGAAAATATAACACCGTTGTACCGAAGTGTTAGTTTTATCGCGCTACGACGAGTTTCGTTCGAGTGTCTCGTTCCATTCGAACGAATCTGCAAAGGCATCCCTCGTACCAAAATCGTTCCCTCCCTTTTTCGCTCTTGCTCGCTAAACCGCGTGCAAACAAAATTCCATCGGGCCATGTGCGGCCCTCTCGGGTTCGGATCGCAGTTCCGTAGAGTTTTGTCAATGCTACCTACCTCGTGTATTTGTTTTTCGGCATTGCTATCGTTCCCCTCTCTTCTCGAAAACAAAACGGGCACTGCGTTAATGAATGAGTCTCCGGTGACTAAACTCGGATAGCCGGTTCCAAATTTTTTGTTTTTTCATTTATTCCCCTCGGTGTTCTGACAAATTCCTCGTTTTTTGAGGTCGAAAAAACTGGTTTTTGCCTTTTTTCCAAATTTTTTTCACATTTTTCAAAATAATTTACGTTTTTTATTACGCTCACGGTTAAAAAAAACGCGTAATATCGTGCGAGACACAAAGTTTACAGAAAACTGTGGGTATTTTTCAAAATATGAATGCGACGTTGCTGATTGTGATTTTTCATTTTTAGCTTTTTGTTTTTGGGTTTTATCATCTCGTGTCAGCAATTCTTGTTGTTTCCTCTCGAGCAACAATGCGCGGCTTATGAAGCTTTGCGAATTTTCGCGTCGTTGCGGAATTTCTGCAACTGGTATTTTTGTAAGCCCGGAGGGTGGGAGGTGGTGTAATCGATTTTTTTTTGGGTCGATAATCGCAATGAAAGCGAAACAAAATAAATATCACGAGCTTCGCGCGTGAGCTTTTACTTTTAGCTTTAGCGAAATTAAAGGAGGAATAATTTTGTGGTTTCTCTCGGGTTTCCGTTGAATAAACATTTTCCTTGGCTTTGGCGAAAATGTCCTGGGGGCAAGCTTTTCGACGGGAGTCACGGGGAGTAAACTCGGGCTTGAGAAGCCGTGACAAACGGACGAGGATAGCACGGGAAGAGCGAAGGGAAACAGCAACAGAGGGAGAGAAGGAGAAACAACGGACGTTGTTCGAGCTCTTTCGTCGAACTCCCATGGTTTCTCGTGTCTAAAATCAACGTAGAAATTCCAGATATATTTTCCGTCACTTTGACAATTGCTTGGGAAAAAACTATCTAGGACAATTAATGTTTATAAAATTCGTTATAAATTTTGTTAACGACAAAAAATTATTATTTCCGTCGTTAATGAATTTCTTTCAATTTTTCAACTCGTACTTAAAATTTTCTTGATTGAACCGTCATTTTGACAAACAGTTTAAAAAATCCATCTAGAAAATTAATATTTGCAAAATTTGTGATAAATTTTATTGACGATAAAAATTGATTATTTCCAATATTAAAAACGCATTTTTTCAATTTTTCGACTCGTATCTAATATTTTCTAGTTTGAAACGTCGCTGCAACAAACCTTTGACAAAATAAATCTAAAAAAAAGATAAAGTTTACAAAAATTGTTATAATTTTTGGTAATGACAAAAACTAATTATCTCCGATATTAAGTGGACGCGTAATAATGAATTATCGTTTTGTTTAAAATATTTCAAAATGTCCCATTTTCACGATTGAACTGTGAAGGAAAGGCCCGTATGTGCCTATCCTCGCGTTTTGACGCAAATACACATCGCTTATACGCATGCGGTGAATGAATTCCCGTTACGTGGCACATGCGAAACGGGAAGGGAGGATTTGTGTACAGAGCCGGGAGAACTCGACGTTTGCGTACCGAGCGAGATGAAGAGAGACGGATAAACCCAATATTCTCCGTTTCATCCAAAACGATACAGTGACTGGCCATTCGAAAATATATTTTCAATAAACGCTCAACGATTTTTAACGATTATTCGAGCGACTCTACCGTTAAATATCTTCCAATCAAAACAGAACTCATATTTCCTGAATGGAATTTTGGCTGTTGCACCGTCAAGTTGTTGCAAATTTCAATTTTTCGACAATTTTACGGATACGAACTGAGTTACGCATCAGTGGCCAATCACTGTCGTAAGATACGTTCTACGCGCTTCGCTCAATGTGTAATAACGTACGCGCGATATAGAATTCGCGTGTATACGTAGCGCATACGGAATAATTGAAGTCGTTACCGCTGTCCCGCCCAAAATTGAATTATACCGGTGTCTACGACATGAATATGCAGAGCATGGTACTACTGCGCTCCTGTACCAGTACCATAGTCCCTCCCCTCTCATTCTCTCTCCTGCGCTCTCGTCATAGCGACTGAAATGTTCTCTTCTCGAGCCTGCGCTCGTATGTTTTACCTTTTCCTGATTTTCTCGACGAACGAGAACGGATCGAAAGGGAAAACGGGGTTGAAGGGAATATAGAAGAGAAGTCGAAAAAGGAGGCAAAACCCCGAGACATCCGAGTGCGACTCTCATTAAAATACCCTTAACGACTTTATTCAAGTCCCGGACCTCTCCTCCTCGACGCGTTTCTCGTTTTCCGTACAGTTATTAAGAATAAATGCGACCGCGCGAACGTAGTTGAAAAAATGCTACGAGATTGTCTCTCGTTTCTCTCTCGGCGTTTTCTACCGAGCGACGTTTTTTGTTTTCTTTTTGTCTTTTAAATTATTTTTTGAGTTTTGATTTTCTTCGTCGTTTCTCGGGCGTGTGTGTGTGTTTTTGTTGAGCGGTTTCGCGCTTTTTACAGATTTTTTATCGAAGTGTTTTTTAAAAGCGACGTCGCTATTTCAAGCTTTCCAGGTTTTTTTTCCTCGCCCCGACGACGATGAACAATACCAGGAAGTTTCCGGAATATTTTTGAATGCCTATTGAAAAGACGCGAGTCTCTATCGGAGAATGCTGGAGAAGAAATGATAAAAATCTCTCTCGAGTTTTTTTTTTTTTTTTCGTTTTGTCGAAAGATGAACGAAAAAGTTGATATTTTTTTTATTTATCTTTTGGTTGATAAAGATTGTGCAAAGAGGAGAGGTCGACCGTTATTGTTTCGACTCGGAGGGTGATTAAACTTTTTTTTTGTCGTATTTTCCGGAGTCGGAGAAGCTTGATTGAGATTGTAGCGCGTTAATCTAGCCGAGGAGCTCGATAAAGATCATTATCGTTTCCAGATGCTTCGTTGATTCGATTAGTCCCCGGTAAATCGAGAACGCTCTCACTTGCACGCGCGAGGACGATGGCACGAGGTTTACCGTTCTCTCGATTCTCCCTGGGTAACGCATCCGTTACAATCCAGATTGTAATTAGTACACGATCGAATTTTCCTCTACGAACGATGGAACGAGCGTTGGGTCAAATTTGAATCTCAAATTTATTTCAAAACGAACGAAAAAGGCTTGAAACAATAATGAAGTAAAATTCGAAACTTAAAAAAAAGAATGATAAGAATTTACGTTTGTTGTGAACGGATTTGAAGGTATGTACAAATATGTGACTTTTATGTTTTTTGTTTCTGGAGACAAACCAAGTCCGCGGTTAAGCGGCACAGTAACGGTGTAAGAAAATTCAAATTCGAAGTTTAAAAAAAATGCTAAGAATTTAGGTTTGTTGTGAATGGATTTGAAGGTATGTACAAATATGTGACTTTTATGTTTTTTGTTTCTGGAGACAAACCAAGTCCGCGGTTAAGCGGCACAGTAACGTTGTAAGAGAATTCAAATTCTAAGTTTAAAAAAAATGCTAAGAATTTAGGTTTGTTGTGAATGGATTTGAAGGTGTGTATAAATATGTGATTTTATGTTTTTTGTTTCTGGAGACAAACCAAGTCCGCGGTTAAGCGGCACAGTAACGGTGTAAGAGAATTAAAATTCGAAGCTTAAAAAAAAATGCTAAGAATTTAGGTTCGTTGTGAACGGATTTGAAGGTGTGTACAAATATGTGACTTTTATGTTTTTTGTTTCTGGAGACAAACCAAGTCCGCGGTTAAGCGGCACAGTTACGGTGTAAGAGAATTCAAATTCGAAATTAAAAAAAAATGCTAAGAATTTAGATTTGTTGTGAATGGATTTAAGGTGTGTACAAATATGTGATTTTATGTTTTTTGTTTCTGGAGACAAACCAAATCCGCGGTTAAGCGGCACAGTAACGGTGTAAGAGAATTCAAATTCGAAGTTTAAAAAAAATGCTAAGAATTTACGTTTGTTGTGAATGGATTTGAAGGCATGTACAAATATGTGACTTTTATGTTTTTTGTTTCTGGAGACAAACCAAGTCCGCGGTTAAGCGGCACAGTTACGGTGTAAGAGAATTCAAATTCGAAGCTTAAAAAAAATGCTAAGAATTTAGTTTTGTTGTGAACGGATTTGAAGGTGTGTACAAATATGTAACTTTTATGTTTTTTGTTTCTGGAGACAAACCAAGTCCGCGGTTAAGCGGCACAGTAAGGGTGTAGGAGATGGCATCGATTCCTCGCACGCCGGAAATTCCTCGCGGTGGGAAGTTCGCCGTGCGCAAACAGCGATTCGCAAACAAGGGATAACAAGGGACGTGTGCGAGAGAGAGAGAGAGAGAGAGAGAGCGCGAGATATAGGGTTGGAAAGAGAGAAAGAGAGAGAGGGAGGGAAATGGTAGAATGAAAACGAGCGGGAAACATCGAGCGCGCCCACGCGATTCGGTCCTTGCCAAGATCCAATTATGCCTCCGCGCAAATAAACTCGTTAAAACGGTCGAACCGGTTTCCGGAAATCACCGGAGCTTCCTCTCCTTTTCGTCCTCCTACGTGCGTTTCCCTATCACTCTGTCTCTCCTTCTCTTATACCCGTTTTCCGACACTCATTTCCGGTCTTTTCCTCTATCTCGTCTTTTACATCCTCGCTCTTTCCCCGCGCCTCTTCATCCTCTCGCGTTTACTTTCGAACGAGAGAAAATAACCGATAGGATCGGAGAAAGCGAGAGGAGCGAGAAAGTTTCGATTGGAACTCGTCGATGGATGAAAAAGGATTCTCGAAAAAGTCGCACGAATCGCTCGACCGGAAGACCCAATATCTATCGAATTAAAAGCAGCAGACTGTCGATCCAAGTTTGGTGCCGCCACTCCCACTCCTATCGCCTTTACGCTCCTTTTTTCTTCTTTTGTTACGTTACGGATTCGGTTTTATCCCAAAGGTTCGGTTTAAAGATATTTTCTGTATATCGAATAAGTATAGATCGTTTTTATGAAAGAAGGAACGGGACAGAGATAAGTTCAATTTACCGTTATGTAATTTAGTTCCCGGAATTTCCGATCGCCATAAAACCCCAAGTTTAAAAATACAATTTTGATAATAGGCGGGAAAAAACAATTTTTTTGAAAAATGTTCAATCTAAAATCGTGCCAAAATAATATCTTCACTAAAATATTCATAACTTTTTAAAAAAATCGCCCAGCGAATCGATTCTACGCGCGTTCTATTCCCAACGAATCAACCTTTGAAATGACACCAGACCCAGCACGTTGCGATTTTTTAACGAATTTTCACAAATTTTTAAACTTACGTTATCCATTTGGCGGATTTTAAAGCTCCAGGGTAACGCGCGTTTGTGGTTAACTCCGTGCCGGAAGCATCTCGGCGCCAAAGACCGAGAGGAAGGAAAATTGAGAGGGAAGAGAAGCGAGGCTTTACTAGTCTCCGGCTGAATTATGAACGCGTCTATATTTCGTACTCTCTCGTTAATGTCAAAGGTATATCGATCGAGAGATGCTTAATGAATTGCCCGTACGTACACAACCGTGTACCTAACGTGAAAATATTACGTGGAATATCTCTGCTTTCTGTAGGTACAACGCAAGGTTCATCGTCCTAATAGATACGACTACGTACGTTCTCGTGTGCTTTCTGCGATGTTACCTGGGGTGAGGCTGAGACTTCAAAGCTTTCTAATTGCACGACCTTATGCAACGTTAATAAGGCCTGGTTACCCGAACTTCTCTCTCTTCCTCTACCTCTTCTTCCATGCATTTTCTTTCTAATTCCTTTCTTCTTCGGTATTCGTATATTCCCTTCTAAAAGAAAAAGTAAATTGAAAACAGGAAAGAGATAATTGACAATAGGAACAAAGGTAACAAAAGTTTCAGAAGAAAACGTTCTGTCGTCTTTTGTTTTTTTTTGTTTTCCTTTTCGTTTTTTCTCATTATTTACCGGGTTGTAGGTCCTTTGTTAAGCAACCGGAACTAATGAGCGATGGTTGTAACGAAAATATGTTTTTTTTTTCGTATTATAGCGTTCGCGAGTGCTTTGAAAAAATTAGAGCGGCTACGTAGTACTTACACTCGTACATAGACGTATACAGGGAGATGAACTTTGTACCCCATCCGGATGCGACGAAGAGCCGGGAAGATTTCTTTTTCGCCTTATTCATTTCTCTTTTCTCGCGGAAATAAAAATGAACGTAGTCTCTTCTTAAAAGGAATTCAAAGGGCGCGCGCGGCTCTTAAGAGCGAACCATTGAAAATAATTTCGCGCAAGGGTGAATATAATTTTTTTCTTTTTTTACGGGTCCCTTTCTTTTTTTCTTTCCGGCGCGACTCTCTAGGATCAATTTGGCGCGCGGACGCGTGATAAGAGGCTTTTAATTACTCGGGCGCAATTTTCTTTTTCGACCCGCTAAAAGTGCACACATACGATGCGTTTTATGGCTCGAGGCGTGATTTCATAACATCATTTCATTTAATTCGAATAAGAAGAAAGAGATAAACGCGGTTGAGTAAAAAAATAATGATCAATAAGATTTTAAGAAATTTTTTTTTACATAAATCGTTTTTTTTTTAATTTTTAATTTTTCTCGGCGTGGAACAACAATAATAATAATAACCGGGACGATGAAGCTTTTGGCAGCGTTCTCGAGAACGTGAGAATGGAAGGTTTGGACGGACGACAGTACGAGTTTCGATTTTCGTCGAACCGTGTAAGAGATTTTATTTCGTGACCCAGCCCCCCCCCCCCCCCCCCCCCCCCCTTCTATTCTGCTTGACACGCCATTTTCCACTGCGGTGTGTTCTTACATTGTGAGAATCTATAAGATCTCCCAAATGTGCTCTCCGTTACCTCATAAAGTTTCATATTGGCCTCCGGTTCTTTTTCTCCCACGTCCTCGTGGGAGTCCTTTCGCTTCCACGGCTCCATAAAAATAAGGAGAGGCGGAAGGGAAAGAATGAAAAAAATGCAACGTTCGGGTCAAAAGTCGTTGAGAAACTTGCGCTTTCCCGGCGAACCGTTTCTCGATAAGAGTCGAGGGACCGCGGAATAGGTCGGAAAGTATCGCGATAACGTCGACGAACATTGAAAAGCTTTAACTCATATTTCGTTACCAAATGTTACTCGCGGCGGGTATCGAATTTCCTCTACATTCGCACGATTATTAATTCGATTTAAATTTATTCATCGGCGAATGAATAATTTAACGCGAAATCGATGAAAATTCATCTTTCTTTTTTAATTTTATCCAACTGTTAATCTCTCGATGCGTTGGATTTCTTCATACCCGATGCCAATTATGAACTTACCGAGACTTCGAGCGAACCAAAATAGTTCATCTTTCTATCTCTGTCCCCATGTTATTCCGCAAAAATGTAAATCCGACCGTTTCAATTTTATCTCGCGTAAACCAATCGAAAACTTTTCTATATTCGACGTTATGATCGATTTATTTTTTAAAAAAAGAATCCAACGATACGAAAAATTGCTCCGATAAGCAATGTTTCTTGGTTTCCTTTTGTTAGAAATACGTCGTTCGCGTGAGAATTTTTTTCCATTCTTATTGATAATTACGAATATTGACTCTCCGAGCGAGAAAGAAGAATGGTCCATTGTAGGAAAAATATCGAGAGACCGACTAGTGGCATACGTTGAATACCGCGTACGGTTGGTGGTCGATGAATGAAAAGACGGATCCCTGGAATACCAGTTGGCCGGGATTCGTTGGAGGCTGACAAGCTGTCGTACGAAACGATCCTTTGATTTTGCGCTCAATCACGAGCTGCTGTATACACGTGTACTTCTCTCGATGAGCTTCGACCATTCCCTACTCCGTTAATAGGCTTCACCGTAACGAAGCTTCCAACGTCTGACTATCCCTCGTTCTACTATCGTCTTCAACGCGTCGTGTACCTACCACCAGGGAACAAATATTTGCATCGACGACTATCCCAGCTGCGCTGTATCGACGTTTGAACAAGCTCGTTACAGGGTTCGATAATCATAGTCACCTGTTAGGTACTCGACCGTCACCTCGTTACCGACTATTCGATACTGAAGGAGCGATAATAATAATAATAATAATTGACTCATTAAGTACAATTTTAATTACGAAATGATTGTTTCAATGATTTATGAAAGTTATTTTCACGATCACGAAGTTGATAAAAAATATCTCGATATTGGAATTCGATGATTCGGGGATAAATTTTGTATTCTGTGGAAACGAGTATTGGTAGGAACTTCCTGAAACGATGGGTACAAAAGTGAGCATATGCATTGTTGGTACGGTTCGTACGCGTACGAACGACGTAGTCGCAAAGTTGCTAAATTTGCATCGGTTCGAACATTCGAATCAAATTCATCGGGATGCAAAGAGACATTCGATATTGTGCCTTCTCGTTTCTACCTTTCTCGGTCTCTCTCTCTCTTTTTCTATTTCTCTGACATTCTATCTCACTCGCTCTCCGATCGAGCTTTAAAATTCATTTAAATACGACAGGAGATGTGGAAGCGAGCAATACCTAGTACTGTACATAGAAAATTGGGTTTCCTCTCTCGTTCTACATCGGCCACTTGTAGCTTTGTCTATAATTTGCATATCAAAGAGTCTCGACGTACAGTAACGGTAACTCGTTAACCAATAGTCGACGTTGCAAATTTCAGTGAGAAAAGCTTTTGGCCTGGAACAAAAAAAGGGCGAGAGAGTGAAAGAAAATTTGGAACATCGCGCGTTTCGTCGTTTTCGTACCAATTTATCGTGAAGAATCGTTCGATAGGTAGTCGTCAAAATTTTATTTCTCGACCGATCAAACTTACGCGAGTGTATGTTCGTCCAACGTCGAACGAAATTTTCAACGAGTCACGAACCTTGATTCTTGCTTTTCCTCTCTCGTATCACCGTCGCGTTCGAACTCTCTTTCTCTTTCTTTTCATACCCATCGAGAGGCTCTTCCTCGAGCGTCCCGAGACTCGACTTTTTTCTTTGTCCACCGGGATGAAAATATCGATTCCCACCTGAATTTATGATGATATTCTCGAGTCTTCCTGTGCCGCTGTGCGTCGAGACGTAAGGGAAATAGGTAGCTCCATTCTATACCGTAAGAAAAATGTGCACGTAGTAAAGAAAATAGAGAGGAGCGTATACCCGAGAGACTCTCGAAACAACTACGGTGTTACCGACGCGTCGGAAATAAATGTTTCTTTTTCCCGTCGCGTAAACAAGACGCAAGAAAATTGGAAAAAAATGTATAAATTATCTATCATCGAAATTGCCTTTTTCCTCATTATATAAATTTTGCAACGTGTGCAAAAACTTAAAATTTTGAATAAAAAATCAAAATTCTGGAACAAAAGGTATAAGAGCCCGCGGCGATAGAGTCGACGGAAATGAGTTCGAAAAGTCAGCGGAACGCGTGCTATGTAACTGGCAATTCAGAGAGACGTGACTTATCGTTGGAACGCGGTCAATACCACGTTCCGGACGAGAGAGTGATAGAGATAGAAATATAGAAGAAACTAGAAAGTGCAGTTATTCAAGCCCGAGGCGCGTACGTAGCTCGAACGAGGCCAATTTCGTGTAATTTCTTTCTATTGAATGACTCGTCGAACGTCTGCAAAAGGACCAACCGCGATTCGACGTCCGAGTTCAAAAAGTGTCAGGAATTTCCGTCTTGTTGTGACGTTTACTCTTTTCTCCGTTTTATAAAACTCGTAAATTCTTCGAGATGCGTGATGCATCTCGAAGATCGATGAAGGATCGCAAGGATCGATGAAGTGTAAAACGTCGTGTAAAAACGTTCTTTTTTTTTGCACGTCGTAAAAAAAACCGACCCGAGTGGTAAATTTGTCGATGTACCGAGTAAATTCTCGAGGGCGTTCGAAGGAGTTGGTTCCCGTTCTCGTCTTCTTTCTCGCTATTTCCGCATACGCGTGATAAAATCTTACCGCGGACTAAATCCTCTTTCCGATTTTACGAAACGTTACGACAGGTACGAAAAATTCTTGGGAGATAAAGGCGTTACGTGGCATATAAAATCGAAAAAATTCGGTTTTATAAAGCATAAAGCCTCGAGGCTTTTAGTTTGTTCCTCTGTCCATGCGCGTTTGTAGAGACAAAATCATTTTGTTACTTATATAGCTTTCCCTCGATAAAATTCTTCACGTCGTTTCTCGTCTTCCTCGGTCTTCCTCCCCGAGTCGTTGGGATTCGTTCTCTGGCAAAGTCCAAAGCTCCCTTACGACAAAGGGAGATAGGGATGCGAAGGGCTCGGTGAGACGCAAGAATGCCAGCGAAAAGCTTTACGCTTAAGCAAACACGTTTGCATATATATATTTGTATATTTATACAGCTTTCACGTACCGCTGGGAATGGAAATATGTTTCTCAATTTTCTTTTTCCTTTCCTCCACGCTCGTTTGGATTTTTAACGGCTGCCTAGACACGCAAGCCCTTGAGGTTACGAGCTATAAACTAACGTCCCTACAAGTTTCGTGAACACAAAACCCACGTATACAATTTATTTACGTAAAAAATAAATTGATAAAAAAAAAACAGAAAGGTGAACATCAATTATGCAGTTGATGACAAAAGTTTTTGGCCTTCGGCCAAACCGTAACATTGCCATGTTACCTACGCTTTTCGTATTTTCCATTCGTACAGGGACTTTTCCTAGAGTGGGTACTCGCAAAAATCCATTATTCTTGGGGATTCGCTCTGTTTTTCAAGAGTCAAGCGCGCACCCTCTTCTCTTCTCGCTCTCTCCTTCTCTCTTTCTCTTCGTGGTTTTGCCACTATTTCGCTTACTTCTTCTCGAGCAGGGTTGTTCGCGTGCAAGCAAATTTATTCCGATTTATTTGAATTCCCCAATACACTCGGGCAGCAGCGAGAGAACGATCACGACTCGTGAGCGGCATTGTTGCCTGTGAAAAGGGCGTAACGCGCGTAGACCGGAGGTCGAGCGGGTTTTTACGAAATAGCGATTGTCCGAGTAAAAAGGTTTTTTGGATAAAAGCATCGCACGTGCAAAATTCAATCTCCGAATTGGTTCTGTGTCTAAAAAAAAAGATTGGATTCCTTTTTTTCAATATTTTTTTCTCACTGCGTCAAACTTTATTTTTAGAACCTCTCGCGAGCGAAACTCGAAGTGTTAATCGCAATTCGACAGTGACCGGCTAAAAAGTCTGAATTTCATGTACCGGGATAAAAAAAAACGTTTGCCGATATCGATTGACAACTGTGGAGCGAGGAGAGTCGATGAAAAGTTGTTGAATTCTCTCCCTCCCCCTCCTTCTCTCGCAGTACTCGTATCGAGTGTTTAATCGCCCACGAAGAATTTCCTCACCGCACTTTCCTCGTACTCTCTCCTCTCTAAGTGTCTTCATAACGAAAGTTCAAATCACAGATCTCCAAACTAATGATTAAAAAATCGATAATTAAAGATAAATAATTTTTTTGCATAATTTTTACGAGCAACGAAATTAAAAAAAAACATCTTGTATTCAAAATGAGTTTTAGTTGAGCCCGAACTGTTAATACACAAGTTATCTTCATCGTCTCTCTATCCCGAAGTTGTTCGACGATCGTCTAAAGGATTTCCCAAGGTCCCTTTAGCACGAGTTCAGGTACGTTAGGATTTTGGCTTAAGAACATTAGAACCCCGTCCCCCTCTCGTCCTGAAAAGTTTTCATGTACCAAGAGCGTGTATTGTCCACCCAGGAGAGGACGATAAGAGCCCACGGCGTGCCGGATAGCGCTTCGTGGGTAATACGACTACGACCACCGTCCCGTTTCGTGACTCGATTTCTCGTTGGTGGTTCCCTTACGTCTTAACTTTCCTCGCGTACTGCGCGAGTAAAGTGCCGTTAGGCCAGTTAAAATGCACATATATTCCTCGGTCTACCCATCACGCCCCATCTCCACTGTCTTCCTTCATGCTGAAGTTCGAAGTACCAAAATGTCTCCTCAGAGGGTTAAATCATTAACCGGAAGATTGTCAGGGCGAGCGTGCTTCCTGGCTCTTAGGACTTGGGAGATTTTACGTGCTCGATACCTGGAATGCTTTTATCATTTCTACAGTTGGATTTTTCCTGGTTAATTTATGTATCGAGATTCTTCTTTAAATTTCAATCAAAAAATGTTTTTTATCGATAACAAATTTGTATGATTTTCACGAGGATAATTAATTTTGTAATTGATTGGTATAGAAATTTAGCTTCTCGCTAAGTAATTAATTAAATCTCTTCTAAGCCCTTTGGCAATAAGCAAGAGTGACACGTTCGGTTTATTAATTAACCCTCGACATCTCGCGTAATTAATGAAGAGAAATTTGAGGGCTTATCCGTAAGGCATTGGTGTCAGACAAGATCCGTCCATACTGTCACGTGCATGTAGGACTAGACGTTGGTACAATGCTGACTCGGTATCGTTACAACGATCTTCGTGCACGTATTCTGCTGAATCTCGTTGTTTCTAACGAGACTCCTCGATTTCCTCTTCGCCTCGCAACGAACGAATTTTAGTACAGAAAATTGATCCTTTATCATGGATAAATAATACAAATTATTCGTTTTTAAATAATAATAAATATAGAATATTATAAAGACATTTTTGAATTTTTAACGATGACGAGAAACCGAATTCCCCTAAAATTTACGCCACAATCCCATCTCGCAATCTTGGCCTACATTCCACTCAGCAGTGTTATATAGACATTAAGGTTGGATGCGTGTGGGAGGAGTGACGACGGTGGCGAGGCAACGGCAGGGTATCGTCAAAACCGCCCTGGGTAAATCTAGCGTCCCGCAGGAGCGAGTTGCGGGTCAAGTGGATAATGTAAGCGGGGATCTCGTCCTCCAGGAATACCGCATATACCGTATATATAACGTATAGATACGAGCTAGACGCCGTTCAGATATCGTTGAAGGTTCAGACAACGCTCTATCCTTCCACTCTGCATACTGATTTTCCGACGTCTCGTTCGTCGCATAAACGAGCCGGAAAGAAAAAAAGAAAACAAGTTCCCGGAAGTGAATCAAGCTTTTTTTGCCCTTATCGCTTTTCTATTCTCCACAAAATTATTCCAAGTTTCCCCTTCGTCTGGCCTTTGATCCTCGACGTAAATTCGCCTCGAATCCATCAAACGCTACGACCAAAAGGGTTTTCCGTCTCATCGAGCGTGAAAGAAGGGACGAAGAGGTCTGGAAATAAGGGTCCGCACAGATACGATTTTCGATTTTCGAGGATAAAGATTTTAGATCGTGACTCGTCGTTTCGCAATGCCTCGTCGCGAGTAAAAAAGCTATTGGATGCAGGGGTAGATACACTCCCTTTTCATTCCAGAAGGGATGAAAAGAGAAGCGTAAAAGCTCCTTTCTCCCTTCGTCGTGGTTGAAACAGAGGACCCGACTGAGTGAGAGGGGTCGAGTGTTGGTTCTGTATGAAGTGTGGAGTGAGTGTGCGTGTAGTGTGTTGCGGCCGACGAGAGTGTGATTCGAGAGGGGTGTGAGACAGACTAGACGAGGCTTCGGTGTGTATGAGGAAGAGGGTGCAAAGTGGTGCTCCGTGCACAGGATGGAGTGTACGTACCCAACTCCTATATATAACTTCCATTCGCTCGTACTCTTACACATAACAGCGCGTACAACGATTTATCTATAGATACATTCGAGCCACCTATCTAGATACAATGTAATAGCTTTGGCTTTAAAGCTCTCGCGACACTCGATTACCTTTCTATCCATGGATCCTTCTTCCGACGCACATGATCGATACCCCGTCAATTCGGACGAATCGTCTCCAATCTAACGATTCGCCAAACGTGACAAGAATAAAAACGATACTTTGTATAAAAGAATATCAAATCAATTCACCTTTTCGCTCGACATTGAGGCAAATCGCGTGTGGAATATTTACGCTACGACGTTAATATACACGGAACGAGAGATATGCAAACGTTGTACGAAACGTTATCGAGAAGATGTCACTTTTGCGGGATATTTTATTGCGACGCTGATGGGGGAATGAAACAAATATCGTAAAACGTGGGAAAAGAGGCGAGTCCTGTGGGAGAAAGAGGTAGGGAAACGGGATACCTGGGAGTTAACAATGTTATTTCACTGCACGGAGAATGTAAGCGAAGTCAAACTTGAGCAAATTTTTTTTCTTCTCAATTTCTCGACACCTTGGCTGTTATATATATACATTAATGTATGTCTAACTATAGATTGCCTAACGCGAGACTCCTTTATCACCTGATACGGAAACTTTTCTCGAGAACACGATGGAGAAACTTTACAATTAGGAGCGAGGAGGGAAGGGGGAGGGGTTGGATGGGAGTACGAACCACGACGCTGTCGTCATTTGTGGTAGCATAAAGAAGTACTCCTAGGCTTGAACGCTGTTTTGCGAATGAGACGAAGAGAATACTGAGAGAGAGGGAGAGAGGGCGAACCCGAGGGAGGGAGAGAATGAATCCCCGTGGAACTTTGTCTCGAACCGGCACGTAAACCCCTCTCATCTCGACTCAGCCTCACTCGGCGTGTATCGCAGTGGCAGAGGACGAAGTTACCCAAGCCGTAAACTTCTCGATCGCTTTAACGTCGCTCACCTCCTGCCGCGACAATTAAATAGCTGGAGAGTGCGAAAAAAAGGAATCTTTCTTTTATCCACACGTTCGTATGTTATTTCTTTGGCGTAAAAATTTCTCGGTGGTTCCCTCGTAACGAAAGTTTGTGAAAAATCCATCGTGGTGAGAGAGTAGGAGCAATTTTCTATGTTTTATTCCATTACTCTTTCGGACGTTTCTCCTATACGTCTCATCGCTACTATCCTTTTATCCTCCAGTCTTCCCCTCCCACCTTCCCCACACATCGTTCCTCTTTCGGAGCTTCGATCGTTACTCCCGTCCGTCTCAAGAGCGTACATCACGTTACAACCTCTCGTTCCTCCTTTTACATTTCCCCGATGGATACATCCATCCCTTGAATTTTTCATCCGATCGGGCTCTCGGGATATAGCCAGGTATATGTATGCGTACGTATACAATATAAACGTACGTTATCCTCGCCTATGGTAAAG
Organism: Netelia fuscicornis; assembly: GCA_946811545.1. NCBI lineage: Eukaryota > Metazoa > Arthropoda > Insecta > Hymenoptera > Ichneumonidae > Netelia > Netelia fuscicornis. Next base: position 2,201,927 of record OX328015.1, read on the forward strand.
CCCCGTTGGGATAGATCTCTCGCGCTTGCATTAGATAAACGTTTTTCATTCGCTCGATGCACTTCAAAAATTGCCACCCTACCCTTTCCCGGGCTTCGATTTTTACACGGTTCAAAACTCGTGGGTGGAGCAATTTCACTCGGTATGAAACTACCGAATCTTCTCACCAACTGTAGTAATGAACTTTGCGAAAGGGAGCTCGCCCCTCTATCGGGCCTCGTAAAGCGGCATAAAGCTCTAGTCGTGCGAGATTCATTTTGAAACTCTCGATCCTGCGTTAAATTTATGGAACGAGAGCACAGCTGCGACGACGTCGAGCTGCAAAAGCCACGCGGCGCTACGCATATTTACGACACTTGCGTATGCTAATGTCATATTCAGGGTGTCGAGCAACTAAGGGTGGCACGTAAAATATTTAGGTAGTTGACGTCGATTCAAGCATAATGGTTTTTGAAAAATTGTTCTACGATGAAAATAGGCTGAGATATTAATCCTCAAAGTTTACAAATTTAAGACATAACCTAACATTTTGATCGAGCGACCTGTCGATAAATGCTGGGGTCGCGGGTTCGAGTCCCACTCAGGATTTTTTTTTCAAATTTTTTTTTTTTTTGCAAATACTGACAATATAACTGTTAATAAACGAAGAATGAATCGATACGATAAGAGAAGATAATACAATGGTATTGTATTTTTTGTGGAAAATGTTTATCCCGCAGGTATAAGGTTATGTCGCGTTCCAACAAGCTCGTTCACCAACGACGATACAAAGTACGACGTGTTTTCCTTCTCCCACTCTCAATTTTTCGTCCAATTCCCAAAACTGTGTTCAAACCTACATTTCCACATACTCGCTAAAATTTGCACGCGTAGAGAATAATACGTGGTAATAATATGCGAAATAATGAACCCCATCGTGCTTGCCAAGCGTGAAAATTATCGTTATTACTCCTGCCGCCATGCCACGACTCTATTAATAGTCACAATTACGAGGACCCATTTGGAATTAATTAAAGACGAGCCAGAACAATCGCAATAAAAAAAATTATTCACCGCAGTTTAATTTTGACGGACAAAAGCACCATGCAAATTATTATTTTTTTGCACCTTCGGCGACGAGTTGGCGGGAAAAACGTTCACGATTTGAATATCGTCCAAAGGAGAGCGTCGTCACGAGAATTTCGTAAATGATAAACGTTACAAGAAAAAAAGAGAATCGAGAACGTTTCACGGTTTAACGGTGGGTTCCTAATTCGCGAGGCTTCGAGGTGAGCTCGTTTTTTCTTTCAAGTACGAAACGCACTCATCAGACACCGTTTAATCGAGTTAGCTCATCCCCCAGCTACCGGTCGTAAAAAAAGACGCGTTCTCTCGTTCCCTCACTTTTACTCCTCTCGGAACAGCTCCGAACAAAAAGTGTCATAACTTCGTTTTCTAAAAGTTCTGAGCGGATTAAAAAGCGTGGATGAGCTCTTGCCCCTCTACACTCGGCGTAACATAATCCTCGACGGCGCGTAGCCTCTTCTCTTCCACCATCCGTTCGAAATAAAGAAAAAAAAACGCGTTACAATTTACACGCAAAATTATGACTCGCGCAATTTGCGACCCTTTGCCACGTATCCCGGATCCCTCGAAAAGAACACTTCCTACCTAAATATGCAAGAAGAAAGAACAAAATAAAATCCTCCGTCTCCTTCGTTCGAACGTCCCTTCATCGTTATCATATCTTCCGTATTCCCCCTGTATCATCATCCGCTCTCGATTACGCGGTAGCACGAGCGTCTTCGTAATCGAGGAATCTGGGCCATTTGCCGGGTGTGCCCGGATGGGGTAGATAGCCAAGAGAGGAAAGCACGCTCGTGATTCTACTACTTGGAAGCAATCCGAGTGAATCTAGGCGCAAAGAGAGATAGGGAGAGGAAGAGGGAGAGACGTTTGTGCTTTCATGCCAGGAGAAAGCACTGAATCTTTAATCGCACCCTCGAGAAACCCGGGCTATGGTTAAACCAACGGGGCAAACGAGGAATGCTGCGTTAACCATTCTCGTATCTAGTTATATGTATAACCAGAGAGAAGATACAATTGTTAGGCTAGTTAGGAGCGAGAAGCTGCAGCTTTCCGTACGAAATCGTGTCGTGCATAGGATGGAGTAGTTCGTTCTCGGTTCGGGTAACACGATCGCATATACACCCTGGCGTTTCGTCTATACTCCTGTGCGTCTGTGTGTTTGTGTGTATGTGGGTTTGTAGCAACATCCACGGTATAATATCATCGGAGACGCAGTATCGAGGACATTCTCGAAACAAAGCGGTATTGCTTGGCATCGTGTAGCATGGTTCATTGGGCATTACCGTACTTCATCACATTGCTCACACAGGTTTGAGATTACAGGTGTCGCCATGTACACGTCTTGCAACATAACAAACCCCTCTGGATTATTACACTCGAGTAATCGAGAAGCGGTCGTTAAACATCGCCCTCTACAACAACCCTCGAATCCAGTCTAATGTCAATTTTGGGTTTCTCGTCGTTTAATTAGTTTGTGTTTTTATTTTCAATTATGGAGATTGGATTTGAGGATTGTCAAAGATAGGAAGGAGATTGAACGAAAGTTTAAAATATAACTGGAAATCATCTTTTTTACTTACCAGCTGCCATTTTTTTCAACGTTCTCGTTAGCCGTTGTTGGGTTGTCGTCGAGGTCGACCTCGGGAAAGTCCTAACGGCGCCGGTTTTTTCCTTTTATCGTTGCTTCTTTTTGCTCTTACTCGCTCGTAACTTCTTTTTTCTTTTTCTTTTCCCTCTCTCTTCTCTTCCTATTTTCGTTCGTTCTTTTTCTTTTACTTTTTGTTTTTTCTTTCCTTCGTTCGTTCTCTGTCTTTCTCTTTCGGAGCGTTGGCACGAAAATGGACGAGAGTAGGAAAAAAGCTACGTACTATACCCGGGGGCGACCTTCTTGGCCTTATAATTGGCCCGGCGTCCCTGGGCACTCTTAACGAATAAACGGTTCTCTTTGATCGATCCTCGCTTGCCTCGGGAGTACCGTTATCGTCGTCGTTGACGCCCTATCGTCTCGTCCTCTCAGCCCAGGCCTGGGGCAATCGCGCGACTTGACCATCGCACCCTCGGTCACCCCTTTCCCTCTCTCTCCTCCTCCTCCCTCCTGCCCTTTCTCTCTCTCTCCCTTTTCCTCTCGCCTGCCCGCCCCTTTAATAACTTTGGTGGTCCTTCAACGAAGGACCAACACGACGCAGTCCCAGTCAGGAAACCCGCGATGCTCCAATTTTACAAACGGAACACGTTTCGACCCTGTTTCCTCAGTGACGTCTTCTCGTGTTCGCAAACAAGTTCTCTCGGTCCTGAGAACACAAAATAAGTTTTAGTATGTTTCTTTTTCTTCTCTTTCCTTATTCAGATTATTTTGGCACGAGGGGGAGAAAATACTATAAGCCCATCAGGGACAAAAGTTCGATGTAATTGATCGAGAATCCATCATTTCGTACCAAGTGTTACAGAAAAAAAAGCAAAACTTGGGAGACAAAATGCTCGATCACAAGCTTCTCGAGTTTCTTATCGAGGCGATCAGTTCGTATTAATGTCAGTCCACAAACGTTGATCCGAGATTATCCTTCAAAACGTCCTGAATGATCGTTTTCGCAAGAGAACAAAAAAAATATATACCCACTTCGAGTCAAATCGATCAATCAGCTTTTATGATCGACTCGAGGGAACTCGGTAAAGCTCTCGTGCTTGAAGAAAGTTGGATGTCACCAAGTGACAGTGAGAGACAGGATGAAAAGAAAACTGATTCGATGTTCGATCTTATCCAATTTTCGATTAATTTTCACAAAATTATTAAATCTTGCGCGAGATTGGGAGTTACGAAAAAAAAGTACGAGCGCGAAATAATCAAAACAAATGGAAAAAGGAAGTAGCACATCGGTAATCGAACGTCAATAGCAAAACTACAACTTGCTGCGGTTCGTAATTGATTTTCGGTTCGTTCGACAGCGCGAGTTTCATCCCCTGAATATTTCGTGTACGTTCCATTACTATCCTCCCTCCAGCTTGCAACCTCGCTACGTCCTTGAACGACCTCCGAGCTCGTACGCAAATCTCAACTATACGAGTGAAAAACACTATAAGGCGAAAAAAAAGAGCGATGGAAAGGGGGAAGAAAAAGTGGAAATTGGAGAAACCGAACGGACTCGGTAAGTTTGGTCGATCGTTGAATTGCGCAAAAAAGGGTTAAACAAGAGGTCGAGGGGAAAGAAGCGGGGGTTGAAGAGACGGAAGTCGAACGATGGAGTCTTTAAGAGCAAAAATGTGTGGCGCAAAAACTGGACCTCGAGACGTTCGAGTTGTTCGCGCGACTTTTACTTCGCCACCTAACTATCTCCGCCATTTTCCTTCTTTTTTTTTTTGTTTTTTTCATCAATCCTTTTTTATTCTTATTCCACTCTCTTTTCGTTCGATACCTGGGAACGGCGACAAATAAAACTCACGAAATGCCGTTGGTCCTTTCTCGTCGTCTCGGCGCGTCAGGCGAGGTCCTGAAATTCCTGGTGATTTTTTGTGTTCTTCTTTCGCCTCGGTTTTCCCGCGGTGAACTCGTTGCAACGGACGAGAATCTGATCCGACCCGTCGTTCGTTCCTCGTTTCGCGATGATCCTCTTTCTCGTCTTTCTCCTCCCTCTCTCTCTCTCTCTCTCTCTTTTTTCTTCCTTCGTCAAAATCCCACCGTCTTCTTTCTCGTCTTTCTCGTTCTCTCCGCACTACGACGTCGCGTCACGTTCCCCGGACTCGTACGCGGCATCGTTCGTCATTTCTCACGGGCGAATCCTCCTCGCAAAGAGGAAAGCAAAATGGAGCGGAATGCACGAGAAACGACGATGAACAAGATAAAGTTTCGCACGAAAATTCTTCCTCCTCGTCGATTATTCGACAAATGCAATCTTTACTCTAAGGCTGAATTTTTCCTTTCAAAATTCCCAAGATCTGAAAAGATCGAATATTTTCGTAATTAAAGGAAATATTTCAAATTTTCAATTAAATTAATTTCAATTTAACAATTTAATTCTCGATCGTCGATTCACTATTTTCTCCAACAATTTTCGTTCGTTAATTCTCTCTAAAATCCATTAATGGCTTCGTAGTATGGAAGCGGATTTTGTGGACCAAGTTCACGACCACACCTATTTATATTATAGTTCCACCGTTATTATTTTGGGGTAACGTTTAACGATCACTTTGACGAAACTCTCATGCTGCGATAGGCTAAATCTTTGTTTATGTATATCGACATGCGCTTTAATAATATATCGTGAGCTGAGGTTGTGCGTCACCGGGACCAAGCCCCCCTCCCTCCCCCTCCCCCATTCTATCCAGGTGTTCGTATACGAGATGCGAGCGTGAGAGAAACTCAATTATCTACGACCACAGCAACGAAAAGCACAGCTACGTGACGTATATATATATTCGTGCTTGCGTCTCGTCCTTTTCACCGTGTCTCCATAAAATCCCTCGCTTATACGATTTTCATCATGGTCCGACGTTCGCGTTTCGTTCCTCGTTCGGGAGAACGGGACAAAATTCTTCGGGCTGGTCGTTCCAATTTGGTTCGAACGACGAGAAGAAAAATATTTAACAAAAAAACATTCATGCACGCGTTAATATATTTTTCGTGTGTACGTTGCTTCGTTCGTAGACGTATACGGAATTCTGGGACGTGATAAGGGCTTTTGGTTTAGCTGGTGTGCACAATGAGGGAGAGAGAGAGAGAGAGAGACAGGCAATATCGATAATCCCGAACGAGAGGCGCTTCTCTATCGTTCTCGCTTTGCCAAAGTTTCGACGATCAATCGGGAAATCCCTCTGCATCATAACGCTTCTCTTCAACTCTGATACGGATTATCTGTATATAAGTATATCTACGTTAATATACTTTTTTGCAGGTTGAGGAAACGAGAGAACTCGACGCAGTAACGATTTCAATAAACCGTCTACGACTCTCGACTTTTTTTCCAGGATGTATAATAAAAATATCGTTGAAACGACAACAAAAGGGCCGAGCCGCGTCATTTCCGGAATTGTGCGTCCCGTCGTGATAATACAGTTTTATCGTTGAAAATTTATATTTTCATGTTTATGAAACATTCGGTAAATAATTCATTTATTTTCACCGCGAACGAGTGAAAGAAAGTGATTGATTTAATTATAACGAAAAAGAAATTGTTTTTTTTTTAATATATCGCCAGGTGGCGCGTTATATTGGTCGATTTAGTTAATTCTCGGGTGGAGCGAGGTTGCGCGAGGTGGAATAATCTGTGGTGTAATCCTCGCAGCCCGAATACGGGGGTAGGCGAAACGTTAAACGAGGGAGATATTCACGATTACATAAGCGATTATCTCCCAAGCTCGACCTAATTATTCGCCCTTATATTTTATTTTGATTTTTTCACCTCGCACATTTTCCAATCTCCCAAATCGCGACAGCATCGAGAATGTCTGTAGGCATCGACGCATCCCTGCGATCTTATCGAGATGTCGACGAATTTACGATTTTACTCGTACGCATGCGTATTCGAATTCGACTCGATCGAATGCCCTCCCGCCCTGTATAGGTCCCTTGGCAAACGATCATTTCCTCTTTTCACCCTCGTTGCGGTGACCGGTCGAAATTGCCGCGAACTAATTGGCACAAGGTTATTCCCAATGTCGAATCGCTTCGCGTCCTGCTTCCCCTCCAACGCGATTATTATCACTCCTGATTTTATCGCATTAATTATTTGATGTTTCGACCTCCCTTCGATATTCCATCCGTCATAATAATCGCGAATATAACGTGTTTACGTGACGATTAACATATGGGAAGTTTTATTCGAAATTGTTTATTGGAAATTCAACAAAAACATTGTTTATTTTCTCTTTGATCTCCAGATTATCAATTTATTATCGACAATATAGAATTGACGAGAGACTTGACGATGTCTCTCGTTAATTTACGTCGCGATATCATAACTGGCTTACAAAACGTTTTATTGTATTCGCCGAATTGCCGGTATTAATTTCGCTAATCACTTCGCAGAAATTCGGTCTCTCGTGTCTCGACAAAGGCGAGGAGGGAGCATAGGCGCGATGTACTGTTCCTATCACCCTGGGCTCTCCACCTCCTTGTTCGTAACACGAGAGAAAGCCCACGGAGGTTTGTAACAATTATTATCGCAGCTTCCGCGCACGGGTGAGAAAGCTTTTAGTTCGGAGGAAAAGCGCTTTTCGCATATTTCGGCTTGTATTACTTCGTCCTACCTCCCGTTCTTCGTCTGTTACGCTTTGTTTCCCCGCGGGATGCACAGCGAAATTCATTTTCCCTGCGCAACACCCCCAAATTTACCATTCGCATTCGAAATACGATTTATAATCGCGTTCAGCATTTACGTAACGACCCGCGAAACATTAATTTCAACGAAAATTCTACGCGAATGGCAAATTTGTATTCGATTTATCGTTTTTTTTTATTGAATATTCGCCAAATTTTGATACTTCGATAATCGAAAAATTGAATTTCCAGGAACAAATTCTCAATTTCTTGATTTTGATATTCGCGGAATATTAATATTTGTAACGATATTTTGCATCGTCTCGTTAACGATGGAATTATTTATCGTACGTAGGTACGACGAGGTTCCAATTCACGTTGAATATACAAATTTTTCTTAATTAAACTCGACGACCAATTAAAATGTTAATTTCCACAATCGTCGATAAATAATTTTATATTCCATCGTTTTCAATTGTATCGCTCGTGAAAATAGGGTTTGTTTTCACGAAGGGCATAAAGGACGAAGATTTTTCAACGCTCGTTATTGATTCACAGTCCAACCAACATCTTTATTGCGGGAGTTAAATCATCGCGCGCGCTAATAACGAAAAACACTCGATATAATCGAAAAACGAATACTAAAAGACGACATTTGCGTCGATAAATTTTGCGAATAGCCGGATAGTTCCATAAATTTATACGTATACGGTTGAAAAATTGCAATTAAATAAAAACAAAGGAAGAACAAGACCAAAAAAGTTATAAAACGATAATAATCTCTGTTGATGCGTCTTTCGTCGCTCGTTCACCCGCGACGCACTTCGACGATAAAATTGCGTACTTACACAGAAATCATTCATATCCGAAGTGCATAGTACTCGTAGCTATCCGGGAGATTCGTATAATTGCGTATTCAACAGGCAGTTTGCATACTTAACGTCCTGTTATAATTTCCTCCCTCGCTCTCCTCGCACACTCTCGTTCTCACATTAGGAAGTTTATCCACGCGTTATTCCACGAATTGACGGATAATAATCGCTAGATATATACACAATTCATCAATCATTGAGGAACGAAGCCATTCAACCCCCCCCCCCCCCCCCCCCCCCCCGTTCTATAAATGAGTTCGCGTCAATTTTGCTCGGTACCAAAACCATTTTCTACCCCCGATTCTCCCCCGACACCACCGAATTCGCGAGAAATTCGCAATCATCCCTCGTACCGGTTCTTCGTGGTTTCGACATTAACGTACGATTATCGACACCTGCCGAGGTTGACATTTTTTTTCCAGGGGAAAGGTTTCAATTTCTGGTTATGGAATTGGAAATTTCTCGCCCAACGCGAATGTCACGATTATAATGCAGTTTGTTTGAGTTTTTGGGTGAAATTTGATGGATTCGCTTTTGTTACTCTATCTGAAGTTATTCTTCCTCACGAAAAGTTTTTGAATCAACGACTCTCGAGTTTGAGAAAATTTCAACTCTTCCTTTTTCTTTAAATTTGTCTATTTTTCTTTTTGCATGAAATTATTTTTCTGCTTCTTGACCCGTTCGTGAGAGAGCAAAGCGATGGAAGATTCTCTCAGTTTTCGCTGAGAGAATCTCATTTCGGGTGTGTTTCTGACCTTTTCCCCTTCGCAACGTTCATCTCCGGCATAGCGGGTGTAATAGGGGTCGCGGTTACAAACGTTACGCCGCAGGGCTCACGAATCAGATATGAAAGATTCACGAGAGACCAAAATTGGCCGTAGTGAGAGAGAAAGAGAGAGAAGGCGGGGTGAGTAGAGCAAGACAAATTCTCCTGGCATCAACAACGAGAAAGAGTAAAACAGCGATATATGGAAGGAACGGGCTCGAGGGGTGAAAGAGAGCGAGACGAGTGTGACCTCCTACTGGGGATTTAGCTATTTTAGGCAAACTGCGGAACGGCAAACGACTCTGTTTACGCCTCTTCTCGAAAAATATATTTTCTTCATTTTATTTCCACCCATTTCCCAGTCTCGCTCTCGTCTCTCTCTCTCTATTTATTTTTTTGTTTACCAAACAGTTAAAGATAAAAATACCCTGAAAATTATGAGATAATGCACACTCTGTGAATAAAATTTGTAAAATGAATTATGCGAGAGTCTGAGGGAATTATCTATAAACGAAAAAACATTTTGGATGTCTGACCAAATATGTGCTCGTACCACTGTATTCTCACCAAGGTGGAACGACCAACAGTTCGTTAACCTTTATTCCTGACAAAATTTAGGTGATACGAGGAAAAGTACTGCGTAAAATTAACTCGTTTTACGTTAAATGTATATAAAATATCGTCGAGTGAGTTTATATCTTCGTATAATGACGTCGAAGCAATTATTTCAGGGTTGTGGAATCGCGGTTCTCGTTACGTTTCACATTTGTCGAAGACTGAAAAACGTCCCAGTGGATTAATGAGGAACACGCTTCTGTCCAAAAACCTGGGAATCGGATCTAACTTTTTTTTTATGCGAGGATGTATGTATAAACAACATAGTATTTTTGGTGCCAGGGAAAAGTATAGAACGTTCACGTTAAGTTTCCAGTCATTCTTTCTTCTTGGTACATGTACAGGGTGAATTTCGTAAGGCGTAACAGACTTTATTCTAAGGTAGATGGGATCATTACAAACAAAAGTTGCAAATATACATTGGGGATATTTTTAATAGTTTACGAGATATGACGTTTTAAAGTTGGTCCAATCAGAGCGCGTCGAGAAGCGTTAGAGCCGCCCACTCTCCGTCCGAGCAGCCAATGACCGAGAAATAAAAATGACTGGGTAATAATATATAAATAAAATTGACTGCTCCGAATTTTGCAACTCCAAATGTGACGTCTTACACTGTGCTATCTCTACGGCTAGGGTGGGAGTGGGCGGTTCCAATGCTTCTCGGCGCGCTCTGATTGGACTAACTTTAAAACATTATATCTCGTAAACTATTAAAAATATCCCGAATGTATATTTGTAACTTTTGTTTGTAATGACCCCATCTATCTTAAAATAAAGTTTGAGACACCTTATGAAATGCACCCTGTATATGTATATATGTGTTGTCTATGTTGAATTCTTTTTCGTTGCGGTTTTGTTGGCTCTAGCTCTTCTCTCTTCCTTCGCGTCAAGTTATACGTACGTATATATAAATATATACGTACATGAAATACTTCTTTTTCTACCTGTCCCTTTTTCAACTCGTTTCCCGCGCATCTCGTCGACTCGGTATATAGAATTCTCCTTTCGTGGCCCACGACACGAGCTTCCCTCTTTCTCCCTCCCCTCTCTCTCTCGGACTCATTCTTTCATCGCGATTATCCCCCAGCTCGCCTCTTCATCGTTCTCCCTTTTCCCTTTTTATTTATTTTTCCCAGTCGCTTTCTATAACACGACTCGGGTAAAGAAAAAAATTACCCATGCGAGATTTTGCAACCGAGAGAAGATACCCTCGAAAAACTTCAACGAAATGTACTTTGAACTATTTTTCATAGATACGATAATCATTAATAAAAAAAAGCAATTAACGATGATCACAATTCATATAAAAACCGTGCTTTCCATCGTAGAGAATAGCAAGCGAATGAATTTATACATCGCGATGGGATAAACAATATTCTTTTGTTCGAAATTGAAAAGGTCGCTCTGGCAATCTCCACCCAAGAAGTTCAATTGTCTACTTTTTAACATATATATACATATATACATATATACGTTTGTATAAAGTGGAAACAACGACCGAAGAAACTTCTTCTTATGTCGTATTCCTCTTCACTCCATCTCGTATATGGTACAATTGGTACGTACGACGCCAAAGTTTTGTATTTCCAAGGCAATTTCCAGACTCTCCGTTCTATCTTTCCCATCGTCTAGGGAATGGTAGTAGTTATTCGCGACTGATTAATTCGTGATTCAAAGCATCGAGAGGCCTCGAACGGTTACCACTGTGTTCCGAACCATTGGGCGTGAACCACGTTGAGTATACTCCGATTGTCCAGAGAATATAGCTCTTCTCCCTCCTTCCTCCTTCTCTTACCCTCATGATCATCCCTCTTTCTACCCACTATTATGGAAACGATCCGAATTCCAATCTATCAAGTCGTAGATTGGTAACACCAACTGCAACCTCAATTCCTATTTGCCATGGTACACGTGATATGTATAGGTATATAGATGTATTAAATTTAATAATAGGAGCAAATGTTCTCATTATTGTACATCGGCTGTAACGGACGAATGGACCGTGGAATATTTGATAATGGAGTTTGCTCTCTTCACCCATCGAGATACCAGATCGTTCGAGCTATACGACGTACAAGCTTGCTACGATCGGCGAATCAGAATTTTACGAGATTCGTTTATCGTGTCCGCGAAATATCGACTTTTCCTCTTTGAAAATTTCATTTTCGTACGGAATGAAGATTTTTCCTGTTATCCTCGTGGAAACACGTGGAAAAACGGAAGGGTGGAAGTGGAGAGAAAAATTCTTGAAATACTTGTTCTTTTATGAAACTTCTTTCTTCCCGAAGTCGATTTTTCGCGATTTTTCATTTCTTCTTTTTTTCGTTGGATATTTCCCGAGCCGATTTTCTCTCGATTCTACATTGGCTCGCAAGATTTCGCCTCGATATCGTGACATCGTGGATCGCTGGACGTAAAAAAGGAAAAAAATTGTGACGGCAAAGTTTGTAAAATTTTTCATCGATAAAAAAAAAATTGTCACTTTGGCGTGATTTCGTTCTCTCGCGAGTTTTCTCTATCAATATTCTTCCGTCTCCTCCACTCTTCATTCCGCAGCGAATCGCCGGTTTTTCTTTTTTTTACTATCGCGTGTCGTTTTCTCTTTTTTGAATTTACGATGACGGAGAAGAGCGCGAGGAGATAAAAACAAGCAAGAAATCGTCTTTCACTTCGAGAAAGTTAAATTTAATTTTAACTGGACCGTCTGCCGCCACCGGCTCTTTTCTTTATATACCCCCCCCCCCCCCCCCCCGCACTCTCTTCTATCTCCTCACTGAACTCATTTTTCTTTCACTTGTACATACGGCGAATTATCTCTACTCACCTAAGCCTTGGGCTTTTATTCATCAAAACCCTACACCACGTTTCTCAAACCGACCGAGTTTTTCCATCGTTATTCTTTTCAGGGTGGAAAAACCGCTGCGTATTCCTAGAACGGCCAATTATAATTCGTGTTCATTATCCCAAGAAAAACAAAGTTTTTCCTAATAAACGTAATAAAAAAAGAGAAAAAATTATTACGATTAAACGCTTTTATCACGAAATTGTAGAATTTCTCCAAGGGGATGAATCTACCCCGGCTGACGTTTACATTTATTCGTACTCGGAGCATTGTTGATTTTTGTCCGAAAAATTGACTCGATAAGAAATTTGTGGATGTGGGATCGTCGAGGTTTGCGACGAATATCGAATTTACGAAAAATTGAGACCGGATGCTTGGGAATGTTTCCTTGAGTAACGGAACAGCGGTTTGAGACATTGCTCCCGCGTGCCTTTTTTCTCGTGTCGCGGACGGGATAAAACGCGAAGAATATACTCAACTCCGGTGACGGCGAGCACGTGCGAAAATTTACAGGAGTCGAACCGCGTATGGAACGTCGTGCGCCGAAAAGAAAAAGAGACGTTTCTCGTGTTATCTGTTGGATAAACACGCTCGCTCGCCTCTTACACCTATAGACACAGGGACCGCGCATATATACGCGTCACACGTATCGGTACCTACATAGGGAGATTTTATATTCGGATAAAAACCTATGTATCCGGAAATAAAGTGGCGTTTTCCCGGAAATAATGATATATATATATTTAATATAATATAATATTATTTAATATTATTATAATATAAATATAATACAATATATTACATTCTATCATATATTAAATAATTTAATATTATATATAATAATATCATATAATATATTATTGTATTATATATTATATAATATAGTATAATATAATAATATAATATAAATATAATACAATATATTATATTCTATTATATATTAAATAATATTATATTTAATATTAATATTATAATTACTATAATATTAATATAATTTAATATTATGCATAATATAATATAGTAATATATTATTTAATATTAATATTATAATTATTATAATATTATCATAATTTAATAAAAAATATATAATATGATATAATAATATTATGTATAATATATGATATAATATATTACATATATTATAATAAATATAATAATATGTAATATTGATATATATGTAAACTGGCTGGTATATATGTACACTTTCGCTCTCGTAGGGTCATTCCATGTGTATAAGAGTGGGAAAAGCCTCCGGAAAACTCGCGATTCGCCAGCGAAAAACGAGATCAACGAAGTGAACGAGAATCGCTTTGCCTGTCCTAACGATCCACTTCCTGGTTGGCGTCCCTCTTCCGCAATTCCCCTTTATCTCAACTTTCCCCAGCGAATTCGTACCAGAGATTACTCTAGCGGAATTGGAATATTGCCACAATGACACTCTCGCTTGTTCACCGTCGTGCTAAAAATAACAGTTGTATTAATAACAACGATACTCGAGATTTTAATTAATTACAAAACATTCGCCTCGAATTTTCAAGTACTCGAGACGCATAGTTACTGGTGTTTCTCGTGTAATGAGTTGTTCCAACGTTATGCGAGCTATACCAAAAAAATAAAAATAAAAATTAACAATTCGAAAATGGAACAATCCCTCAGGGATGGAACGTGATAAAGATTCGAGAACAAGTCGCTCGTTTTCGTGTGACAATGAGAAAAAGAAATGAGTAGGAAGAAAGCGAGAGAAAGAGAGAGAGAGAGAGAACCGAGCTTAAAAACGAGGATGAGAAAATTCAACCGAGAATTTTTGCGATTGAGTTCGACGATATGAATGCGAACATAAATGTCAAAAGGAGGATTTTTTTTTTCTTTTCGTGGAGGTCGACCATTAACGTAATTTCTCGTCTGCGGAACTTCTACGTGTACATACATATCTGTATTGTAGACTTCTGCAAAGATGAAATTACGTTAATGGCTTTCCATATATATATATATATAAACGAAATACATCAATCGAACATTTTTCCTCGAATCCGAGAGTTATCCAATAAATTCGTTTCACGTACGCTGAAAAATGTTGAAACGAAATTTTACGTTATTGGGAAGGAAGCCAGACCAACGAAAATCAGCGATATATCTGAGATAACGATATCTCCAGTTCTAATTTCGTGAGTTACAATCGATACAAATTTTTAACATCGTCCAGTTCTTTTTTATAAATTTAATACAATAATAATAATAATAATTACAGTTACCGCCCTTTTTACAAGTGCTGCCACCACACGGCCATTCTCGTCACCATTTTTGAATTTTGGCGCCATCGTATCACATTTTTCTATAAAAATTCTATATAACATTCTATAATTTTACACACGAAATATTCAATCTAACATCCAACCCCCATGTGAATACACAATTTTCTATAAAATTCCAAAGTCTCGTAATGTCACAATCGACCCGATTTTTATGAAACAGTCACGTAGCTTCCCTTTTTTCTCTACCTATATATATATCACTGGTACGGAGTATCATTACCGAAGTCAATAATACAGGTAAGGGGGGGGGGGGGGGACCAACAGCGTTTCCGGTTTGAAAAAAGGATCACGTCCTCGATGGCAAGCGAGCATCGATTTCAGGTTATCACGTCACAGGTGTGTACACATACTAGAGAGATCGGGGTAATACGGTTCTTCCTGTACGTTCGTGTGCTTTTCGGGGCTGGGAGAGGAACTGAAAAGTAGCAAGAGTAGTGATACAGTATTCGATACCGTTTGATTGGTACGTCTCTGTGGAGAGAGGTGAGCTTTTTTTTCGTGATTTTCAAAGCCTTTCCCCACTCGCTTCGTTGACTCCAGGCAATTACCACCTGTTTGTTGTGCTCGAACATACCCGCATTACACTTGCACCAGCTCCCATACCTTTTATATATATATATATATATATATAGGTACATCCTCTCAACGCTTTTAAACCGAGTCACGAATGTAATAAAATTTCCGGGGAAGGTTAACCCCTCGAATATAGTTTTAGTCTCATTCTACCCCTAAACGTCTCTCATCCCCCCCGGTTCTTTCTCTCGCTATCTCTCGACGCTCACTTTACCCTCGTTACTCCATGGGCAAACTCGTACCATTCGCCAAAGAATAATAAATCGTCCGTGTTATTTTGTTCATTGCCGCTCTCCCCTTCTTTTTTAACCTCCGTAAAACGTAACGCGAAACAAACAGTCGACCGTTTATTTTTCCTAAATCACCGGAGCGTTACCAAGGTGGATAGAATTAATTATTAAAGATAATTACCACCTGTTCGCAATTGTATTTTATTTCCCACAATCTTTTGTTTGTCTCCGATAAAACGTCCATTTTCATTATTTCGCCCTCTACGTTGTTACCTACCATGCTCTTATTTTTATTTTTCCTGTGCGGTGATGGCGTGATAAAAACGTTTGCTCTCGACCCTTCGTACGAGCCTCGGGGGCTCGTAGACAATTTCGGAACTCGGGAGAGGGCAAAACTACCCCTAAACAGGAAATTACCCCTCGGTCCATCGAGTATTTTTTATTTCGATTCTTTTTTTTCTCACTTTTTCATGTTTTCTTCCTTTTCTTGATTAAACGTCGTCTGCCAAGGTGGGAATAAGAATCGCTTGAAATACGAGAAGAGTCAATAGCAAATAACCACCTGTACAATGTTACATTCGTAATCGGACTCTCGGGGAAGGTCCAAAGGGCGATATCCTTCATGAGTGTAGTCGTTGAATAACGCTGGCATTAAAACCGAAGATGGGTTGGGATGGAAGGTGAACCGTCTCGTCGTCGAGAGTGTAAGGGACGTGTTTCACGATCATATTTATGGTGTGTATACAATATCGCGAGTCGAGTGGCGTTTCGGATATACAGTCCCGCGCTAAGTCCCATTTCTCCGCTTGTCCCGAGCTCGGACTCGCCGCTATTTTTCATTTCCCCGACAATTTATCTCCTCACGGCGACACCAACGGGTTCATATTATACGCGTTTCGACCAAAAACCATTAACGTCCAAATCCGAGTTTTTCCCATATCTCGCGGCTCTTTCGCGATTTTTCGACGCGTTCACCATTTTTCTAGCGGACGTCGATTTATTTTCAGAAAAATGACGATTTCTTTTTTTGGAATTGAAAGGAAAAATATTAATTAAGATAATTGATTTGGTTCTTTTGGTTATTTTTTGGGGAAGTTTTACAGAAAAAAAATCACGTGCTTTTTCTTTTGATTAAGATCGACGATTTATTTACAGAAAAATAACGATTTCTTTTTTGTGAATTAAAAGAAAAAATATTAATTAAGATATTTGATTTGTTTTTTTTTCGGGCGAGCTTTATAGACGAAGAATCACGTGCTTTTTCCTTTGGTTAAGATCGACGATCTATTTCTAGAAAAATAGCAATTTCTTTTTTTCGAATGGAAAGAAAAAAATATTAATTGAGATAATTGATTTGGTTTTCTTTCCCTCGTTTTTTGGGGGAAGTTATACAGAAGAAAAATCATGCGCTTTTCCTTTTGGTTAAGATCGACGATTTATTTACAGAAAAATGACGATTTCTTTTTATCGAATTGAAAGAAAAAATATTAATTAAGATAATTGATTTGGTTCTTTTGGTCGTTTTTTGGGGGAGTTTTATAGAATCAAAGTCACGTGCTATTTCTTTTGGTTAAGATCGACGATTTATTCACAAAAAAATAACGATTTGTTTTTTTTCGAATTGAAAGGAAAAATATTAATTAAGATATTTGATTTGTTTTTTTTTTTCGGGGGAGCTTTATAGACGAAGAATCACGTGCTTTTTCCTTTGGTTAAGATCGACGATCTATTTCTAGAAAAATAGCAATTTCTTTTTTTCAAATTGAAAGAAAAAAAATATTAATTGAGATAATTGATTTGGTTTTCTTTCGCTCGTTTTTTGGGGGAAATTATACAGAAGAAAAATCACGCGCTTTTCCTTTTGGTTAAGATCGACGATTGGATACAGTGAGAACGGGACGAGTTTCTATTGCAACGAAAATTTTATCCACTCCCGTGGGAAATCGTTCACTCACTTCTCTCCGACCTTTCGAGTATTTCAGCTTCCTACTCTTTTTTTCCCTCCACTCTTGTTTATTTCCTCTCGTACCCCCGCTCTTTATCGTCCTGTCATACGCTTCGCGACTCACGAGAAAAATTCACAACTCGCATTCCTCGCATACGTTGTCGTTTCTTTCAAGCTGCATACGAAACGAAATATTTATAAAGTCGAGAGATCAGTCGTGAGAGAGGAACAGTCGTGTCACGTACAGAAGCGAAGGCCTCGACGGTTCTGAAAAATTTACGTTCTGCGATCAAATCCACACACTTGTCCTCCTTTTATTCAAGCCCCCCCCCCCTGCCCGGGGTTAGTTTTAGCGTGCCCGAGGCCTGGGACATGTAGCCAACTCGTGACTACGAATAATTACGTTCGTTCCACTCGAAACAATCGTTGAATTAATTAAAAAAAATCTTGTTTTTCACTTGTTATCCCAAAATTTCTGAATTCTTACAAAAATTCTATAATATCCGTACATTTTATGTAAAAAAATTCACGGATTTCCTCCCTCTCCCTCCCTCGTACGAACGAAATAAACTTGCACCCCCGTAGACCCGAGTGAAAACAAAGTTTCACGTTTTTCTCGTACGACCAAAAAGTCACGCACAATGAACTTCCCGAAGTTCGAACTCGCAAGATAAACGTCGGATTGTAAATCTAAAGTGTTGACAATTTCAACAACCCTTATCTCGCTTGCTCGGTGACGATAGTGGAAAAACAGAGAAGATTCGTAAGGAAAGAAAGGAGTTCTCGTACGTACGACAACTTTTGCAATTTTCAGTGACAAATGTCTTTGTCTCTATAGAGTTCCTTTCTACGTTTCGACCAAGCGCGCATCGTCCGCAGGAACAAAGCCTCGGCGTTTTCTTCGCTCCGTCGCACTTTTTCCATATCGATGGAAATTTTTTGTTATCCCTTCTAAAAGCCGACTAGAATCGTCTCGATCTCACGAAGAATCGAATTTCGTTCCACATCCAGAACTTTCATATCGCATCAAATGCAATAAAAAAACCACATAGAGACACACACACACGTATATAAAAACTTCATAAATGGAACGAACCTCGTAAAATCGATATCGTAAAAAAGAAATTGTTCGGTCGAAGTTTTTTTACCGTTCGAAAATTCGTATAAAAAGTCACAAAATTCTTGATAAAACAAACCAAACGACAAACGTTCTCGTAATTGACAATTTTCGTTCATTTGTGTAAAATAATTGACAAGATCGATGACGTTGGTGCAACGAATAATTCGTTGTCCCTCGTGTCCTGTCACGAGAATGTCGGCGACATTAATCCACGAGACTCGATCGAGTCGCTTCTCATTCGGGCGACAGGATATCACTCCCTGCTCGCGACACGTACCGAATTCACGACGTTGGGAAAATATCTGTAAGTTATTACCCCTGTCGATACGCTACTTCTCAAACTTTTATATATACACAGGGTTCCATCTTTCCCTCTCTCTCTCTCCCTCCCTTCTTTCTCTCTCCCTCCCTTCTTTCTTTCTCCCTCCCTTCTTTCTCTCTCCCTTACACCATAAGTGGATTGTGGAAACCCTAAGGTGAAAGTCTGAATTGGCTTTTGAGCTCTCGCTCTCAGCGTGCCAAGTAGTTTAGCCCACTTATGTGTCAGACGAAAGCATCAAGTGGCACTCCACACGCATATATATATATACGTATACACGAACACGATATACCCTACGTTTATTAATTCGCTCGAGTATATATATCGTTTCGTTGATTAATTGATCGAGACGATATATAAATATTACGAGAGATTCGCTCACCCTTCGATCGAGGATTGATTATCTTTTGGTACGGGGGAGGTTGTGACCTTAGCATCGAATTAATCGCATCCTTGTTTCTCTAAGTGTACGGGATGGAAAATTTGCAATCGCTGTACGTAAAAAAAATGGTGGAATTAATTTTTACACGCGAAAGTTAGGTACGTAATTCGATTCGTACGGGCTAGTCGTAATCATCGCTAAATTAATTACGAATGGGAATTAATTATAGCTCGTTGATCGAAATGCGTTTCGCTTCGGTCGGATACAAACGTTTGTTTTTTTTTTGCTCTCTTTTTTTCTTTCCCCCTCTCGACGGAAGTAGATTTTCGCGTATTTTCGAGGTTATACCTACGCTTTTGGCTCTCGAGTAGAGAGCGAACGTTGATTCAACACTTTTATCGGATTTGAAGCCGACACGAGAGTCAAATATACGTAGCGCATATATGAATTCTCTCGATGCTCCCTTTGCACTCGCGATTTTTAGTTTTTTTTTTCTTTTTTTGTTAATTTTTCGATTTTCTTTCTCTCTCTTTCTTCATCTAGTTTTCCCGGTTTATCGTTAATTCAGCAGGCGTGTTAATTCGTTCCACTTTCACATTTCGCCCTCGTAATACCGACCATTCATATTTCCGTCTCGCTCTCGATCCTCGTATCGCGTACTAGCGAAGTGGATGGGGCGAGAGGACCGAGAAAATTACTCGAAGCTTGCCAGTTGGTACTAATTTTCATCCCAGAGCAAAAGTCTGGATATTCGCGATATCCGTGCGCTATTTCCCGTAGGAAAAATACAACGAGCTCTAATTTTCTTCGCGAACTTCGTGAAAATTGTGAAAAATCGAGTGTTTTTTTTTCTTCCTCTTTCTCTCTTTATTTCTGTTTTTTTTACTTTTCACAATACGAGATATCGCGCGTTCATACATCTCGAGAGATACGAAATTCAATCGTCTCGTTTCCCATGCACTCGTGCGGATTGTATACGAAGTACGAGATTTTTCCGCCTCGTGCAAAAATTCCAAGATAAAATGACGAACGTAAAAATAAAAAAAACGATACGAGTTCGGGCATACATAGATAATTTGCTTTTGATAAACGATTTTTTACGAGACGAAAATTCGTTAACGAGATTGAAGAAATTTTTTGAAAAATTCATTTTTTCGCTCGAGTTTGTTCGTGGCGCTAAAATTCGGAAAACGTGAGAAATTCGACGATGCCATACGATTTTTGTGTTATACGAGATATTTTGTAACGCGTTTTATTACATGGCGTTGTAATGGACGTTTATTACATAACGACTCGCATTAACTTACGCTCTTAAAATTCACCCTCGTTCGTGTTTATTATATTCCGCGCCCGGCGAGGGGGCAGTGGGGGGGGGGGGGGGGGGGTTGCACACAAAAACCTCGAGCGAGTCACAATGTCTCCAGAGTCTGAGTCGTCTCCAGCCTTTCGCGTCGTGTATTGAAAGAAGAGGAAAAAAAAGGGAAAAAAACAGAAAATTTGTTAGAAAAAGTTTAACACGAATTTGAATAGACGAAAGGGTTAAGTACACTGGAAAAAAAACATCATCTTTGGAAAATTTCAGAAAAATTGTTCCATTCAATATTCGTTAAAAATCGTTTGCAATTATTAAAAAAAAATTTTCCTGAAGTCTTCATCGGTTCGCCCTTTTTCTTTTTTTTATATCACGATTGGCCCCCACTCGTGACATAAATCTTCATCAAATTGAAGAACGATCCTGGGGATTTGGTCCTAGCCCGTTTTTGGTCCTTCCCAACGATTTACTGCGGTCGTACCTTGATTAGCCATTAACCCTTGCCATTTTCGGTTTCTCTGTCTCTATCGCTCTGTCGGATTCTCTGGGTTAATACAGGGAGGAAGAGAGAGAGAGGGAGTGAGGAGGGCGTGTACAGAGGAGCGCATAATCGTGGCGTTAACCAGAAAGACAAACCTGACTCACCACCACCGACCACCAGCAAGACCATCTAGAGTACACGCAAAGCCCTTAGGAGACTCTAGTTGACTCTTGGCTTTATGTTTACCCCCCTCCCTCCCCTCCTCCCTCTCCCTTTTTCTTGCCGTCAGTATAGTTTCCTGATTCGTCGGTGAATCAACGTTCGCGAACTAAATATCGTTCGCCTCTAATGAAAATTGCTCGATCTCAATATTAATCATTAAAATTTGAAACGGACTTTTAAATTGTTAAATGCGACGAGAATAATTTTCCAATTTTCGTATTCTTTGAGTTAACATCATGGAATTTATGAATATTTTATCGAAAAAGTTTTGAACAAACGTCTTTACTGTATTTTACGTAAAGTTTGTTTCGTTTTCCCCTCAATTTTTGTAGACGGGGTGTGTCCAGCTAGTAAAAAAGTAATTTTTTCTTTTTTTTTCTTTTTGGAATTTTACTATCTTTGCGATAAAATTTTTAAACAGCCTGCCATGTACTTTTGCGTTACCATGCGAGTACTCTCATGGTTTGCTATATTTCCTATCGTTTAAAACTAAAAAAAGAAAAAAAAACAAAAGAAAAATGAATCTTTAAACAATTCGTTATAGTCGAGACTCACATTTATCTCATTCTAGATTTTCCTGTCTTTTTTTGTATTTATTTTTTATATTGTCAATCATCCACTTTTCACGCACATGCAAAATTTCGCCCACGCGTACGCGAATAACACGCGGCGGTGGTTTGGATCGCGCGGCGAGAGGAAGCTGCGTGAGGGTTATCCCCCGTCTCGTTCTCTCGGG
This sequence comes from Netelia fuscicornis, assembly GCA_946811545.1. Taxonomy (NCBI): domain Eukaryota; kingdom Metazoa; phylum Arthropoda; class Insecta; order Hymenoptera; family Ichneumonidae; genus Netelia; species Netelia fuscicornis. The sequence continues at coordinate 2,223,972 of OX328015.1, forward strand.
TCGCGAGACTAGAGAGCACTGCGTACTTCTCCGAAAGCAAGCCCCGATTCGAACCTAACCCACCCTCTCGCGCTCGCTCTCGCCTCCTTCTCGTCCACCGTTTCCACCCCATCTCCCGGGAGCTATATCCTCCATCCTCCCTCTCCCTTTTCCCCCTTTCTCCTCTCTCTCTCTCTCTCTCTACGTTCCTCCCTTCGCGTCGATCCTCTTTCTCTCTCCTCTCGCTCTATGACTCTCACGATCCTCTTTCCATCTTCCTCCAAAACGCGTTACAACAGGGTGAACACCATTGGTACCAGCGTGCCATCGCGGGGATCATGAGCCCGCAAAACCCAACGCCAACACACTAACGTCATCGCACTCTGCGATGAACCGCACAGCCCTCTCTTATGGTACGTTGGGGGGTGGTTATGAGTTTATATATAGTAATGCACGCATCCTCCCTTCCCTCCTTGCTTTCTCTCTTTCTCTCTCTTTCTCACTCTCTCTCTCTCTCTCGCTTGGCCGCTCTCATTCTCTCGTTTTCATTGTACAAGCCCTGCCCGCTGCCAACATCACGAGTTATCGCGTCATCCACAGTAGAATACGAACAACTGACCAGACATTGGTATAGGGACACGCATATGCATGTACAGGGCGACTAAGGGATGCAGTTTTTACTAGAACAATGCATCGATGGATTCTCCATTATCGCGGGATACTACGCAAAAAAAAAGTGTCAACGTGTACGGACGTTCGATGAAATTTATTTTGTTGAAGTATGATTGAATAATTGTTTTTCAATCGCGGGAATTTTTTTATTTTATTAACAAAGTCGATTTCTTATTATTTTGGTGTTGGAAACAAATATTTTGTAGATGAAGGACCAACCCGAGCAATATTTCCCTCTCAACCAACTTCGCCCTTTTGCTTTTCTTTATTTTGTTTAAACGTCATTGACTAATTCTTTTTCAATCGCGACAATTTTTTAATTATTATTAATAAATTCGAGTTCTTATTATTTTAGTGTTGCTAAAAAATACTTTGTACATGGACGACCAACCCGAGCAATATTTCCTTCTCAGCCAACTTCGCCCTTTTGCTTTTCTCTATTTTGTTGAAATATGATTCAATAATTGTTTATCAATCGTGACCATTTTTTTATTTTCTAAACAAAGTCGATTTCTCATTATTTTGCTGTTGGAAAAAAACATTTTGTAGATGGAGGACCAGCCCAAGCAATATTTCCCTTTCAGTCAACTTCGCCCTTTTGCTTTTCTCTATTTTCTTTAAACGTTATTGAACAATTCTTTTCTAATCGCGACAATTTTTAAATTATTATTAACAAATTCGAGTTCTTATTATTTTATTGTTGGTAAAAAATATTTTGTACATGGACGACCAACCCGAGCAATATTTCCCTCTCAACCAACTTCGCCCTTTTGCTCGTACGTCACGAGGCTTCTTGAATTTCAACGAAGCCGTCCTCCTGTCCTTTCTTCGAGCTCTCACGTCACGTTTGTTTCTTTTCTGTTTTTTTTTTTTTTTTTTTTTTTTTTTTGAACGCCGACGCTTTATAAGACGCGAGAGATTTCGCGCGGGTGGATAGAGAGAACGACCGAGACGAGGACGATGACATTATACCCCATCCTCGTAAGCCACGTACATACACATAAATAAAAATACGGATACCAACACCACGGCGAGCTCTTGCGCTACCCCATCGTCGCAATCTCTCGTGGGACTTCCCTATTGCTCCAGTGCGGTCTTCCATGAGAACGCATTCCGTGTCACCATTACGTCCAGCGCGCGCGTTGCGGTGTTGCTGGTTCTCGTCTGAAAAACGTGAGAGACCGCAACGCCGGAAGGCGTCGTTGCGTATTACCGTAATATTCATATTTATACACGGAACATTCATTGCCGTATCAATCAAATCTGAAAATTTAATGGAATAAATTAAAAAAATTATAAAAAAAACGACGATTATAAATTTGTTTTATTTCAACGATTTTTTTGGAATTCCCGAAAGCAAAGTTAAATCGTCGCTTAGTTTTCAGAGAATGCAAATGAAATTAATACGACTGTTTTTTTTTTGTTCTAAATCTTTGTTTTTTTTTCTTTTTTGCACATTAATGACTGTGTAAAAGTTTATGAAATATTTGAGATCGTTTAAAAGTTTTTAATTCGCGATTTGGGTCGAGTCGGCATTGAACGCCCTATAGGGCGTAGGAGCGAGCACGATGTAGAAATTATACGACGCCACGACGTCGAGTGTCGCGAGAGTTTTAACCCCGAGCGATTAAAACTTTTACCCTTTTCCGGTGACACGCTAAGAACCCTCGTGAGTTTTGCTCTGCACGCATCTTAAAGGCTTTATTCGAGTAAAACGAATCGCGTTTCGAGTCTGTCTTGAAAGTTACAGCCTTGTGTTCGCTCTATGACGTAAGAATTGCTTCTTTCATAAGAAATTATTAAAAATAAAATGCAGATTTGTGGGCGAGTGTCTTTTTTAACCTTGGTAAACACTATTCTTCATATCGACCAAAGGCATTAGAGAAAATTCTCCGAAGAGACAATTTCTTAATTATTAAGAAATCAATAAATTCATGATTGAAAATAAATCGTGTAAACGGAAATTGATTTCGTCGAATCAAATTTTAATCAAATTTATCGCTTCTTCTCGCAAATTGTAGAATCGCGAGTAAAATAAATTTCATTTAATCAAAATAAATCATCACACGACCTAAAATCTAAACTCGTTCAATTGAAACTATTAAAAAGAAAACTCAGATTTGTGGTCGAGCGTCTTTTTTAACTTTGACAAAAAATATTCTTCATATCGACCAAATGCATTAGAAAAAATTCTTCGAAGAAACAATTCCTTAATTATTAAGAAATCAATAAATTCCTGATTGAAAATAAACCGCGTAACCGCAAATTAATTTCGTCGAATCAAATTTTAATCAAATTTATCGCTTCTTCTTGCAAATTGCAGAATCGCGAGTTAAATAAATTTAACTCGATCGAAATAAATCATCACACGATCTAAAATCTAACCTCGTTCGATGGAAACTATTAAAAGAAGAGCGAACGAAGAGACAATTTCTTAATTATTAAGAAACCAATAAATTCCTGATTGAAAATAAACCATGTAACCGCAAATTAATTTCGTCGATTCAAATTTCAATCAAATTTATCAATCCTTCTCGTAAATTTCAGAATCGCGAGTTAAATAAATTTCGTTCGATTGAAATAAATCATCGCACGACCTACAATCCATCCTCGTTCGATTGAATTTCTTTCGCACCGAGCAAATCGGCTTTTCCCGAATCGAAATCAATAATTCCCGAACAATTTACCTCAAAACGTTCCAGAGACCACGGATTCGACCCGTTTGTTTATTTTTCTGTTCTTCGCGATAAGTTTTTTACGTCGCGACTATATAAATTCGGACGTATCTCGAATAGGCCACGAAACGAACATTATCGAAGGACTCGGCGTCGTTCTCGCAGGAGAAATTTCAGGTTACGCGTATAGAGATTCATTGTTTTCCAATAACGTGAGACTGTGCCACCTGGTGTGTACGGTATAGCTAATGTATAGGATCGTGCTAGATCGAGTCCGTCCTGTCTCGGCCGACCGAGAACATAAACTATGCGAATAACGAGCCAAATTCCTGGACTGGTCCAGCCGCGAACAACGTCGTTCGTACAAAAACGTAATTTTCACGAATTCTTCTCTACGTCGGATTTTAACACGCTCCAACATTTCCTATCACTTACAAGCTTATACGTATCATACGCTTGTTTTTATCCCCCGGTAAATCGTCTCGGTATATCTCCAGTACACGAGGTGTCGTCTCGTCGTATAACGTAGAAAGCGAACTCCGACGTCTCGTATAATGGATGGGAGCCTGAGACATCACGACGAGAGAATAATAAGATATCACTCGACGAACGCGCGTTCAGCTAAACGTGAGACGGAGAGCAGTTTCGTGTTGTGGTAATTTAACGCCTGAAAGCACGCATTAAGCAACGAAAAGTCTCGACATTGTACAGGAAACTAAGATCGAAATTGACAGTCGATTAATTGATAAAAATTTGAAAATCAATATTAATTTTGAAATATGTGGATACAAGTTTTTCAACGTTAAGGAATTTGTAAATATTAATTAAATTCTTTGTCCTCGTTCGTTATAGAAGACAATTAAAATATTCTCATTTTTTCTCAGCAGGAAGTTATCATCGTTCATTCTAGCATGATATTTTTTCATTCACGGTTTTTCCTTTCTTCTCGTTCACCTTTACTTCCGTAACCTTGAGGTGAAACTGGAATTCATGCCACAACCTCCAGCTCACCGATAGCTCGTTAAATTGCCCGAGGTATATGAATTCCTGGGGCGAATATCTGCCACGAGCAAGCTACAAGGTACCATACCTGGTAAAATTCGAGTCGAGGGTTAAAAAAGAAAGTTTCGTTATTTTTCCACGCTTTGGTCATAGCCACTGGAGCAACAATTCTAGCGTGAAAATTATTATTTTATTTTTACCTTGGTACTCCGTTTACCTTTACATTCGTTTATATATTTACAAACTTACGTATTTGTAAAGTCATTGCTGTTTCACTCGAGGGTGAAGCGAGGGAAGTGGATAAAGCTCGTTGACACACCGACGTTGTAAACACGGTGTGGTGCAATGCCAGTAGTACGAACGGTCGAGAACGTAACGAGTAGTAATGGCTCTCGTAGGTCAGAAGGCACGGCATTAGGTGAAAACGTATTGCTCCTTGCTGGACTGACTTTATTTGAAAAATTCTGATTTTTTTTTCCATTTATTTTCATATTATTATTTTTTATTACGATCAAAATATTACGTTTCTGTTACTTTTCTCTCAAGAACATAGAGGATGTACAGAAACTGATGAGCTAGAAATATATAGAGGCGGTACGCTTCTTGCTGGACTGACTTTATTTGAAAAATTCTGATTTTTTGTTTCCATCAATTTTCATATTATTATTTTTTATCACGATCAAAATATTACCTTTTTATTACTTTTCTGTCAAGAAGATAGAGAATATACAAAAACTGATGAGCTAGAAATATATAGAGGCGGTACGTCCCTTGCTGGACAGACTTTATTTGAAAAAATCAGATTTTTTTTCCATCAATTTTCATATTATTATTTTTTATCACGATCAAAATATTACGTTTCTGTTACTTTTCTCTCAAGAAAATAAAGGATGTACAGAAACTGATGAGCTAGAAATATATAGAGGCGGTACGCTGCTTGCTGGACAGACTTTATTTGAAAAATTCCGATTTTTTTTCTATCAATTTTCATATTATTATTTTTTATCACGATCAAAATATTACCTTTCTATCACTTTTCTCTCAAGAAGATAGAGAACATACAGAAATTGATGATCTGCAAATATATAAAGGCAGTACGAATCGACCGGAGTAGGCACGGTAGCCAGTAAGGAAGATTTAGTAAGTTACTAAGCCAGCTAGTAGTTATGGTCCGTACTGGTCAGACATCGTACTCCGCCCGCGCCAATTTGCCAGCGCCATGGATACGATAGACCGCACATTCCTCTATGCCATTGCAAGTACCGTGAATATCCCGAAGCAGATATATATATGATATATTACATAGGACAATGCGATTCGCAGGACCTCGTCAGAGGTCGCGAATAACGCATCGAAAGAGAAAGTGCGTTCGTATATCACGCATACGCGTTAAACACACGTGATATACCGCTTATCCTCTACATCTTCGATGTATCGCCTCTAAAATTAGTCAAATTAGCGAGAAATTATTATCGTGCGATCGACGTTCGAGAATGTGATAACTTCGACAACGGTATATGGAAGCCACAAACGCCATTGCGCAAGAACGAGGATAGACGTGTACATGTTCAACCTTTTCTCTCCCCCTCTCTCTTTCTCTCTATCTATACATATATCGCAAGTTGAGAAGCCGCAGTCGCGAAACTGCTGTCGCGGTGAGAATAGAGACGAGAATTCTCTATTTTCACAAGGCGCCTGGAAAGAGAGAAAGAGAGAGGGGGTGAGCAAGAATAACACAAGATGAAGCTTAATGTGTAGCTCTCTCTTACTATACAGGTTTATACGTATATGTACGTTAGTATGTGTATAAATATATCGCTAGAATTCCAGGAAGTTTCATCACCTCTGTTTCTTCGAGTAAACGCCCACAACTTCACCATCGCTTTCACCCGCTTTACTCAGTTAGGGGTTTCATCCCCCTTGCCCCATGTCGCTCATCGAAGCTCGTGCTAAACTTTTCCCAGGCACGAAACTTGACGCTCTTGCCTAAAGGCATTTGATGCGTCTGTGTATTTTGCTTCGGTGACTATCGCCACAATTTTTTCGATATGAAGAATCGCGCGTTGGAAAAATAGCTCCCACGGTCACGAGGCCTTAAGGGACTATAGATCCGCTCGCGGACGAATTTTTCTCCCAACACTCGTCAATTTTGCTCAAGGCGCGTACGAAACAATTCGTTCGGCAAGATCTCAAGCTTTTTCTACTTGTCCGCTGCTTTTCCTTCGGTACGACAAAGTTCGAGGTTTAAAATTGCAGGAAGAACAGTTCGAGAACGAAAATAAAAGCTTCGTCTTCGATTTATTCCCTTCTTTGTTTCTCGTTGGAATTCGAGAACTCGCCATTTCTCACCGAAACTTGCGTTTTTCATCTTTTTAATTTGCGTTTTTGTTTTTTGAAAACGCGTTTCGCTTTCCAGTTTTTTCTTTCACTTTTTTACCCTCGCACGTATATATAACTACGTTTTCCGCAGTAGCTTTCTTCTACCGACACATCGGAAACTTTTCCCATCGCGTCCTCGGTAACCGGTGGAAAAAAGAGCGAACGAGCTTCGCGCGGTTCACCGTAGTGCGAAAAGCGGAAGTAGGTAGCTGGCGAGAACTTTGACAATCTACGACGAGGCGTGACGTCGACGCGAGATACGAAGCGATGGTAAGAAAAAAAAAAAACAAAAACCGAAACTCATTGTCGTTTGATCGCGTGGGAAAGAGCCAAAAAACGCGAATCCGGCGATGGGAACGATATCGCGAGAAGGGAATAAAACTCGAATATATATGTACATAAATATTATCTATGTATATGTACATATCGTATAAAATTAAAGCGAGGACGGAATTCGATGAGAAATTCACGATGTGAATGGCAGATGTGAGCGTGGTAAGGGGAGGGGGTGGTATAAATTTTCATCTTGGCGTACGTGTAAACCTCGGGCACGGTGGCTTATAACTTCGTGAACGAAACTGCCAAAGCTCGTCGAGGCGGATGCCAATTATTCTTGCACGTGGAAAGATCTCGCGTACGGAAAATATGACACTTGCGAGTTTTCTATCGCGTTTCTGTACGCGTAGGATGTATATTTTTGTACGTACTATTTCTGGAAATAGATTTTCCTTGCCCTTAAACTCGAGAATCGTGTGAAAAAATATACATCGTAAATGTGTTCTTCTATTATATAAATATTATTATTCTTATGTAATATATTTATGATTATTATTATTTTTATAATTATAATCATAATAATATTATAATAATAATATAATCATAATAATATTATAATAATAATATAATAATTGTTAATATTATAATAATAATAATATAATAATATTATTATATTATTATAATTATTATATTATTATTATTATTGCAATAATATAATAATAATTATTATTATAGTACCTATTATCATTATTATAATATTATAATTATTATAGTAGGTATTATAATTATTATAATAGGTATTATAATTATTATAGTATTATAATTATTATAATATTATAATTATTATAGTAGGTATTATAATTATTATAATATTATAATTATTATAGTATTATAATTATTATAATATTATAATTATTATAGTATTATAATTATTATAATATTATAGTTATTATAGTATTATAATTATTATAATATTATAACTATTATAGTATTATAATTATTATAATATTATAATTATAATAATAATTATAATTATATATTATTCTATTATATAATTAGGTACATAATATGTCCGTCCATTTTTACATTGATTTTTCGTAACAATGTGTTATTTTTTTCAAAATACATTTCTATCGTTTTTAAAATATCGCGATTATACGCGAGTGACAAAAAAAAATTGTTCATCGTTAAAAATACCTTTGTCCGATGTTATTATTTTAGTAACAGATATCGACTCGACTCCATACTCGCTCATGATCGAATTTGCCGACGTTTCCTCGTTCCCGAGGTTATCGTTGCCAATTTGTGAAATTGTTAAGTTCGAGCTTGGACGAGCGATGAAATGAAGCGTGGAGTAGCTGCAATAGAGGGAGGGAAGAGTTCTAAATGGAGAAGGTACGTGTACCAGCGTGCGTTGTACCGTAACGTGTAAGTGGTTATATCGTAACGACAGGAAATGGGTGGCAGACGGGACGATCCGGTTGCCGACGCGAATCTCGCGTTATCTTTATCAAAGTGCGAGGGAGAGAGTTCTATTCCAAAGTTCCGGAAACTGTCCCATCCCATCGTAACGTTTCAAAGCCCGCGCAAATTCTCACGGTAAAAGGTAAACTTTCTTTTTTCTTTTATTCCCTCCGCGAAGCTCCCATCCACTTTCTCTCTTTTTTTTTCTTTTTCAATGAAACGTGTGCGTTTCCATCGCAAATGAATTATTGACGTAAAATTGATAAAATAGATTAACTGTAGGGGGCGGTGGTGCACTAGTCAATTAGGTCATGCGCTCGAGTAGCGAGGGCTTGTTATTTTATGAAGTTATATACAAATAATTCTTTTCCTCACTTTTTTACCTTTTGCTCGAACTTTTGTCGAAGTGTGCGGATTCAGAGTTTTTGAGCAATCGTATGTATATATGTCATGTTGGATTCGTGCGTTTGGACGAGAACAATGCTAGTCGATTGCAAGAGTACGGGATTGATGAAGGTGCAGGGGGGGGGGGGGAAGTATCGTCATACTGGGAAAATAAATTTTCGTAATTTTCTTTTTCTTTCTATACCTACATATGTATAACTGTACATATCGATATAACGAAACATACAGGTGTGAAAAAAGTTCGTTCATTTTGTTCTCATTTTCCTTCTCGTTTCGCAAACGCCCAAATTGACAACAGGATGAAAATAAAAATTGGACAAGCTGTCGAATTTTCATTCGTTTTGTGTTTTTTGGTGATACGAACAGTGTTTTTGGCGTCAATCGTCGCTCGCGATATCTTAATAAAGCAGTTGGCCCAATTTCGCTTCTCTCGTTAAGAGGAGGGTTGAAAAATTGCCTGCCAAAAAGTGGCTCTAATTCGAAAGATTAAGACGCTAGGGATCTCGAGGAAGATCCCAGGATTTACAGCCTCGGTTATATATTTGTTAGGATTTACGAGAAAGGAGAGACAGAGAGAGAGAGAGAGCTTTTCGCGAAACATCCCTTAATCCTGCGTTAACTGGAAGAAGCTAATTGTTTTTTGTTTTGTTTCGTTTATTTTACCGGATAAATAGCACACGTATCAATATTTTAAAAGGACGATCTGTTATAATGTCCAATTATCTTTGAATTCGATGTCGGATTCGATCCTTATTAATAACTAATTCGATAAATCGATAATTAATCGTACTCTGGATTTTCGAGCTCAGGTGTATTTCGTGCCTGGACCAAAATCCTCTTGTTACGTACGAGGGTAGTAAATAGGGAATCGATCGACCTTCCGGAGGAACACAGTGATAAAGGGAATAAGTCTCGAGGGAGCATCGACGTTCGCAAAAGCACGAAAAGGGACATTAGTCCTGGCCACTGCACCTTTAAAGTCCCTCGGGCTATTTCTGATCTTTCCTTGATCTCTCTGGCCTACATCCACCCTTGTTCTATTGATAGTACGTACGGAAACGAGCGTGTTTAGCTCGAAGAGATGCTCGTTGTAACGAAGATTTCTTAATACACAGGCAACGTGTGACGTATGTAAGCTCGTAACGTGAAATATTTGCGAATGGCCCAACTCTCCTTCCATCCGTCTCGATTAAGGACACGCTAATTAATTTCTCATTAGTAACTCGCACTGTCCTAGGACATGAGCCAGCTCGCATTCACGTTCGTAGAAAGCATCCACACTGCGCGAAGGATACGAGTGTGAATCCAATTTCAAAGATTACACCGGAGTGAGAAAAGCTCGACATGAGACGACCGAAAGGAAACAAGTTTCTCTCGCTCTCCCGATTCTCAATTGAACTCATCTCACTCTCTCTCTCTCTCTCTTTCTCTCTTGTGGCGTTGTTGACGAAAAAACATTTGCAACGTCGAGATAGTTTCTTCTCAAGGAGGAAAAAAAAGGAAATTTTGTTTTTTTTTTGAAGAGTGACTCGACGCTCTGACCTGTAAGAAAAATCGCACAATACCGAAGTACATAGATATTTTCACATTGTAGGTATTATTATTGTCTTTATCCTAGTGATTCGCGGTAGCGCTGATAACTCTTTGAAAAACACTGGCTTGCTTTTCTGTATATAGAAGTTATAAACACGAGGATTTTTCTCTCGTTCCATGTTGGAAGGGGAAGTAAGGCTTTGAATTATCGGGATGCCTCGAGGATGTAATCGATTATCGAACCTCTGGCTTATTTTCTCTCTTTCTCTACCTTTTCTATGTCTCTCAATTTTCTGCACAGACCAACGTTCCGGCAAACTCTCATTCAGGATCCACGGTGTACTTACTCGGCATCGTTCACACTTTTGCCTCTTTTCCTTCCTTCTATTCTTCTCTCTGTCTGTCTCTCTGCTCCTCCTCTTTCGCGCTTTTCGTTGGTTAACACTCCGTAGCTTCCCACAGTATAGAGCGACGAATAGAAACTTCACTCTTCTGACTCATCGAGCATGTTTCGTTTTAAAAATACTGCGAGGAGTTGGAACTATACATTTACATATATTAATATGATATATAATATATAATATGTAATATAATAATAATATAATATAATATAATATAATATAATATAATATAATATAATATAATATAATAATAATAATATAATATAATATAATATAATATAATATAATATAATATAATATAATATAATATAATATAATATAATATAACATAATATAATATAACATAATATAATATAATATAATATAATATAACATAATATAATATAATATAATATAATATAATATAAAATAATATAATATAATATAATATAATATAATATAATATAATATAATATAATATAAAATAATATGATATAATATAAAATAATATAATATAATATAATATACGATATATGTATATATAGCTAATATAAATGTAACTATATATTTATAAATCTAACTATTATATATATAAAACGAATTATAGATTAATATATACCTATTTATAATTGAAAGGTTGTTGGTTCTCGTGCAATATCAATGCGAAAGTGAGAATATACCAGATAACGATATAAAGACAATGTGTGTGAGAGAAAGAGAATAGTGAGAGAGAGAGAGAAAGGTGAAAGAAAAGTTTGATTTTCCAGGATTGTTCAGATTCCTCTAGCAACGATATCTGACGTATCTATATAGGTACGTTGGATAAAGTTCAGAGATCGCAGTGTAGACTTCGTGTTATTATAGATGAGATTTCTTCTTTACTCGAAATAACGAAGAACAATATTTAAGTTATTCTCCCATCATTCGTTTCTTATCTCGGGCGATATTAAATCTTGAAATTTTTCCTCGTTATTGAAGGATATGAAATTAATGGACGCGTTAAATTATTATTTCTCGGTGATTCGTATTATTTCAAAACGAGGAGTGAGAACACCGGGGGGTGGAAAAACTATTGTCCGTTTGTAGCGAGAGTGGAAATGCAGCGACGACACGACGCCTTCTCGTACTAATTCCATTCGGATGTTTCTTTTTTTTTGTTGTTGTTGTCATTGCTGGAACTCCCTCGGTGTCATTATCTCCGAGGGAGCTTAACGAGACGCCACAGTGAAGAGGGGTAATGATCCCTCGAGGTATTTACTAAGTAGCGAGCCTAGTTTCACAACAGGCTCTTCGTAATTTCTCAATGTGTATACCCGTGTACCTATGTATAGGGGATTCTATGTCGAATCGACTTTCGCTATGATTTACACGTTTAATTATGTTTCGTTATTTTAAAAATATTTCAACGCTTTCAAATATTGTAAAAAATATATTTCTATACTTATGTATAGGAAATTCTATGTCGAATCGACTTTCGCTATGATTTTTACGTTTAATTATGTTTCGTTATTTTAAAAATATTTCGACAGTTTCAAATATTAAAAACAAATATTTCTATACTTATGTATAGGGAATTCTATGTCGGATCGATTTTCGCTGCGATTTTCACGCTTAATTTATTATTTTTAAAATATCTCAACAGTTTCAAACATTGAAAAAAAAATATATTTCTATACTTATGTATAGGGAATTCTATGTCGAATCGACTTTCGCTACGATTTCCACGCTTAATTATATTTTATTATTTGTTAAATATTTCAACAGTTTCAAATATTGAAAAAAAAATTTCTATATCTGTGTATAGGGAAATCTATGTCGAATCGACTTTCGCTACAATTTCCACGCTTAATTATATTTTATTATTTTTTAAATATCTCAACAGTTTCAAACACTGAAAAGAAAAATTTATTTCTATACCTATGTATAGGGCCTTCTATGTCGAATCGACTTTCGCTACGATTTTCACGCTTAATTATATCTTATTATTTTTAAAACATCTCAACAGTCTCAAATACTGAAAAACAATTTTATTTCCATGACGAACTTTTTTCAGACTCTGAAAAAAGTATATTTTGTTAGCCATATTAAAGTCGAATTGACACGGAATGATCCGCGTGTATAAATTCGTTCACCCGATCGTAGAATTGAGAGCGTACCTATATACCTACATACATAGTGCACTAGGTCCGAACACTGGAATTGTCGTGCGGTCGTCGACACGTGACGATGTCCAGCCAAGTTCTGTCCCCCAAAAACAAAGCCCGACTGCGAAGAGAATTTGCATTCGACTAATCCAAGACCACTGTGTTATTGTATTGCCTCAGGCTCGCCACTTCTACCTTCGTGTAGCAATTCCCTATTTTCACCTTATGCCCAAACTCTCTTACCCTTTTTTTGTTATCTCATTCTCAACAAAACGCGGGGTTTTACTTTTATTTTTGCAACCCTCGTCTCGAGAACAATTCTTGCTTACATAAATGTTGCCCTGTTGGAAAAGATTCTCTCTTTTTATTTATAAGATTTTTTTTTCAAAAAGATAATTTTATTTGTAAAGAGAATTTTTGTTTCCACGTTGCAAAATTTTATTACACAATTTTCTTTTTTACACGTCCATTACGTATGCGACATCCGACAGGTAGAAAAGTTTCGGCGAAGGCTCGAAACCCTTGAAAAAACCTTCCGGTTCCAGTTTCCCATCGTGCTTTTTTTTCTTCCTCGTATCCGGTCTTTCTCGTCTCGTACGTCGCGCCGTGTAACGACACAGTTCGGCATAACGTATAGAAAGTCCGAGACCACTGACGTTGAACTCTCGTCGAACCCAAACTCGACTCAGGGTTCTCTCTCGTGTGTGGGTGAACTCGTTCTCGGGAGTTCGGGCTTCATCGAAAAACTTTTCTTCCGCCGGACGCGCCCTTATCGATCTCGGCTAGCCGCAAGCTCCACGGGGATCCTCTTTCTCCTTGTCGTCGTTCTTCTCTCTCATCCCCTTTTTCTCAATTTCTCCTCACCGTCTCTCCTTCGACTAGCGAAAAAGTCTTTCGACTATAAATCTATAAAAAAAAATTATAAAAAATACATCGTTATAGTTATATAAATGTCGTAGCATTTCGAAATATCATTTTTCATTACAATTCAAAGTCTCCGGTGCAACGAAAATATCTTATCCTCACGTGCGACTGCCCAGAGGATGCAAAAATTCGTAAATTTTGCATTTTTCAAGAATTTTCCATAAAATTACTTTCTTTTTTAACGGATAAATTCCAAAATTGTATTCAAATTAAAATGTTCATTTGCGTAAAAAAATATAATGTAATGTTATAATTATATATTTATATAATTATTATATTTCGAAATATAATTTTTCATTGCAATTCAAAGTCTCAGGTGCAACGAAAATATCTTAGCCCCACGTTCGATTACTCAAACAACGCAAAAATTTTCAAAATTTCCATTTTTCAAGAATTTTCTATAAAAATCCTTTTTTCCTAACGAATAAATTTCAAAATTTTACTCAAATTTTCATTTTCATTTACCCGCTCGATTTCTTTAGCTCAATTAAAAAAATTTCTCTAAAAATACTTTTTTTTAACGAATAAATTTCAAAATTTATTCAAATTTTCATTTTCATTTACCTCGCTCGATTTCTTTGGCTCGATTGGTAACGCAAATTTGAATACAAGAATATAAAATTACGATGGGCTTAGCGGTACGCGCTTTGAGGTTTTGTGATACGCGAGACGAAAATTACAAACGAAAAACTAAATAACGAAATAAATTTTTATCGCAGTCTCTCGTTTCGCGATTTCCGATAACAACATGATTTATCATAACACAGCTAGTCTACGAAACACACCGGATCACTGGTGTGCTGGTTTCAGCAAAATTTATTCCCCCCCCCCCCCCCCCCCCCCCCCCGTTTTTTGGCAATGTCGAGGATCCGATACGAGAATAAATATTCCGTCACAATTTTCGCGACGTTTTTCGTCGAATAGTCAGAACATTTTTGTTCTTTGAAAACCCATACGCGATTCGTCTGATACATGAGGAGAAAGAAAGAGAGAGAGGGAGAGCGGTGCCTTTTGCAAATGTGCAGAAACGTTGAATTTATTGGCTCTTTATTTGTATGGAGGAGAACGAGAGAGAAAGAGTAGGATTACTGTTCCGAATCCCCGTGGTATAGTTTTACCCCGCGGTACGACCCGAGGGGTTGTAGATTACGTGCCAGAAATACAAAACGAAGCCTCCCTAGTCGGCCCCGTTTTCATTCCTTTGTTCGAAAAATTTTCACTCAAAAAAAAAAAAAAAGAATAAAATAAATCAAAAAACAGCAATGAAAATGAAAAAAAAATCTTGACTTTCGTACGAAAAAATTGTATAAATATGTATAAAAAGTTTTTCAAAGTCAACGTATCGATAAACCAAAATTTATCTCGTACCAGCCGTCACCGTTTTCTTGGAAAACGAAAATGCGGTTTAAATTGCGATCCGAACGAGGCAAAGTCTTGGACAGCGAGGAGAGAACACGTTTTGTTCGAATTTCTCCTCGTGTCTCCCATCGGCCTGAGCACACCAGCAATAAAAGAGAAGTTACATAAGTGTCATATTGGAAAACGCTTATCTATCGCGCATTCCACGAGTCCCTCGTAAAGAAAAATTCCGCACTTGGATCGCGGTGCGAAACGTTTCAAAGAACAACTTGATAAATTTCTGGACAACGATGGATTTTAAATAATTGTATTTTTCTAATTTAATGAAAACGATAAAAAAAAAGTTATTCGCATTTTTGATATTACATTCTTCAATTTGGTCGTCGCAAAGATCTTTCCGACTTATCACGCACGAGGGAAAGATAGTTCCAATATTCACCTTGAAAACTCAATTTCTTGTCGCGCGTGGTTAAAAAGTGATCCAGTCTTCAGAGGAGTAACACCGGACTGTTCTCACGATACTGTGATATAGGACACTATCGTATTTGGATCCGCGAGAATCTTCAGAGACGAAGGAGGAAAAGCCATGGAAATCGGATACAGGAGTAACCGAAAGAAAAAAAAAACAGGGGTGCGTGGAGCGAGTCGAGAGCCCGAATCCTTCGGCGTGTCGTTCGAAAGACGAAGAAAAAATAGATAGAGAGAAGAGAAAGTAGGAGGGTGTCTGAGTAGCGTGGAGACTGGCGAAAGACCCGTATCAATCATTTTGATTCATGCGGGAATATATAGCGCGGGAGGCTTTTCGTCCTTGAGCCACGGATTATCCCACGGCGGATTTCCGTGTCGCTCTTCCTACCCAAGAGCGAATCTCCCTTGCTCTCGTTTCGGGAAAAAAATTCTAGCCTCTCGTCGCACCGAAGCTCAACCGCGGAATCATGAAACGCGTCGGACGAAACTTTTCGGATGATATTTTTAATTTGGGACGCGGTGGAGATATTTTATTAGTTAACGAAATAAGCAGCTGGAAGTTTTTGTTTAATCCGACTTACGTAACTGGTTGGGAAAACAGTGGGAACTTTCGATGTACATTGCTGCATCACGTATCGTACGTGAACTTATGGATCGTGGTATTAAGATTCATGAGCACGAGCGATAGCAAACCTGGGAAACATCAGGGTCCTCCAGCCAGAGGCATGTAATATCGGTGCTTGGGCTTCTTATAGTTTGCACGAGAATTCAAAGAGGGGTTTATAAAGTTTTTGCAAAGGGGCAGAGCTTAGGGAAAAATGTTTACACAGTTGTAACTCTAATCGTATTTAACTTGAGTTTGTGATAGAGTTTTGCAATACTTTGTATATTGTTATTTGGAGATGTTACCGTGTTTGAATTTTTTTGCTGAAATTGAAATTTTGTATATTTCTTGTTTTTCAGACTGACTACAATCGACACTTGGAACAGCTTCTGGAACAGGTCGAGAGTCTTCTCATCGACTATCTCAAACGGAGATTGAATGGCGATGGCGTCAAACAGGTCGTCGAGTACCACAGTTGGCTGGAAAATGTCCAGAATCTCTCGCAAGGTAGATGAAGATTGCAGCTGTAGATGTGGAAAATTTCTTATTCATTCTTTCCGTCCTTTCGAAATATTTGTTTTATTGTGGTATTTTTATTTTTGACTATCTGAATTGAATTTTCGCAGACGAGCAAGGTACATCCACCATGGCAGCCGAGACGGAGCTTTTCCTGCGTCGCACTAAAGAGCTTTGGAAACTCGTCATTGCGATGAAAAAATTGGACGATTCTCCGTTTGTCGAGTTGCAAGTCGTCGAGGAGAATTTGCGAAAATTGGCGGATAATGTAAAACAAGACAAGTGTCTGAATGCGGGAGGTAAATTCGAATGGGTCGACAGTATTCTCGTCAAGGTAGGAATTTGTTTTCTCAAATGGCAATATTAACAAAGTCTTCGAATCTCGTTTCCTATGTACGAACGTTAAAACTGTTACCAAGTCATTTTGTCGAGTTGAAGTTTTAGAATGCACTCGGCTCTTATCTCGTTTTGTCGTTTCTTCGAGCTCGCGATAAAACCATTCTCGCCGAATATCAAGGCTTATAAATTTTGCAGTGCCTGCAAGAGGGCTCTTGGCTACTGTTGGATCAAGTTAATCTATGCAGCCCCGCGGTCCTGGACAGGCTGAACGGTCTCTTAGAGCCTGGTGGTGTTCTCACTATCGGGGAACGTGGCATTGCCAGCGATGGAAATATCTTGACTATTAAGCCTCACAAAAACTTTCGTCTGTTCCTGACTATGGACCCACGTTATGGCGAGATCTCACGGTAAATTTTGTTCAATGGGAAAGCTTAAATTTCATAATGTATGATAATAACAAAAAATACCATTTTGTATTACAGTGCAATGCGAAATAGAGGAGTAGAAATTTACATGTTGGGTCACAAGGACAATTGTGACAACGACAATTTGGATCTCAGATCAATGCTGTTCAATCTTGGCCTCGAGAAATCCAATCATCAGGACGCGCTGTTGGAGATTCATGAGAAAATGTCTTCGGAAAATTTTACGTCTGACAAATTGAGCATCGTTCATCTCCTGCACTCGGCATTCTTGATCACGCAACAGATATCGCGAGGATTCTCAGCTCGCGAGTCTTTTCGAATATCTTGCGTCGACGTTTACCTCAAGTCACGTTGCGTACAGCAATCAGTCACGAAAGAGCGTCTCATATCTCTCATCGAGGATTGTATCGATCGTCACAACGTGGCTGTTGTTGGGGAAACGTTCGTCGACCTCAGTGCCGTCACACCGAGAATTCGTGATCTTCAAGACAATTCGAAATTGACGATCGTGAGACAGCAGGCTTTTCTTCTCGACGCCGTTGCGAAAAAGTATGACTCGTCCATAAAGAAAAGTGGAGCAAACGATGTGGGCGATCTTACGACCTCGTTCATAAACGAATTTCTGGCAATGCCGAGAACGAGCGAGGGCGAGAACGACGTTAATATCGAGAAAATATTGCCCTACCTGTTGTTGAATTTTTACGAACGTTCGTCGATGAACGATGTCGAATTGAGAAAACGTTGGCTCAGCTTGACGCTATCGAGGGAGAGCGAAAGATTGAGAAACCTCGAGGAAAGCAGCGGATCGTTAGCTCATGAAATTGCAGAATCGAGACGGCATTTTGACGTTAAAGCATTACCGTGGGACTCGGCGTACTTGCCAAATGTTGCAAACGACGAGAACAGCCTTGGCATAGCCAACCGTTTGGCTTTAGTTTTGTACTTGCTTACCATGAATATACAGTATCCTAGAATCCTCGAGGACATCAGCCTCGATAAGACCGAGAAGACCATCTCTGTGTTGCAGTACTCCAACGCAGTTTACCAAGGTAAGAGATAACAATGAATTAAAAATTCTTATCATTCTTGGTCAGTGCACAATGTTTTAGCCTCTCAGAGAAAAAGATTTTATTTCGTTAAAAACACAATAGAAGCTTTGTATTGTACTATGAAAAAACAAGATACGTAATTTGTATTTTCATTCCTTAGCTCTCCCTTTACACAAAGTTTCCCTTCTATTTACAGGTAAATTGACGTCTCACTTGAAAAATCAGCCCTTAGTCACAAATTTCGTTATATTTATTGCTCAATTGAATTCTTGTGTCAATCTTATGTTACGCGATAATTCTGTACTACTGAGCAGCGAGGATTATGTAACATACAGAAAAAACTTTGCATGGATCGTGAGATTTCATGCTTTGGGACAATTTCCGTTGATCGACAAAGCGGAAAAGGCCACCAGCAATAATACCAAAATCGACGAGCTAATTCTCGTGATGCGAGTTCATTACAAGTGGCTCGTTAAATTCGTCAAGACTTTATTCGACCTTGGAAAAAAGTTCAACCTGACGGAAGATTGCAGAGCCGAAATCGAAAGACTGGCTGTAATGATCGACAGTATCGACAAGAGTGTCACGTCTGTTCACAATCCCTTTAGAAAAATAGCCAAGATAATCAAGAATTATCTCGTCATGCCGCTACCTTTCTCCTCGGAAATTAGAGTCAAGGTTTACGAACTCGTTAAAAAATTATCCGACGACCTCGCTCCGTGCATGAGTGACAGTTGTGACAGTACTTTGAAAAGAGATTTGAAAATCATTTTATTGCAAAATGACGAAACGATGAAGATTCGTGCTGAGCTGATAAATGTCTGGAAACAGTTTTACGATGATCGACAATTCGACGAAACTACGGTACAGGCTTTACACGATATGGAGGAATTTTGCGATCGTTGTCACCTGAGACTTCGAACACCCATCGAAATATCCGAAGCTCTCGCCCAAGTACAAATTCGTCGTGAACGAGAACTCATCGATTTATCAGCGAACGTTCAATTGTGGCCGATTTACGAGTACGTATTTTTCCTTTTGGCGACAAATTTGCACAGAAAAATCAACGAAGACCATGTCATCGAGACGGGTTCTTGGGCTTTGGAAAAATTTGCAAAAATTCCCAGTTTGCCTATTAATCTCATAGCACTGTTGGACACGATTCTTGTTTGTGAAAATGGATCGATCGAGCGTGAACGTTTGAAACCCGAGCTCTTCACTCGTCTCGATCGTTTCCTTCGAACTTCTTGTGCTTTCAACGATTCCAAGGCTATCCTACATTGGCAGGGTATCGTCGAGACAGACATGGAAAAATCTGTAACGAGCACGGAAGTAACGAAAATCGAGAATCCAGTCTATTCACCAATTTTGGTGAACTTGGTGTCGGAATTGATTCTCAACAAGGCCCAGACAATTCACGAAAAGTCTGTCCTCGCTACAGCTCGCCTTGGCACTTATCGTTCTCACATCAGACAGCTGAAGACATTGAACGGCGTACTATGGCGCAACAGCGTCGTTCTAAATTCACCGGATTACGACAGAGCTCACAACGACCGTCTAACTTTGCGTTCCTGTCTCAAAGTTTTCTTGACGGCCGAGGAAAAAATGACGAACGAACGTGATAACAGTCTCATCATGCAGTCGGAAATCCAGAAGCAAACGGGAAAGGATCGAGTTGAATTAGAGGAAAAGTTTCGACGAGATTACGTCGAACCACTGAACGAATTGAAGAGAAGAGCTCGGGCGATTTCTCCGTCTTTGCAACTGCACGATAACGATGAAGTCGAGAGATCCGAGTCGTGGATCATTCTTGGATATCTTCAAGTATTTTTGTTTGGCAATCTCGGCTATATCGATCCAATTCATAAAATTAGCCTGAAGCTTCGTTACGTCGAGGAGGACATCGAGGATTGCAGAAATACGATTTACGTCGCTACTTTAAATTCTCGAATTCAAGGAGATTCCTGTCCGAGTAGCAACACTCATCCTCGTATAATCGAAACGCGAAAGTGTCTCGAGAGACTGTTGACCGCGAGAAAAGATCTTAAGACGTGCAAAGCCATACGACCATCGAGCTCAGAATTTATAACTCTAGCCAAGGAAACTTTCAATTTCCGCAATACTCTCGGATCTTGGGAAGTAGTGTCGAAGATAATGACGAAGTTATCGCAAGCTATCGTTGAATTGAGTGGAAATGTTAATTTGACTGCAACAAGCGTCTCTACGGCGACCGATGGAATTCAGGAGGCAGAAATATGGCAAGAATCCTTACAACGATTCTCAATCTTATTGGAGAACAAATTTTGTCATGGCTATCCTGATATTGTGATTCCTCTTCTCACAGCAGTGGCGCAATTAAAGCATGGAATCCGAGGCTTGAGCGACGAGACGAAACGTTTGATGAATTTAAGAAAATCGTGGGCCAGTGGAAAAATAGTTCAGACTCTCATGCACAATCTCGTACGTTTTCCAACGATCGGTGAGGAACAACGAGATCTTCTCAGTCTAGTTGCAACTTGTACGTCTCAAGAGACTCGCGAGATTATAAACGACAACATAAACAACGCTGCCAACGACGCTTTCGTTTCGCTGGCCGAACAATTCAGGATGGTTAAAAATGGGCTATTCGAGCTTTATAACCATATTACTCTCGAAGGCAATCTCGACATCGCATTGTGGACTGAGCTAAATGTGCTTTTACAACAGATTGTATTAATCTGGCAGAGACAACGGGACGAGAATGAGAGACGTGCTCTCGAGAAGGAGAGCATGTACAAGAACAAAGTGAAGATTCAAGGCGATTGTCCAAACGAGGAGAAGGAAATAGCTCTTGAACTTCGTAATTTGTTCCCGACGTACCGCCACGAGGATTTCACTGAAATCGAGGAAATGAACACACCGACTTTAGAGCATACAGAAAGGATAGCGAACGACGAAGACGAAGATCCACGTAATCGACTTTACGCCGGTCTCGTCACAGAGGAGGATGTGAATGAGGTCCATGAACTACATTCACGCATTGTCAAATTCTTCGTCAAAGCTCCATGGATGAAAAAACAGATCGGTGATAATAAAAGAAATTACGTCGAGCCATTGATTCAACGCTATAATACTTTTGGCTTAATGCTCGAAAAACTTCTACCAGCTATGGATTGTCGTCTTAGCACAAAGTTGTATGCAAGTTTGAACTTCTTAACTTCCATCACTGTCCGCACGAGTGAAGGACAGTCGGAAGATGAACGTGACCCACTTATCGAGAATGCATCGATCAATCAGAAAAAGATTTACGATTATTACAAAAGCAGCAACGTTGAAGAGGCCAAACAGTGTTTGCCACTTTTGGAGATTATAAATGATCGAGTCGATGGTTTTCTCAAAGAGTGGCCGGAACATCCTACTTTACAATCGATCAGGTCGATAATAGCAAGAATCTATGGATTTTCGATTACATCGCCTATTTCACGATTCTTGACTGGTCTAGAATTATTGCTAGTCAAGATGAAAGAATGGGAGGAAAATGCTCACAGTGGTGTAAGTCTTTGTGAGTATTCCTTATCGCTGACACAACAAATTATCTCGTGGCGAAAACTGGAGCTTGCATGTTGGAAGGATTGCTTGAATGCGGCTCACGAGAGACTCAGGATGAAAGCTTCCAAATGGTGGTTCTTCCTTTATGCACTAGTGGAATCTTACATAACGAGGAGCAAGCTTGAGGTCGAAATTCCCACGATGGAGGAGAATGTCGAAATTCCCAAAGACGACGAGCCCGTTACAGCGAAGAAACTCACCGAGCTACTCGAAGCATTCATCAATGGATCGTCACTCGTCGAATTTCAATCAAGACTCGACCTTCTCATGACTTTTCACTCTCACGCTTATTACTTGAACAAGTCCAACGAGCGCGATGAGCTTTTGGCTATACTTTGGAACGTTCACAATTATTACAAACAATACAGCTCCGAAGTAGACAGGAAGATTAAATCTTTCAAAGCACCCATCGAAAAGAAACTTCGAGACTTTGTCAAGATAGCACGCTGGAACGATATCAATTACTGGTCGGTCAAGGAAACCGTGGAGAAGACTCATAGAACTTTACACAAATTTATTCGCGAATATGAGACTGGTCTCAAAGTCAGTGTGGTTACTTGTCTACTAATTAAACCGACGAGTTACTCCTCGGAAGGTGACAAGGGTGAGTGGGATAGACCCAAGGAGCGTGATTATTCCATCAATCCGAAAGATTTTCTCGACACTGGAAAAATCATCGTTCCCAATGTCAACGACGGTGTGACGAAAGATTACACCGAAGCTACCGAGCTCGTCTCACGAATGGAAAGTTTATTCAAGAAAGCCAAACATCTCTGCGAGGAAACAATCGTCATGTCTTCCTACCCTGGATTAAGAGTCGGACTTGAAGAACTCATGGAAAATATGATAGCACACAGTACGTGTTTGAAGAATATGGAGGTCGATCGTACCTTACCAAAACCCAAGCAAAAGTCACAGGCCAAGAGCATACTTCAACAGAAGAAGATGGCACTTGCTGATTATTTCAAAACTTTGTCTCACATTGGATTGTCGTACAGAAGTGGTACGTTAGCTTGGAAAAATCGTCAGAACGAAGTGATCGATCTTACTGTACCACCGATCGATTTATTCGCAGCCTTCGATAACTTGCCACACAGCAAGACCGACAAGCAAATGTTGGCACAGTGGGATGGCTGTGAAACTTATTATTACAAATCTTTAATAAAATTGAACGCACTCAATGTTTCATTTGCCAAAACACAGTCCGACTTGGGGCTGTCGAATATGGAAAGATGCTCTGGTTACTCGACTCACATTATGCTCATGGCCCATAAACAGAAGAGAGTTCTGGCCGACTCGTTCAACAGTTACGTTTCTCTTAGAATACAAGCGACGAATTTGTCGAAAATTGTCGACTGCGCTGTGAATTATTCCGACAGAGAATCGCTCGATTGTGCCAAAAGTTTGAAAAAATTGCTCATCACTCTTAAAACTGGTTTTGAACAACTGGAATTGTATCTGCAGGCTTGTCCAGCGGATCCTGGTCTCGATACTAATACAGAAATATTATCTCTAGAATTGAGCAAATTGGCAATTGTCAATGCAACGAGAAACGATGCTGTTTGGGAATCTGCCAATTTGATTCTACGACAGTGTCTCGTCTCGTTGAATAGAATTGTCGAGACTCACAAAAAGCTATTCAACTCCGAGAGTCTAATTCTCACTTCTATCCATCATGAATTTCTCAACGAGAGTAATGAAATTTTGTCAGACATTAAAACGCACATCCATAATTTCTCGAATGTATTCTCGACCGAAACCGAGCAATCTCATCCGATTGTCGAGAGCGTTAAGTTCTTGGGAGCGCAAATAGACGAGTGGATAGAGAAATTCTTGCTCATGGGAGTATCGGAATGTGAAATTGAAGATGCAGATTCGCTAAAGAATAATTCAATGAGCGAATACACTTCGAGTCTGGAGCTTCTCATTAAAACTATGTTGCTAGCCATTCAGCGAAAATATAAAGAAACTTCGTCGGAAAATAATCAATTGGCAGTCCCAGAGGTCGACCAGGAGGAGAACAATGATGAAGACGAAGAAGTTGAGGAGGAAGATAGTAATATGGAAGAAAATGGTTTTCGCGAAAAATTGATAGAATCCTTGGAGAAAGATGTGAATGCTCTGCACTTGAACGAAGTACATCGGCTCCTTGCCAACGTTTTGAAAATGACTTCGAGTGAAAATCCATCCCAGGCCTGTGTACGACGAGGTCTGTTGATGCGTTGCTTACCGCTTCTTCGACAATACTTGTTATTCTCACAATTCTATCTCAACGAGCAAGTCGGTGCGTTCCGCGTGACTTGCAAATTGTTGTATCTCCAACTGAATGTATTTATCGATCTGGCGACGAACGGCTTTTGCGTACCCAAGGATCTGGATTTAGAGGAGGGAGAGGGAGAAGAATCTAAAGAGGGAAAGAGTCAGAATGGAATGGGTCTGGGTGATGGCGAGGGTGAAAAGGATGTCTCTGATAGAATAGAATCGGAGGATCAATTGGAGGACGCTAGGCCAGCTGATCAGGAAAAGGAGAAACAGGATGACAAGGATTGCAAGGAGGAAGAGAATGGTATCGACATGTCCGAGGACTTTGACGCCAATATGCAGGACGTTGAGAAAAAGGACGACGACGAGAACGAAGGCAAGAGCGAGGACGAGGACGACGAGGATCTGGACAAGCAAATGGGTGATACGGAGAAAGGTGCTGACGCTCTGGATGAAGAGATTTGGGGAGAAGACGAGGATGACTCGAATGAGAACGAGGAGGACAAAGACGAGGAGAATCAGGGTAAAGGTGAAGAGATTGGTGAAAAAGAAATGACGGCTAAGGACGATAGCAAGAAAAATGACCAGGACGACGAGAAAAATCAGGATGGCGATAGAAAGGAAGAGGATAAGAAAGAGATCAATGAGATTGACGAACCAGAGGTGAATGACGATCAGATCGATCCCTATCACGGGAATCAGCAACCACCGCCTGAACCTGAAGCAATGGATCTTCCTGACGATATTAATTTGGACGGTGAAGATCCTGACGACAATCCTCAAGGTGACGAAGCGAATCCCTTCGATATCGACGAGATGAAGGAATCTATGCCACCTCCGGAAAAAGAAGAAGATGCTGCGAATGGTGAGGAGGACGAGGAGAAGAAGGAAGAGAAAGATCCTGCTGACTCGAGTGACGAGGAGGACAACGACCATACAGAAAACGGTGAGGTCAAAGGCACGAATGAGGATGGTCCTGAGGATGAACAACCAGAGCCTGAAGCTGAAAGCGATGCCAAAACTCAAGTGCCCGAGAAGAAGGACGAGGAGGATCAGGATGACGAGGACAAGAACGAAGAAGGTGATCAAGGAGCTGAGGAAAAAGCTTCAGCGAGCATCGACGATGCCAGCAAGGAAATGGACGCTACGGATCAACCTGACGTCAACAAAGATGGTTCTCGTGACAAGGTTGCTGATCAGCCGAACATCGACGATCAACAAGAGTCCACAGCGGAAAATAACGAGGACGACAGTAATAATAGAGGAAGTGGAAATGCTCAGTCCGAACAACAGGACACTGGCCATTCCGGTACGTCCATGCAGAATACAGCTCCTGTCCAGCATCGTGAGAACGAACAGAAACAGATCGAGAAACGCAAGAATCCTGGTGAGAGCGATGACAATCGTTCGCTCGTCGACAACATTCAACCGGATAAGAAAAAGTTGAAGATGATACATTCCAGAGAGGATATGAGCCAGGACAACGACGAGGAAGGTGCCGAGGAGAATGAGGAGGATGGTGAGATGGACATGTGTCAGCACGTGAAGAATTCTGAAAAATATGACGATCAAGCTATGGACGCGGCTACGAGGGAACAAGTCAAACAGCAGGCCGTTAACAAGGAAGAGGAAGAAGAGAAGAAGTTAGAAGAGGAGGAAGCTATGGAGATTGACATGAATCGTGACGAGGAGGAATTGCCCATGGACGATGAAAAGCCGATAGAGCAAAATTCTGATATTACGCCTAAGGGTGAGAAGGACAAGGAGAGAAGGAAAGAGGATGCTAAGGGCAACATCGATGATGGACGAATGGAAAGCATCGTTGAGATCGAGGGAGACACCGCGGAGACTATGAGAGTCGATAGAGGAGTCGAATCGGCGTTCTTCACGAATATCAAGGATTCTAACGAGACACAATTGTCGTCGGTACAAGTGGCGGGCAAACGAATGGAAGTCGAAACGATGCTGAGTCGGTGGACGTACGTGCCATCGACCGCCGAAGCTCTGGCAGCTTGGAATTGTCTCAATACCGTCGTCGAAGCTCCTGCCAGAGATTTGGCAGAGAAATTGCGACTGGTATTGGAACCCACGCAAGCTACGAGACTCAAGGGAGATTATCGAACCGGCAGAAGGATCAATATGCGCAAAATCATTCCTTATATAGCGAGTCAATTTAGAAAAGACAAAATATGGCTAAGGCGGACGAAACCGTCGAAGAGAGATTATCAGATTGTTCTGGCACTTGATGATAGCAGCAGTATGGCTGACAATCATTCAAAAGAATTGGCTTTCGAGTCCTTGTCGCTGATAAGCAAAGCCATGGGATATCTCGAAGTTGGCGAGTTGAGTGTTATGAGTTTCGGTGAGACGACCAGTGTTCTTCATCCTCTTGGCGAACCTTTCACTGAAAATAGTGGGTCAAGGTAATCATCAATATTTGAACTAATATTTGTACTGTATGGATGTGTGCCTTATCTCATTGCTTGCTAAAATTACAGGTTGATACAGGACATGAGATTCGACCAGAAGAAGACTAATGTTGGCCAATTAGTGGATTTCACCGTCGACATGTTTGATAGCCAACAGAGCTCAACCGACAGCGCAAAGTTGCTCGTTGTTCTTTCGGATGGTCGTGGCGTTTTCTCTGAGGGATTGGATCAAGTCAATAGTGCTGTGAGAAGAGCCAGACTAGCGGATATATTCCTTGTATTCATCATAGTCGACAATCCATTAAACAAAGTACTAATGCATATACATATTTTCTGATGTGTGTGAGAGATAGGATAGAATTCTAGATTTACAGTGTTTGATTTTTTCTTTCAGGACTCTATATTGGACATTCGGATGCCAGTTTTTCAAGCGGGGAAACTGCTAGGAATAAAATCGTACATGGATAGCTTTCCTTTTCCATTCTACATGATACTTAGAGATATAAACGCCTTGCCCGGTGTACTGAGTGATGCTCTAAGACAATGGTTTGAAGTAGTTGGGAAGATCGACACGTGAATATATCTCTCGTATGTCTGAGAAACTTCTTTTTGTACATACATGTTACGATTAAAAGGAAAAAAAACGACAAGAATACAGGCGATAATGAAGAACCCTGCCCTTTTCCTTTTTTATTGCGTTCGCGCCAGACATTTGAATTGTAGTTCCTAGTAAATCCGCAAGCGGGACAGCGCGTCGTTCCTCCAGTTTTTGGTTTTTAGAACCCGATGCTCATAACCTCAAAGTAATGTATCGCCTCGAATGTTGATCGACCCGGAGTAAACGAGAGTTTTAATATAATCGTACGAAAAAGGAAAACATAGTCCGAGGTATCAAACGAGCTCCGGGGAAGATGAATGTCCTGGCAAGAAACGTTCGAGGTGTAACGAATATTGTTAGCGATGTATATCTCCGAAACGGGAGTCTTGGCTCCGTTATGAGGCACATGAGTATTAAGTCCGATCTGCCGTTCAAGTGGGTAAAACCGGAAAAAATTCCGTGTACGATGCCCGAAAAGAGTGGTGACGGTGGTATAGACTTGAAAATAAGTGAAAACGATTTAATGAATCATTATGAAAAGTCAAAAGAGCTTCAGGAGTGAGTATACTTGTTAATTAGTTCTCATCAAATCAGTTGCGATATGTAGATCTCTGCACCACGAATGTATTGTTGATAATATCATTTCAGTGCCGACGAGATTGTAAAAAGAATGTTTACTCTCAAATTTGTGCCAAAACAGGAAACAAAAAATAAAAGACGTGAACTCACATTGGCAACGGTTCAGCGGCATAAAGCCGATCGGGGTTCCATGGAATCAAAAAGTAAGCAATTTTAAGAATGTTGATTCGTAATGATATCATTATGGCTCACTTAATTGAGTTTTATATTCTTTTAGTTGCAGCCATGACCAGCGAGATTCTTCACTTACAGGAAGCCATGGAAACTCATTCAAGAAACGTGATGTTAAAGGTTTTCCTAAAGGAACTTATCGACAAGAGAAAAAAATATTTGGGTTTACTGCGCACATGGGATTATAAAAGATTCGAATGGTTACTTGAAAAACTGAATCTTGTTTATAAGCCAAATCCTGCGTTAGTATTTTTTGATTCCTTTTATGCATAATTATCTTGCCCTATCTATGTTGATACAAATAACTTACGAGATTTTTGTCTTGATGTTGTAGTCTAGCTGGCAAAATTACACGGAAAAGATCACTGCGAGCTTTAACGAAACTTCATTGCATTAAAATAAGGCGTGAAAAAATGAAGGCCTACAGCGAAGAGTTAAAAGCTCAGCAAGGAAGTTTCTTTGTGGAGAAAGCAGAGAAATTAGAGTTTATCAGAAACGAAGAAATAGCGTGTGGTCGAGAACCTACAGTTACGGAGGAAGAAATAGCAGCGGCAAAAGAAGTAGCACAGAAATTCAAAGAAGTTCAAACAGAAATTTAATAAATAAATTTTACTAATTTTCCACTGATTTTCTATCGCTGATGGAAATAATGGATGTATAAATATAAAATTATATGTTAAACAAAACTTTTATTTGTTTCTACAGTAAGTAATCATTATTTACAGTCTGCCTTAATAATGAATGGGTAAATTATGATGAATTTATTTGTCCGACGAATTGTTCCTCACTGGCTCGACCTCAGATGATTTAATTTTTCCAAATAACGAATTATACAATTCGTTTTTAGCAAGATCAGACCACGTATCATTCGTGCCCATCGGTGCCATGAAATTTACTAGTTTTGTGTGAACATTGTACCGTACTCGGCGGCCTTTTGTTGCCCTCGTGTCGATTTTTCTCTTCATTTTACTTCTCATATTCTGAAGCGCTATCCACTGCTTGCTGAGTTGTATTGGATCTGTGATATCCGACGATTTGTACTCTATCAATTCGCGCAACAGTTGGTGATAAAAATCATCGTCGTCGTAGATTTCCGCATCGTAATCCTGGGTTCGTCTCCCATCCTCGTCCTGAGACGAGACATCCTTGCCTAATATTTCGTACTCCGAGCGTTTTAATTGCGTCCTTTTAAGTACTTTCGATCTGTCGCTCATTACAAATTCGATTTGCTTTACGATCGCCTGGCTAGAACCCTTGTTCACACTTCCGGCAGCAACTCGTGTTTTATCATTCCATTTTTGAATTACTGAATTTCTGTAGTTCCGATAAGCGTCGTGATTCTCTGTGATTATTTTCTCGTATTCCACCAGGCTCTGCTTTTTCTTTTTCCCAGGCGGTGCTTCAGATTCTTTTTCCTCTCCGGACGACTCTT
The DNA here is from genome assembly GCA_946811545.1 of Netelia fuscicornis. Lineage (NCBI taxonomy): Eukaryota > Metazoa > Arthropoda > Insecta > Hymenoptera > Ichneumonidae > Netelia > Netelia fuscicornis. The sequence goes on from OX328015.1 coordinate 2,253,684, forward strand.
CGCTACCCTCAGCACCCTTATCCATTTCATCTTCCGTATCGGAGCAAATTTCCTCATCCATTGGATCATCATTACTTTCTTCCTCATTTTCCTGAGCTTTTCTTTTCTTCCCTCTGTTAAGATTTCGTGTTTCCGGATAATTGCCTAGAAGACTGCTCTGAATTGCCAATAAATTATCCAAAAGCGCCGTTAGCTTATTCTTGCCATTATCGACTTCTTTCTTGAATCGCTCATCCGATTTCAATTGTTTGTGTACATCATACTGAGGCATTTGGTTGCTGGTTATCAAGCATTTCTGCAGCTTTATCCTGATTTCCAAAAGATTCTCCCAAATCTTAAGTTGTTCTCTAACACAATTACCCTTCTCGACATCTGCGTGTATGGTTGCCGGTACAATATTCTCGAAATTCACTTCCTTGTCGCGATTTCGGCGCAAAGGATTATCCTCATCTACTTCAGAATCTTCTTCATCGTCCGAGTACTCTTCGCTGTTAGATCCGATATCTTCCTCCATCGATGATTTCTCAACCTCAGAATCATCTTCATTGGCATCCGACGAATGCTCCTCATCCATTTCGCTCTCACTTTCCTCGCTATAAACATCTTTCCTAGAGACTTTTTTTCCTTTGTACCTAAAATTAAATAAAATAAGAATGAATGACATTGAACAATCAATCCCCATTAACATTCAAAATAGCAACATCCAGGATCGAATTTATTGTAGAAACATTTTCCGCTAGTTGATGCCAATGAAAGTGAAGTCTACTTGCCTTTTGTCAACTTGATCCAAAAGATCTACGTTTCGTTTTCTAAACGTCGACCCAGTGGCATCATCGTCGGATCCACTCTCGTCGTAACGTTCGACAACTTTCGCTTTAGATTCCTCGTTCTCATCGTCCGAACCAAATACAGTCGGTGCAGCTGTTACCAAACTACTTATTTTCTCAGCCAAACTCAGTTTCTTTCCCTTCGATGACATATTTAACGCTATTTTTTTTATTACAGACTCATTCCTGCAAACACGTGTATCGTGTATACACAAACATAACCTAATTTGCGTTGAAGCTTTCGACAACAGCGCCTGTTTTCCTTGGGACTACAGTCATGTTTGTCTTCCGCTGGTTCGTATGACCAACCGTCGGTAAAAATGTGTACCGCTCATTAGTTCCCTAGAAGGCCGCTATATCTACGGATAATGGTAAAGCTATATCACCTGACACCTGGCGCCATCTTTTCATCCACGTATCATTACGAATTAAAAACTGCCGATATAGTTTCAATTGTTTCTTACAACCTCGTACACGAAGCTCTATTGTTGCCAAGAAAAGAACTGAGTTGCCAACGCTAATATGTTGGAAATTATGGCAAAATCGTAAAAAACAGCATGTGCACGAATCGTTTGTATAATCGATAATAAGGTAAGTATAATTCCACGAGCACAGGTAAGTAGGAAAAGCTGAAAATAGGTATGAAAACTCTAACCCTACTTAATGACTGAGCTATTAATTCCAGGTGTCGCTGTGATGGGGAAAACAGTTGTAGGGTAAGTAAGTATCCGTTACATATAGATTGTACTAGTGCTAACATAATAAAGTGTTTTATCGTGAAAAAAGGATGAAAGGCAGAAAAGGTCGAAATGTCGTACCATATCCTCAGACTCCCGGAATCCTGGAACAAACTACGATAAGTGCTTCATACGGTGAGTGGTATAAATAAATCAATAAATAAATCCATAAATAAGTAGATAAGCCCTTGCTCGGATCGTACAAGCAAACGAGTAGAATACGATATAGGTAGCGTCGCGGACGTTATTTCTTCTTCGGTACATCGCTAACCACTACCACGTTGGTTATACCGTGGTGGTAGTATTACCACTGTAAAACAGCCCGGTGATGCTGATCACGAGAGTCTGGTAGGGCTGCCTCGAGAGAGAAGTCACGAGTCTCTTCGGGAAGTGAAGGAGACCGGCGAGACTCAGTCTCGAATGGTCTGCCACACGCTGCCAAGCCAGCAAGCCGGTCACCAACCGACCACTGCGCGTTCTCGATTTTCTTTTTTGGACTCCACGCGGTCGCACTCCGCGAACCATATCGAAGAAATGCGTTGCCATTGAAAGAAAAAGTAATTCGCCAACAAGTTTATCGATAAAGACTTCGTACTTCTCATTCGATTTATCGCCGTCCGGCAGAGTTTAATCGGTGAGGTATCGGAATCGGTTTACCTTCGGGCCTGTCTCGCGCATTTAATCGACGACTCGCGTGCGACGAACCCACGCGCGACCGCCGACAAGTTTTCTCAATGAAAAGTCCCGGCTGAACGGAACTACAAATGTTACCGGTTTCGTCGGACCCGGTCGAATCGTTAATGGGACTTCGAGACTACCGGGTTACCCGCAAGTAGGCGCATAAGGAATTTCGCGGGGGTTGTTGTTTTTACCGTGGGATAAGACAATTCTTTTAGATTCGTGCAAGTGATCGTTACGTCAAAACAATACATTTCTTCGTCCCGGTGCAATCGTCGCACCTGGGTTACGTCGCGAATTCTCGACATCAAGAAATAGTTCGTAAAATGGCAAAGTTTGTCGCCCTTCTCACGCTTCAAATCTTCATCAGCCTCGCCGAAGGTACGTAAATAATTTGACGAATAATTCTATGCTTTCCTATTTATTGTACACTTAATTCTTTGTAAAAAACGAAAACAAATCGAATGAAAAATAAAGTATCTAAAAGTTAATCGACAAACGCGCACTGGTGTTTGAACTTTTATTACTCGACCGCAGCGATATTACTTCAGCCTCGACGAGCGTTCTCAACGACCTTCCGACGATATACAGTCGCGCAAGAGCCGAAACCCGCAAACTTCATTACCGAAGTACTTCTCGGGTGTACTGACTGTAACTTGGTCGTGCGCTTTTGCCGTGAAACTGAGTCGCAGTCAGGCATTCCGTTTTGTCCACTTCCGCGTCATTATCGTCGGCGAGCAAAACACCAAAGACCGATGTTTGCGCACCGAACGAAAGGTTTGCCGCGCTAGAAACGTTGCTTTCGTTCACGTTTAAAGGTCGAGAGCAAGATCGCCGCCGTAACCGAGTTGTATAAACAATCGACCGGCAAAAATTGTCGAGCGCACAAGATATATGGGGCGTTCTTTGTAAAATGCTCAGCTTTTAAAGTAAATAAGCTTTTGGCATTGTTTATAATACGATAAGGACATTATAAATTAAGATAGTAATTGCGTGCTAGGAAATATTCAAAATATCATCGACATTGCGCAACGTGCGTGCATAATTTACATAAATAACGATCGACGTTTGAAAAAAACACAATCGTAAAATAAGATTTTAAGCGTTTACGATACGTAATTGCAACGAGACGTGCCGCAAAGTCCCGTTGTCGGCTTACTTCTGTGATCCTCTCTTCGTGCCACTCCCTCGCACTTGTCTCGCTTCGAAACTTTCGGTTTCTTTTTTTCATCCGTCCCTCTTCTTCTTCCTTCGACCGTACTTTCTCGTTCGTTTCTCTTATTTCTCCTGGATTCTCCTTCTTTTTTGCTCCCGTCGTGCTTCGCCGAGCGACGAAACGCGTGTGCATACAGATGCATCTTGCGTTTGTGTCTCTTGAGAGAAGCGCGGCTCGGATCGCTCGACGTATCATCTAAATATAGTGTGCGTACGCAAGTATATGCGTGTATGTGCGCGCGCGTCTCGGTGGAGGGAAAGGAGAGCTCTCGCTACTTCGTTCGCCGACGATTCTCGCGTGCGGAACTTACCAAAAGTAACTTGTCGCTATTAGCGGAGATTCTTAAGGGTTTGTGTGACACGAAACTCATCGTTTCGGCGGAGAATCGAGGAAACGAGAGAGGAAAATAAAGGAAAACAAAAATCGAGAGTCAAACGAAGGAAGAGCGTAAATTATCCAGTCGGCGATCGAACCAACGAATCGACCGAGTGACCGCGAAATGCCTGAATGGCAAGATCATTATTATCAGTCCCTCTCGTGTCATTCTTAAAAATTACCCCAGCATTCGTATAATTTTTCATACCACGAATATAACGTGTCACTCTTTCGCGAGTTGAAGAAAACAAAATTTCTTTGCTCCACCATTGTCCGATTCGTTTCTCGTATCGTAGATCCTGAAAAACACGCAGGACCGAGGACGAAAACCGCAGAATGGGGCTTCCTGTGGCTTTTGACGGAGTGCACGCATGGCGTTGGGTTTCCAAAACAAGAAATCTCGTTCGAAGATTTTCGAGCGAAGATTCTCCTGTCGTCCCTACATGCGTCGATATATCGTCGACTCGTTATTTTTATTCGAGAATATTCGTTTTCGTGCATGAAGAGATAAAAAAGAAACTGCCTCGAATCGGCCTCCCGGAAATCGTATAGAACGAAAAACGTCCCTCGTGTGTCGCTACATCGAGGGTTGAGTCGTAACGTTCTCGTATGCTTAATAATACTGTCGAGCGGTCGAGCTCAAAAGTTTTATGGACTCCGCGCGTCGTTTACTCGCGAGATATCCGTCGGGAGGGGCGGTGGAGGAGGGAGAGAGGGTAGCTTTTATTTTATATTTTAAATGTTCATGTCGCCCTTTAGGACGTTCTATTTCCTACCACTTTTGTGACTCCCTCGAGACGAGATAATCGCGGCTCGTGCTTGGGATTTAGGACTTATAGAAGACTTTGTTTCATATTTAACGATTCTCATCGTATCCCAAAAATAATCATCACGATTCGAAGAAACGAAAAATAAAATTGCCTTTAAAAACATTTTCAATTCACCGTGAAATATTGGAAATATGATAAAAACTACGAACATATTTTCCAAGCACTCTTGTACATTCGTTAAAAATTAATGGACAGTGCGGATTATCCAATTGCCGACGAAAATTTTGTATGTTTATCACGAAGAGGCTCGTAAGTCGACGTGCAAATGGTTAATTAGTGAGCTAATTTGCCGGAAACGCGAGAATCGAGAAATTATCTCGTACACGTTGGAGGATCCACGCGGCTGGCAGGATTTATAATCGCTGATACCCCCACACATACACACACACACACTTACAACGTGCGTAAGTGTGTGTGTGTGTGTCGACGGTTATTTCTTGCTAATCCTTTCTGCCAGCGGTACTGGGTGTTAACCAGCTAGTAAAATACGCGCAAGGTACATATATACGCATATACTGATGTACGGACAAAGCGCGAGTATATTTGCTACAACGAAGCGCTATATAAGTATATCTATAGATATATACATATACATACACGATCCTCGTTGAATAGTTGAAAAGCTGTACGGGCAAATCCACAAGGATTTTCGACTTGGCGTGGGCGCTTTAGTAGCCGTCGGACCACCTAATTAACTCATAAATAATAGAAACGTTAGAATTTACAAACTGGAGGAGTGTTCATCCCCCGAAGGAGTTGACCGTCGTTCTAGCGCCTTTTTTGTTATCCTTATTTTAATCCTCCTCGCGCTCTTCAAATTTTCTATACATTTACCGTCTATATTTGGATTAATTAATAAATAATTAGATAATTGGAAGTTCGAGGGTAAAAATAAATTATTTTTGTAATTTTCGGTTAAGTATCGTCGTATCGAGAATTTCTAGAAAAACTCATTCGAGAACAGGATCGCATTTTTTTACGAGTGGCGACTTCTCCATTACGTCTCTCGGCTTGGTCGACTCCCACGATACGGGGGTTGCGCATTCGCAAATAGCAAGCTCTTGCACCTTGCAATCTCTAACCCCAGTTTCGTTTATGACAGCGGTTTATGACATCGCTTGGTTGCATTCCCCTTTCACGTCTCGCTATTCACATCTCCCTTTTTCCGCCACGTTAACTTTGTGCTTTACCGTTGCTCACACGTACTGTATACGTAGGTACCCAAGCCGGTTTCACGAATTATCGAGAAATAGTCGGGGAGCACGTGAGTCGAACGTCAAAAGCTCCAGTTTCGACGACGTCCAAGCTTATTCAAGCTTCGATCACTTTCCTGAGCGAATTCCTTTCAAGCTGGGAATATCGTATGCAGGGTCGACCAACGAGAAGACCAATGGTCCCAGCGGTCGCTGGGGCAAATCGCGCCACCGCGAACTCTGCCAATTTCGCGGCTGTTATTGCAATACCGTTCCATCCGTTTTAACGCTCTCGCACCGAGTTGCAGTTATATTTCGAGAACGTTAATAATAATAAGAATAATAATAATAAGTATGCTGGAATGGTCTTCTCTTTCTCGTGCTTTCATCCACGATTGTAAGCCCCCATCGGCGGTTACAGCTCCCTGCTTCGGTACACACATCGTGTGTATTAAAGTACGTACGAGGAGGTGGGGGATACATACGCGCCCCGGCGTGTAAAGCGGTAGTATGGCTTTGACGAATTATCGGCGTTGGCACGTATACGCGACCCATTAAAATTCTCCCGGGCTAAATATAAAATCGATCAACGGAATTCGTGAACTGTGCCCGGAGAGCTGTAAAACAGCTCGACAAAGGGGCGATCGGAGTAAATGGAGGGTCGCCGAATACACGTGTAGGATCGTGCTTTCAATTTTGCGCGTGTTGAAAAACAAAAATGGTCTCTCGTACGATCAACGACACACGTATTACCGACCAACCGACGATCCAACGAAAACGATCCTCGTCAAGTTTGTTTTATGTTTTATATCAACGATGTAATATCCCGAACGTTCTTTTACTCTGCTTGTTTCGCGAGCCAATATCGAGCGATTCGATATTGGAAAAATGATCGTTTCGAATGATCCCTTTTTATTATAAATAAAAGAAAGAAAGAAGAAAAATGTTTACATTAATAAACTTAATCGAAAATGTGTATCGTTTGACTGTTTGTCTTGGGATTTGACATTAGAGAATCGTTACGGGATTCTATCGAGCAAATTGAATGGGATAGCCAGGCCATTGCTGACCGTTTACCCAATTAGTTATCACTCGGGCAACCTCGTCGAGAAATTCGTTGATTTTATCGATTGGCAATCGACGTTAGGTGGATACATTGCGCTTTCGGCCAAAGTGGTTATCCCCTGGGCTTGGGCAAATAACGTTCTCTGGCCTTCCGCACTTGAAGAGAGTGTGAGAGACGGATCGAGAGAGTGAGAGAGAGAGAAAGACAGAGACACAGAGGGAGAGAGAGAGAGAGTGATAGGAGATAGAAGCGAGCTAGAGCCGAGAGCGAGAGCCTCGAGAGGGTTGCTTGCTCGCGGAGGCCAACGAGGAATCGCGCGAGCGGCACGAGAGATCGATTCGATACGCTCTCGACAAATTGAATTCCTTCCGGCGCCCGAAGGCTGCCGAGCTCTGGGCTCATGCGTCGCGTGTTTCCTCTATACTTATATATATATGTATATATATATATATATATGTGTGCACATCTAGTACATAGTGAAGGATATGCTCAAGCTTTGGAGCATACCTCTCGCATCAACGGCTATTAATTAAGAGTCTCGAAATTAAAACAGGCTCCGGCGCGTTCTCGATTCGATTGAAAAAACGGGAGGAAACAAAACAATTCGATAAATTCAAACCATAGCGGAAACTAGATGGTGGAACGTGCGCGAGAGAATGAGGTTGGGAAGAGGTTGAGCACGGTGAAGGGATTTTCCTTGGATGCACGGACATTAATTGATTCTCGCTAATGCGTGTAGATTACCATTCGTATTTCCGGTCGCACGTTCGCTCCACCGCACTTTCCATATTATTTTGCATTCCAAATAGTTGCGAGAACCGACGTGTACTCCCTGGAATACAAGGTACGCGATTGCAATTACGACGATATATTCGTGTCACGTCGTCGACACTTTTCCAAATACGTCAAAACGTGAAAATTTAATATTTTCCGTAGTATCGAGGAAAACCCATTTGTTTTCGAACGGGAGAAAGGAGAGTGAAAAAGAACGCGTTATTGAACAACGAACGAGATTGAAGTTGGTACATCGGTTTGTAATAACGAGAACAGGACGAATAGGTTGCACGATTCGTAACCGAATGAAATAGTACAACACCCAAGACAGTTAGAAACTGGTAACTGGTACAGGAAGTCAAAGCCTGTACGGTGTGGCCCTTGCGGCTGCATCGGTAACCCGATCGAACTGTGCCAATAGTTTGCAAAAAATTTTACGTATGCGGCTCGGAGAAATCTCGTGGGAGGATACTCGTCTCTTATAATACATATACATATATATATATATATGTGTGTATATAGGTATACACGTAGCATTGTACAGAGGGCTTATGTACAGATACCTCGCGGTTTCGAGCTGAACTAACCGATGCGCTATCGGCATTGAGAGCGAACATACCGCGCTCTATCGAACCTGACAGCCGACTACGTGTTCGGTGTGTCGAGTTCTCGCGTTACTTCTCTCACCTCAGTTCACCTATAAATATGTATACGCATATATCATGTATACATATATAGAATGTATATAAAATCACGGGATCTTTGATCGCGCCACATCGACAGTAGGTGTCAACGCATCGAATGCATTTACCATTACCAAACGGTTCTTTATGCATTTTTTTTAAATATCTTTTTTTTCATTCGTATATTTCTTCGACCCGCGTACTTGTTATTATTATCGTTATTTTATACAAAAGGAATTTCACTAAACCGGGGGTAAAGTTAGGAAGAATCTGCATTTGTATGCAACTGCATCGTTTCGGTTGCACTTGGTTGAAGTAACGTTCGAGAGAAATGTGTCTTATTTCTCAGTTGGAACGAGAAGAGTCCATGCTCGAGAGTCCTTTTGTTGTTTCCTTGATACTTGCACGGACAAGGATACCGCAGTGCGGGAGAGACGTAAGGATACATGGAGTGAAGCCTGATGGAGAACGCAATGCGGAGTGTATTATATGTCTCGTGTCTCGAGACACTCCAAGAGAAAATGTTTACCATCTCTCGCGTTCTAGTTGCATCGCGGTGCTACTGTATTAACTCCTCCAGCCGGAGAAACTCCAAACGATGTTGACGAGTTTGATACGGCGCCGAGTCTCTGCCCTTGTCTTCATCACGCCTTTCGTTACAGTCCGTTCTGTATAACGATCTTGGTGCTCTCGAATAACTGACACGTTTTATCTCTGCGAGATTCCACGTTCTTCAACAAGGGGTTGTAAACTTTCTCCCATCGTTCGTCACGTTTTTTCGTTATCCTTTGTGGATTATAATTATAAGGGATGAAGAGGTACGAGAAGTTTTCGAGGGAACGTTTTTGGAAATGGGAGGAAACATTCAACGTCAGCTGGAATCGAATTTATCGTAGCGACAATTTTGGCGACAAATATTGTATTTTTCGTTAAATGCGAACGAGACGGATGTACGCGTAGGGTCGATGGTTATATAGCTAGACGCGGTGCGATATCGGTATCGCGTCTAACGTCAACGGGTTCGCTTTCAACCTTCGCGAGTAGCGTTTATTTGCGAAATGCTTCTCGAGGATGTTTCATCTTTTTTCCCCCTGGGGCAGTTCTCGTGCTATTTTCAACGCGAGAGAACTTTGGCCGGGGGGTTAACGGCCCGGTTAGGCCGGATGTCGAGTTGAGAAAATATGGCGAGTGCGGCCGGTGGTGGCAGGGAATGTTCGAGGAACAGGACACGCGAAAAGGAATAGGGTGCTATGGACGCGACAAGGGTGCATGCGCGTATGAATATGTCTATATTTATATACGTCCTAGGTTGAGTTTATACACATATATACATACACATAGTCCCAAACCGGGGCGTTTTATACCGGTGATGGGGTGGGATGAGGCAGATTTATCGCTTGAAAAATTCACGGAAAGACGAGCGCCTCTTTCACCCTCTCTCCTTCTCGCTCGCACTCTCTTCGTATACGTCGCACCTCGGGGTACCAAATGGAAAAGCGTTGTACGAGAAAGGGGTGAACGCGAGCGAGAGGGTTTCTCGTGCTTATGCTGCACCGCGATGGCATATGGAAGGTTGGGGAGGGGGGGGGGGGGGGGGGGAGGGGTTGCTAGAGCCAAAGTGAAATCGTATGTGAACCGGATGAGAATAAAAACGTCGAGAGCTGCTGTCGTAGCTCGTCTTGGAAGATGGCTAAAGAAAGATGGAGGGTGGAGGAAGAGAGAGTGAGAAAGAGTTCTGTGGATAACTCTCTTCGTACTGCTGCATCTATCTCGCCCTATCGTCCTTCTAACTATATGTATATGTATGTTTATACGGCGCCATGAGAACGAGCGCGATATGCGGGCTGGTTCCTCGACGTACTTTCATCCCTGGTTAAAGAACACCCCCCTTCCTCTCTCTCACTCTCTCTCTCTCTCTCTCTCTCTCTCTCTCTCTCTCTCTCTCTCTCTCTCTCTCTCTCTCTCTCTCTCTCTCTCTCTCTCTCTCTCGCAACCCACGTCCCCCAAATTTTTTCCCTTAAAACGTCTGGTGTGCAAACTCCGAGATCCTCGAAGCCCTGGAGCAAAATATTTCTAAAGATCGTGCAATATGTATATTTATGTACTTATACGTATCCGCGAGAAAAACCGATTTTTCGTAACGGCGTGAAAAATCGGGTGCTGATCCCTCCCCCGGCTTAATTGCCTTATTATCGATAATCGGATTTTTCGACTGGTTGAACTCGGTCACGTTCTTTTTTTTATATAAAAAAAAATCGAATGGTTTTTTAGCGTATAACGTAACGCTTCGATAATATAATTCATAATTAATTCGATAGAAAATTAGGACGATTTTCTCCGCGTTAATTGCCTCATTATCGATGATCGGATTTTTCGATTACTTTAATTCGATCACGTTCATTTTTTATATAGAAACAAATCAAATGTTTATTAGCGTATAACGTAACGCGTCGATAATATATTTCACAATTAATTCGATGGAAAATTGGTACGATTTTCCTCACGTTGGAAAGTTACAAGTGAATGTATCGCGTGAAAAATAATATTCCGTTGAACACGGGTATAATATTGAAGCGCCGCTTATTAATCGAGTACCATTCGCGCCAGACGAGACTATTAAATTGTACGGGTGCACCTGAGATTAAGCGAAATCTAATCAAAACCAAAGAGTCGTTACGATAATATTTCTACGTATCTCGTATACTCTGGCCTTAACGGTGTCTACGAAAGGATTAAAGAAGAAGAACCAGAAGAAGTAAAGAAAATATAAAAAAAATAAAAAAAATAATAATAATAATAAAAATGGAAAATTGATGTAGAACATGCGAGGATCGGTCGAGCCGGTGCACCTCGATGGGTGAGCGTGATATCGAACGTCTCTCGCGCGTCCTGGGTGTAAGTAATAAGAGAAGCGTCGGATAATTTACATCGGTGAACCCAGGCCCGCGATGCGCCGCGACCGTTCGAAGCTTCTCCCGCCTTCGAAACGAGTCTTCTTCGTCGTTCGCCTTACGCGTATACGCGCGCGCTTGTACCCACCATGAACGATACACACGCGCGAAAGCTCGCGGACTTATCTCGAACCGCTCGTAATTGCTTCCATTATGATTTAGAGCCTCTTAGTACGCTCGTAATTAGCGCGATCTGGTAACGGACTACTGTATACGCGGGTATACCTATATGTTGCAAGGAACGACGAATTGTCGAGTACCGTCGTTCGCAAGGAGGGGTCACGCGCTTGGTCACTTTATCGTAGATCGCTGTTCGTCGATAAATTTGTAGATAACTTATTTTTCTATTAAAATTCAAAATACGTTAAATTTTAACGCTTTTTCGATAACGGAATTTTGACAGTGTTTTCACTTCAGTTCTACTTTTTCAGTGTTGTACTTTTTCGTGAGTTCTTGAGTGTTAATTAAGAAATTAAGTTGCTCTTTGGCTTATTTTGCTCAATTTTCTAATTATAGATTTTGACATTTTCATGAAAAAAACAACAAATCAAAAACGTCAATGACGATATGCTGTGTTTACATGTTTCTGTATATGTTTTGTAACGATGCTGGTTCGATTCTATTAGACGTTGCCAATCGACGAGAGTCCTTGACGAATTCGCTAGGCGAATTAATTAATTGGCTCGAATATTAAAATGATGATAAGCCCATCGCTATTCGCTGATAAATTTGTAGACAACGTATTTTCCTATTCAAATTCAAAATACGTTAAATTTTTACGTTTTTTCGATAACGGAATTTTGACAGTATTCTACTTTTTCGTAGTTTTTTAAGTGTTAATTAAGAAATTAAGTTGCTCGTTGGCTTATTTTTCTCAATTTTCTGATTATAGATTTTTGTATTTTCATGTAAAAAAAAATCAAAAAGTCAATAACGATATATTGCGTTTATATGTTCATAACTGCGTTTGGTAACGACGTCTGCTTCGATTCGATCAGACGTTGTCAATCGTCGAGAGTTCTTGACGAATTCGCTAGGCGAATTAATTAATTGGCTCGAATATTAAAATGATGACAAGCCTATTTCAGTGTTGGGTACGACGCGACAAGGCGAATACGTCGAATAGAGGATCGTCTCTTCGACACATTGACGTATCAGTAGGTTGGTAAAACAAACGAAGATAAAGAAAGGAGAGACGTAGATAGAAACGAAGAGAGAAAGAGAAAAGTGCTCAAGCGAGTGCCGATGAGTCCAAAGGCAAACTCGCGTACCGGTCCGCGAGCGTAATATACGCTCTCGTGCGCTTGTGTGTACCCAAAGATGAGCTCTGGCCCAATACGGAACGTCACTTCTTGCCCTCCGTGGCGCGACATTTTTTTTCTTCCTCTCTTTCCCCTTTTTTCTTTTTTTTTTTAACCCATCTGCCTCATCCACTCGTCTCGCGCGGCTCGAATGCTGAAGTGGACTCTCGACCCGGTTTCGCGTCGCGTTTCTTCTTCATCATTCCGAAACGTATATTACCCTCGGCCCACCGAGCGAGTATCGTCCCAGTCCAATGTAAGCGCATAAACTCGAGTGAGTTAACAAAATTTGTATTTCTGATAGCAATTGGGAATTAATTAATTAATTAACGGTCTCGTTCATTTTTCTACTTTACAACTTTCCGATCCAATCGCCGCTTTAATCGTTATAAAAACACAAAAATGTATCTTTACCATCGTCGATGAAAAAGATCAATTGCTTTTTTTTGTCTAACTTTTTTTTAATCACTCTTTCTTTCTTTCTCGCTGTTTCTGTCGTTCGTTTCGTCGAAATCTTTTTATTTCGATGTCCTCGTCGGAAGTAACGCGGTCGAGGATGACGCTCGGCGAGAGAGTTCTCGCCACGAGTTCGCGTGGCTGGAGACGAAAGGACTTCTCCGTTTAGGGGATTCCTCTCAGTGACACAATAAATAAATATATATATATATATATATGTATCTCTTCTTCGTGGTCGTTCGTTTTCTTTCACAGCGGTCTCTTCTTGCTCAGCGGAAATTCTCTGCGCGAGGTACATTCGGTATACGCGAGAAGGGTTTTATACCTCGCAGCGTTGGATGTTCTCTTCGTATAGCACGGGCAACAGAGCTTATCTTTGCTCGACGAGTTCGCATACGTATGTACAGCACAGCGAGGCCACTCTCCTCTTCCCGTTCCCAAGATTCGTCCCTTTTTTCATTTTATTTTCGTTATTATTCACTACCAACATTTATCGTTTTGTATCGCACACTCGCGCTTCTTTTAATCTCTCTCGATTTTTGTTTTTTTTTGACACGGTACGAGCACCGACTCATCCGTGATGCAATCACGAAAAAAAAGTAAACACAAAAATCCGTGGCACACATTCCGGAAGAAATTCTTCGTTTCTTCGCGAAGTAGTTTTCCCCGCTTTGTCGATCGTTTCTTTTCTCTTCTTCTCGTTTCTCATTCTTCCTTTTCGCAGCTCGCATTGTCTCGTACCGAGTGCTCGAGTGCAGGTTGTCCTCGACACGTAATGTCCTCTCGTGTCCTGCCATTTAAAATGCCTCTGGATCCGTTATTCGTTCTGTCCACACCGGGCGCACACGAGAGAGCGAAAAAGGGCGGAGGAGAAGAAAGGACGAGGAGGAGGTGGAGGAGGAGTAGGAGGAGGAAGAGGAGGAGGATGAGGAAGAAAGGGAGATCTAGGCGAGGTTATCTAGCGGTGAGAAGAGGCGGGAAGCGTAATTAAATCGAGATCTCTCTCGCGCCCGTGGCAACTCACAACGGTTGGTGAACGCGCGGGGTCGACCGTGAGGTCGTTTTCAGAGAGCTTGTGCCAGACTACCGGAGTGGAAAAAGTTCAGTAGTTAAAGGTACCTTAACCGTTAACGTTACAGGCAGACCTGGCCGAGACCGAGGAAGGATAAATAAAGCCGATACACGACCGCACTCCACGGGGAGGCACACGGAACCGAGAGTACCCTCGAGGCTGATACCGCGCAAGTCCGACAGTCATTGGCCAATTGGGAAATTCAACGATTGGCAATTGTTGATTTCGCAGAGTTGCCCTGGAACTTTATCAAAAACCAACCACCCTTCTCATTTTTAACGATCTTCCAGTTAATTCGTTACTCGCGTTAAAACCTCGACGACTCTTAATTACAGAATTAACGAGGAACAATCGGACGCGAAGCGAATTAAAACAAAAAATTATCGATCTTCTTTTTATTTTTATTGTTTTCGTTGCGTCAAGTGGCCAATCGCTGAACATCGGTAGCTCCGTGGATGTCGTTTCTTGAGAGCGCGATGAGAGAGGCAGGGCGAGAAGATCGTTCTTCTTCCGCGCACCACCGTCAGTTCGTTAACTTCCAATTTTTTTTTATTCCTTTGCGTTTTTCTTCTTTTTTTGTCTTCTTCTTCTTCTTTTTTTACACGGGGCATACCGCAGAGCACGCGAGAGAGATTAATTGCGAATCCGTTGAAATAAATGTCGGAGTCTCGAGTCCGGGATTTAATTAACGTGGTGGACCTCTTCGGGTGCGCGAAAAAGAAGGAACGACGAGGGGAGGAGAGGGAGGATTGAAAGAGGCAAAAGGGAAAAGTACGGGTGAAGTTTTACGCGCGACGAAATGTACGAAATACGAGTTTTGCCCACCCTCTTACTCCTCCTCAAAGCATTCATATTTTTTAATGTCTTCTTTTTTCACTTTTACAGGAAGATTCTTGAGAAAATGACAAATTCCAAAAATTGCAAATACAAATTTTGTTTTTCGTATTTATTTCGATAATTTGATAATACGCAATTCGTAAACTCATCTCACGGGTGTTTGCGAAACTTCTGTGATATTCGATGAAGCGTGATTCGGATAATTCAATTACACACCGGTAATACCGGTTAATCGACCGGCCCATTCGGTGAAGCTAATTTTACTCGGGTTAGCTTATCACGCGTGTTCGCAACAGGCGGGAGAGAGCGAGAGAGAGAGAGAGAGAGGGAGAGAGAATCTCAGCTCGAAACTGCGAAATATGCGATCGAGAGTACATGTAAATGGCGAGAGGAGAATGCATCGATGCATGAAAAATGAATACGAGTACATTAATCGTTACAATTTATACCCAGCTCGCGCCATCTTTAAACACGTCCAAAGGAACTTCATTAAAAAAAAGCTTATCGATCGTAATGTTTTTTTAATCGCGCGAGTATCTTTTTGTACAAATTATTTAGGTAAAAAGAGAGAGAGAGAGTTTTTGTACCGTATCAAAGGGTTAATCGAGCGTTTGCAGAGCTCGATATGCTCGCGGCGAGGGAGAGCTTTCGAGTATTTCGCGTTTCCGACGTTTTCATCGAGTCGAAGCCACGAGAGGATTTGCCTCTCGGCGTTTCGTGCGAGTGTTAACAGAGGCAGGAGGAACGTATAATACGAAACGACAATCTCTATATCGCCTCCCTTCTTGCTCCTGCTCCTCGTCTGCTTTATCGCTGGAGGTGGGAGCAGCTCGTTCGTTCCTGATTCCGTACATATATAGGGCTTCGAATCAGCTCTGTGGAGAAGAGCCTTTCGGTTGAGCTTTGACTGGCGAGCGTTTCACGAGAGTTTTGCGATATCCTCATTCTCCTCTCGTTCGCTCGTATATCCTACAGCTTCTCTCCGTGCGCCCCGTACACAGAAGAACTTTACCTATCCCACGTTCGTTTCACCTCACCTCACATCTCTCTCTCTCTCTCTCTCTCTCTCTCTCCTTCTCGTGCCATGACGTTTTCGCCATCTTTTGATCCGAGAGCGAGACGTGAGACCTTTAGCCATGATTTCCGGTTCATCGGTTGCATTTGCTGACCAATCCTCTTTCCGGCTTGTACCTAAATAGCGTACGGTGTAGTTTGTTGCGCGAAACCATCGGGAAAGGTGCCAGGAAGGTGAGGGGAGAAGTAGTGGGATAAAAACAGACGAGGGCGAAATAAGGAAACGGGAGAGCGCGAGAAAATGGGAGACTGAGAGCAAATGCGAAGGAGCGCAATCAAGGGGGTAAAGGGAGGGAAAGGGTCGAAGGGGATTCTGGATGAGATCGGGAGAGCGCCGTCTTCCACCGAAAGCAATCAAGCGTACACTAAATTTCGTCCGGTCCGGAACACGTCAAATCGGATTAAGGTGGAGGATTAGAGAGAGAGATACAATTCGTAACTGACATCGGTCGCGGGACTGTACTAATTCAGGATTAGTGGAATGCATACCGTGCGCCAACGACACGTCTCTCTCCTTCTCTCTCTCTCTCTCTCTCTCTCTCTCTCTGTACCGCCGTTGAGCACGCGCGGTATTTAATATGAGATAAGCCGATCGAAAATAAAAGTCTTCGAGAATCTTTAAATCTACACAATATCGGAAAGCATAAAAACAAATCCTTCGATAGATCCGAGCATGGATCATTTTTATACTTCCGGATGCTGGGGAAAGCGCAAGACTATTTTTTTTACGGTATTTAACGATGAAGAATTTTTTTTTTGCAATTATGAAAAAAAAGTTTTTTATTGAAATGTTCACAACTTTGTTGAAAAATTGTCAGGTGAATTGACTCTGCGCGTACTCTATTCTTCAAGCTTTAAAATTTTATCAGGTTTATTATGTTCGGATGTGTTAATGATTTTTTGTAAATTACCAAATTTACATTATCGATTTTCGAGATTTTTTTTATTATAATGAATATACCGCCTGGTACGTATTGTCGTAAGCAGGGGATTGAACATTGCTCCGATTTTCATATCCGAGATAACACAAAGGATGCTTTTGACCATGGTGTTCTCCCCCCCCCCCCCTTTCTCCTCTTCTTTCGTTGCAGTACATTCAACCGATATGTGCAAATGGGAGCACGACATGCGGTTAAAACCGGGCTTCCCGTTTATCTATACACTTTGGGGACTACGCGCGCGCATCGCCAGCGATATGATTTACACGCGTAACGGGGCTTTTTATCTACGAGAAAAATGCCCGATTTTCCCACGCTTTTGTAATGGCCATATATTTACAATGCGATCGGTCGCGCATAGCGAGCGCTTGAAAAATCAACCGTTTTTTTCGGATTATTTCCTTTACGTCGTATTTCGCATCGCCGATTTATTCATTCGCGGTAAACAAAAAATGCGCCGCGAACAAAACCACGTTTACAAAATGTCGTGAGAATGAAAAATGTATTTTACGTGAAATATCTAACTATGAAAAACGCATTTATTTATTTACATATGTTTCATTCGAGTTTGCCAACGTTTATTCTTAATTAATCAAATTCCGTTCGTGTAATAAAAGTCGAGAAAATCGAAATTTTCAGGAAAAATATATTTTTCCTTTCAAACTTTTCCATAATTTTCACGATGTTAGTGAAGCGGATAATCGAGGCAAATCGAATGCCGAAGATCGATATATAAATAACCGCGGATTTATAATAATTACAATTTCCCAAAAATCGTTAATTAACATTTTTCGCACTTATTTTATTTTTTATTTTCAAATTTATTTTTATTTCATTTATCTAGAACTTGCGCATGATACGCAATGGGGGGACGGTCCCGTACAGTACAAGGATTTAACGAGCCGTGCTACGAAAGCCCCACGCCCTACCATTGTTGCGAGTCGCTAGCACGGCGCTTTCGCGAATCGTTCTCGCGTAATCAATTCGTATATAACGCTCGTATTGTATATAAAGAACTCTCCATATACTTCTCGCGAAGCGATTACCGATCGTTTTTCTCAAACGTGTTTCACGCCACGACAAGAATTATGTATAAGCAACAAACAACGGGCGGTCCGCAAAGCTCTCGAGTGCAGGTTCTTCGACGACGACGTCTGGCACGTTACGATGACGAATGAACGTTTCGAACAAGAGAGACGTATACTCGAGCTTCGGTTAAGTTTATTTCTTTTAAGGTCGAAGTTTTTCCTTGGAGTCGAATCTCGAGAAAAAGCGACGAAAAAAAAAACTAGAAATTAATTCAATGGAAAGATGGGAGAGGGAGAGGGAGAGTTGTACAAATATGTTTGCGTATATTTTGTGAATATGTTCGGAGAGAAACAATCTTTTTGTGTGAACTCGGTGAAGCGTATACAAACTTTATTCTGGAATTAACCGCTTTATTCTTTTCTCCTCGTGGCATACGACAAAACTATACAGGGACGGAGTAAGATTTATGTGTGGTTCGTGTAGAGCGTATACGTCAAGTCTGCTTCCGCTGTCGAGAAAGAATATTTTTTTCTTTCTTTCAATCTTTTTCTTTTCTCTCTTTCTATCTCTCTCGGATAATAAGTGACAAAAGTTTAAGTCGATGAGGGGGATTACCGTGAGTGCATGGAGATCCGTCGTGAGGTAGTCTCGATTCTTTTTTCTCTGTACGCGCGAGAAAGAAGAGGATGCTGACTGGACCACCCAGCTTGCGAAAGCCCACACAAAATCCATTATATATATATATATATATATATGTTCGTATATATAAATGCATCCACGAATATAAGGATTATAATTCATACTGATATTGATATATAAATATACCATATATATATATATATATATATATATATATATATATATATATATATCAGTCTGAATTATAATAGAATAGCTAGCATATCTATATTGTTTGAAACCAATCAGAATAGAAAGCTAATAATAATATAATATAATATAATAATAATAACAATAATAATAATAGTAATAATAATAATAATAATGGCATATAATGCTAATAATAACAATAATAATAGCATATAATGCTAATAATAATAATAATATCATATAATGCTAATAATAATAATAATAATAATAATAGCATATAATGCTAATAATAATAATAAATATATCTTGAATTTTTTCTTGAAACCAATTAGCATAGATAGGGCAATATATATATATATATATATAGATATATTTATTATTCCCCAAATTTCGAAATGTATTACTGATTGACGATTATTTAAAACGTTCTGACGAACGAGAATAACAATTTCATCAAAATTGATAAAATTGCTTTTTACGAGAATCGATATTAACGTTTCCTGTAACTTGATAAAAACGAGGTGCTGGAAAAAAAGAAAAACGCAAAGGTGGCGATGAGATTCTGGTTTTTTTTTATTGTTTTTTTTTTACCGTATACAACATCGAGTAATTTGAACGTGCTGCGCATAGTTCGATGCGGCTGGCACGTTGGCTGCCGGTAAACTGCGAAACGCTTCTTTCACGGTGCTAGCCGGTTTGCCCAGTGTATGCGCAATATTCCCGAGCAAACGGGCAAATGGCAGGAGCCGCAGGGGGAGGGGGCGGGAGGGGGGGGGATGAAGCGCCTGTGCCTTAATCGCGATTAATGTCATGATTTGTGAATACTATTTGTAACACTTGACGCCACGCGCCAGTTTACCATACATGCACGCACACACATATATTTATGTATATACACTCGTATTTACGATAGGCCTATGTATTAATATATATATGCATATCGCTTCCTGATGCATTCGCGGCATCGGAATGATTGAACTCGATTTGCTCGTGCACACTGCACTGCACTGCGGTATAACCGGCGTATGTACGAACGTTACGGTGTGTCGCGCGATGATTCACATCGTGAGATATATCCCTCTCGGAGCGATCTGTATGCCGGGTACCGCGTCGATCGCAAAATTATTGCTACTCTCTATCGAATTTCCCTTTACATGCATCCATATTTGTCGTCGAAGTTCAATTTCGTCGCGTCGAGAATCGTCGATGTTTCTCGGCTGCGGTATGAGCGTATCTACGTATACGAGACGCTCCGTGTCGATTGTCACCTGTGACTAGAGATAAGAATGATAGGAGAAGAAATTATAGAAAATTTGTTGAAAATATGCAAAAGCGATTTTATCCTGTGAAAAAAGATCTTTGAGAAATTATAATTAGGAGAGTTGAAGATCGATACGAAGAAGATTAAGTTTTGACGATGCAGATTGGAACGTCCTATGGACGAATGCGTATACGTATATTCTCTCGTATTCTTGCTTCCTCCTCGGTCGTAAGTGAAAGTACACATACTCGACGCGCGTGCGGTGTAATTCACATTGACACGTTCGCCAATATTTGAAGTCTCGCGGCAAACACCGTTCGCCGAAAGCGGATCTTCGAGGAATAAGCAACGAGAATAGGAAATGAGAGGATATAATGATTTTTTTTTTTAAATAATTCCTAGAGCGGTAACGATCGTTTACGACACGCGAGCCAAGACTTACCGTAATGACGGTTAAGCGTATAAAAGTAACGTATGATTTTTCTTATCGCTTTCCTCCCCAATGTTCTGTTAATTTCGAGCGATTATCAGAGACGATAAAATATTTAGAACGACGGTTTCATTTTTATTTCTCTTACATCAATGAATACACGAGGTATTAATTGGTCGTATTATTTTTAATGGTTTCTAATTATCTTTAGTACCCACGCGGTTAATCGCGAGAAAAAAAAGAAGCGCCTCGATGAGGGGAGGTCGAGCGAATATAAACGCGTGCAGACTTCAAAGGTAGATTACGAGAGAACGAGAGAGAGGGAAGGGGAGAGAGAGAGAGAGAGAGAGAGAGAGAGATGATGATGATGATGATGATTAATTTATTATGCCCTAGCGAGCTATGGGGCAAAAAAGAATACGGTAAATGCACAGACCGCAAATACGTACATTCCAATATACAATTTTACAGGTCGCGCGAATACAGTATATCAGAAAATAAAAATATAGCATGTAGCAAAACTAAATAAACATGTAGCAAACTAAATAAACATGTAAACATCTAGCATGTAGCAAAACAAAAAATTAAATGTAGCAAGTAAACAATCGAACCTAAGATGTGAACGATAGTAGTAGCAATAATACATACTTAGCAAGAATACCTACTCCACAAAATCGCATGATACAGTAAATTGACAATTTTAATTATAACTTTAATTATGACTACTGACAATACAAAAATTAATTATAAGGTCACAATGAGATGCCGTGACCAATGCGCGGTGCGAGCATACCCCCTACCTATACCTTATAATTTTCATACTAGTGAGCCAGCAACTCAGTATCCAATAGGTAATTCCGTAACCTGACCTTAAACACATCAACAGACGTTGACGCACGAACATAATGAGGTAAGGAATGCCACAAGAGAGGACCAGAGACACGATAAGATCGATGAAATGTCGAAGTGCGGTGCATGGGGATATCAAATGCCACAAGATCACCGCGCCTGGCAGACCGTCTCACATCAGGGGCCTCCCTTGGCAGGAGTTCACTAATGTACTGCGGCACACTAGAAAAGAGTGCACAGTACATGGATACGCCGAGGAAATACATCCGCCGTCCCTTTACCGTCAGCCAGTTCAGCCTCCGTCGATATTGCTTGATTGAAGCATCACGGCGCAGATCGTATATAAATCTGATGCAGCAATTAAGCAATCGTTCGAGCTTGCTGTTCAAGGACTCAGTGAGATCGAGATACACGAGGCAGCAATAGTCAAAAAGAGGAAGAATGAGCACTGAAACCAATAAAATCCTCACATCGGTGCTAAGCGAGCCCTTGTGAAATTTCAACTTGTGAAGCACACTGTGAACTTTCTGGGAAACAGCAGCCACCTGACTGTTCCACGACAAATCAGAACACAGCACGATTCCCAGGTTTCGCGCCTCAACCACATACGGAATGGTAAGGGCACCGAGATTGATGGAAGGGATCTCAGCCAGATGAACGTCAGAGACGTAGGCCCTACTCCCGAGGATCAGCGCCTTGGATTTCTCCACATTAAGTGATAGCCCATTCCGATGCGCGTAATCCGCAACGATGCTCACGTCATGCCTCATCCTGGCGATCGCAGAGTTGAGCTCCGAGGGAAGGCATTGCAGATAGATCTGCGTGTCATCTGCGAAGATCATATGGTCACAGTACCTCAAGTTCTCACCAACGTCGTTTATATAAATGGAGAAAAGTAGCGGTCCTAGAACCGAGCCTTGCGGCACACCAGATGTCAAATGAATTGCCTCAGAGAACACGCCACTACCATCAGATACGACCTGAGATCTATCCGATAGGTAAGAGAAGAACCATTTTAGCGCAGTGTCAGATAGACCTGCCAATCTCATCTTCCTAAGGAGGTTGAAGTGCGGAACCGTGTCAAACGCCTTGCTGAAATCGAAGAGGACAAGGATAGTTAACATCCTCTCATCAACGCCCCGCCGGATGTCATCAGTGACCCTCAACAAGGCCGTTTGGGTGCTGAATGACCTTCTATACGCGGACTGCCTGTGATCCCAAAAGTTTCTTGCCGCCAGGTAACTCGAAATTTGGTCAAAGATGATGCGCTCAAACGACTTAGAGAGCTCGGGTAATATGGCTATCGGTCTCGTGTCATTGGGTGTCCTTGGCGTCTTCGCCTTTAGAAGCGGGCGAATGTGCGCCATCTTCCAATTGTGCGGAAAATGAGCGAGTCGCATTGAAGTATTGAAGATCCGCGCTAAGTGCATACACAACACCGGCAGAGATTTAGCAATTGCAAATTTTGAAATGCCGTCAGGACCAGCTCGGAGCGAAGTAGACTCAGACCTACGCAAGTACCCCAGAACAACCGTTTCCGAGACTTCACTGAACGAAAACGGAGTATGAACACACGGGTTATCAAGCAGAATAGATAGTAGTTGATCCACCGTGATGGCAGGCGATGAAGCCGAGATCGAACCGTAATGCGAGTTAAGCTCATCAGGTCCAAAGAAATGGAGCGGCGAAGAAAGCGACGCCTTGACCAAGCCCAAGTGCCTCAATTCTGACCACACCATCTTGGGATCACTTAACGAATTCAGTTTGGATAACAAAAACTCATTCTTCGCCCTCCTGATATCCATCGTAACCTGATCACGAAGAAGCCTATACCTCACGAAGCCGATCGCACTGTTCGCCTTTTTCGCACATTTATAGACAACGTTCTTGTGCTTGATCCTGCACCTTAATTCGTCCGTTAGCCATGGAGTTGGCTGCTTTTTGGCCCTGAATTTAACGACCGGCGCATGCCTGTCGAGCGCAGAGCAGAGCGACTGAGTCACCGATGCCAACCGTGCCTCAAGATGCTCAGTTGTAGTGAAGGCTTGAGAATCATAACTACCGACCGATGGAAACTCCGAGCGCAGAGTAGCAAGAAACTCATTATGATCAAAATTAGTTATGTTCGGCAATAAGGCGAAACGAATCCGACGGCATGTGTATTGCGTACCGAACCGTAAGCAGATCATGACCAGCGATGAAAGGAGCGGATGATTTACAGAAAAATGCAAGCTTATCTTCGTCGTCAAGAATCACCACATCCAGCCACGAGTCACTTTGCGCGGTATGAAATGTGGCATCAGATGGCACAAGAAACATGGAGTGAGAGCTAATAAAATTTTTAAGATAACAAGCCGAGTAGTCATTGAGGAGAAGATTACAATTAAAATCACCGACGATAACAATGTTTTTATACAGATGAGCCAGCCGGCAAAAACTGGCTTCGAAATTATGTAGCAGCTGACCCTTTGGCCTCCTATATAATGTCGTAAACAACATGGACTCACCACGAGGCAAATCAATGTGGATCATGATGTATTCCGGTGCGTTAGAAAACAGACTGGGAGAGGTATCAAGCACCTTCGCAGTCAACGACTTCCTGATATAACAAGCGACCCCACCTCCGCGCTTTCCGACACGATCGTTACGGACTAAGAAAAACTCATCGAGATCCACAAGGTTATCATGAATGCCAGGGTGAAGCCATGTTTCAGATACGGAGATTATGTGGCACGGGTTATCCACGAAGTAGATACGGACCAGGTCAATGTGCCCTAGAAGAGAATTCGCATTAAAATGCACTATAGATAGCTGGTTGGAGACCTGAGTACGTACGCGTGAGGTCCCACTCACATCGGGAACACTCAAGTCAAGTGTCGGCACAATGCCAGTGGAGTTCGAGCTCGAAGAAGCTACCAAAGATGTTGTTGGCGGTCAGATAAGGTTAGACAGATCATCATCTGAGCGAATCGAAATCAATGGCGCCCCGTTTTCCTTTCTAACATAAATAGAAGAGTTTCGAACCCAGACATACTTGTAGCCCAAGTCCGCCGCACGCGCTTTCGTCACACGTAACAACTTATAATTCTCAGACGACAGGAGCTCGTTGACAAAGATCTTGCCCTTGGAGCTTGAATTTAAGACCTCGCCGATCGTGAGGTCTCGCTTCGTTTTCTTGGCTCTAATTATGGCATCCATGACCCCCGCCGAAGTGACCGACACTGCAATAGAGAAAGAGCGACGCGTGGAATTTGGTGATACCCCCTCGCTACGGTTTTGGCCGGCGTCGCGAACTTTGCGGACCATAACTCGGGCATCCAAGACATGGCAAACCAGGTCACCCACACCAAGCGCATTAAAAACCTTTTGCACTAAGCAGCGCGGAGAGTCAGTCAGCCCTTCCGGAATGCCTGCCACAACGATCTCAGCTGGACCGTTATCGCGGAAGTTATTGAGTGACTTAGCCTTGAGATTAGCAATCTCATGCGTGAGTCCTGCGTTCCTGGATTCTAGAGAAGCGACACTGGCCTCGAGAGAAGCGATCTGGTCAGTATGGGAGGTGACAGCCTTGATAAGCGCAGGAATACCGCTTAGAGCCGTGCTCATCGCAGCCATTGATTCGCGTAGTTCATTGGCTAACTTAGCCTGCATCTCGGACATCGACGCCCGAAGTTCAGTAGCCATTGCCTCGCGTAGTTCATTTACGACATGACCTTTCAACTCTGCTATGGATGTCCGCAGTTCGGCAACGACAACGTCCGTGTTAGCGCTGGACTGACGCACGAGAGCGGCGACTGATTCGAGCGATTTTACAGCGGGGTTAGGCGTATCCTCAGGAGTACAGACGCTAATCGCAGGTATAAGGTTCGATGCTGAGGCGTTGCCTTCCATGATTTGAAGATCAGATTTGCAGCAGGCGTTTACCGATCTCAGGGCAAAATAATGCTTAACGCAACCCGGATGAAACGTGCGTCCACAACGCGAGCAATCCGCCGAATTATACGCTATCGCTCTGTTACACTTATAGCAAACCTTCGACATACGTACTATAATACTGACCAACACGGTATACGCAGCACAACAGTCGCACTCACGCCAGAATAGATATTATTATAATCATAATCAAGTTCATAATATAGCAGACCCGAGCCAGTGGTCGATCCGGGTAAGCAGATAACTTACAGCAGAGTTGAGAGATTAAGCGACGATCGATGGTAGTGTAGCTTACAGCAATGTTGAAAGATTAGGCGACGATCGATGATAGTGTAGCGGCAGATAACAATGATCACACAGGCGACGGTCGATATCGTCGATATAGTAGAGGGGGAGAACACAGCGTCAGAGCAGTCCTTGGCAGAAGCGAAGCGGTAATGATAATTAAGAATGCGCGATCCGGCCGATGACAATCGATGGTAACGCGAACAGCGTTCGATGGGTGATGGCCGCGCATGCGCACACTATCAGCCAGTAGACAGAGAGAGCACGATTGACCAGCGGCTCACGAAGATTCCCAAAAACTTAGGTTAGGAAATGTGTCACCGCTATTCACCAACTTTCCCAATAATCCAGTCAAGTTTCACCGAAGTTAGTGGGAAAAATCGATGAAAAGCATTTAGGAGCGTGCTTTAAGGCTGGAAGCAGAAATGCCCGTAGGCAGCAGCGCAACAGAAATCCGTTTTTCAGGGAGGCGAAAATAAGCTCAACTATCGTACTCACCGAGAGAGAGAGAGAGAGAGAGAGAGAGAGCGAAGATTATTATCAGTGAACAAAAAGATGCTTTGCGGCGACCGAGGAAGAGCGTAAATCTTCTTAAAGTCCGTGTTGCGTTCGACCGGTACAAACACGGAGACTCGTACTCGTATCTATATAATAATATTGCTCGTAGGCTCTCAGCATTTTCTCTCTCTCTCTCTCTCTCTCTCTCTACTTGGTCGTGAGCTTTTGCGCGAACTTTTCTCTCAGGATGCGTCCTCTCGTAAAATATATTCCTCCATCGAGAAATACGAGCTACGCCCCACGGTCCGAGCAAGCGCGACCTCGGTTCTGTGTTTCTCGACTCGATTATACACACACAGATACGGAAATAAATTCATACATATCTGTGTGTGGGTTCGTTTTTGAAACGTGGTACAGGCGCGTCTCATCGTCGATTACCGAGCTGGGAGATTTAACGCGATTGAGACATCGGTCTTTTAGACGGCGTGTCATAGAGAAAGATTTACACTCGAGTGATACGTTGGTACGTTGAATTCAAGATATTTTCCTTTGGATTGCATTTTTATGAACAACTCGATCACTTCGAGATCTCGTTATTCATAAATTATTAACGCTTATAATCGTCGATTAAGGATCGATTAAAATAACGATCGCGATCATTATTTTCGATCGTATTGTTATAATATTGAAAATCGAGGAGTCATTAACCTGGATTCTAATTTATGGACAAGTAAACACTGTGTACTTGTATAGTTTGTAAATTACGCGTGGTGTTATAAGAGGATTTTGTGTAACGAGATGAGGACGATAATTAGTAGTTAAGTTATGTTGTGAAAACATTGGAGAATACGTTTATATATATACATGATGAATTTCATAAGGTGTCACAAGCTTTACTTTAAGATAGATGGGATCATTACAAACAAAAGTTGCAAATATACATTGGGAATATTTTTAATAGTATACGAGATATCGATTTTTAAAGTTGGTCCAATCAGAGCGCGCCGAGAAACGTTGGACCCGCCTACTTCCCACCCTAGCAGCCAATGCCCGAGAAATAAACATACCTGCGTAATAATATAATAAATAAAATTGACTGCTCTGAATTTTGCAACCCCAAATGTAACCCCCTACACTGTGCTATCTCTACGGCTAAGGCGTGAGTGGGCGGCTCCAATGCTTCTCGGCGCGCTCTGATTGGACCAACTTAAAAAGTTTATATCTCGTAAACTATTCAAAATATCCCCAATATATATTCACAACTCTTGTTTGTTATGATCTCATCTACCTTAGAATAAAGCCTGTTTACACCTTCCGAAATTCACCCTGTATATAGATATACGTTCTTAATGCGTGATCCGCATATGTTAATCGAGAGGGTGGATATTGATGTGTGAAGGGTGTACCTCACGCTGAAGAGTTTCTCATGGTTTTAACGCGATACGCGCATCAATGAATATTAATTAGTGATCGTGGCCGCCGCGCTCATTAGACGATCCGATTAATACGCGTTGCCGAGGATGTATATACGATAGGGGATGAGGTGTGTGTGAGATAGAGAGAGAGAGATTGCAAATTCGACAACCTCCCTGGTGTTCCCACTTCCGTCCTCGACGCTTTCGCGCCATGGCAAATTATCGGCGAACCCGATTCGGCGGAATGCTGCGCCAATTAAAGGGCCAAAGGAGGGCGCTGCTAAACGCCCTTCTCTCTCTCTCTCTCTCTCCCTCATCAATATGGACTAACCATCTGCTCTCTCATTCTCGTAATCTTTCGTCACTGTGTGGCTATGGGCCAACGGTGGAGAGCAAGAAGGAGAGAAGAGAGAGAACGGGGGGGGGGGGGGGGGGGGAGAAAGAGATTCTGTTTCATCGACTCTCTCATTCCTCCTCGTTCCAGCCATTCGCCGAGTGCGAATAATTAGCATTTAATTATCGCTCGAATTTTCGTGCTACGCCAGCTGCCATTGTCGGACGATATAAATTACATATATCGATTCGTTACCTCGATCATTTGCAAACCTTCGATATTTAGCAATTACGAAAAATGCGAAACGCGATACCCAACAACCAGCTAGTTTACGATTTTTATAATGGAAATAAAAAAGCAAAATTCATTTCGTTTTATTCATTTCGTTTTAACGTTCGTGTTATTTTCGTAAATTCACACAAGTCTTTCCTCGATACGAACATTAATACTCTCCTGCCAGAGCGAAATATATTTATTACGCGATTATGTTAAACGTCCTCGTTAAAAGCTGTAAAACGTATATCTAAATTATTTTACCGTCAAATCCGGTCCGGGTCATATTTGAAGCAAAAGAGAAAGAGAGACACACAGAGAGCGAGAGAGTGAGAGAGCGTATTAAATATGCGGTGGTGGATACTGCCGGTGCCGCTGGGTGGGCGTACGTGTTTCGGTCGTGGTGTACGTTATATTCGATGACGTTTCGTCGAGGCCTGTTCGAGGGTTAGGAGAGGATGCCCGAGAGATGGTTTAACGAGCGAAAGCTATTACTCGCGGTGAGTGCAAGGTTCGCCAGCGAGAGAGAGAGAGAGAGAGAGAGGCGGGTAGAGGGAAAGAGGGGCAAAGGGAGAGAGAGAGAAACTCCGGACGTCCTGGCGAAACGCGCGTGTTCGGTAGAACCCCGAAAAGAACTCGAACCCGGTTCGCCCCCGAGTGAGAAAGATGGATAACGCGCGACCGCCCCTCCGCATTATCGCGGTAGTCCCAAAGAACACGTCAGAACAGCATCCGTGGGCTTTTGTTATTGCACTTTCGTGGCTTGGCGACGAGAGAGGCCAGAATGGAGTTTCGGAGCGAGCCGATTAGATGGCTTTTAACCAACGACCACGAGCTATATTATGTTACCGCAGGGATTATTAAAATTTAATACTTGCCCACACGTCTTCGCTACGACGATATAACATTGTCTTTTTGTTTTCGCGAGAACCTCCTCCCGGCCACGTGAAATCGATGGGCTTTTAAACACGCGTGTGTATCTGTCTACGAGAAAAAAAATTGATCTTTTGATGATCATTTGGAAAAAAAAAGTCCGGGAGCGATTAGGCTATTAGTTCCCTTCTATAGGCTCGAGACGACTTTATGCGTCATCAAATCGTTTCTTATCGCGACAACCGGTAGTCCTGGTATTGGACTCAGCGACGCACCCACTTAGCGCTACTTTGCTCTCTTGCGTATAATCTGTACGTGTCTAAAATTAAAAAGCTTCATGGTACAGACATTGGCCAGTGGCATTGATTATTGGCCAGAAAATTGTTAATGGTTTACCGAACCAACGTTGAATCGAATGTCGCTTTCATCTAACTTTTCTACATCGCTAAATTTTTTTACATCATTCGTATCGTTAATTATAGTGTCGAACGGAGTAAAGCGATGATCCGATTAACGAGATCGATTATTACCTATGTATTACGAAATAAAACGGTCGAGAGGGAATAAAGAGAATAAAGATAGGAATTTTTTGATAAAATGGCCAATCACTGTACCTTCATCGTTCCCATGGATGTCGTAGACCGTCATAGACTCGATTTCTAATGGCTGGCGCCTACTCGGTCAATAATAATAACTCATGCCCGAGAATTCTAATGAAACGTTCATCGGCGCGAGTCGAGCAAAGGAAAATGAATATTCATTGAGTCAATATATCGCGCATCAAGGGAGTTCGGAAAAAGGAAAATTAAGATGTAAATAGTATATAGAGGTGCTTTTGCTGATAGGTTGGCCGCTGTGATTCTTGAAGAAATCCTCTCTAACTCGTCCGGAGTGCTTGCTTACCGAGTTTGTTCGGAAAATTATTGAACCTTCTATCGAGCCTCTCCCTTTTCCCCACTTCGCTCTATCTGATAGAAGTCTCAGCTTCTGTAGCACCGACCTCGCTAGCTGTACGCTTTCTTTCTCGTTTGTTCATTTTGTTTATTATTTTTATGCTCGAGCCTCTAGTCCTCCTCTCCTATACTACTGGGAGATCTTTCACAGGAGTATATATATATATATTAATATAGCGATAGCAGGCTTTGCCCTCTTCAGACCACTCTCGCGAGACTTCGCGAAGAATTATATTGAGTTTCGATCGATCGTGGTTCATCCACTTGCCACGAGAACAGCGATAAGACGAGAGTTCTTTCAAGAAAAATGCTTCGAGCAAAATTCTCGCTATGGGCGAGCATTGAAAAACTTCACTATTCGTCAATGAATCTCGATTAATGAACGATTCATTGTATTATCTATGGTTCAACGAGTTTGATAATTACGTTATTAATCAATCAATCTCGACGAACTTATCAGTCGATCGAATTTGTAACAGTTACGAATTAATTTTGTGTGTGATTATCGCAGGTACGTTTGTTCCCGAGTGTCAACCGGCTAAACCACCGGAATGGGGAACCGCGACGGAGAGAATCTTGGACAGTGGCACGAGACAAACCATATTCTCTTGCAACGATGGTCGCAGATTGAAGGGTCGTAAAATCGCGACCTGCGTCATGGGCCAATGGGACGTACCAACGCCCGAATGCGTGTTATACGGTAAGGGAGAGAATCGCATCGAGGTGAGAAACAATTTCAGCCAAATCTCGCTGACGCGATATAAAATTGTCGAGGTAATTTAAGATCGGATATAAACTGTGAAATTGTAAAATATTAAAAACCAAAATGTCTCCGTTAAATTATTTTCTCAACTTGTATGATAATAATAATAATAATAATAATAATAATTGAGTAAGAGTAATGAGATTAAGCATCGTATTATCATAATCAAGCTAACCTAATTACGCTCAAGTCCAAGCGTAGAATTTTCAAAATTCCGGAACGGACGGTGGGTATTCGGGAACGGAGATCTCGAGCATATCTCAATTATCGGGCCATTGATATCTCGTTAGCCAAGGATTATTTCACGATCGATGAATGAATTCCTCATTAGTAGCGCGCTGCGCGTAGAGTGAAAATGAGGAAGAGCCGTGGCATTACGCGAGCTCCAACGCGCATATATACCTATATAGCAAACTTGAAGAGTGTTCGAGCGGGAAACGAAATGGCACGTTCGAGAGAAACACACACACACATATACATAGGGAAGAGAAGGATGAGTCATCATGCGGGTGGTGGTTTACCCGAGCGACAAATTAATTTCCCATTCGGTTCCGCGACCCGAAACCACGAATTCGACCGGTCGTTTAAAAATGCGACACGGAAAAATAACAAGACCGTGGACGAAATGAAAAAAAAAAAGAAAAATGAATAATTCGCTGGAAAGTGGAAGTGCTGTGAGATTGAAAAAAACAACGTATTTTCAAAAATGCACGAATATTGAATGGAATTCGAAAAATACCTGGCGTGTAATTTTGTCACTGGACGTATACGTTCGATTTTATAACGGATTTGACAAGCTTGCAACGATGGCTGAAAGTTAAAGGGGCGCATGTCTCGGATCGTTTCGCACGCTTCATAATGGAAGATACGCTGCCCCGCGTTTCAAATATACGATGTGTCTATCTATATTTATAATACGATATTTTTTTGGAATTTTCATTTTACATTGAATAGTCGAGCACGTGAATGCATGGACGATTTTGAATAACGAGAATGACGAGAGAATAATCGTGCTTTTGGCGCTCGCTTTGCTCTCCCCTCATCGAGCCTACGCAGGCCACTCGAAAGTTTCCCACGCTTTTTCATTTTATCACGAGAGCTTTTCGCTATGCATGTATTTTTATGAGTTCGATCTCGCTTTGTAACGTCCCTGCGACACGATCGTTGAGCGGGATTAATTATTTGGTGATCGACGTTCCCGTACGCGTGAAGTGACTGACGGTCGGACGGACCAACGAACGAACGGGACCAACGCGTATATGCGAATACGATTTATCCATACGCAATAGCAAACTTCCTGCATTGTCTCTTCAAGGTTCGATGGCTGTTATTTTCGGGTTGGATGCAACGAATAGCTTCGTTCCATTCTTGATGGAAAGTGAGATGAGATGTCGTGTTATCACGTGTCGGACGAATAGACACACATACATAGACACAATCGCATGTCGATATTGTAGCGAATGCAAATAAATGTGACCCGACATATGTATTGTTGTTTAAATTAAATATATTCATACTGACAATAATGATAATTATTACTTGCGTTTGTTTCGGCCCGAACGTCATAACGATAGGATTTTTCTAACCCGGAATTCATTGGTTAATATTGTCATGCGCAAACTGTATTGTCGACGAGATCTTCAATACTGCCAGTTAGAATCCTGAAGTTGGTTTGTTTAAAATCCATGTCGCGATTGTAATAGCGCTGCCAACGATTACTCAACACCCACAACGTCCCGTTGCTAGGCCATCCATCCTCATCGACGGAAATAACCTTCACGGACTCGGGCCACTGGAGAAGTTCTTCGTTGATAGCGACGATTGCCTGAAAGAAAAACGGAGCTATCGGTTATTGGTTCTAAAAACCAATTGTTCGATAGGAAAATTTGCATGGCGTATTGTTAATTGGATTGACAAACGAATTAAAGTATCATCGCGTTAACGAAGTAACTCAAATAGCTATGACGATATGACTGACTGTATTTTCTGGTGAGAACGGTTTGTTACGATTCCAGCAGATGACTGAAGAATCGGTTAAGGAAGAGTAGAAGAGAATTCCTTCCTTCGAGAATGCCTGGCCAGCGGCCTGGCCTTTTAACTGTGTTGGTTCTGTCTTATACGTGATCTCTCCTTCCGTATTGTCTTCGTCAAGCAATTCTGTCACGTGAACTAAAGACATGTCGTAGGAAGATAGCGGTCGAAAGTAAAGGACACGATCCCCTTCGTCGAACTCTTTGAGGGTTAATGACATCCCGAATAATCCACGTGTCATTTGAATCGTTTCGTCTCCCACTACGCTAAAGGTTGACGCATCCGCTTGTGGGTCGAAATATGGGGACTGTAATCGACTCCATGTTCCATTGTTCCATATTAACAAACCATTGCCCTCGGAATCTGCCATATAGACCTGCCGAGAAATTTAACAATTTTGCTATCAAAGCGTAACAAAGAAAAGATTTTTTCTTTTTTCATAAAAATTGTAATCACTGTGGTTGCACACGGGTCAAAAAATTGGACTAACCTTAGTGTTCTTACAGTCATAATAAACGGTGGCATCAACGACAATATTGAGAAAAGAAGATTCACCGTTTTCACCGTAGGCGAGGTGTTCCGGTATAGGTAAACTCCAAAGTAATTGATTCGCTACTATATCGAAGACTACTACTTTTGGTGGACAGACAAACTTATCGCTGACTTTTCCGGAATCTATCGCCCATAGGCGATTGCACTCGTCGATCTGTTCTACAAAGTGAAATATTGTAGAAACGGATTTGTTCGATTCGTATAAAATTGATGTTTTTAATTGAATTGAAATACATTCGATATAATAAGCAAAGTGAATTTGTTTTTCTTGCAATACATTTGGCAAATATCGTTAAGAAGACTTTAGACTAGAGATTAACGCACCGCAATTCTGTTAACGGAGATTAAACTCTCGCAATTGTTCACATCCGTCCAAGACCAGTCCGGATAAGGTTTGAGCAATGGCCCACCGCCAAAACCTCGAGTGTCGTACAGTATTTCGGCCAAACTGGCTGGTACACCTTTGGCCCTTACTAATGACACCCATGTCCTCCCATCTGACAAGATTCACCCAGTGACTAAGATACTTAATCGCTTTTTTATATCGCGATAAAAAAAAAGAATTCTTTTTCCAATTTTATTGCATTTCTCATACCTGGTCCCACATCAACGTCGACGGGAATATTTGTTTTATAATCGTAGGCTCCACTTTGTACGGCTTCGGCTTCCTCTTCGGTGCTGTTATATTGCCACTCTATGTATCTCCAGCCGAGTGCCACTTTGAGTTCAGCACGAGATGCGATAACGACGAAACCGAATAAAAATATTCCAATTTTTACAACGCTACTTTTCATTAACAAATTCTGTTTCTTCATTGTGATTCTCGGTTGGAAGATACAGTACGTGTGTCAAAACTTGTCAACGATCAGCGAGATGATATCGCGTAGCTTTCGTGCAAGTGTGAATTACCAACGATAGTGCAACCTCGAAGTTATTTAAAGGCTTACCTAATTGGCTACTTATTGATAAGAGGAAGTGTTTGAGGAAAATTAAGGCGGCTTCGCTTTCACCGCGGTAGTGCAGAGCTCGTAGTATTGGGATTACATAAGAACTTCCGGTGCCTACCGCTAGATGGCACGGCGTGCATATGCTGTGTTCTCCCCGGAGCTCCCCTCGAAGGGAATGAGACGAAGCGAAAACAATCGAGTCGCATGCACTGATCCCACAGCTTTGGTCATGTGTCTTCATAATAGAATCATTTCTTTCTTTCAAGAATCATATTATTTTGTGAAGAGCTCTTTTTAACTGCAATTCTTTCCAATACGTGTCAAAAAATGTACAGAAGGCTGTAGAGAGTTAGATGTGCGACCGAAAATCGAAAATTCTCAATTGTGTCTCAACTCGGGTTGTTGCATTCGCCAAACGTCTCTCTTGAGTCAAATGAGTCAATCTTCAAAATATTGGGCGTCTAAAATTCGAGATCGAGAATCGAAAATTCTCGGTTGAGTTTCGAGGTAGAAGTTCGACGAATCAAAATATTCGAGTCACAATCAACCGAGAATTTTTACTCCCCAGTACAACAAATGACCGAAGCTGCGAGATCAGTTCGTGCGACTCGATTGTTTTCGCTTCATCTCATTCCTTTCGAGGGGAGCTGCTGAGAAAACGCGGTTTGCCCAGTCTTGACGTACTGCGGCTTCATAGAATAGACGGGCCATGCCATCTAGCGGTAGTCAGCGGTGGCTCCTAATCAAATGCTACGAGCTCTGCACTACCGCGACGAAAGCAAAGTGAATTTTTCCCTGACCAATATTGCCTCTTAAGGTTGTTACGAGTGTATAATTACCTTACATTTTCTTGCCAATTCCCGCTTATCGGGAAAAGAACGTTGTCGTTGATAAAATTCCATGTTCTGATAATCTTGAGAATTGGATGTCCCGGACGATTAGGTATTTGCGAAAAAATTGACCGTTTAATATAAACGCCTAATATTCCACGTCGTGACGTTCGTACGTCCAGAACCGGAAGGTGATATTTGGGTTGTTCGTGAGGTGCGGTTGGAAATGAAATTGGAGTGTGCTGATATCAGAGGAAGCTATCAACGTCCGCGACACGAAACGATAAACGAAACACTATGTAAATTCCTATCGACAAACGTACCAAGTCAACTCGGTCGGATTAAGAATAACTTGGTTCCCTCGTTTCTATCGAAAGCTCGTCGCTTTGCAACGAGACTATCCGGAGCGTTGATTGTCATTTGATTCTGGATGATAATCTTGCCTCGTTGACCAGGTTGCGGACTTCTACGAAACAAGATCATTTAAGAAGTCGATTCGACGATCTACGTTTTGCATTTTAATTCACTACGAAACAAGATCGATTTAAGAAGTCGATTTATCATTACAAAACTTAACTCTATCTCCCATATAATCTTAGCCAATTCGTACATCATTCACCTGTCGTAAATTTAACCACGTGGCTCCTACAAGTGACAGAGACAAATATGACGCACGTGGTCAAAAATAGAATGAAAATAATGATAATAAAAAACGACCCCGAAGACTTTGACAGACGTGTCTGACATGCCAGGGTCGATAATCGTCGATCGCTCGACAGGGTCAAGAGACGAGGTTCTCGCTCCTATGGCCTCACTTTTGTCGAGGCGCAAAGGGTGCGGTGAAGGAGAGACGCGCAATTTGCGTACGCGACGTCATTGGTCGACTGGTACTGCGTATGTTTGTATATCTATACATATATACATGAGATGCGGGAGATCGATTTTCGAGAGAACGGACTCGCACGCATCGCAGCATCTCGGAGGTTGAGACGGTACTTTGCGAAG
Source organism: Netelia fuscicornis (assembly GCA_946811545.1). NCBI lineage: Eukaryota > Metazoa > Arthropoda > Insecta > Hymenoptera > Ichneumonidae > Netelia > Netelia fuscicornis. Next base: position 2,289,781 of record OX328015.1, read on the forward strand.
CGGTCTACAAGCATCGGGGATCTTCGGGGACCGTGTTATCTCTCAGTTCGATGATGACGACGCGCGAACTGCATTACTGCTTATTACTCATGCACATCTGCCTTATTCGTAGCGACACGCATCGGGTGACATGTGCGAATGTATCTCGGCCGTCTGGCTCGTTCCGGGCAGGCACGCGTTCGAGCCATCGATCCTCCTTCTGGCGAGAGCCGAGGGTTCAATTACGAGAGTGATGCGTGTAATGTTACGAGAGTTTCACACGTTCGTGCTTGAGAGGGAGAGAGCGGGAGGAGAACTTGAATATAGAGATACGACGTGTCGCACGAATAGAAGATCGTCGGTCAAACGGATCACCCCAACCGGCGATCCGTCAACCGTTTATTAGTCGCGAGAACGGGAGGAGCGAGTCAGCAGTATTTAGGATACACGCATGGGGCGTTCCATGTCGATTACATCAATTTTTCCAACTCGATAAAGAAATGATTTTATCGTATGTAATTGTAATTAGTTTTAGATTTAATTAGTTTACTAAGGAAGTTACGGTTATTTTTATTTCAGTAAATTAGTGATAAATAATTATTGTATCGATTGAAAATACTCGGTTCCTTTCGCTTTTGCTTCCATCTTTTTACATTCTTCCTTCCGTGGGAAAAGCTTCGCAGCTATAGCGCAGACATAAATATATCAAGATCTCCCTCTCGTCCCATATCGGTGCGTGAAGCGTGAATTGCGAGAGTTGTACGATTTCTCGGACGTTTAAGCGAATCCAATACAAAAAGAGAGAGACAGAGGCCGAGACAGAGACAGAAACAGCGAGAGAGAGAGAGAGAGAGAGACAGAGGCCGAGACAGAGACAGAAACAGCGAGAGAGAGAGAGAGAGAGAGAAAGAAAGAGAGAGTACACATTCCACGAGAGCGCAATAACACTCGGTGCGTAAATCCTCGATGCTCCGTTAGGAGAGAACACAGCGCGGGTAACGATTCCTCCCTTTACCCTATCGCGTTTAACGCGACGCGCGAACGCGCGCGCGGCGAGATGAGAGCCGAATGAGAGAGGGAGACAGGGTGGCTAGCAGGGAAAGAGAGACAGAGGGGGATCACGCGGCGACTCAATTATCGCCGATCCTGACGATTCTCTCGATCTACGTGCAGTATGTTGCTGGCGGAAATTGCGAGCAACGCACAAGGGTACAGCGCATCGATGCAACGAACTACATTTCACTTCTCTCTTTCTCTCTCTATCTCTCTCTCTCTCTATTTATATGTATAGAAAGAGAGAGAGAAATGAAATTAAATTTATAAATGTTATAAATTTTATAATATATTGTTATTAGGTATACTATATTATACTATATTATATTATATTATATTATATTATATATTATATATTATATTATATATTATATCATATATTATATTATATATTATATATTATATATTATATATTATATATTATATATTATATTATATCATATATTATATTATATATTATATATCATATTATACTATATTATATTTGATTATACTATAATGATAATAATCGTTCAATATATTCCAAGCATAAAATGCAAGTTATAAAATTTCGAATATTTATAAATTTAATTTAATTTCTCTCTCACTCTCTTTCTTCCTTTCTCTCTCTCCCATTCTCTTTCTCTCTCACTCTGAGAAATACTCATGACGAGCTATGGGGTGGAGGGGGCGTTGATATATATATAAATAAACAATCGTCAAATTTTAGGGAAATTCCAAGCATAAAATGCAAGTTATCAACGCCCCCGTCCACGTCATAGCTCGTCGTGAGTATTTCTCAGTGGTTATATCCTCTGTATAGATATGATATGCTCGGTAATAGAATGCGAATGCGGATCGTTCGGAACTTACCGATATCGGGTCGTGAAACACAACCGTGCGAGGGAGCGTCCGAATTTCGATGATCGTGCTAGTTTGCTGCACGTACATTCCCGGGGGTCTTCGTCGATCGTGATAGTACCTGGGGTTTCTAACTCTCTCTCTTTCTCTCTCTCTCTCTCTCTCTCTCTCTCTCTCTCTCTATATATATATATATATATAGTTCGTACGTTATATATATATATATATAGTTCGTACGTGTGTATATATTTCGAAATATATACATAAGTACATATGTATTTATGTAAATGGCCGACTGCGAATTGACAGTCAACGTTACGCTACGAATTTTCATTAAATTCCCAAAAATTCACTCCTGCATTCTTATTTAACAAAATTATTTTTATAAATATTACGTTATTGTCCTTTTTTTCCTTCACGTAGCGTAATAATTTGGAGAACAAACGAGCTCTTCCACGACTTAATCTTGGAGGAAAATCTCAGTTTCAGACCCTTTAATTCATCCTCCGCGAAATATACATACACATATATATATATATACACATAAGCATACGTACGAGATGCTTCCTCGTTCGCTCGGTTACCAAACGCTCGCGCCGAAGTACGTGTGTTGCTCTCCGTACTTGACCGAGCCGGAGTAGAGCTCGCATTCCGTTTGTTCATGCGAGCCGAGATCGCGATTCGTGGCATCGATAAGCCACGGATCGTTGGGCCCGTTATCGAAGTCATTGTCCTGCAGCCGTCACCACGACATACCCGTAGACCATAGACCAGATAAAAGGTACGTTGGAAATCGTACGTGTGTATACGCTCGCGCGAAAATAAAAAATAAAATTAAAAAACAAAAACAAAACAAAACAAAACGAAAAAACGTATACGGATATATCGTGTACACGGGAAGCAACGAGGTACGACTATGGTTAGCTAGGTCGAGTATCGAGATGCGAGGATAGGAAAGGAGGGATGCCGGTTGCGATTCGATACACTGGGCGAGTCGTGAATCATTTTCTCACCTTGATCTTGAGAAGAAATCGCTACGATGGGACCGGCTATTATATAGAAGCAGTTACGTACATGCACACGTATGTATCTATAGCTATACAGATTATACGATCAATGTGAGAAAGAGAGAGACGGGATGCATCGGTGCAATACTGCACGCGCCGTTGGCCACTTTGACCCCTTATGAGCTCCGGCTATCGTTCACGTTCATCGCGCTTCCTTATAGCACAATGTAATACGCTATATACTCGTATATATATGTGTCTGTATATATAACGAGAACCTCTGAAGAATCTCAACATAAAGTTAATATATACAGGAGGCCTATCGCGACGTTACGCGCCCTCGCTTTTGTATTTACGATTGTTACGCGACTGTAAATAAAATATAAATCAAAAATCCTTTGGAAAAGCGCATTTCGAGAATATTTATTTTTATTTTAAATTGTATCAGTTCCAATCACTGTAGAATAATAACTCGGGTATCGTAGAATAACCTGTGCAGTGGAGAGATCTCGAGAGCGAGGTGTAATAAATGCAACGTAGGGCTCTGTACACCCTGCAATTTACGATCTTCCATCTCTCCCTCACTCGTATCTCGACTCTCGTGCTATTCATGCTCCCTGGCATCTAGCTCTTTGTAGGTATTTCCGACGTCGGATACTTTGTTCTTGGTACGACGAGACTACGAACTACTCCGCAGGTTGTGTTTGACGAACCCCTTGAAGACTCGTATCATCATCGTCGTAAATCTGGATAAGAATGTAAAACCTGCGTTTCCGTCTTGTATATTTTATATTCGTTGTATAGATGAGTTATTATAGTTACCCAAGGCTAGGAATGTTTAATTACCAAGAAGGATTCATTAGCTTACTATTTCATTAATAAAAAAAAATGCAATTTTATTCAGACGTTTTTTTAAAATTATGTTTCAGAACAACGAGACGTACGTATCGATCTTTACGTTGGCGACGATCCCTCGGTTCTTCTCGATACAACGACGAGATCCGTGAAAAAGAAATTACGTAAGCATAAAAACATCGAGCAAGAGAAGAAACGTCGCAATCGTCAGAGAACGTTAGGCAATAAGAAACGAAAGAACCGAAATGGTAGCTCGAGGCTGAAGGAGGGAACCCTGTCGGAGGCGCCGGTAGTAACGTCACAGAGCGGATTGAACGAGACCACAGCAGCGAGATTAGACCTGAGCTGTTTCATGAAGGCAAGGGGCAAGAGCCTTGTTAAAGCACCCACGGTTAAACACGCTCGTCCACCCAAGTACGAGAGGTACGTATTTCTCTCTACCTGTATATATTGCGTAGTAAAATTCTCCGGGCGAAGGAGCTAATCGGCCATTGTGTCTCTACGGTTCGCGAACGAACACACTCTCCGGAATCCCACTCGACTCGAAAAGGAACATTTACATTTGCAATTTTTACAGACGCAAAAATTTCTTCCCACCTTACAATCGATATCTCATCGCCGTTTACCAATGCCAAGATGGTTTCGCGTTTCGAGATCCGGAATTGGGTCGTCTTTATTGCAGCGACGGAAGTTGGCTCGGCACACTTCCGGAATGCGAGAGCGAGCAAGGTTAGTCTACCAGCAAATTTACAAATTTTTAAATTAATTTCCTCTCGTGACTAGATATTAATTTTTCAATTTAGCGATCGCACGTTACTTCCTACTTTCCTTTACAGTGATAAATTGACATTTTATTCAAGCCGTTACATTGTTTTCATTCGTGAAATCTAACGAAGAGACAACGCATTGTTCATCGTTATAGAGATTTGAATTTTTCGACCACTTGTAATCCTGCGATTTTTTTAATACACATTCGTACACGAGAGTTACTACTTCGCAGTGTGTACAAGTGGATAAACAAAAAAGAATATTAAAAAAAAAATGAAGTGAAAAAATTAACGAACCTGTCGCCCGTGCGCGTCGAGAGTGTACGGGCTCTACATAGGCTTTTTCCTCGTCCTCCGATCACACGAGAACCACTAGAATTTGAGGACGCAAGAGAGTCGAGAGAAGCCGAGAATGTCTCTGTGCTTGACAGAAACCAGTCATATATACACAACGCAAAAGCGCGGGTGGCCTGTTCCACTTCTGGCTCGCGCAAGATAACCGCTTAATCATGTTTACGTCTGATAACGCTCGTTCCCCGGTGTGCCTGTCAATCCTACCTTCCCTTCACTCCCGTCGTGAAAAAACAAAATACACCGAGGGGATAATCTCGCGATTCCCGCGTCTCTTTTCACCGTTTGAAAATGATAAAATAAAAACACACGCATACGCGATAAAAAGACATCTCGCGTAAGAGCCAAAAGTCGGAACGTGAAGGGATGAAAAAATGGTAAATTATTTCAGACTTATCGAGACCGATGGTGAAGCGTTGCGGTCAAGAGCGTGGTGGATGCGAACAGATATGCGAGGACATCGAGACGGGTTACGTGTGTTCCTGCTTCGATGGTTTTCGCGCCAAAGGACATGCGTGTCTGGGTAAGATTACGAATGGAAAAATTGCAACGAGAGAAGTACTACGCTCGTTTTTCTCCCTCGATAGAGTATCTCGTTTTCAACAACAAAAAATCATACGCATACACGTACGTCAATGTACATATAATCAAGATTCTCGCTTGTTCCGAGTCAAGAAGATTATCCTGCAGTTTGCTGCCAATTACCATAATATTTTAAGTACCTCTATCAGCGCGCAAGGCCGCGAGACAGACGTACGGACAAGGGTGTTCGCGCAGGCGCCACGACATGGAGAACATCGGCTAACATACCATTGTATGTTAATCCGTGTGAGTAGCATCTCGCTCGTCGTCTCGATTTCAAACGTCGAGAGATGCTTCTATCTAGAAGACTAGAATAGAGAAAAAAAAAGAACAAGTACCGTCGAACACACGCGGATCAATTCGTTGGCAACGAGAAGCTTCCTGCAAGCCGATTACCGGGCTTCTCCTTTCGATTTATACGCAGCTGCCGATCGAGCTAATAGGAACGTCCCACGACGCTTATTGTCAATCCATAGTGAACTCGCGCAATCCCGAGAATTCTATCATACTCGAACAAGATTTATTTCGATCGCGTATAAAAATAAGACTTTAAGTTAATATTCGTACGTGTAAACATACGTGTTTACATACACGAGATTAAAGGCGTATCTTAAAGAAAAAAGAAACATATTCTTGTTGCATATACTTCGACAAATTGATCGAAGCATCCGGTGTATTAAATTGCGCGAGCGCGATATAAGTAAGCAGATCGTAGATTCGTTCGATCTTATGGAAGGTGATCCGTGAATACGAGAGAAAGGGTAATCGCGAAGCGAAACGATACTTCGATAATCGCGTTGCGTGGATCGTATTTAATCTATTCGATCTGCGAAGCAAAGAACGCGTGGGCACCTATAAAAGACTACGGTTACGTTTTGCTATATATATATCAATGCACATGTCCATCCATATATTTATATATAGATATATAGATAGTAGATATATATATAGATAAATAGATAATATATTGTATATTTATATTATATTTAATATACAATATAATTATATTAATATTATAATATTATAATAATAAATAATGTTAATATATAATTATATATTAATTATTAATAATTATTATATATATTATATATATATATATGGATAGATAGAGAGATACATAATATATTATATCATATATTATGTATTATATATATATATATAACGATTAATAATAAATAATTAATATATAATAATATATTATATAATTATATATTAATATTATTTACTATTATAATAAATATAGTAATAAATAATAATTAATATATAATAATATATTATATAATTATATATTAATATTATTTATTATTATAATATTATTAATATATTATATATTAAATATAATATAAATATATAATATATTATGTATCTATCTATTTATCTCTCTCTCTCTCTCTCTCTCTTTATAGATATATATATATATATATATGGACATATTGTATATTTATTTCTGTATGCGATCGTACTCAAAGTCTGTAACTAAGTGGATAAGACCCGTCTTCGTTTCCTATTAACGAAGCTGAACGGCTAGATCGAGTGCAACGCGCGAGAGAGCTCCGGAGATGCACCCTCGATGGTGTCTCCTCGACGAGGCTTATCCACGGAGAGGAGAGAGTTTACCCGGGCGCAAGCCCCCATGCGCTCGTTGTTCTCTAATGGACGTGTTGGAATCTCACTCGCGTGTATAGACGAAGATTTACATCGTTCTCGATACGACGGCGTGTTACGCCACTATCGGGTGGCACCGAGTCTCGTGCGATATAGACGAACGCCTCGTTGCACCCGTGCACGTATCACTAAAACTTTTCTCGACCCGTTGCCCATTTTATAATCCCGTAGATTATTATGAGCCGGCACGCACCGTAAACAACATAATTATTTATATTTAATTAAAGCCCCGTGCGATATGCTCCGTGAGCTTCGAATGTTGACTTTGCCGAATGTACATTCGCGATCGATTAATTATTATTAATACAGGGTTGATCGGTAACATTATTAAATTAGTGTCGTACGATTATTGAAGTTTCAAGGAAATGTTTGAACTTATGAACTATGACCCGTTTAACATAAACGTAAGCCATGCTCGAATTCCTCTTACTTTGTAGATATTTTTAACGATTTGAATTTAACGATTGGAAAATGCGTATAAATAATCGCTACGGAAATCAATAACTTTGAGAATCCGGTGTTTTTTAATAGGGAATATTTTATTCCCGCTGAGGCTAAAGTTCTAATCGTTTCGTTTGCACCAACGTACACAGATATCAACGAGTGTGCCGAGGGAACAGCGGGATGCGAAGATGCTTGCCGTAACGAGCCTGGGAGTTTTCATTGCGAATGCGGACGATCGGGTTATCAGCTCAGCGCCGATGGCAAATCCTGTCAGGGTATGGCTCATTGCGTTACGTCTAAGCGAAGTAGGAAGCCGTTATACGACTCTGATACTCGCGCAAAGTATATTTCTCTCCTCTCGCAATAAAAGTTATCGAGTGACGATAATTGCAAAAAAATATCGTCGTAAACAATTACAGGCAGTTGGTCGAGTTGACACGGAATGTCCCATTGGTCGTTAGTTATGTAAACAAACTTCCGACTTTCGGCGAGATAATGCCACAGCTCGCTTGCCATCCATGTCGGTTCGGTTTTGTTAACGAGTTTACGATCTTAAAATCCTCGGTACGGATGGCAACGCGCAAAAACGCGGACAACAACGAACTCATCAGGGGTAACCATCCAGGAGGACAAAGCCGTAGCAGCCCGCGCGCGGGAAACCAAGTTTCCGAGATTTAGCCCGAGGGCTTTGTGGTGGAAGAGATTTAATTGAATTTTTCATCGTGTAGCTTTTATGTTTTCTCATTGTTTTTTTGGCTTGTCTCTCTCTCTCTCTCTCTCTAATTTCATACATTTTCTGCATTTTTATATTTCCGGAAATAAAAGCGTTCGTTTACCACACACGCGCGCGATTGTTTCAACGACGAAGCTCCGTCGCGACCGATTTCTTTGTAGTTTAAGCTTTGTAATTTTATGTGACAGCTTTTTTAAATTTTATTTTAGATGTTAACGAATGCTTGACAAACAATGGCCATGGGCCGTGTCAGGGAACATGCACGAATTTGAACGGAGCCTACGAGTGCGGTTGCAGCGACATTCCCGGTCACAGATTGTCAAAGGACAATCATACCTGCGAGGACATCGACGAGTGCATCGTTAACAATGCAGGCTGCTCGCACATTTGTTTGAACACACCCGGAAGTGTTTTTTGTCTGTGTCCTGAAGGATTTTATTTGACTGATGATTGGAAAACTTGTCACGGTTAGTGATTCGCGATCGAGAGTAACTCGATAGCGTCTGCGAATATAACGATCTTTGCGACATTTTACTTTCTGGAAAGGTAATTAAATATGACTAATATTTCATTCGTTTCAGACGTTAACGAGTGCGACAGAGATTCGAACATCTGCGGGGATGATTTCCAATGTGAGAATACTCCTGGCTCCCACAAATGCATCCCCTTGCCCAAAAAGATCACAAAAATTCTGCAGGATGAGGATTACGATGCTGAAGATGACGAGGATGATGACGAGGATGATAACTACGACGATGATGATGATGGCGTTACGGAAATGCCAGAATTTGGTAGATGTTCCGAAGGCTTCAGGAAAAGTGTGAACGAAGAGTGCGTAGGTGAGTCACTAGTAAAATAATTTTTTCATATTTTTTTTAATGATTTACGAACGATTATCTAATTAATAGTAATTGCAATATTCACGATTTTTTACCGTCAGCTGCAGTGAATTCAAATCGTAACTTTCCATTTTTCATGATTTTTGAAGACATCAACGAATGCGAGGCTGACGAGGCGGAACGGTTTCATGGTTGTGATCACGATTGTGTAAACGAGCCTGGTGGATACCATTGCAGCTGCCGACCAGGATATGTTATACAGAAAGATGGAGCTACCTGCCAGGATATCGACGAATGCGTCAAAGATCCTTCGATCTGTTCACACAGTTGTATAAATACGGAAGGTTCCTACGAGTGTCAATGCCCAACTGATTACAGTCTACAAGTGGACAATAAAACTTGCGAAAGAATCGAAAAATCTAGGACATGTTCGAATCAGGAATTACCTTGCTCCCATGAATGTCAGGACACCGAAACGGGACCAATATGTAAATGCCCATCCGGTTACGAATTAGTCGATGATGGTAGAACCTGCCAGGATGTGGATGAATGTGAAAAGAATTCTACGATATGTTCGCACATTTGCAAAAATAACGAGGGTTCTTACGAGTGTCAATGTCCCATTGATTACATCCTTAAAGAAGATAATAAAACTTGCCAAAAGGTCGAAGCAATATTGATTTGCTCTAATCTCCAACCTCCCTGTTCGCAAGATTGCGAGGACACTAAAGATGGACCCATGTGCAAATGTTCTACTGGCTACGAGCTCGACGAGGACGCCAGGACATGCAAGGATATCGACGAATGTACGATCGCTTCTACCGAGTGTTCCCACTTTTGCGAGAATCTCGAGGGTACTTACGAGTGTCGGTGTCCTCCTGATTACAATCTCAAAGATGACAACAGGACGTGCCAGAGAATTAGGAATATGAATTCCTGTTCGTCGTTGGAGCGTCCGTGTTCTCACTTATGCGAAGATAGCGAGACTGGACCAGTGTGCAAGTGTACGTTCGGTTACGAGCTCGACGCGGATGGTAGGATATGCAAGGACATCGACGAATGCGCTCGCGGCGTTTGTTCTCACAGTTGTGTCAATCTCGAGGGTAGTTTTGCGTGCTCGTGCCCTCACGGTCTTCGTTTGAACGACAATGAGACGTTTAATTGCACAGACATCAACGAGTGTGAAACGAACAGCCATGGTTGTGAGCACGAATGTTTAAACGTTCATGGTAGCTACGAGTGTGTTTGCCACAAAGGTTTCCAACTAAATGAAAATGGCAAGACGTGTGAGGATGTGAACGAGTGCGAGGACGATAATCACGATTGTTCGCACGATTGCGTTAATACAGCCGGAAGTTACAAATGCGCATGTCCCAAGGGCGCGAATCTTCAAAGCGATGGTCTAACCTGCGAGGATTCCGAGTGTCCGGACGGTCTGAGATTGGACGAAAATGGAGATTGTCAGGACGTGAATGAGTGCGAGGAGGGAGAACACAAATGTTCCCACGAGTGTGTCAACGAGCATGGAACGTACCGCTGCGAGTGCCCGGAAGGTTTCCTACTGAACGAAGCAGGTTTCGATTGCAGTCTCGTGGACAATTGTACAACTTCAAACGGGACCGGAAGCAATTGTGGTATGGGTGATCCTTGCGCAATAGCGAACAATGGTTGTTCCCATACGTGTGAGAACGACGGTCATCAAACGAGATGTGGATGTCCCGAGGGATACGAGATAACCGAAGAAGACGAGAAAACATGCCGGGACGTGGACGAGTGCCTGGAAGGATTTGGAGGTTGTTCTCACTCGTGCAAAAACCTCGAAGGATCTTACGTCTGCGTTTGTCCCGATGGTTACGAGTTGCAGGATGATCAGAAAAATTGTCAGGACCTCGATGAGTGCGAGGGATCGCACGGTTGTTCCCACGAGTGCGTCAATCTTCCCGGTAGCTTTTGGTGCAACTGTCCCGAAACATTGGCTCTCGATCGCGACAATAAGACCTGTCAGGACATAGACGAGTGCGCACTCGGGCGTCATAATTGCTCCCACCGTTGCGTCAACATATTCGACGGTTACAAGTGCGATTGCCCTGAAGGACATCGCTTGTCGCCCGATGGTTATGTTTGTGAAAAATTGATGACAAACAATTGCCCGCCTGGATTTATTCTTTCGTTGACGGACAATGGGACGTGCGAGGATATAGACGAGTGTCTGGATGCGAATGAAATCGACAAACCTTGTTCTCACAAATGCGTCAATACTGCGGGAAGTTATACCTGCGACTGTCCTCAGGGCTATCAGCTTGGGCTGGATAAGAGAACCTGCGAAGATGTCAATGAATGTATCATTCATAATGGAGGTTGTTCTCATCTGTGCGCCAATACCGAAGGTGGAGTCGAGTGCGCCTGTCCCGATGGACACAGACTTTTGGAGGACGATGGAAAGACTTGCGTCGAGATCGATGAATGTTTGCTGGAGAATGGTGGATGTTCGCACGGTTGTTTATACGAAAATGGTACCGTCACCTGTACTTGTCCACCTGGAATGTTCCTCGACGATAACGACGAAACTCTTTGCATCCAGGCAAATCCTTGTGACAACGACAAGGCAGGATGTTCACACGTTTGTAACTATTCCAACGGGACAGTGTCTTGTTCTTGTCCAAGCGGAATGAGTCTTCAGAAGGACGACGAGACTCTCTGCGTCCCGGATGATCCTTGTCTCGATAACAATGGCGGATGTTCAGACATTTGCAATTTTTCCAACGGCGAAAGGACCTGTGAATGTCATGGAGGTTTCCGACTATCCGATATGGACAATACCACTTGCGTCGATGACGACGAGTGCACAGGCGAGCTTCATGGATGTAAACATACGTGTGTCAATACCTTGGGAAGTTACAAGTGCGAGTGTCGAATAGGTTTTGTCGCAAGCCTGGAGGATGAAGTATCCTGCGACGATGTAAATGAGTGTCTGGTTGACAACGGTGGTTGCTCCGATAGTTGCGTCAATACCCCTGGATCTTTTCATTGTTTCTGTTCACCCGGTCGGGTAATGGACGTCGACAATTCTACCTGCCTATCGGTCGATACTTGCAAACAGGATAATGGGAACTGTTCTCACATTTGTCACTACGACAATGTTCAAGGGATTTCAAACTGTTCGTGTCCTGCTGGATTCAGACTCACCTGGGATCGAAGGACCTGCGAGGATATCGACGAGTGCGAGGAGTTCGAGAACGATATAGATTCTGGGTGCTCCCACAAATGTATCAATCTTGAGGGAAGTTACAGTTGCGATTGCCCATCCGGTTACATTCTATCGCCGGAAGACAAGAGAACTTGCGTAGATCTCAACGAGTGTCTCTCGGCTGATCACAATTGTTCGCACGATTGCCAGAATTTATTAGGAAGCTACATATGCACTTGTTACGTCGGTCATCGTCTTCACTCCGACGCGAAGACGTGTCTCGATATCGACGAGTGCCAAGAGCGAAATGGCGGTTGTTCGCACGAGTGTGAGAATACCGTGGGTGGACACAAGTGTTCTTGTCCGACAGGTCTTGAATTGTCCCGTGACGAGAGGGTGTGTATCGACATCGACGAGTGTTCCAACAGCGTCGCTAATTGTTCCCACGATTGTTTGAATACTCTTGGCTCGTACAAATGCGTTTGTCCCGATGGTCACATCTTGAGGAACGACTCGCGAACTTGCGTACAAACTGAACAATGTAATGTCGACAACGGGGGTTGTTCTCACGCGTGTTTCAACGTGGCGATCGGCGCACGATGCAGCTGCCCGATGGGACTTCGTCTCGGGGTTGATAACAAAACGTGCGAGGACGTGAACGAGTGTCTTGACGACAATGGTGGATGTTCGCACGACTGTCTCAATACCGAGGGTTCCTATCGTTGCGAGTGCCCGTTGAGCCACGTACTCGAGAATAAATCGTGCCGATACGAAGATCCTTGTCTGAGAGATAACGGCGGATGCGAGCAGTCTTGCAAAAATGACAATGGCAATGTCATGTGCTCCTGCCACAAGGGCTATCGAGTTCACGAGACGAATAACACGAGATGCCGCGACATTGACGAATGCTCGGAGGATCACGGATGCGAGCACTCCTGCGTTAACACTGTGGGCTCTTACGAGTGTACCTGTAGATCCGGCTTTCGTATGGAAAATTCGACTTGCATCGGTGAGACACGTTTTTCATAAATTTAAACGCTATTGTTTCGGAAGATAAATATGGTTCCTGTTCGATTCCATGCCGTGTGGAAAAAATATATCCTGGTAAAAATAGAAGGGAATACGGGATGTTCTTTGTCAAAAATGACATGAAAGATGAACGATTGCCGAGGTTACCTTTTTTTTTTATTTCGAATATTCCTTCTTTCTCTATCGTTCGCGTTTCCTTTCATCCCCTATCTCTTTTCATCCCCACGAGCAGACATTGACGAATGTACGAGCCCGGGAGTTTGCACCGATGGCAGCAGGTGCATCAATACAGATGGAAGCTTTCGTTGCGCGTGCGAAACAGGATTCTCGTTCGATGGAAATACTTGCATCGGTGAGAATAAATTTTCATATAGACTAAAGGAAGGTGGCGTGGTAAAGAGCAAAGATAAATAAATAAATAATATCGACATGAAAGATTCTGGAATATTTATGAACATGTGATATTTTGTTTGGCCGTGGGTGGCTGAGCTCAGACGTGGACGAGTGCAAATGGAACAACGGCGGTTGCAGTCACGATTGCAGAAATACTTTGGGTTCTTACACATGCCTTTGTCCTACGGGTTTCGCTCTAAATCCCAGGTAAGCTCCGAAGTCAGAGGTTTCTCCACTTTCCGCGTTATACTCTCTTCGTTTCGAACAAGGAAAAACATAGGTAAAAACGTACGAGTTACGAGTGACTGAGTGAGTATGTGTGTGTGTGAGAGAGAGAGAGAATATACGAGCGAGGTGGTGAAGAGTCGCGTCGCGGGTCAGAAAGTTTGGTAAACTCGAAAAGCTCAACCGTAGATTTTTCCAGAAACGCGAGCCATTGCCAGGACGTCAACGAGTGCTCGACTCTCAAGGGAGGAGGCTGCAACGGTGACTGCGTCAACACACCGGGAAGTTACTATTGTGCATGCGCCGACGATTTAGTTTTGGCTTCCGACCTGAGAACTTGCGTTTTACCTCGTGGTAAAGCCATCGGTGTTAGCAGGTGCGCCGCACTGGAACCACCCGTTCACGGTGAGGTGAGAATTATCATTTAACAGCGTTGGGTAAATTATTTGCCCGAAGAATCATATTTAACGAGGCGCCAAATTATAAAGTAAACGCCTCGGCATGAACTATTACGCTATTTACATGACGGATACCGACAATTATTATTATTTTTCGGTTACGTCGTTAAAAGCTCGGATTATTTTTCTTCTTTTGTTATCATAACGATTTTTCTGAAATCGATGACTTTAAATTAACAAAAAAAAATTGAATTTAATGCGAGACGTAAAAGAAGATGGTGAATTTTTGCATTTGAACACAGATAAGGTGTCCAGGCTACTCTTTCGCGGCTCCGGACTATCCCAAAGGTGCCAGTTGTTACGTTCGTTGTCGTCGTGGATTCAAACTCGAGGGTGCGCACACGAGATACTGTACGTCGATCGGGACATGGAACGGACGCGAGTCGATCTGTATTCGCGAGGCTAATCTCGATTCCGGACGTCGTTACTATACCGGTAATCAGCGCGCAGAGATGGCGTTATAAGTCTTGCGCTATTTTTTTTTGTACCGTTTCTCGTTTCTCCCAAATCTTTTCAGCGTTTAATTAGCCACGGACGGTGGGGGGTTGCAAGCTCTAAACAGCTTTTAATAATGGCAAAGTCTGTTTTGTGCACGTCCTATACGTACGTTAGCCTGCAGTAGACGCGCATGATGGCAGCGAGAGTTAACGAGGCAATACTTTAACGTCAGAGGGCCTTAACGAGCTTAAAGGGCGCTCGCTTTTAAATCGTTTTGTATTATTTCTCTTTTACTTTAACTCCGTCTCCGACCCGCTTCCTCTCTACACTTTCCGGAAAAACCTCGGTCCTCTTCTTTCACTCTCGTGTGTCTTTTGCACGCGATTTTTCCCGACGTAGGAAAAGCTCGCAAGCCGTATCCCATCGGGTGGTTACTTTTGACTTTTCTTTCGGCAATTCGCGAGCTTTCGACCCTCTTAATACTCCCATCGTTGCCTCGTGTAAGAAGCGGACGACCTATCCACGGCTCATAAGTACCACGGTCGTAATGACGATGTAGCAAAGAAACGGGGTTGCCCACACACGTGAGCGATGCCCTTTTATACTCGTATAGTTACTTCGAATTGCGGGCTTTTTGTCCCACTTTCTCAGAATCTTCGGATGTCGCTGGAGCGCCAAGACCGTTTGTCAGGTGTCCGGCGGACGTTGATGCCGAACTTCCGGCTGGGGCTAACACCGCCAGAGTTTCTTTTCCACAACCTAAGTCAAACATGGATTGGTGGAGGTAAAATCAATTTTTTATTTTATTTATAAATAAATTTCCAAAATAAAGTTTTTCTCATTTTAGAAACGTTTATTTTATTTATTTAATTCCACAGATACGTAGACGCCTCGCCTTCCTGGGGCAAACAATTGACCGCCGATTTACCGTCTGGAACGTCGATCGTCACCTTCACCGCCAGATCACCGGTCTCCAATTACACGAGCTCGTGCCGGGTCGTGATTCGAGTTCGAGGTAAGAGAGATTTCGAACCCGTCACGGAATCGGACCCCACACGGTCTTTCTTCGTACTTCGATTTGCCGGAGATGACGTTGTAGGGTCGCGATTGCGCGTGACAGCCCTTATATCTCGTCGACACACCAACACCGAGACTTCACGATTCCAAAGAAAGTCACACGGACGCGGGATACTTGTCACGTTCATTGAAAACGATCACAAATCCATATATATATACGTATACACGTATGTACGTCTCCAGCATCCCATCGGTCCATTCTTCTCTCGTATATTCTTCCATCACGCCCCGCTGGAATGTCTTATTTATCAAGCTCTTATTGTCAAATATGTTTCTTTCTTCATCTTCTTTCACGTACCATATGTTTCTTTTCTCTCTCTTTTTGATCCAACGCGAAGAGAATTGATCAAATTCTGCCCATCATTCCACATCATAAATCATCTTCGCGTCTGTGCCACCGACGCGACGCGCGACAATAGGCCTCACTGTCTCGGAATCTCGTATGGTACTCGGATCATGACGAAATTTACACCCACGAATTCTCGAGAGCCAATGACGATGCAATTTTTTCCGTCTCCTCTCGAGTGTCGTCGATTAATACACGAAAGGTACGCGTATCTTAGGTTCGATCATCCATGGGGAATTTTGGTTACGCGTATTCCCATACATTTGAGAATTTTACCGTCAAAGTAATAAAAAACATGGCTATTTCACGAAGTGAAATATGAAGTCTGGATGAAAGTGGCCCTCTCGAGTCTATGGACGGGAGGGGGGGTTGGAAGAGAGTGCAGTTTAATTACTCACTCAACTAGTTCTCGTAACTAGCGTAAGGCAAGTTTGCCGAAGTGGATTCGCAAGCCAATGCGATTATAGGAAACAAACTCTCTCCTGGTAATCCCGGGGAAAACGGATAGGGCATACAGTTTCACCGTGCTTGTAGTTGTGCACTAGAAGTAGGAGGCTGAAGAGGAGATGGGAGGGAGCAGAGGTGCACAGAGCGGAGTTCAGAGGCCTCGCTCAGGTTGTTACGATATTACTGAGAAACGCCAACAGCTTTCAGCCTTCATTATCCGCCGCCTCTCTATCTGACCTGACGCGTGCACTCTCTATTCACGTTTGACGCGATCCCCTTATACATTGACAAGTTCAACACATACCGCACTCACACAAGCATTAATGCATATATACGTTAACGCAGCCCGACACAAGAGGGCTCTGTCGTTCGTACGGTTCATGAGTTGATCTTCCTGCATAAACCCAGATGCCCAAAATCCGAGGGTCTTTACCTGTCCAACGTCATTCGAGGTGAGGCTCAACCACGGGGAGCATAGCCGACTCATATTTTGGCAGGAGCCAACTTTTACGGACAACGTGAAAGTCGAGAGAGTTTGGAAGTCCAGGGTGAGTTGTCTTACTATCGAGAAGTTTGCAGTAGCTCGTTAATGGTTAACGCGCACTTTGATGTTTAATACGATGTTTTATGTCTGTATCATTGAAGATAATGGCCGTCTCGAAGTTGTTAATCTAGCTATGAAAGTTCTACGTTAGTTTTAAGTCTTCTTAACAGATTTTTAATAGAACCTCATCAGCGAAGAAGAGACCAATTTATCGCCGTCCTATAATCATTGAAATTCTTCCAATTTTCTCGATATCCTTGCCACGTAAGTTTGAAATAAAATCTTACTTTCTTTTTTTTACGATCGACGAATTAACGGACGATGATGGATAGAATATCTGTAAGGAGTCGAGATCAGGATATCGGTGAAAAAAAATCGTTTATAGCAAGAATGGTACTTACCTAGTAAACGCACAGTTGGAGTTCAAGGGTCGGTGGGACCCGTGTCCGATGAACATCCCTCCAATGGACAGTAACCCTGTGGTGTAACGTTAGCGAAAACGACCTGTGAGCGAATGGGATATAGAGAATGAGAGAGAGAGAAAGAGAGAGAGAGTGGCGAAAAGGACGATGGGGTTGAAGCCAGAAGCACTCCGAAAGTCTATTTATCCTTGTGGATGGGCCGAGGGCTTCCAAGTAAACTGGTACAGGGAAGCCGAAAGATCTTGTTTATGGGACAGCGATTATCGTTCGGTGTTGAGAGGGAACTCCGACCTACCAAGATTCACACGGGGAACATGGCACTCTGCGGCTCGTACTCTCGAAGCAACAACGACCATCAGTTTGAGAGGGACAGTAAGAGGTCGAGTGAGACGGAGAGCGTTGTAGAGCAAAAGGAACGGTAGCACGTGCAATATATAGACCGACTAATAGATTTTCCATCCGTCTCCTTCCATTTTCCTCTCAACGAGCCATTTGTCTTCATACATTCGTGGACGAGGGGCCGGAAAGCCATCCTTTGTTTCGACAGTAGGGTCGATATATAACGTCGATGTATACGTAACGAGATGTTCATTACCGATCGATGTTCTCGATCGTGCAATTTACAAACGGTCGTCTATAAAGCGACGTGTTTTAAATCACGTTTACGATTACTTTTTGCCAAGAATATTTCTTTTCATATTTATCAACAAAGGACTTGCGACGAAAGAAAAGTTTTACCTGAATGGACGCGATTGTTGTGGTGCGCGAGGGTTGGATTTTTTTTTCTACGTTACACAATATGGTATTTCCCATGCGGGGAGTCGCGTTAATGGAACATTCATAAATCATATCAACATCATGCCGGGTTTAATTAAAGCATAAGTGATTAATTACCTCGATCTTTTCGTACAATCGTGCAGCGACTCTTTGAAAGGCTTCGCCGCAGAAAATGAAGTCGGTATATTAATTATTTTCAACGGGTAATTCTCGAGTCTGAAAAAAGCCTTTGGTCGGGGGAGTGCATTTTCGTTGAAAATTTTACGATACCTCTTTGACTCGGGCGAACGATGGCGATAGAGTCTCGGAGGTCAACGAGTGAACTTTTTTTTTTCACCGTTGCATGCAGCTTTAAACGGATTTTTTTGTTCACTTTGAAATGTTTTTTTTTTACGTTCTTTTTAAGGAACCTGGACAACTGATGTATCCGGGAGTCCATAATGTACGATACATAGCCTCGGATCCAGCTGGTAACCGTGCAGAATGCCATTTCTCGATACGAGTACGAGGTAAAGTGATTTATTTTTAATAGCTTTTTTAATAGACACGGGAATCTAGGTCTCGGCATTAAATATCTAATATTGCTGCGAGACCGAACCTCGACATTTCGAAACTCTACCTTCTTATCAGCGTTTCAATAATTTCCTGTCGATCGTTCAATTATTAATAGACAATTCTGATATTCCCATTTACCTGAACAAAAATATCGAAAATAGAGACGATAATACGTGACGAAGAACGAAGAAGAAAGAACATTTTTTGTCCCACCTATACGTCGATTTATCTCACCGTCTCGTGTGTATTTTCTTCCAGAGCCCGAGCGTCTACAGGATTCCGAGGTAAGTTCTAACGTATCGTCGCGTGTTGGAGACGCGAGTGTGGGAGTTTCAGCAACAAATCCTAGCCTTCTTTTATACGCGAGTGGGACTAGCCAGAAAAAAAGAAACACGAAGCTTTGGCGAATCCGTTAAATAATGCGTCTCGCACGCCCTAAAATAGAAAGGGCGTGATTCGAGGCATTTACCGAATGATCGAGAGATACGATAAAAATCCGAAGAATTAAAGATCTCTCGTAACTAAATATGATTCTTCCTTTTGGTGATAATTGGATACGTCGTAAACGCCGACGAGCGCGACAGAAAAAAGGCGAGTGTGGAATTAAAGTTGGAATAATCCTCGGGACTTTACGTTATATACCTCCATAAAAGTTATTCCTGGCTAGTGGCTAGCGAGTTAAGTACGTAGGGACACGTTAGAATTCGGTACGGTCGAGTGTGTACCTACCTACTCGTTTATTATCCTGTGCATATACACAGATACGCTAATGTATACTTATACAGTTGACTTTTCGTTCTTTCTCCCGTTCTTGGTGTCGGATTTTCCGAGAGGGGGGGGGGGTCGTTTTTTCGTATCCAGTAAATATTCGTTCGCGAGGGTGGAGGAGAAGGAGGAGGGTTGGATAGCGAAACGTCCACGTGGACTCTTGGGACGTAGCCCGAGGCACACCAGTCGTAAAACCAATGTGGACAGGCTAGGCTGGGGGGGGGGGGGGGGGTGATGGCTCTTTTACCCTCGAGAGTTTTACGAGAAAAAATACTATGGCACACGTGGATAGAACTGGTCGAAAGCGTGGAAGGGATGGAAATAACAAAAGGGGGAGAAAAGAACGTGGGATGCGAGTGGGTGGTACTCGCTTTAAGATTTATTTTTCTTTTTTACCCTTTTAACAGCCGAAGACTTATCGAAGGGTGCTGATGTGTCCCGGACGTGCGCCGCAGCCGATACCAGCTACCGGATACAGGGTGAGTTGGAAAAAAGAATCCTGTCCCAAGGAAAAAAAAAACAGCACGTAATGAAATGCAAATGATAAAAAAAGATTGAACGAGGAAAGAGATGTAAAATGTAACGTTCCGTCGTTTCTCTGTTTCTGTCTTTCTCATTGTTTTCTTCCAATCTGAAGGAACTCGAGAATACGATCGGGTAAGAACAGTCGGTACAAGCAAAAACGAAACGAGAGTATACATTTTACGGGAGGGCGGTTCTGATTCTTCTCTTCTTTTCGGTTTTCAGTGGCAAATCCCAAGTGGTTGCTATCTGAGATACACGAGAATTTTTTCCGGAGCGTATGCCCTTCAGCGAGGTTATGGAGCTCCTACGGAACAACGACGAGACAGATATCAAGACGCTAGGGCGGCTTATCACGAGATTCATCCGATTCAACGAGGCGAACATTCGAGTCTTACGAGGGCTTATCCACTCGTCGATTGTAAGTGTATGTGTTGCACGTTTGTATTGTGTTCGATGTATTTTGTTTCGTCGAAAATTCGATTCCATTGCTTTTTCCTTTTTACTCAAGATTATATTCAAGCTTTTGTCAAAATGGCCGATTCTTTTTCACTATAATCGCATAATCGTGAAATTTAAGTTTCTCGACCAACAAAGTTTTCATTCTTCGTTCCCGCTGGTCATCAACCACGCGCTCAAGCTTCTTCGGTTTTCTTCTTTTTATCATTTTCTCTTTTTTTTTTCTCGTCCCTTCGCCCGAGACCAAATAATAGCCAGGAAGAGCCTGTATGTTCTTCCGTGGCAGAACTACCGATTTCGCATAATCGTCGGGGCTCATAATCGTCGGTGTGAAGCGGAGAAAAGAATGGAAAAGAATGGAAAGAAAAGAGGGAAAAAAAGCAGAGAGAAAGTTTTCGAAACTTCCCGCAGTGCGCTCTCCAAGAGCAACTCTCTTCGAGGGTGTAAGAACCATGGAGGAGCGAACGAGTCGAATACGAGCGGTTTATATCAGGCACAGGAAACTAGAATCTCACTCTCTATACGTTCTCTTATTCATTCTCGCGAACGAGCTAGGGGCCTTTACGAGTGTAGGGTGAATCGGAGATTCGAGTTTCGTCAGAGTTTAGCGAGTGCACTTCTCGTCGCGCGAAACCGGGACGTACAGAGAGAACGAGAGAGAGGGAGAGATAGAACGAATTGCGTTTCGCTTAACGTCGTTCTCTGTGATTTTCCGACGGGAGGAAGTGGGGAATTGCAAATTTTCTTCATACTCCTCGTGGAGTTATTCGCGTCTCAAATATCTCGCCAGTCTGCCGTCTCATATTCGCGAAGGTATTTTGTCATGCGCGATAAAATAGTTTATGCTGCGATCAATAATCATTCATTATTAATATTATTGTTATGTATTATCAATCATTATTGATCTCGTTCTAAAAAAAACAATATGCAGAATTTGTAACTTTTTGAACGATTCTGTTTTTTTATAAGTTTGTCTTTAAATATTATATTCGTCTATAGAAACAAAGAAGATTACCTAGAAAAGATGCAGAGTCGGGGAAAACTTGATCACTCGAGTGTTTTTTAGGATTCATATTTTCACAGATCACTTCTGATTGATCAAATCGGTAAAGGCTCGATTTGTATAGGAAAAGCTTGTGCATGACTTTCAACAGCTTTTCCTCTCGTATTTCTCCCCATGCCAAACTGCAACACTCTGGTTTTATAATGATGCATATACTCACCCTCAGCCTCTCACCTTCTCTCTCTCTCCCTCTCTGAGCGGGAAAGTCAAACGCTTCGGGCTAAAGGTAAACGTGAATTTATAATCCGACCAGTGCGGTCACAAAGCCGTTCATCACACTTTCCTCGCGACTTCTTCCCACACCTTCCTCTCTTACTTCTTGTTGCACTTCTATCTTCCAAGACAGTTTTCACCAGACTTATCCCAAGATTGTAAAACTTTTTATCTTATATCACGTAGTATTTGCCACGATATCCTAAAATATACATATAAAGTATATATGGAAGATCGACCGAATTTTTTTCAACCGAATTTCCCAAATCGTTCGATCGCTCAATTCACGTCGTATCGTCGTTTGTTCGATCGAAATATGGCGAAAACCTTAATTTCGGTCTCTGACCAGTTTGCTTTTTGACAGATGTTCGTTTAAATTTTTACGGTCACGGTTCAAGCTCGTTTCGAAATCGGCTAACATGTGGCCCGAAGGGTGGATCACGTTGCTTATTGTAAATAATCGAAAATCGTCAAGATCTCCGGGATGTTGAGTATCGAGGCGCCGACTAAGTTCGTACTAACCTTGCAATCGGTGCCTCCGTTTCTCGTCGAAAGTATCCTCGCCTTGGCATTGGTAGTGCTTCTAGCCGTACCGCTGATAGCGCACATTCAACTTTTTCTGGTATCATCTTTTCCCTGCTCGTAGAATTACAATCTCGTTTTATCAAATATTTGAAAAAAGTTTTAAACGTTAATTTTCATAATTTCAAATCCTGCATTTGCAGGACGATAATTTTAAGTCTTCGGCGATGGTCGTTACGAATCGTCGGAAGTCGAATCCCGAAGATCGACGAGGTCACGCATCGCCAACGGTGGTAATGCATTACCCCGTCCCTTATCAACTGGACAAGAGTTCGAATTCCGATCTTAACATCGAATTGACATCGATGCGTACCGCTTTTTCGACACCGACGATAAAGGCCAGCGTAGAAAATCTGAAGATTCAAAATAGCCAAGAAAATGTCAAGGATCGAGAAGAGCATAAACAATTTTTCCACGAACTTGTAACGAAAGAACATAAAACGTGTCTACCACTCGAACGCTCGTCACCCTTCGTCGTGACCAACGATCAACTTCCTATAGTGGATATTTCCATTTTTGATTACGATGCGTATAGACACAAACTCATCGAGTCGACCTTGAGGAAACAATATGGCGATCGTCAAGCACCGGGAAACGTTATTTTGAATTCGATTCATTTAAATTCCATCGGTTCGCAAACTGGCATCGAATTATCCGAGAGATACAGTCACAGTCTTTTTGATTTTATCGAGGAGTATTACGACGCGAGTGGATCACTGAGTAAGAAAGAGAAGGAGTATCTTCATCCTCTCGATCATTTTCTGACCAAGGGCACTGCGAGACCGAGCACGGCCGATCGCTCCACCGAGACTAAAGAATCGATGACGGAAATCGATCAACTTCCGGAATTGATAGATTTCCGTGAACAATCGCCGATTCCTGTCAGTCCTTTGCCTGGAAATTTCGAGAAACATCGAGTTTTAGAAGAATCTAGAAAAAACGCATCGAAACTCACCATAAGATCGCAGAGGTCGTCTTCCTTGTCGAGAACGTCACCTCGTACTTCGACCTTGAGGGCTAACCTCGATACTTCAAAGTCTTCGAATTCTACGACTAAGAAACTCTTTGATCGAGATGAAAATCTCGATACCAATACGATTACTCGAACTTCTCGAAGTCGAAGAGCTCGTAGCTCCGACAATAAAAATCTCAAGACACCGAAGAGCTCCGATCCTTTGCGCAAGCGAGCTTCTTCCGTTGTTCAAGGTAAATCTAGCATCGAATCCTTTATTCCCGACACGACGAAACTCTGTGAAAATTCCGAGGCTTTGTCGACCGATCGCGACGAGAAAGAATCGGCGACTTGTGCCTCGGCGAGTTCGAGCGAGGCAACAAGTTCCTCCTCTTCAAGACCGCGAGGTAAAAGTTTCGTGCGTTCACGAGCTTCTTCCCTATCGTCGAAAAGTCCGAGTGTTAATAAAACACCGAGTCAAACGAAACAGTGGAACATCTGCACCAATCTAAATCAGTCGTTCAATCGCAATTTCTCGGATAATTCGAGAGCCACGATCTTGAAGCCTGTCAAACAAAAATTGAGCGTTAGGCCGAGATCGACAGGGGGAAGATTTGCATGGGACGTTCCAGACGTTCCTGGCCACGATTGGTGCAACGAGACGATCGAGAATAAGGACGAGGGCAAATCCGACGCGCCAATCCCGAAGAACAGGCCGAGAACCGAAAGACGAAGAACACCCGAGAAGGCAAAATTGTCCGATCCGATTCTTCCGGTTCTTGAAAGCGTTATCGATCTTCAAGTACAAATGCCCTGCAACGATGTCTTCGGAATAGAAAATTATCCAGAAATCTCTTCAGCGATCGCAAAGCGAACATCTTCGCCTAAACGTCACGAGTTCAAACATCAGGCAAGATCCAGAGAGAAGAAAATATGTAGCGCGTCTTTCGTAAAAACATCGTCGATCGTCCAATCGGTAGGGATGGAAAAAGTCGAGAAACCTTTGGTACAAAAACAATCGCCCTATCGAGATCGTTCTTCCGAGTTGAAGGTCGTTGGAAGGTTATCATCGGGAATAAAACCGATCAATCGTCCTGGATCCGGTTCAAGATTGCCGGTTCACATTGGGATTGACAAAACGAAAATTAAGAAACCGGATGAGAATAGAGCGGAATCGAAAGAGCGTCAACTTCCGGAAAATTGTCCCGGTGATCTTGATAAAAATTCGACAAGTTTATTCGGTAAAAAACGTCCACGAACAGCTGGATGCGTTGGTTCTCGTACATCCTCTCTCAGTCCTAAAATTGAACTTTCTCTCGAAAGTCTGCAGCCGGATAAAGCTAAGAATAATGGCGAAGCCCAACTTCCGTCTAAAATACCAAGTCGGTCAACGACTAGCGGAGGTAAAAAAATAATTCCAGCATCTAGAACGAGTCTGAATAAAGTAACGAAAGCGACGACTTCGCGAGCGTCGGAGAACGATGAGGATTTGTCCAGAAAAAGTGCTCTTCCTACCGCTATCGAGAAACGACCGTTTCTTCGTGCTCGTACGGGAAAATACGGCGCGCCAAAGTTAACCATGACCGAGAAGATGCAAAAGAATCTCGACGTTACTTCCTCGATGTCGAAGCGAGCTTTGGGAAATAATGAGGAAGAAGAAGAAGGAGAAGAAGATGAGAAGGACAGCGAATTATTAAAACTTCCTACCGAAGGTTCGAAAGCCGCTCTCGTGATGAGACGCGAGCTCAAGACTTACATAAAGAAGATCAAACTCATACTAGCCAATGGCGACAAGAGTCTCCAAGCCAGAGATCTCGGTTCGTTGAGCATAACCGATGCAATAATACCCGAGCTACGTCCTTTTCTCAGTCCCCGCGAGATCCTCGACCTGCAGGATCTTCTCGATCGCGTTGAGAAACAACAAGCAAATACTTAAAATTTTGACTCTCGATGTAATCACGTCGCTATCTCGATAAAAATTTTTATCCATGATGACGACGAAACATCAATTCTGACGAATAAAAACTTACAATTTTGATTCCTGCTTAATAATCAATAATTTTAAAACTTCGTACGGTTTACTTACGGTTTATTCCCTCGTACAATTCGTTAACTTGACAGTGGCGAGGAGTCGAGAAAGTAACAAATTTTATGTACATACCCTCGTGTCATACAAGCTGTCATCGACACGCGAATCTGAGATCGCAGAGAGTCGTCTGGATGACGACACCCACTTAGAAGAACGCCGTTATTCGCATACCTACATGCATACGTATTCCGAGCTGTGCATCTTGCACTCGCGTGCAGCAGGGTTAATTATACTTTACGATCGGTCATCGACTATCAGCTTCTCGCGGTCTTTAAACTCCGGTAGCGTAGCCCCGAGACTCTCGAGAGACTTTTTGCCTCCTCGTTCGAGCTTGCCTCTATTTCCAACGCACTGTTAAAAACTCGTTGAGAACATTTTTTTTGCAATGTTTTTTTTTTTCATCGAACTCTCTCGTCGCAACGAGAAAGTTCAATTGCCGGCATCCGTTGCAATCGCGATGGTAATTTCTTTCGAAAGTAAGTAATGACAGAGAGAAGCGAGAGAACTTTGCGACATGGAATTACTTTGAGAATCTCCCGATCGCCAGGATTTTTTTCTCATATCTATTCCTGTTTTTTTCCTGCTTCTCGTGTTTTATACTCCGTTTAAATTTGTCGTATTCGATTTAAAAATTATATTCTCTTAGAATTTTGAGTAGAAAATTGTATATTCAATTTTTCAAGTTTTTTGAAATATTTGATAATTCACGTCAGTTACAAACGATGTGATTTTCCGAGTAACTACGGAATTAAATTACTCTCGTAGTCGCGGAAGTTTCTCGCGTTACTTCGTTTCGTTTAATTCAAGGATGAGCGACAAGGCCGTGGATTCTCGATGGGTACGAGCAATGACAACCGCGAGAGTCGAAGAAAGGCGCGCGACCTTCTGCCCGTGCCGCGAATAAATCAAGACCTGTGCGCTTGTTACCAGGTATCGCCTTCGAGTATAAAGTCGTGCTAACCAGTGGTTAATTCGAGACCACGCTCATCGCGATAATTAGGTCATTCTTCGGGACTATTTTCAGACGTAGGAAACATTATACACGCTCGTTAACAACGCGAGAATGAACTATGACGCTTGTCTGGCATTTGTGATCAACACTAACCATCCGCAACATTCTTAACCAGTCGGCCAACGAGTTTCGAGTAAAAACAACGAGGTCGCGAGAGATATTTCTATTACCACGAATTAATAATTACTGATAATATTTCTGACGTTAATTCGATCAAGTGGGCGTGCGAAATGTCCAACGATGTTACGTACTTCATATTTTCTTTATTTTTTGGCAGATCGTCGATCCAGACACGGACAGCAATATCCGCAGCAATACCACAGACAGCAACAGGGATCGCACGTTCAGCATCAACGACTATATCCTCAAAGTGGCGTCACTCACAATCGCGTATTGCATTCTTACGGTAGAGGAAGGGTCGAGACGAGGATATTGCCAAGACGTCGATGCTGCACGTGATGAGAAGGGAGAATAAATCGCACAAAGTTTTTCGTTCGAGTTCCTCGAACGACCAACGAAAATCGCAGAAATCACATTTTTTTTGTTCATCTGTAATATATTTGATACGTAAAGTGTTTGCCTTTCATTATCTTCTTTTTTTTTTATACACTTATAATGTCACGTATTATACACACAGTCGTTATTGATCGGATAATATTTTTATTTGTCATTTGTATAACGATACGAATATGCAGAAATGAAAGAGAATAATAAAAAGTAATTAAGAAAAATAATAATAATAATAATAATACGTGAAACCAGTTTAATGACTTCGATGACTTTACGCGCGATTATACGCGACAATTGCTTTTATTTTTTGGCACAAATTCAATACTGTCGGATTCGAGACGGAAAATAAAGATAATTCTTTTTTTCTTCACACAGTCTAGAATGTTTACTGAGAAAAATGGATTTATGTAATTTCTTTAATACCATCGAAAATTCGAGTTTTATGCAAATTTCGATTTAATTTTAAACGAGCTTTCACACGATTTAGATGATTTTTTGTATTTTTACGCAGATCGAATCGTATCGTTTAAATGCAAATTGATGAAAGTCGATAAATTCATTTTTCTCGGTTTAAAATCTCGTCTACTCAATTTTGTCTGTTTTTTGTTTGTTTTCTTTGGTTTTTCAGAATATCGATAACACACGTTCGCCCGCCATTGCTTTGTTTATCGTAATACGATTATTTTATTGTACACTCCCTCGGGTTTTACTCCATCCTCGATCCTTTTCGTTCCACCTCATCGATAAAATCACGATTATTTAGAACGAATGTTTGCGGGCGTAACGAATTTTGCTTGGATGATACACGCACTTGCTTTTACGCCGATGAGAGGATTTCGAGGCAAATTGCTTTACGCCCGCGTTTATTCCGTTAACGGTTACATATTGCTCGTACCGTTTTCATTTATAATGAGTCTCTCTCAATTTCGTCGTATGCAAATTTTGTGGGTGGACACCATTAATTCAACGTATCATCGATCGCTTCTGATACATTGTTTTGTCCCGAGGCCAAACTACTACAAACCTCGCATAATACGCACTCTCCCCATTGTAAATTTCCGGCCATAACTCCATCCAGCGATTTTCGTATTTAAATCCACATTTATATTGGAAAACGTATCCGCGCTATATTTTTTCATTTCCCGATTAAAATAATACTATTGATGTTTCAATTCGCATGTAGAAAGAGTCATAAAATTTTAAATAGGATTTATATTTTCATCCCATCGTTTTCAACCGAATCGAAGTAGCGAATGCGAGTTTATCGTTGGTGAAAATATAAAAGAAACATCGCGGTATGAAACAAAACAAAAAACGAACTATAATACAGTAAAGAAATTTTATAAAAAAAACATGAGAGATCTTTGGGAACGTCATTATTCTTCCCTTCTTACAGTATTCTTCTTGTATTCGTCTCTTTATCACCGACGGGTGAGATCTCATGAATTTTATTTCTTCTCGATTCAGCCGACGGTTTCGAACAAAGTGAAACCCATTACGCGACCGCTGCGTGTCTTGCGGCGCAACGCGAGAGGACGCGCGCGCGTTCTTTCGAGTAATAGAAGAAGAAGAATAAGAAGAAGAAGAGGAGGAAGATGAAGAAGGAGAAGAAGAAGAAGAAGAAGAAAGAGGAAGCGCGCGCGGGTCCCATGCAATTTCCATTTATATTACTACACCCCCCGATAGCTTACCCCCGTAGTGTGGGCTTCGTGTCTCGTGAAACGCGCGGGGTGGTTCTGTGGTCTGTTTGCTGCTGCTGCTTCTCTCGTATTCTTATTTCACTCTTCTTTCTTGTCTACTCCAGTCGCTCCTACCCAGTCGCGTCGAATTAATCCTGATGGACCACCACATTGAAGACGCACCTAGTCGTCCATCCCGCCTCGTCACTCGCCTCATACACGATTTTCCATTCGCCGATACCGAAATATTTTCCCGGACTCTGTAATATAAAAAAAGGACTTTCATCACATTTCTCGTTTACAACTCATCTTTGACCCTCCGTATTAAATTTCCCAGTGCAAAATTCGCGTGATCGAACGATAATATTACATATTAAAAAAAAAAAAAATGATGGATGAGATCGAAACTTTGGAAATTGGTCGGGTCTATATGGAACGTCCCGTATACTTTTTACTCCATCGTATAGTCCAAATATCGAAAGAAAATAGCGCGTATAAAAATATATCCTGAGAAATGTGGGGGATCGAGCGTCGTGGACGAAGAGTGCAACGTCTATAGGTACGTGTAGTTTGGTCGCCGGGCTAAAAAGGTTGCAGGAAAAACATCCCTCGGTTTTCATCCCCCTACCTTACACTTTTCCTACCTCCCGGCGATGGTGAGTTCGCGTTCCTTTATTTTTTTCCACTATACCGCCTTTTTCTATTTTCCTCGACAACGTTTTTTTTTGCTCTACCTCCTTACGCGACACGCTGACACGTGGGGGGTGGTCTTTCGAAATTGCCCCAGGCTACGCGGGATGAGACGCCGTGAGTATTTTGCAGCTGGGAAACAATTATATGCATAACTAATTTACGTTTGGTACGTTTTAAAGTCGAGCTCGTGTACGCGTTAATATGGAAAATTCTAGTTTATCATTCCTCGATAATTTCCTTTCTTTTATATCATTGCACGTTTTTTCAACACGATCCACCGAGTGAATTTTAATTCCTCGTTATCTCCGAGCTGTACTTTCCATTTTTGAGATTCGCGATAAAAAACATCGTGTCGTTTGCTATTATTATTATTATTATTATTATTATTATTATTATTATTATTATTATTTTTATATATAGATACGATTAATTACTATGCGTTGAATAAACATGTACGTGGCAAATTCTGTTAAAGAAGAATTCGTTCTAACGAACGTATGGCGAATGGAAAATGTTTGTTTCCGGTGAATTACCTCGTTTTTACTCGTATGGGTCACTCTGACGTTGTCAGTGAATGTTGGTTCCATCCACGTGAAGGCCGTGCCATTTATCCCAACTATGTCGCTCGGGCAATTATTCACCTTGGGCGCTTCGCCCTCTGAAAAGAATTTTTTTTCCCTTCAACGTCATCTCCTTTTTACGATTAAGCTATAAAAAATGCGATTAGCTTAAAATTGCTAACATTCCGGGCATTAGTAAAGTCCTGTTGAATAATTGACGCATTTCTTTTTACAGGCGCAAGGGTGATATTATAATTCTGATAGTTTGCGAGGGTAAAAACCTTTTACGATGATTCGAAGAACGCAACGGGCTTGTTTCTTCGAGACGGGATGTCTCGCGGAGAATGTGACGAGATGGAGACCGGGTTTTAAGCTAGCCTCGAGTCTCGTGCCCCAAGATGGTTGCGAGCGAACGTAACGAAACCAATCGAGATCGGTCGAGGGTTGATCGAAAGTGACGAAAGCCTCGTCTCGATCCGGTGGTATCTCGGCTATAACGTCCTTCGGACATTCGAGCCTTGGCTTGCTGTATTCTAAGATTGAGAATTCATTTCCTCGATCATAAATCTGGATAATTCTTCATCCAACGATCGATTAATTCGAAAAATTATATTTCGGTTAATCACGTACTGACGCATTCGCCGTGTTTCGGACCGTCCCAGGTACCATCCCCTTGACACGTGAGTTCGTATTCACCGTGCAATTGATATCCGGAAGGACATTTCAGATAACACTTCGTGCCCGGTCGATTAGCCACCCTTCTATCGTCGTGCCACATTCTCGGTGTTGTCTCGCGGGAACACATGAGATAACCTCGTCTCGCGGGATCCAGTGGTGGACACGCGATATCATTAATGTCTGCGCGAAAATCAAATTTATCATTGTATCAAAACATTCGACCAGGAATGTCCTTCAGGACAATATCCATTCAACAGGTTTCTCGTCGTAGAGCAAATTCACAACGTTAATTACGTTCAACGAGCGAGAGTCCGGTATATTAAATATTTATATCGTGCATAAACAACGACATAAAAATAATTAAGTAGACTCAATAATAAATTCGCCTTCGTAATATCACAGTTTCGCAACGTCGAGAGAATTAATTATTTTCGTCTCTAGGGGTGGAAGAAAGGCTCAAAGAAAAAAGTTTTTAATGAAAATTCTTCAAAGAATCTCCGATGGCAATGTAGCGACGACTATTTGCTTTTTTTTCTCTTGCTGAATTACTTACGAAAGATAAAATCGTAACAATTTAGAGATAAAAAGAGAACAAAGTTTTTCCGGGAACAACGATTTTTCGAAACATCGTAAATTAAAACTGGCGAGTAACAAAGACTCGTAAATCCTGGGTGCTTTTATTTACGATAAAAGCTCTCTGGCCTCCTTTCGTGGTGTTGCGAAATCCCGATGACAATTATTTCGATAGCCTTAATTACGTAGACGGCTAATTAGCTTACGGAGGAGAAAGAGAGCAATAATGAAAAGAAGAAAAAAAACACAAAAAGTAGAAATAATAAAGGAGGCCAGAGGGCACTCGACTCACCGGTGCAAGACTTCCCGTCCACCGACAATGCTTTCTCGTCACCGTCGCAGGCACAGAAGTAGCTTCCTTCCGTATTTTCGCAGACCTCGCTGCATCCACCATTATTAATACTGCATTCATTTATATCTATAAAACAAGCAATTATTAATAATTAATCGACCGTGAATAATGAAAGCTCGAAAGGAATAATATCCATCGACCTATGGGTTCTTCCTCCAACGATGCTTCATCATTTATCTTCAAGAAAAAGCGTTCACAAAGCTGAAAATCGGGGAGTACAACGTCTATTCGTAAATTTATCATTTTGGGGCTTTTGTTGAGACGTAAAAATATAATTTCATTGATCAGGCAACTGCGATATAAAAACTTGTATAATGGCAGCACCAGGGATCGTCTGGAAAGAAGGCTCTCACAGCGTTCTATAAATAAAAATTATAGTTGTAAAACAAGCAATTATTAACAATTAATCGACCATTAATAATAAAAGCTGCAAAGGAATAATATCTGTCGACCTATGAGTTGTTCCTCCAACGATGCTTCATCATTTATCTCCAAAAAGCACATAGCTAAGTCATACATTAACGTTTGAAAATCGGGACGTACACTGTCTATTTGTAAATTCATACGTTTCGGAGCTATTATTGAGACGCAAAAATATAATTTCATTGATCAG
Source organism: Netelia fuscicornis (assembly GCA_946811545.1). NCBI lineage: Eukaryota > Metazoa > Arthropoda > Insecta > Hymenoptera > Ichneumonidae > Netelia > Netelia fuscicornis. The sequence goes on from OX328015.1 coordinate 2,322,112, forward strand.
TCAAAACTGCGGTATAAAGAAGTGCATAATGGCAGCAGCATGAATAGTCTGGAAAGAAGGCTCTCACAGCGTTCTATAAATAAAAATTATAGTTGTAAAACAAGCAATTATTAACAATTAATCGACCATTAATAATAAAAGCTGCAAAGGAATAATATCTGTCGACCTATGGCTTCCTCCAACGGTGCTTTATCATTTATCTCCAAGAAAAAGCGTTCACACAGCTAAGTCATACATTAACGTCTGAAAATCGGGGACTACAACGTCTCTTCGTAAATTCATACATTTTGGGGCTATTGTTGAGACGTAAACATATAATTTCAGTGATCAGGTAAAACTGCGGTATAAAAAATTGTATAATGGCAGCTCCGTGGATTGTCTGGAGAGAAGGCTCTCACAGCGTTTTACAAATAAAATTTATAGTTGTAAAACAAGCAATTGTTAATAATTAATCAGCCATTAATAACGGAAACTCCAAAAGAATAATATCTATCGACCTATGGCTTCTTCCTCCAACGGTGCTTTATCATTTATCTCCAAGAAAAAGCGTTCACATAGCTAAGTCATACATTAATGTCTGAAAATCGGGGAGTACAACGTCTATTCGTAAATACATACGTTTTGAAGCTATTGTTGAGACGTGAAAATATAATTTCATTGGTCAGACAACTGCGGTATAAAAAATTGTATAATGGCAGCTCCATGGATGGTCTGAAAAGAAGGCTTTCACAACCTTCAATGATAGCTACGTACGCGTATATGAAAGCAAGCGAGAGAGAACGACGAGCTTTAAATTTGCTTCGTGACAATATATAGACGCGGCGTCGGCGGGACCGACGCTTTCAATTGTCGCAAGTGTTAAATTGACCGAAATGGCCACAGAGAAAGAGAAGGAGAGAGAGAAGGGAGATACGGACCGAGAGGCGAGTGTCGGTCCCAGGTCGACATCGCGCAATGATGCTCGGTGTAGATTGATTTTTCTTGGTGAGTGACCGACAATAGAGAGGAAGTGTGGACAGAGAGAGAGAGAGAGAGAGAGGTTGCCTTTGTCCCGAGGCGGTTGCGACTGTCGATGCGAGAAGTTCCTAAACTTTCTTACTCCGACTCTTGAGACCATATTTCCTCTCGCATGACGTATCCGACACGTATAACTAGTTAAGTATTTATCGAATCAAAAGACCGTGAGATATCGAAAAATTGATCAAACTCGTTGAATAAATATTGAATTTCAAAAATCGTTGCAGTCTCTTTTTACCAAAAATAACACGCTAACATCATCGTAGACTGAAATTTGATCAGCACGTAGCTAAACTGTTTAGACTAAAAGCAAAGAGAGTGTCTTTATGTAAAACTACGACCCGAGCTTGCGAGGCTTCCTCGTCTAACTTTATCATCTCGTGCGATCATTTTTCGCTATCTTTGTCTCATACTCGTACACTTCGCCTCGGTGAACCTAGAAGAATTTATTTCCACGTGAAATGTCAGATAACATTAAACGACCCAGAAATTCTATCATTTGGTACAGCGATATGTAATATTGATTCACCAACGTGCCAACTTTTGACGGAGTTACAGAGCTTTTTCTGTCGTTACGATGCCCTTCTGGCGTCAGTATTAGAAACGATCCCGAGGTTTGTATAATGAACCTTCCGAATTCGAAGGAAGCGAGCCCTGCAGCATTCGCATCGTCATTATAGTACATTTCTCCCTTCGCCATCGTGCGTTTCTGTTCAACCCTTATACACCTTGTTCTATATTTTCCCGTTTCATTCTCACCGAACACTCTCTCATATACACATATTATACACACGTAATATCCCACCACGATTTCCCTTTACCTACGTTTTCTCCCTCGGTCGTTGCCATCGTATTGGAGTAGAGCGTAGTCGGAGAGAGTTCTCGCTTTAGTCCCTCGGGGCGAGGGAGCTCGGATCTCGTCGTCAAAGCGGTCATTAATGGGCGGACGACGAGAGAAAAAAAAAGAAATCGACTAAGCTCTTGTCTTCTCCTTTAAAGAAAGCTCTTCTAAAAATTTCAAGGTAACTATACCTATGTAGGAACGACCACGGAGCTATATAGATATAACGAGTGTCGAGTGTATTATGTGTCCACCGACGAGTCTCTCAGACTTCGTCCATTACGTCGACGTCTCGCTGCATATCCCTTTTGTGTGTGTTTCAACGAAGCAAGAAAAATATCTTTCGCAAGATTACGCCCGCGAATTGGAAAACTTTTTTTCAACAAAAAGGTTCGACAAAAAAAGTCTCTGACTCACCAACACAACTGGACCCAGTGGCGATCTCGTAACCGGTGAAACAAGTGACCGACGTGTCCTGAATCGGCTGATCACTGAGTTCCGTGGGATCGATGCAACGATACGAACCAGGGGTGTTGATGCAGCCGTAGTGACAGATTTCCGTTTGCAGATCCGGCACGTAACACTCGTCAACGTCTGGAGAATTAAAAAGGAAACTCGTACTTGTCAACATTCTTGTCACACGTCCAATTGTATACGATCATACTGGTGGCAGTGAACGTGCTGACGACAATTGACCCTCCAAATTCTCGAAAAAACATTACGTTAAATTTGGTAAAAATTTCTTAAACATAATCGTCAATCCGACAAATGTCAATTTTAAAATAACACTTCGAATCTGAAATGAGATCCGGAGGATCAATTCGCCTTTCTTCGAATGAAGGAAGGTCGATGATGTTGATGAAGGGGGTTTGAAGATGACCTTGGCAGGTCTTCCAGTCGTCGGCGAGCATAAATCCATCGGGACAGAGACAGAAAACGCGTCCCATTGTTGACAGACAAGAGTGCGAACAGCCGGCGTTGTTGACAGCGCATGGCCCAGCGTCCTGACAGGTATGATTATCGGAAGATAGAATGGTACCGGCGAGTCCCTCGCACGAACACACGTAGCTACCCTCGAGATTACGACACGTGTCCTGGCATGGTCCGTGACCGTTGTTCAGTAGACACTCGTTGATGTCTGAGGGATCGAGGCGGCAACAGCAACGGCAGCACCAGCAGCAACAGCAGCAACATCAGCAGCGACAGCGGCAGATGCATCAGCACACAGAGCAATGAGAAGCGATACAGGAGGAATTTCGGTGGGGTGATTGATCGAATCGATTGATCGCGATTACGGGTCGTGGGTGCATTTGATATTGTGAAACATGCGACTATGTGATCGAGAGATTGAGATATATATATAGAGAGAGATAAAGATAGATAGATAGATAGAGAAAGATATATAGTAAGATGAAAGACGTGACTATCACTCACCGACGCAGGTGAATTTGTCCTCGCCTCGTTTCATCCCCTGAGGACACTCGCATCGATACGAACCCGGTGTGTTTACACACTTGTGTTCACATCCACCTTTATCAATCTCACATTCATTCGTATCTGTAATTAATTTATGGGAATTTTTCGACCTACTACCTTCTTCGCGAATTAGTTGGAACGATTAAAATTATTAATTAGAGTCATTAATATCTCCGCATGATTCTAACTGCATGGAATTGATGAATTCAGATCGTTTTGGTAGATTTTAGCTTCTAGGAACCGAGACGCGATATATCGCGGATCTTAATGCTCGGATAGTTTTATTTCCAGCTTAGCAAGACGCGGTTTAACGAGCTTGGGGCGGTACAGTTAGTGTCGATTCTACGAAAGGATTTCAAGTCGTATATGAGTTAGAACGAGGTTATATGACTCACCGATGCACTTGTGACCGTCGAGACGGAAACCCTTGTAGCAAGAACACTTGGCTTGACCATCAACCTCGTTGCAGACCTGATCGCAAGATGATTCGGCACATGGACCGGATTGACCGCGTCTGCTCTTGCAATTCGGCAATTCACCGATCCAGCGACGATTCTTACAGAGCAAACGACTGTTCGACGATGCCATGTAGAAACCGGGAATGCACTCGTAGTCGGCTTCGAGATACTCGTGTCCTGGTATCGAGGACCTTTTTCCAACGTTTTCAAACAATTCTGTCATCTCGCGATATTAAACGATATCAAATTATCTGTCCAAATTATCATAATTACCAGGAGTAAAAATAATCTTTTAGACTCAAGGAATTACTTTCAAGCCGATGGCACAATATTTATACCTCCAATATGGCAAACAAATTGTTAACTTAAATTACCTCGTTACGCGTTCAATAAAAATGTCCTAGACATTCATTAGTTTAAAAATTTTTGATATATCTCCAGACCGAAAATGGAACGCTATTGCCCAGCATTCTCTTTATGACCCCCTCCCCCAATGAATTGAATAATTCATGAAGGTCCGTATACTCACTTAACATATTTAATAAGAGCGTGACGGGCTAACGGTGCCGGGATGAAAGTTCCGTTTATGCACGTGAGGTCTCCCTTGAGAACGCCACCGGTTTCGGAACTCGTTGGTATTTCCGACTCGTCCGATTCTCGTTGTTGCTTCTCCTCTTGCGATTTCCACTGATCAACATTTTCGTTCGCAACGTCGTGTCTATAAACCGGACGATGGACCAGAATCGGTACGTCTTCTGTGACGCGAGAATTCGATTCTTTCTCGGACCAGTCGTTGGCGTGACGCAATAATTTTGTTGTTTTTCCACCGTTCTTCAGATAAGCATTGTAATCCTCGAGGGTGCGAGCCAGGACTTCGTTCTCGAGATCGAGTATCGGGAGATCCTCCGCCGATCTCGAGTAGCCCAACATCTTGGCAGCGTCGAATCTTCCATTCTTTATGGGGTTCGTCGAGTCTCCAATTTCCGGATTGAGAATGGAGGTAGTGAAGTTTTTCTTATCAGGCCCAGGCGTCGTGGCTTCGTACCGAACATCCGGCACTTCGGTTCTCGCCCAGAGAATCTCTTTTTCCAAATTCTTGGAAAGTTCATGCTCGACATTTTCCTCGTGACGGCGTCGCGTCACTTCCGGTTTGTCCATCACGTTTGGATCTACGATCGTGTTATCCGCATCGACGTTTTTCATCATCTTGGAAACTTCGTCGTTTCTATTTCCACCATCGGAGATATTGTCCACCGTTACGTTCGACGATAATGATTTTTTCTCGACAGATTCTCGCGTTGTTTCCTCCGTATTGTCTCGTAGTTTACCACTCGTGGCTTGATGAAGAGCCGCCGGCGCTTCCGCACTTTTCTTGCTTGTGAACTTATTGTTCTTTCTCGATCTCGTTCTACCAACACCCTCCCTTTGTTTCCCAGTTCTCTTACCGTTTCTCTTTCTACCACGATTTTTCGCTCTCACCTGTCCCCTATCCTGTATTCTTCTGGTTCGACCGCTGGACGAGCCACGAATTCGATTGCTCATCGTTAAATCCGTTTCCGATGTCGCGGAAGAACCGCGTCCAAAGTTGCTCGTATAACGACGACGCTTCTTGAGCCTTGACTCACCGGAACACGAGCGTCTCTTTGAGCCACGCCCGGAATCTGAAGGAAAAATCGGATCCTGTCGTGAGAGAAAAAGGGAACAAGACAAGAAGAACTTTTGTAATCCTCGAGAAACGCGACTCACTGCAACGGCTAGAAACGGCGGTGACGATCGTTTTTCTCGTCGAGTCGTCATCGCGATTCTCCTTTTCTGACGTTCCCTTCTTCTTGTTATCGAGGACGCTGGAACGTACTGGCAGAGATTCGGCTTTCGCCTCGGCGCTTCCGATATCCGTCAATTCCGAACTTGAGGCTGGAGGTTCGACCTTGTCATCGAGGCTCGTACCGATCAGCTCGCTGGAACCTTCCCACCTACTTGTTCTAAAAGGAGAGAGACAAAGAATGTGCCAATTTTTCCGACGCATCGTCTTACCTCTTGTCACCACCCTCCCTCCGCCCACTTTCTATCTCGCATAAAATTTAAAATCTTTTCTACATGGTTCGTTCCGACAAATTCTCTTCGGTTCACGAGGAAATGGCTCGATATTGCAGATTCGACGAACAAGGCGCGTGGAATAATCGTAAAACGAAAGATCTTTGGGAGATTTGTGGGGAGTGAAAGGAAACGTCACAGTTCGACCTACATTTGCCCTCGTGTTACCGTTAAATAATTCAACGGAATGATCAAATTTGAATAAGAATGAAGAAAAAAGTTTTTTCTTTCTTCCTCTAGAATTCGCTCACTTTTCGTATCGTTGATCCAAAGTCGCGGAATCGTAAGTGTCCTCCACGCCTTCCCTGGAATTCGTCCTTAGCGAGCCGAAGGACCCTTTTGGCTCAGCGTTCTGACACAAACCTGAGAACAATGCAAGATATCTGACGTTGTCACTATAATACATAATCATCGTTCAACAATCTCGCTCTAGAAAGTAATTACAAATAGTAAATTCAAAAATTCAAGAAATTCCAAAAAAAAATTTTTAAATTACTAGTCCATGCGATATATGCATTTATTCCCAGCCGATTTATCTCAATATCCTCATTATCTCCCAAACCTCCAAATATTTTCCTAATCAGTTCCCAAAATCGTTCACGCTGTCAATCGCACAAAGTTCAACCGTGACAGATTCCAGCTAAAGGTCTTATCGCTCGGAAAGCGTCCGAATTGAATTTGAGCGTACCACCAACTTTTGATATCTTATCGCGTAAGCTCTCGTCGCATTCGTGGATTCGAGGAGTGGGGAAGAAACTGGAGAGAAGAAAATCTAGACGCGTGTTGCAAACCAGTCGTAACCGGGGGGTTGAGAAAGTTGTAAATGCGTGGGCGCGAGGGAGCCGAAGTGAAACAGGGAGACTGTGGAAGGAGCGACTGCGTCAGCGACGTTGTGAAAGAAGGGACCAGAGTTTGCGGACCGAACCAACCCTTTGCTAAACTTGCGTTGAGATGTGTATCAATATTATACACATACACGCATACATATATATATATATATATATATATATATATATATATATATATATATATATAATGTACGGTGTATACGTTTATAGACGAAAGGGAGCGCGAAAGTTGGGTCGCAAGTTTCCGCAAGTTGGTTCAAGATGTCGCGTTATATACATAGAGATATCATCTGGTACATAAGCGAGAGAAACGTTGGAAGGAAGTCAACGTCGAAGAGATCTCCCGTCTCTCCGTATCGACGTAGGTTGGAGACTTCGCGATGTCTGCGAGGGTCTCGAACATACACTGCGTCGCTCGCTACCTCATTCTTACACTTCGACCTACGACCTCCTTGTATACAGCGACCCTCACACATCGCGGTAATTCGATATCGAACTTTCTCATCGAATAGCACTACCGAGAGATCGCGCGCTTCGCAAAGTCTATAAAAAGTCTTGAAAATACAGAAAGTTTGGCCTGCGAGAGTGAAACGAGACGAAGGATGGAGCTTTCATCGATTTTTATTGTCGGTTTTATTTTTTTTTCGACTGTATCAGCTGTTTTTTTTTATTATGATTATGCGGAGATGATTGAACCGGAAATAATTTGGGCGAATGTAGCGATCGCAATTGTTAAGACCGATTTTGAAATTTTATTATCAGGATTATTATTGTTATTCGTTTAAGGTAAGGGGTTGGATTTCTTGTTTGCCCAAGGGGATGCGACGTGTAAGTAACTTTGAAACCTTTTTTTGGAAGAAAATGTACAGTTAGCATGGCAAGAGAAACGTTCGTGACTGCCAATGTTATAACGGCGAGTTTCCTCGGATTGTTTGTAGCAGAGAATTCGGTATTAATATATAGTTCTAATTCAAAGCGGAAACTCTACCATTTATGTTATACGTATATTATTATATCTGTATGTATCGTCGCATGGAATATGACGATGGCAGCTGCTGGTATGATATCGCACATACCGGTTAACTGGAGCGTGCGAACCGGCGTTTTCCGCCGATGCCAAGAGAACCAGAAACCAGGGTGCGATAACAACGTGCCTGGAATGCACTCGGCGATGACCACGAAAGAAAATGTTATACGATTTTAGGGACTGGAGGGAGGGAAGATCGGACCAAAGGAATATAGGAGATTGTCCGAAAAAATTCGCGGTTGAACAAACGTAATTGGTACCAGAACCTGAATTATCGGATCGATACAGCGATACGATTCTCAATAATAGTCTTTTCATTTTTACAATTTCTTGCGAGATTTAATTTTCTCGATTACGGAGATTTATCAAGGAAATTTTGTAATTAATTGAATATAAAGAATAATCGTAGGAATAGTTCGTATCTGTCGCAGAATGTCATCGGTATGAAGATACGTTGTTTTTTTTCGATCATCTAGTTTTTTGTTTTTCAACAAAGATAGCGTTAATTTTCTGAGAGCAAGAAGTTTTTTTTCGCATCGTCATGGAAATTCGAATTTGATAATAAAAAAATCACGGCTGAATGAACGTAATTGCTACCAGAACCCGAATTATCGGATCGATATAGCGATCCGATTCTCAATAATAGTCTTTTCATTATTATAATTTTCGTGCGAAATTAAATTTTTTCGATTACGGACATTTATCAAGGATTTTTTTTTAATTAATTGGATAGAAAGAATAATCATAGAAATAGTTCGTATCTGTCGCAGAATATCATCGGTATGAAAATACATTATTTTTTTCGATCATCTAGTTTTTTGTTTTTCAACAAAGATAGCGCTATCTCCCTGAAAGGGAGAAGATTTTTTTTGCATCGTCATGGAAATTCGAATTTGATAATAAAAAAATCATGGCTGAATGAACGTAATTGGTACCAGAACCCGAATTATCGGATCGATACAGCGATCCGATTCTCAATAATACGTCTCAATAATAGTCTTTTCATTTTTATAATTTCTTGCGAAATTTAATTTTCTCGATTACGGACATTTATCAACGAATTTTGTTTAAATAATTGGATATAAATAATAATCATAGGAATAGTTCGTATCTGTCGCAGAATGTCATCGCTATGAAAATACGTTGTTTTTTTTTCGATCATATAGTTTTTTCGTTTTTCAACAAAGATAGCGTTAATTCCCTGAGAGGGAGAAGATTTTTTTCGCATCGTCATGAAAATTCAAAATTGATAATAAAAAATTCACGGCTGAATGAACGTAATTGCTACCAGAACGCGAATTATCGGATCGATACAGCGATACGATTCTCAATAATAGTCTTTCCATTTTTACAATTTCTTGCGAGATTTAATTTTCTCGATTACGGACATTTATTAAGAAATTTTTTTAATTAATTGGCTATAAAGAATAATCATAGGAATAGTTCGTATCCGTCGCAGAATGTCATCGGTATGAAAGTACGTTGTTTTTTTTCGATCATATAGTTTTTCGTTTTTCAACAAAGATAGTGTTGACGATAACACATCGACGCGAGAGTTTCGCCTGAGAGGAGGAAGCTTTTTTCGCATCGTCGTGGAAATTCGAATTCGATGAGAAATTCGATATTCTCATGTGAATCTTGCTCTCTTTTTTTGCCACTTTTCCCCCGAGCGCCTGGCGCTGGCAGTTCGCAGCTCTCGTTGTCTCGTTATCCTAAATGAAATATCGGAAAAACCTCGTTTCTCTCGGCGGTCAGGCACAGTAGCAAACGGGAGAGATGCAAATCTGATCGATAAGAAGCGTCGCGAAGTCGCAAAACTCTCGCTATATACGTATGTATATGGCGTACATAAATACGTGCTACGTTGAAAAATGAAAAAGGCGGGAACGACGGGGTTAAACGTAAGTACATACGCCCTTCTAATTTTTGTCAACGTCTCAGACACATATATATAGTAATAGAGAATTACAAGCTTTTGCCTGTTTTTTGATAAGCTAGCGAAATGCCCGCGAGCTTGCAAATAAGCTTCCTCCCTCCCATTCTCCTCCCTCGGTCTTTATACGTATATGTACTTTCTCCATGGCAAATAACCCGTCTCTCGTCCACGGGTTTCGTCCTATTTTCTCTCGGGACCTTCACCGTTTTCCCTCATTCTCTTCGAGTTATATAGCGAACACGCGATTACACAACGCGTCTCTCTACGACACCTCGGCGTCGCTCTCTCGCTCTCGTTTCCGGGCAAATACTGTATATCTCCGTACGAAAAAGGGAGAAAGGGAGAGAGAACGAGACGAGCTTTCAGCACAATGTGCTTTCGGAATTATACGTACAAGCAGAGATTACCGGAAGCAAAAAAGAGAGATGATAGAATCGAGAAAGGGGAGTAAAGAGGCTGACAATGTTAAATAATCCGACTCGCAAGGGCTTGTTTGTCAGAGTTAACATTTGGCTTGGGACATTTTTATTATTCGAATTATACCGCGAATAAAATCAACTCGTTAAAACTTTCGGCGTGATTTATTTTATATTTCCAACTTCCGGTGTTTTTCTATTCTTTAATGTAACATTGTTGTGTCAATTTTGGAAAAAGAAAATTCCAGCGTGTAAAAGTGAAACTTAATTCATCGTTGGAAAAATCCGTGATAATGATTGCGGGCTAATGTGAATGGGAAATACTTGGAAAATATTTGAGCGAGAATCATTCGTTCTAATTTCGAAAGTTACGAACAAACTTTCTATCATCAGGTATTTGAGAAATGTCTCGGGGCTTTCTTTTTCCACAATACTTTTCTATTTTTGTGGGAGACTAATTATCTTTCTCGTCTTCACCTTAGCCAAAATTCGTCGTGGCTTAATACACTGTAGAGACGCGATAAATTAGAGGTCTCGACTATTTCTCTCTTCCTCTTGCTTTCTGTCTTTCTCACTGTCTCTCTCTCTGTCGCCCTCGCGCCATTATAGTCACGGTAATCTCGTCCGGAGGTCTTTGCTAACGAGGCAATTTTTCCCTTTCCGTAACTTCTCCGCTTCTCTCTCGCTCTTTCCTTTTAGCGCTCCAGAGTGCCAAGGGTGGAAGCAGATAAAGTCGCCTTACACCCTGAGGAAAGATTCAGAGGGAGATGCCCGCGCGCGACCTATAGCTCGACGTCCGTCGAGAAGCTCGGGCGACGCGATAGTTTAAGCCGGCAGTTGAAAGTGTCTTCTCGAGTACTTAGTGGCCGGAAGTAGCGCGAAGAAGCAAAAAGACGGTTCACCTACCCGGTCGCGCACCGTCACCCTCCAAAACTATCTTACACACGGGTCGACACCATGGTCTGTCAACTATTTGGTTTATCGAGTGTTTAATTGCTTTTCGCAATTTCTACCGAAATTTACAAATTTTCTACACGATGTTTTCAATAAAATAATATGAATTTTTAATTGTGCCCTTTTTTCGATTGAAAATGTATAATTGATTTATTATTATTATTATTATTATTGTTCCCAATATCTGTCACCCTCCAAAACTATCTTACACACGAGTCGATACCATGGTCTATAAACTATTTGGTTTATCGAGTGTTTAATTACTTTTCGCAATTTCTACCGAAATTTACAAATTTTCTACAGGATGTTTTCAATAAAATAATATGAATTTTTAATTGTGCCCTTTTTTCGATTGAAAATGTATAATTGATTTATTATTATTATTATCATTATTATTGTCCCTAATATCTGTCACCCTCCAAAACTATCTTACGCAGTAGTCGACACCATGGTCTATCAACTATTTGGTTTATCGAGTGTTTAATTACTTTTCGAAATTTCTACCGAAATCTACAAATTTTCTACACGATGTTTTCAATAAAATAATATTTATTTTCATTCGTGCCCTTCTCACGATTGAAAATATATAATTGATTTATGATTATTATTATTGTCCCAAATATCGGAAACTTGCGCGATCCAATTCCGGAGCGACGTACCAATTGGACAGTGAGTTCGACTAATAATTCTAAAACCGTCGCGGAGTTTCGCGATAGGAAGTTATTCCGTTAGACGACAGGACCGTGGGGAAACCTCGGGAACCAACGCCGAGACGAAGTTTAATTGAATCTAAGGGAGGTTATCGTTGTCATCGTTCATTGAATATGATACTATTCCCCGGAAGGGTTGAAATAGCTTTTTGACTCTAAGAATAATTACGAATCTTCGTAATTGTCAATCATCCGCCAAAAAAAAAACGAAAAACGTATTTTAATCAAAAATAAATCTATCGAATACGAATTAATAATAAAAGCGGTCAACATCAACTTCGTGATCGTCGTTAGTAACCCTCGATTAAAATAAAATTCATTTATCTCGAAGTAAATAACTACTTTAATCTTTCGATCAATTCGACGAATAGATATTCATGATAATCGTCTTGTACATCGAAGATATCGAGGCTAATGCGATATATCACGATGGTCATTTCATCGAGAATTTATAGCACGTATCCAGGAAGGCAAAATCGGGATACCCGGTTGTAACCAAAGGCTGTTTAAAAGACATTTTTCTTCATCCCTCCTCCCGCCCCATTCCCTTTTTATTCGCCGTTCACGCTGCAATAACGCCGAGAGAACGGAAGGGAAATAAAAAAAAAGAAATAAATAAATGTGTTACGAGAACTCGAGAAAGGGTGGGAGTGAACGATAATTCTCGCGAGACCTCAACCCGAGACCTCTCTCGGTTACTTCCGGCAATTCGTATCTTCTTTCCGCTCTCGTCTTTCGGAATCGTCTCTCCTCCCTCTCTCTCACTCGCTTCTACATGCAACATTTATATATAAAACGACGTATACCTATAGATACATTTATATATCTCCAATCTCTCCCACCCTTCCTGCCGGCTCGCTTTTGCTCGAAGCTTTCAACCCCCCCCCCCCCTCCCCTACACTCTCTAAGCAGTTTTCTCGTTCTCGATTGCGCGATCGTGCACCGAACCATACATCGTTGGATGGCCAGCAGCACGTAGAGGGAGAACGAGAATGAGAGAGCAAGAGAAACGCTTTTCTTCGCTTTCTCGCCAGTTAGAAGCTTCTATCGTTCGTTCACGATGTACCATATAAATATAGATACATAGGTATATCACGTATGAGAAGAAGGAACAGTGGCAAACATCCATCTTCGAGCACTCGCAACAATAACAACCGGAAAACATAATGGAAGTTTTCCATCAGTGAAGAGAGATATCGCGGGAATGACACGCGAGTGGCTGCTAAAACCTAAAACCCTCTCCTTCCTTTCTTCCCGCTCTTCTCCACGAACCTCCTTCTCTTTTACTCTTTTCATACATCCCTTAATACTTTACTCCGTACCTGCACCTTGCATCTCGCTTTCCGTGGCTGAACGAACGCTTATCTCTACCACTAGTGGAAACCAACCCTTATTTCATCCTCGGTTCTGAAATAAGCTTTAAATCTTCGAAATAAAGGAGGAAAAATAGACGTTACCTGGAAATAGTTCGTGACGTAAGATCGAACGATAAATATTGAATGAAAATTTTGATGTTTCCATCTGATCGAACATTGACTCGTATCACTGTACGAATATCGAGATGGGAGGGGAGGATGAAATGTAACTGATAGCAATGAATTGAAAATATTCTCATAGATACCTAAAATACTGATCGAATAATTATCGCGAGCTCCTAAAATTAGATGGGAAAACGAAGAAAGGTCGTTTCTCAGCTATTTAATGAAACTCTCGCTTTATTCCGAGACATTTTCTCTTGAAGCTCGCGGGTCGTGGGTATCGATCTATGTGTGGGAGAGAGAAAAGCAGCCTTTTATTATTTGAAAAGGCGCGCGCGCTCACAAAAGATGCATTGAATACGGGATGCCCTTGCAACGAGAACCGGCTCGAAGCACGCATTTAGATATGTATGGGTTTTCTCGCGAGAAGAGTTACTCTTTATATACATACACACATACATATATACACACATATGTATATATATATTATGAAGTTATATATAGGATTATCGGTCTACGACTCGTTATATATGAACTTGAAACGATTGAACAACTCGTGCTAAAATAGTGAATCAAGCTATCTTGTAGAAATTGAGATTGAAGTGGTTGTCCCGTGAAACCAAGACCTACATGAATCAAACCGCAGTTGCTCGAGCTCCTGGAAACTGTGAATTATATCGTCGACTCGAGACACCGTTCCCTCCGACTTAAAGTCGATGTCACGAGATATCACATGCAACGATTATTCAAGTTTATCCATTAATAAAACGATCGTGTCACATCTACAATAAATAAATAATATAATCTTAAAATTGTTAAAAATAACCGTGTTATCAACAAAACTCAGAGAGAAAGGAGAAAAATAAATTCTGTACATTTAAAACTGAAATAGTTAAAAAAAACTGCGAGATAGTTAAATTTCTCTAGTTTCTTCGATATATATATTTCCACTCTATTCGCGTGTGTGGAAACGGAAATTCTTGCTATCTCTTATCGTCTTTCCCCCTCGCCCCTGTCGTGTAACAACGTGATTTTCCCTCTCGCCTCTTTCATTCGCTCAGCCTCGGGGCAACCGAGAACGACGACGCCTGCTACGAGTACACTTCCTCTCCGCTGCTCCTCTACCCTCTATACCACACCCTATCCCAAAGCTCCGGTACTCGCGTAATCCACGATCCAATCTCCGATATTTATTCCCCGGAGGTGACGAGGGTGCGCGCCCTCCACTAGTCTTCCACCGTTATATAGCACGAGGTGTACGAAATCTATATAGATATCTAATATACACACACACATATATATATACATGTGGGTGTGGGTGTGTGCGTGTGTATGTGTGAACCGTATACCTCATATATAGACAGAGAGAGTTCCGATTGTTCCGTCGCAAACTCCGCGAGAAGTGAGTGCACAGATTGCCTCCTCCCATCTCCATTCCGTTTTCCCGAAAGATCGCGTAGACTCCCCCCTTCCCCTCCCTCGTTCCGCCCGTCTCATCTTTCATACTCCTCGTCTCTCGTACTCTCTTCTTTTCCGCTATTCGTCTCCTCATTCGACTCACCGACATCACTTTATTCCTTGGATATAATATGCTTTCTGATGAGAAATCGCGAATGATCGAGGAAAAATCCTGATTTCTTTATTTCCACCGATCAAACAAATCCCGATAGTCGAAGGAACGTTATAACTGACGTAGTTTTTGATAAGATTGGAGCAGGGATAATGTACAATTCGTCCGAGAGAGAGAGGAATTTGTAGTAATCTTGTATCATTTTGTAATATCCGATCGAATCGATGACCGCTAGAATGTCGAAACAAATTCCAAGAAAAATCACTCGAATGATTTTCCTAATATTATTTCTATGGTAACGGTAGATCGATCAATGGAATTTTAAACGATCGCGCAAGCCTTTATGAAATCGATCGACGAGAAAGAAATATTTCCGATGTAGAAACGCGAATCGAACGAAATTGTACAACGCGAGAGACAAATTGAGTGAACGTTTCGATGCAACCTGTCGGTACTGTGTACGTGGGCACTGACGAGTCGTTATGACTGGCTGGCTCGTCGTGTCCTTCGTAGTCGATAGTTTCGTTTATGAAAACTGTCAGAGATGGGCAGAAGTGAAAAAGAACAGGGAAAAATAAAAAAAAAAAAAAAACAGGAAATTTCAATCTCGACGCGTTCGCGAACATTGTACGGTTGTGTGGATAACGCGCGGCATATGGCGTTGTTATCTATGTTTTATGGGCCTGGTAGTCCCTGCAGTTTTCTCCGGCTTGCTCCGTATCGTGAAACTGACCGCTTCAATAGCACCGTTTGCTAGATATTTCCTGGCAAAATGTCGAATAAGCCCTTCAGTTTCAACAAACTGAATGGTTGGATGCAAACATACGCATATATATATATATGGTTGTGTTTGCATGTATATATATATGCAAATATTATACATATAGACAGGTCGCAATAGAGGCGTGCGGTTCACGCTCGTAAAATGCAGCCGTTGCAACGCGCCGCCCTCGTTCGAAACGGATGTCAGTACATAAACAGAGTGAAAGAGAGAGGAGAGAGCAATGTTCTGCCATTTGAATCGTAGCGGAGAACAGATCGATGTTGAGGGGTTGGACACTGTGATCGAATCCATTCGTGGGTTCGCTTATTGCCGCTGTTTATATAGACATAGTTGCGTGTAAACGAGATAAATTTGCGATTTACGAGCTATAACGTAAGAGGACCGAGGGGAATGCCGTAATACACTAGCAACGATGAACGTGAAAATAAATATGAGTCGCGATCGATGGCGTCGCTATAGGCATGAACAAAAATAAAATATGAAATATAAAAATGTTATATAGACACATTTTATTTTATAAAGGCTTCTTTGAACGTATACAAACGAAATTATGGTCGTTTGAGTTAATGTGAATCGAAGAAACAAATTTATCAATTAATAAAGAATGTTTTTTAATTAATTATTCCATTTATTATTATTATTTTTTTATTAGACTCGTGCCTACGCGTTCTCAAATCTCAAATTAATGTCACGTAAGACCACGTGACGAGGAATAGGTGATTTATCGGTTGATAGGATTGAAGATTGGAATTATGTGCAATTGTGAGTCATTGATATGGCTCGATGGGAATTGTTCGTATCCCTTGCGTACGCAAGCTATGTAAAGTGTCATAGAACTCGGGCATTGCACTTCGTCGAGAATTCATTTTACGTCTGAGAATAAAAATCAATTATTCGAGTAGCTAATGAATTTTCGATTAATCAAAATCTCAAAATGTCAAGTTACTATAACTCGATTTCCGTTCA
The DNA here is from genome assembly GCA_946811545.1 of Netelia fuscicornis. Classification (NCBI taxonomy): domain Eukaryota; kingdom Metazoa; phylum Arthropoda; class Insecta; order Hymenoptera; family Ichneumonidae; genus Netelia; species Netelia fuscicornis. The sequence goes on from OX328015.1 coordinate 2,338,687, forward strand.
ACCCATTTTGGTTGAATTATAGCGTTTTAAAAACGCCGGAAGTGATGTCTTACCCGGGCCCTACGCGTCTTAAAGGCAACGGTCTGAATGAGACACGCCTTACTGACGTTTCATCCGAGCCCGAAGAAAAGTCAGGCTGCTGCACTTTGGTTAGAGCTAGGCTGGAGCTAGTGATTGGCAAACTTTTTTCGGCTGGAGCTAGTGATTGGCAAACTTTGAACTTAAAATTGTCAACTTCATCATCGAATATGAAAACTGTTTCCTGAAAAAGTTTTCGTCTATTTATTCTCGATTTTTTTTTCGTTTTACGTACAATGCTCGATGGGTCGTAACAGTATTTTTTTCAGTTTCAACGAACCTCGAATCAACTACCAAAAAAAGGAGAGTTGTTGCAAAACGCTGGAAGGAAGTATATCCGCATCCGATCGGAAAACTTTTAGGAATTCCAATTGCAATTGAAAGTTGTAAAAGTTCGCAGTGCAAGCGGGGTCTGTTAACGAGAGTATCAAACGAACCGAAACGAGCATATACGCGTTTCTATATCTGTATATCGTGCTACCATAATCATGGTCCGCTTTTCGAGCAGGGTCCGATTAATTATCGAGCAATCGAAAGGGACGCTTCCTGAGGAATTCCGGGGGCTTTCTAAGTACTTTAGAAAGGAATTTCCGCACGACAAATAGCGAAGGATTCACGGAGAATGGTGAATTTATTTTGGATATAAACGCGCGAGTTCCCGCGTCGTCGCTATGCGCGGTCGTCGTAATTCACGAAATTCAATAGAGACGAAAGAGCGAGAGGGAGAAAGGGTGGAAGGGAGGCAGAGAGACAGAGGTTTTGCCCTCTGGGAGAACAAAACTACTATTCCCGGTTGCAAACGAAGAGAGAGAGAGAGAGAAAGAGTGAGGGAGGAGGGGGATGGGGTGCTCTCACTACTTCCTATTATATTTTCATTTCCTGCCTTTTTCTCTTTTTTATTATACCAAAGCTGAAAAGCTCTCCCCGAGTTGGCTTTTGTCCCGATTAGTCGCGAAAATCTCCGGCACACCGGCTGGACCATTGCGATTCGTTCTATCCCTTGTTTTTTTTATACTCCCCCCCCCCCCCCCCCCCAAAAAAAAAAATCTAACTGGACAGAAAAATGTCATTCAGAGCGATCGCAAAAAATCTATGCTGAAAAAGAATTTTTGCTGCTATTGTAATGAGAGCAGTTACGTATTTTGAGTGTGAAAATACGTTAAGAATAAAAGTTTCAAAATTGTGTCGTATCAACGGAAATTTAATAAAAAAATGTAAAATTTTTCTCGAGGCTCAAATTTTATACATTTTCATCGATGCGAATAACAAAAATAAAATGTCATAAATGATTTAATGACATTTTCATCCCGACATTCAATCTTAATTTCGAATAAAGATATTCGCGCTTCTTTCATTCGAATAAATCGACTGGAATATTTGCCAAAAACTTTGTATAGTACGTCAAAAAAAAAAACAAAAATTCAACTTCAAAAAATCATGATTAATTTTTTGGTCTACTCACCGGTGGTGAGAAAGACCGTTGCAAAAACCAAAAGGAGGCACTCGATTCCCACGAGGCCACGAAACTTTTTCGAACACATGTTAATTTGGGTTTTTTTTCATTTATTTTTTTCAAATTTATTTCTTATCCTTGAGAGATCTCGTTCACCCACGATCCACACTGATAATCGTGTACTCGTAAAATACCGTGAAAATTGCGACGGTTTTAGGCGATCGCATACTACCGATGTGTATCGCACGGCCGCTCGCGTGGCTCTGAACTGCCAGGCTACCGGCGTGTACCAGGGGGCGCTTCGCGCATGCACGCTGAGTCTTCTTTGCTCTCCTACGCGCTACGAATCTTCTATCTCGCTATCTTTTTCTCAGCATTGCTCCCACCCACGACATTTTTGCCACCTCTCTTTTGTTTTCACGTTTACCTGCACTGGGCTATTGTACGCTTGAGGCTAAAATTTCGCACGACTTACTATCCTTTTTCACGCGAATAAAATAAATACCCCGACACTCGGTAAAATCTGGCAGGTTTTTTAACGAAAAGACCGGCTGTTTTCAAAATTATGTTGAAAATCCTTTTTTTTTTAAGACTTAATAATTAAAGATTGCTTTTTCCTGATGACAAGTATTTTTTTCTTGTGATATTTCGAGGGAAATAATAGAATCTTTGAAGAAGTTCCAAAATATTTTGCGATCTTTTGAAATGTTAATTAAGCCTTCCTTTGACTCCGAACGCAGGCCGCATGTATCTTGCCGAAGTCGCGATAAAACATTGCAGCTTCATTTCCTCCGCAACTCGATTATTCGTCCTCGTACCGATTTTCCTCGAGTCTCTCTCTCTCTCTCTCCCCCTCTCTCTCTCTCTCTCTCTCTCTCTCTCTCTCTCTCTCTCTCTCTCTCTCTCTCTCTCTCTCTCTCTCGTTGCGTCGTACAATCAGATGCAAAATACGCAGCAAAGTTAATTACACCCGCTCATTAATATTTATCATGCGAAAGACCGGTGAGATTGCTCTTTTCCTACACGAGCTGCACACTTTTTTCTTCTTCCTTGACCCTCGACTAGGAAATTTTCGCACCTCGCACATCACCATCTTCATAAAATTGGCTCAAAAATCATTTTTAACGAGGAGAATGTGCTAGTAAAAAAACAAATAATAAATCAAAAAAATTTACAAAAAAAGAAAATTGTTTCATAACTTATTTTTCACACATTTCACAATGCGTTATTATTCCCAACAGCAGTGACGTTCGAATCGTAATTAACTGCACGAGGCCTATTCCTCAAGATCAAAATTGCATTAGGCAAACAATAATATTATTATCGCTCGTAAATACATTATCGCACAATAACGGAAATCTCTGTGTTTAAGTGCAATGTACGTTAAACGAGAAAATACCATTCGGGTGTATCGCGATCACCGTTTAATTTTTATTTCCGTCAAAATTTTGTAATCGTTCTCGCGATAAATGACGACAATACTCGCGATTGTATTTCTCGGGCGAGCTTTCAATTAACACTGCGATTATCGTGGGTCGTGACGAAATATTATTTTCTATTGCTAATGCCGCAACATTTGGGTTTATCTGACTAGATATACGCTCTTGCATCTATCGAGGCGATAACTCGTCGTTGATAACCCCGCAATAAATCACTATGAGAAGTTGGCTCATCTCACGATAGAGAATGAGGGGCATGGAGGAGGGAGGGGGAGGGGACAACTTGTGGTGTGTTCCTTTGCACGAAACCAACCACTCCCTACCCCCGTTCATTTATTGACACGATAAATAATATTTTTTTTCTCACTGGACTATAATCTTACCTTTTTTTCTGTTTGACGCAGTCACGTATGAAAGTGATCTTCGACTCTCAAGTTCTAGTAAAAACGGCCGTTATCGACCAGAAACCAGCAGTTTCATTCCCGACGTTCGTGAGTTCGAACATAGAGCGATATCCAAATTTGAAGAGTTAATTCATCGGTCAAGTTTTCGAGAATAACTCAAGAGTGAGACAAGATTGAGTAGTCGAGATATCGAAAGCTTCGTTAACGTCGCAATGTACGGTCAGGACATTCCGTCGACTCGAAATCCAAAAAAGGAGATGGTCGAAGTCAGTGGATCTCCTCCTGATAAGGTAAGTTCGCTGTTAATGTTAATTACGCAGAAACGATTTGATTTAGACTTTTTGTTCGTATAAAAAATTTGTTTATTTTTCTTGTATGTCTAAGATCGATTGCTGATAGCAAGAATTAAATTAATGGACGTGTGATACGATATATAGAAAGATAACACATGACATAATTAATTGATAGAAGGTAAAATATATCATGATCGATGAGAGAGCTTCGTTGAACGTTCACGTGACGGTTTCGATGTAATTTCACCTCATTGTTTACCACTGATTTTCTCATGAATATATGTATGTGTACATGTGTATCAATCAAGTAACATATGTGCTATTGATTCGGTCGCGATTGATCTGGTTTCCGTAATTAAATAGACCTCGATTGCTCGTCGGCTATCGCGTTCAATTCATCGTATTTTCTCTCTATGGTGAATTATTCATGCTGGCATGGGAGCCAGCAGCAATCACCTCGACCGACGGTGTATGTACACGAAGCAGCTGTAACTACTGCTGTATGATTTACAGTTATTTATAGATAGGAGGATAATGAGGGTCGGTTGGATAATTCGTCAGGGTATGAGGATCGTACGGTGTGATAAATCAAAATTGTATAAAAACATGCCAAAACTATCTTATCACTTAAGCGATAAAATGAAGACATTTTGGGATTGTTAATTAACGACCTTCGAGCCCCCGGATGTCGTTGTTTCAGTACCAAAAATAATTTAATCGAACGATACGTTCGAAACTTACGAAATTTCGCGCGGATACGTGCAAAATATTTCGGGTCACCGGGAGCGTGATAACGTCCGCGTCATGATCCTTGCCCAATAATACGCACGATAACGCGATAAGATATTATATTACAATATTTTTGAGACGAGGAAGCGCTGACTTTAATAAACACGATCGTGAGAAAGGAAAATACAACAGAGACGAAGGCTGTTCAGAGAAGATGATGTAAATATTTTTAAAATGTTTCCTAATTGCATTCTCCATGCACGCGGCACTGAACGCGACCCAGTAAAAAAGTGAATGATGAAAAAACGCTGAAAATGGAGTATTCACGGTCATGGCAGGCTCACTCAACATGGAGAACGAATTTCATCAGCCAAGATCTTGAGAAAATAAGCAAATAAAATTATCGCGTGTTTCGTTGTACCACTGGCTGTCTAATTGTTTACGAAGAAATCATATGGAGGCAAAAAGTAGGAATGATGCAAAGAATCTACAACGTTACGTCTCATATAAATCCTTTGCACAACAATCTTTATTTTGTTCTCTATTACCAATTTATTGTATAGTCGTGATGGTAAGTTGCATTGACACATCGCGTTATTGCTACAATTGTAAAAAGAAAATAGAAAAACGCGTTTCCATGAAAATCTGAAATTTTTCGGCCGGAAATTACCCTCGCCTGTGTGACGAGAGACGGGGAATTACCCACAAGAGGTGGGGAGTTTTACGTCGAGGTTTGCAAGAATTCTCGCGAGTAGGGATGGGAAATCGAGGTAGGGGAAAGACCCTGCTTTATATAAAACAAGACCTTATTACTATTCCTTTATTCAGTTTAGCATTATCAGTCCGAGTTCCCTGACAGTCTTTGTCTTCAAAGATTATTTCTTAAGAAATATTACTTGAATTTTATTGTTTAAATACAAAAATTCAATCGTTATCCAAATTCGTGAAAAATGAGATCGAAAACGGAAGAGATAGATGTAAGATTAGTCGTGATTTATTCTCATCGATCAATCCTCGATAAAAAATACTCAACGGTGAAAAATCATTTTTTTTTCTTTGATATTCCAGCCGAAACTGATGCATGGTGGTAATTACATAAAGGAGGGAAGAGATTCAGCTAAAAGCACTTGTCTGATTTTCTCACCGAAGGATGAGGACGAAATCGGCGCTTTGGGTAGATACCTTCAACTTTTCGCGGTAAGTTAGGACATTTTTTACCAAAAAAATTAAAAAATCGATCGGAACAATTTTAAGATCGTTGACGTAATTAAAACTTATTCAAGAAACACAAAGTGAACTTGCTACACATCGAGTCACGAAGCTCACTGCGTCTGGACGATGGTTACGAATTTATGGTTGAATGTGCGCCCGGTGGTGATCTTGGTGGTGTTATCGAGGCGATTCGTTCTCAATGCGGATATTTTTCGATTATTTCAAGGTGGGAGGAATCTTCACAAATATATCTCACTAAAAAAAATTAATTATTATTTTCCATTTATTTTTAATCGAATGAAAATAACTGATTATACTCGCCGTCAGAAATCACAAAGACAACATGGGCACAGTTCCGTGGTTTCCGAGAAGAATAAGGGATCTGGACAAGTTCGCGAACCAGATTTTATCTTACGGTTCCGAGCTCGACAGCGATCATCCCGGCTTCACGGATCCAGTTTATCGAGCGAGGAGAAAGTACTTTGCTGACATTGCCTATAATTACAAGCAGTGAGTAAATAATTTACGTTGTCTTGTTGCACGCGCATATATCTATCGTTCAACGACAGTACACGTCGTCCTTGGCGATTTATATACAAGCCTGTAAGGATAACTGCTACATGGTTTGAATTAAAAAAAAAATTTCTTAGCGGTCAACCGATTCCTCGTGTCGAGTATACGAAAGAGGAAATAGCTACGTGGAGTGTAGTTTTTCGTAAATTGACTGAATTGTACCCCAAGTACGCTTGCCATGAGCACAATCACGTCTTTCCTCTACTCATCGAAAATTGTGGATATCGAGAAGACAATATTCCCCAACTCGAAGATATATCACAATTTTTAAAAGGTAAGATGACATTTTAGTTAACTATTATGCGTTTTGCGTCGGAGGAAGATTAGTGAAGTTACTAGATTTTTTAATAGAAAGAGGAAAATTACTTTCTTTTTTTCTTTTTCTTTAGACTGTACGGGTTTCACTCTGAGACCGGTGGCTGGATTACTGTCTTCGCGAGATTTTCTCGCCGGTTTGGCCTTCCGGGTATTTCACAGTACCCAATATATCAGACACGCTAGTAAGCCGCTCTACACACCCGAACCCGATGTTTGCCACGAGGTTCTTGGCCACGTACCTCTTTTCGCCGATCCGGCATTCGCACAATTTTCTCAAGTGATAGGACTAGCTTCTCTCGGTGCACCCGACGAGTACATCCAGAAATTAGCTACAGTGAGTTTATGCAGAATTTTAAAAACCTCTTGCCCCCTCGATTTGTCAATTTGTAATAAAATCTAAAAATTTGATTAATTTTTTTTATTTTTTAAGTGTTTTTGGTTCACCGTCGAGTTCGGACTGTGCCGGCAGCACGGCGAGCTCAAAGCTTACGGTGCTGGTCTTCTCTCGTCTTTTGGGGAACTCGAGTATAGTTTGAGCGACAAACCCGAACTTCGACCGTTCGAGCCAGCCAAAACAGCGCTACAAGAATATCCGATAACGGAATATCAGCCCATATATTTTGTCGCCGAGGATTTCGAGGATGCGAAAGAAAAAATGATGTAAGTCAATTGTTCGAATTTAAATAATCGATAACAAAGGAAAAAAACGATATACTTCTATGAAGTCGTTAATGGAAAAATCATTTTTTTTAATTTTGTTACAGAAAATTCTCTCAAACTATACCAAGAAAATTCGGGGTACGATACGATCCCTATACCCAGAGTATAAGTATAATAGACAGCAAGCATCAAGTGGAAGACTTGGTGAACAATGTAAATCAGGAAATGGAAATTCTCATGGACGCTCTGAAAAAGTTGAAAAATTAATATATTCGTAATAATGATTTTGCCGTTTTGTTTTATTATCAAGTTTTACAACAATAAACGAATTAAGCTGATAGTGTTTTCGTTGCTGCGATGAGAAATACGAATAATTAAGTTTTTGATAATTTTTTAAAATTGTTTTTTGTTTTGTTTCTGATTAAACATCATTCCAATATGCTATCAATTCTCATTTCTCGCGTGGAAAATTAGGCTGGCACGTTTCGATTTTTGTACGCAGAATCAAAATATTCAATTTAGATATATTTGTATATACACTACCGGCGGAAAGTTTCCGGACAAAAATTGAAAACAATGCCGGAACGGTTTTTGATGCGAATTCGCCGGTACTTGGCCTAGGCCAATTTAACCGACGCCATTTTAAGGAGCAGGGATTTCCCTTCATTTCGGCTTTTTTTAAAAAAAAAATTTACTTTTTTTTTACAACCCACACCCAGTTTTGAACACGACAATTTTTTGTCGTTTTTTTGTTCTTTTGCAAGTTGATCCCCTTCTCAGTAAACATTTTTTTAACGAATTTCTTTCATCATACTCATAACCGGGGAAGTCGAATTAAATTTTTTACTTACATATTAAACTTTCGTCTCTTCGGAGGTTTCTTCAACGACGGAGTTTCTTCGATGTAAGTAAAAAATTTAATTCTATTATTTGCATGGTATTCAGATCAATCGAACTGTCCGGAAATAGGTGGAAAACAAATTTCGGAAAAGAAATCGGAAACAATGTTCCTGAACTCAGCGAGAAGTAATACAACTTTTTGCCATCTTGAGGTTTTGTTGTAAACCTCATTGTTTCCATCCTATGGAGCAATTTTCAAATTGTCTATTTTTTTCTCAAAAAACGACATATCTTTGAAAAAAAAAATCGTGGACAATTTTATAAAAAATGAACTTGAAGCTTAGACTTCCCCGGTTATGAATATAGTGAAAGAAATTCGTTAAAAAAATTTTTACTCAGAAGGGGGTCCACTTGCAAAAGAACAAAAAAACGATCAAAAATTGTCGTTTTCAAAACTGGGTGCCAATTGTAAAAAAAATCGTAAATTTTTTTTTAAAAAAACCAAAATGAAGGGAAATCCCTGCTCTTTAAAATGGCGTAGGTTAAATTGGCCTAGGCCAACTACCGGCAAAATGGCATAAAAAAAACGTTCCGGCACTGTTTTCAACTTTTGTCCGGAAACTTTCCGCCGGTAGTGTATATATATACGTATATATATACATATATATCTATTTATGTATACCTATATACACGTAGATATATTTTTTTACACGAGCCCACAAACCTGACGTAAATTAGCCTAAGGAATGTATAGTACATATATTGTTACCTACATAACGTACGTATAAGCTATCTATGAAGTTGAATTAAAAAAAAAATGAAAACAAAAAAGGAAATACAGTACTTTATTTTTTTGCACATCAGTACACTCGAGCAACCCAAATAAATCCAATTGATTCTTTCATTTTTCGTTCCAATACGAGATATCCAAATTTCTCTTTGATCCTTTTTAAAATTTTTTTTTCTAAATATCAAACTATAAGAATCACAGAAATGCCCGTGAATAATATATGTTTTTTATAATTTTAAATTCGTTCTTTGATTTCCTTCCACTTACGACGAATTTCAAAATCATCGATCGCGTAATCACGTTTTTCGAATTCTCATGGCAATGGTTTTATTGAAAAACGTTGATTTACGTTTTTATTTCGTTTGTTTGTTGCTTTTTTTCAAAAATAATAAATATTTACGATATGTTCTCTATTGCAGTTTAGTCCGTTCGACAATACGACGGTTATCTTATTTTTTTTCTGCACAATTCGGCACAATGAAGCACATTCAAGACCACTTCTTTCCCCAGTCAACGTCGCTTTCTTGTTATTTTCCTTTGTTTTACGAAGAAACTACGTGGTAAAGCTTCCTCTTAAACCTCCGTTTTTTGTTCTTATATGACATATACGTATATTACAAATAGTTATTTGTACCAAAGTTTGTATGAAGATCAACCGATGGGGTTAACAAAATTGTGAGCATCGTACGCAACGATCAAGCCTAATTTTCAGGCTCGTTTCAACATTGCACCAAATGACTTAACCCTCAGTACAACCCATCGTTGACAAGACTTTTACTAATTGTACCACGAGACTCGTTAAGCCAGTCGATACAATCGCACATAAAAAAATACATACACACGCACCAAGAGCTAAAGCACTTTTTGGCAGGCTCTGCGAAAAAAAAAATACGAATGACTATTACAACAACAAAAGAAAAAACTCACTCGGGAGCTCATTAGTCTTTTATGGCCACCGAAGCGCGGGCTTATCGAAACATATTAATGTTGTCCTAATAAATAAAGCGACGGGTAGAAAACAAAAAAAAAAGAAAATAAGACGATTCGAAAAAATGACAGGTCACCGCTTATCTCCGTGTACTTACGACCTAATAAGTATTACCGCTGCATATCCTTCCGGGTTTTCGACTAATAAGATCCAATTAACCGTACTGAGCTTATGAAAACCCACGAATCATGGCGTCGGACGCGAGTCCGTCGCCATATCTGGGAATTACATCGATTGGGAGATTATTTTATTCCTCCGCCATTCCTGAATCGTTCGAATAAGAGCGCGTTAAACAAATTTCCGATTCGTTTGTTGAAAAAGATTTTTGTTTCTTATTGTTTTGGACCCCACTTTATACCCTGTCTCGTTTTCTCTCATTGGTCTAAACGAAATAACACGCACGCATACGCACACTCTCGCATACAAGTATTCCCCTGATGAATTAAGCTCGAAAACGTTTTTCACAATAAGTCGTCATTTCCGTTAGTAAAAAAATAAACGAGAAACACACGTGGAACTCTCGGATGCCTACCCTATTTCGCACCATTATCTAGTACCGGTGGCGCCATCGGACGGTCGTCAGGCAAAACCGCGAAGACCCGCGGGAGATCTAAGGATAAGGGATGTTCCGTAATTCACCCGCGTTTTTGTTTTCTTTTTTGTTTCGCAGTTATTACATTCCAGATTCATCCAGGCCACGCTCCAAATATCTCTGTGCGTTTTTTCGTCTCACTGTCCCCTCACAATTTCAAGTCGATATTTGAGCAGCGACCGCACTTAAAAAAAAACGATGTCTTCTTTGCGGAACTGCGGGAACACTCCCTTCGTGGAATCGAACCCTCGTGCGGGTCAATTTTATTTCCTGCCGACTCGTGGATTTTTATATTCCCTGGCCACCAGCTTCAATGGCACTTCGATACGAAACTTGCATCGCACAGCGAGCAGGAACAACGTCACTCCACTTACACATTTAAAAAAAGAAAAGTAATCAACAACGTGAAATCCGATAAAATGGCTGCTCTCGATCGCGACACGTCAAATCACGACACTCGAGCTTTAAGTACATCGAAGTTTCGTATTAATTATTGATCGAGTCTCTGTCTCGCACTCGTGGCTGGATCGGTGCTCGCGTAAGTTATCTCAGCCTGTGGACATGCCGGAAATTGCATCATTGGCGGCATGTGCTCGCTGTGATGCGAAACCTGCGGTCCTTGTTGCTGACGCTGATGATGTTGCTCGTGGCATTGTATCTGTTGTTGTTGATGTTGCTGCTGCTGTTGTTGATGATCCAACTGTTGAGGTAACATGACATCGTTAACTGACATTGCCGTTGTGGAATGTGGAAAACTTTCCATAAGTATTACAGGAACGGAAAGTGTCGCGGGAACTGGAAGACCGTTCATTCCGTGGATGGGATCAGATGGTGGAGGATTCGCGACCTCGCCGTTGTTCGGACTGTTGCAACGCGGGGCTGCTGTTTGGCACGGAGTTTGCGTATAAGGTAGGGCGGCCTTGAAACAAAATTTCAAGCGTTTACACATATCCCGGGTCTCGGAAAAGATTGATACAATTGTTTTTATGGAAACAAAAAAAAAATCTTGTGAATTTGACCAAGGGCAACTCACGTTGATCAACGGTGATAAGATGCCGTATCGTGCCGTGAGCAACTGTTCCGACACCCTTCTCAATTCTTCCTGCTGATGAACTATCAGCTGTTGAAGCTCCTCGTGCTTTCTTTGCAGCTCGTCCTGAATATGATTTTGGGCAGTCGTCATGACGATATTTTGCTGATTCATCACCTAAAACATCATCATTTGATATTATCGATGAATCGTTGGAAATGGAATTTGGACAAATTAGGGATTTTTTGTATTACCGCTGTATTAGGTAGCCCAATCGGTGTCGTCAGAACTGCGGGGTTGATAAAGGTGGCAGGAATGATTGGCACTATGGGGTCCGCCGAGAATCTTTGCAGCTCGACGTAGCTGGGACAAGATTGATCGACCTCGGTCTGCCTACGATGTTTAGGGGGTGGTTCTGGCTGGGACATGGCTTTCATACTGCTCGTAAGGGCTGCTCTCGGTCTCGAACTGTGATTCGTCGATACCGATTGTCTCGAACTTTGAGTCCCTGCCGATATGGACGTCGTGTCCGATCCCCCACCCGGATAATGTAGTCTAGACGCACCGGCTCCTGATTTCGAGGGTTTCGACGACTTTGGCGACCACGCCGAGGATCTCACTTGGCGATGCGTCGTTTGCTAAATATGAAAATATTGTAAGATTTTTCTCATTCGTCGAATCGTATTTTCGAACTTCTTGATGGTTAATTACTTGTGGTAGTCTCGGTGTCGTGGGATTAACTTCCTCGTAATGACTCTTACTCGTATCCTCGTTATTCTTCGTTTTGAACTGTTTTATCACATCCGTGTAACTCACGACACTGTGCGTGCAAACGATAAATTCCGGCTTCGAGTTCCATTGATTGTAATCAATGTAAAATCTCGTCTTCAGCCATATCCACTGTTGACCCTTGGTAAGAAATCTGTAGTGGCAGGATGTACCTTCTCCCTTTTGCATGACTATAAAATTAGAAAAAATTTAATCGCCGGCTTATCGAAATTATTTTCTTAATTTTGCCTGGATAACTTTTTCGCCGAGTGTTTTTACTTCAAACATACGTATTGTAGCTTCAAATATTTTCAAATCACACAATTCCCGGAACAAATACGTCATTATATTTGTAACATTTCGACTCACGTGATTCGTGACACGTCACGACTTTTTCAAGATCGTCGACGTGATAATAATCGTAGCCGGAAGTGCCGAGGACCTCGAAGGGGAGATAACCGATGATCGGTGGTGCTCGATGATCGAGAAACAAAAATTTCCATTCCAAACTGTGACGCGAAGTGAACTCGGATTTGGTGCTATCCACGAATGACATGTCGCGTATCAATTGAGGCGTTTGAAGACGTCCAGTACCAACGAATATGAGTTTCGTATCGTTCCCGACATTGTTACCAAACCGATCATTCGGCATCAGAGTCTCGATATCAGTGTCCGACCCTGTAAAAAAATCAAGATCTTAACAACATTCTTAACATCTTGATTATTCACGAACTTAACAAAAATTGAATCAAATCTCAAATTTACTAACGAAAATATCCAACAAATTGCACGAGTTCGTAAGTGACCTCTTCCCGAAAATCTAGACCACCTCTTCTTATGTGACACGCGAATGACACTTGATTTTCTGGAAAAACAAACCTACAAGTTACAAAAAAATAGGAAACATATTTTTTTTAACCGAAAATCGATCAATTTTTTATCGAATTACAATGGTTGAAGATTAAACGAGCTGCGAAGATCGGAGTAGAATTTGATATTACCTTCCTTGATACCGCTCTGATCTCGATCGTGTCCCGGATTCAGCAGAACGTTATATAAATGTGACTGATCATCCTGATTAGTGATTTCATAGATCGTAGCGTTTGCCAATTCGCTCGGTAAATAACCGAGTAAAGACGTCACGCTCTCGGACGCGTAATATATCCGACCGTTCGAGGAGAATACCATTATGAAGCCATCGAGCGCCTCCAATATGAGGTGAGTAAACTCTTCGTTCGAAAGAAAGGACGGTTTCCAATCCTCCTGTATCTCGTGAACTCTCGATCTAACCGCGATTTCTGTCGTAAAAAAACAATTCATGTATTACACAAAAATTAACAAATTTCTTTTTTTAATGGTTTACGTACCATCGTGATTTTTCAAAAATAATATCGTCGATCTTAGCACCGTTGATTTGTCCATTTTTCTAGTATTCGTTGTCACCATACTACCGAGTTCGTTCACGAGCATGTTAAACTGATCGCGACGTTTCTTCTCGCTCAAATTCCTCGACTTTCTGTAATAAATTAATCCAGTTTTTAATTCCAATCGATATTATCAAATTTTGAAAATCTGTTCAAATCTTCTCTCACCTCTTCGTGTCGTCTTTGTCGTCATTGTCGTCATCCATCGCGTCGCTGCAATTAACAATTGTAAAAAGAACAAAATAAAACCACAAATGACAATTCTAAAAATCGAACTAGATCGAGTCGATGATTAATCTCGTTGATTAATCGTCGATAAATCGAGGATTCTTTCAAATTCTAATTTCGCATTTATTGATCGTGCGTCTGCGCCGTATACCCGCGTGCCTCGAAGCATGCAGTGTATACATGTACCGGCGGCGACGAAGTAGAGAAAAAAGCCGCGTGCGCTCGTGTGCCGTCTGACAGGGGGTAAGTATTTTGAAAGCATGCCGCATCGAGGCAAGAACTCCTCGACACAGGTACACGAGCGTAAAAAGTCGCGGGCTCGTTCGATATCGCCGGTAGGTCATCGAATCTTGGCAAAACTCGTTATTAAGTGTACGGCGTCTCATTCGCGATGAATCAAAATCCTCTGCACAGTAACATCGAGTTAAACCTTTCGCCAACGAGGCCTGCGGGCGAAAATGACGCGTTGACGTCGTGACGATGAGAGAGAGAACGAGCATGACTTATATATGTATATATCAATAATATACACGTATATACGAGCGAAGTAGATATCGCTTGCACACGGACACAAATTATTCTTAGATAATCATAGGACGTGCTGGCGAATAGACGCGACGTTACGAAAAAAAAAAAAAAATCCTTGTATAAACGAGAAAATATCAATCGATCGAGTAGAATATTACTTTTTCATTGGATAATTCCCACTAATTATTGGAATAATCGAATTGTCCACTAGGGTCACGATTTTTTCATTTTTCTGTAACATCGTTATGAAAAATTCAACCCCGGTAAAAGGCACATAAATTCACGCTCGTTATCTCGTTAATCTCGCGTTTGTAGAATTTTATTGAAAAAGGAAGAACGCAAATAAAAAGACAGAGTTTCCGTCGACGCGCGCGAAACGAAAATAAAAAAAAAATTGAAAAACACTCACTCGGACTGTCTCGCAGAGCCCATGGTCGGATAATTGGCCATTGCCACACCTGGTGAGGTAGATGGTGAGCGGGGTAGAGACGGAGATAGATAGATGTCCGGCAAATTATATCGGCGTAATGATATATGCGGGCATAGTAGGGGAGTGAGAGAGACAGAGAGCGAAAGAGATTATAGAAATGGCCGCCTCTCAGTCCGACTTCCTCGAATAATCCGTCATCGTAACGAGTGACGTTTCGTCCTCGTTCTCGTCTTCCTCGTGGCTCACACTGTCGCCGCTCGTAGCGGCATACATCTTTCGTACATGAGATTTATCCTCGCGATAAATGACAGCTCGACAATCCGTCCAAACAAAAACAAACAGAAAACAACGGTTTAACCGAAAAAACCAATAGCAACAATAACATCAACGAAAATAGGAAAAGTCGTGAAAGAAAAAGAGCGCGCGTTTTTCTTTTCGTTTGATCGTCGAGGTCGCGTTCGCCGAGGCCAAACGCGACGTTTCCACTGGCTCTTTCTCGACACTCGCGAATCTCGCGCGCGTGTCGCGGTCTCGCGTCAGTCGCGCGAGTTCAACACACGTAAATGTGACCCGCGCGCACATACACACCAACGAACTCGCGCATACGATGCGAGAGACACGCGCGGTTTATAACTTACACACACGCGCAACACAAACACAAACGCAGCGAGGATACAAACGTTAGAAGAAACAACGAAAAGAAACAAAAAAAGGTAATCGTATACACGCGCGTTCCCGCGAATATCATACGTGTGCGTACGTGCGAATTGTATGCCAAGAGAGTGACCAGCGTGTGCCGAGTCCGGTAGAGTGCAACGCGTCGATGCAACAACCGCGTATGGACTAACGGTTCCGCGTTTGCTACTCGAGGCCGAGAGAGGCCGATTCGTATAGAACGTCACGCGAACGGGGGTCCCTCTAATGCAATGTGCTTCGCCTCCTATCTCCACTTTCCTCGATCTCGCTCACGCTCATGCTCGATCTTATACGACGTCGAGAAACGACTAACGACGATATCAAGACGACAACGACGTCATCGTCATTTGTATTATAATCATCCTCTCTTCTCTTTCTCTCCCTCGCTCTTTTTCTCTCTTTCACTCTCTCCCTCTCTCGTTCCTGTCCTGCTATTTCCAATTTATAGAAACTTAACTAAACAACGAGTTTGCGAACTCGAACAAGAGGAATCTTGCTAGGGTTCGCGTTCTCGCTTTAATGTACGTTTGTGTGTAAGTGCGGACCTAACTATATTATACGCTGTTACGTTCAACGTTCATCGTGAATCGCGAATGTTACGTATAACATTTATCGTATATATATATAATATCGGTCGTCTACCCCCTTTTCGTCTCTACAGCCCCTGCGGATTGTTTGCCCGATACAACGGCGACCAGTCTGGGGCAACGGATTTTCCACTCTCTCTCTGTCTTTCTCTTTACCCTCCCTTTCTCTTTATCTTTCGCGCTTTCTCTCTGTCACTCTTTCCAAAGGGGAATGGAGGGAGAAAGAGAAAGAAAGAGACAGAGCGTGTACATACATTTTCCCCGGTGTGTACGGAACGTGGGTGAGAGGGCCAGAATGTGCGCAGAATCATAGCAACGAGAAGCGATATCCCCCAGTCTCGAGGTCTCTCGAGGCTGTGAGGCCAACGCCGATCGATGAACGCGCACCTATCTCGGACTCCTATAATACTCACCTAGCTCCCCCTCGTAATACTCCGCGAAAAAACGTATTCGTATTCTCCCTCTACAATTTATCGTATCCACGGTGTCCGATGTTTTTCGAAACGATATCGCTCGAGTCGATGTGTGTGCGTTTTTTTACACTCTTTCCACCCTGAATATTTGCCAAATTTAATCATTTTGACGTTTTTTTTTGAAGATTTGTGATTGTGTTTGTTAAAGAGATGAATAGTTGATTGGGAATTAAACGGAAGAGATATTAATTTTATCTTTTTTCTTTTTTTTTTGAGGCTTCAACGCGGATGATAATTCGATCGTAGAAGCGCCTCGGGGCACAGCGACTTTACAGCTAATATATACTTTCCGACCTTGTTGCGTAACGAGAATCTTCTAGCAAATAGAATCGTTCGGAGGCGCTCTGCTTTAGAGAAGGAATTAATTTATTTACGATATAATGACAAACCGCGCGGAATTGAGTGACGTTCGAGAACGATCGGTTTATTTTGTTATTTTCCTTATTTTACGATTCACCGACCTCCATTTTATTTTTTGTTTTGGTTTTTTATTTAAGCGAACCGGATGTACCTTGACACATTGGCGAGATCTTAGCGACTGACTTTGCGAAATTCAAGATTCGTCGAATT
This sequence comes from Netelia fuscicornis, assembly GCA_946811545.1. Classification (NCBI taxonomy): domain Eukaryota; kingdom Metazoa; phylum Arthropoda; class Insecta; order Hymenoptera; family Ichneumonidae; genus Netelia; species Netelia fuscicornis. The sequence goes on from OX328015.1 coordinate 2,355,790, forward strand.
TAAGTTTTCTTTTGTCGTTTATTTTTTAAATTCGCCAGATTTTGGAGTCGATGGGGGAAAATTGTTTGATGCGGCGGATGGAAGTTGACCCGAGCGTGAGATTTTTGAGATGGAAGATCCGAAATTTCTATTTCTCGGGCAGAGAGTCGTCAATCTTTCGATAGCGTCGGCTGCCTTCGCTCTCGAGACTCCGAACTTTGGAAAATTCGAGCAATTTTCCATTGGTCTTGCGCGATTCTTCGATTCGATCGAAGTTATCGACGAGTTTGACGACCAAGGATTTTCTATGTCGTAGTTACCGGACGAAGAATCTTTCGATTTACCAGCAACATCGGCGACGATTAGTTCGTCGAAGTTTCCACGAGTTCGCCCACGAATTTTCATCGCATCTTCGCGAATCAGATCAGCGAGATTTACGTCTTTTTTCTGCAAACTCGAAAATCCTTTTGTCAGTGATTTGTCGGTTTTAAAAATCGTTGATTTACTGGAATTGATATTTTTAGTCGCTTCTCGAGGTAACTTTATCGTTTCGATTTTCGCACCGGACACTATTTTTGTCTCGCTCTTCACTCCTCTCGCCGTTTTATTCTCTTCGCCCTTTTGAAATTTTACGCGAGACATTTTTGACGAAAGTTCGTTGACCGGCTTTATGAAAATTCCGGCTGTCGTGGTTACGACTTCCGGTTTATTTACAATTTTCTTCGTAACGGGATTCGTTTTAATAACTTCCAACGGTGTTTTGGAGAGAATATTCGAACGATTTCTCGAACTATTATTGCCCTTGAGCCCAGAAATAACGACCTTACTTCTGACACCTCGTTTATTTCCAAATTCCAAGCAAGCATTTCTCGTTTCTGTTTTTTGCATCGATTTCCCTTCGAAAAGAACACGAGCCCAGCCAGGATCCAGTTCGCTCGAATTTGAGTCCCAATTTTTTCTTCTACCCTCCGCAATGTCCTTCACATATTCCAGAAGAGAACGTCCTATCGAAAGAAAACCCTCAACTCAAAAAAAAAACTAAAAAAACAGAATCAAATTGCATTTTTCCCGTCAAACTTACCGAAAACTCGATGAATCTCGTCCTGCAAGGATTTGTCACTTGCTAATTCGCTAAATTTAACGTTGCGAATTATAGGCGTTCTGTGAGGTCCGTGAGATATTTTCCAAAGAAAAAGTTTCACCTGGTCATAAGAGAATTCGCGTTCATTATCCTCGAATCGAGGTTAACCAACGATCTGTCACGATAAAATTATCATGCGTTTGTCAAAGAAAAAAGACCTCGTTCGGGAGAATTCTTATTCCATAATAATCTCGACTCGGTGCTGGAGCTACCGAATACGTTTCCAAATATTTGACCTCACCGGTCATCTAGAGATCGAGATTAAAATTTCTTTTCTAAATCTCTGCTAATGCAGCAATGATAAGACTGTTAAAAAAAATCACACAGTCGAGCCACTCGAATATACGAATTGAGTTCTCCTCACCTTGTTCTGTCACTGGATGCTGGGAGATACAAGAAATATAAATAATTGATTTCACAATGTTTTTATTACAATATATTTCGATATGAAGAGATGAAGATAAATATAGAAATGTCGAAGTAAAAATGGAAAGTCAAATGACAATGTACACACATATATATATGTATATACATATATATTGGTCTACACATATATATATATGTATACATGCGTGTAGAGTCATAGTAACAATATACAAGGAAGGCTATAGAGTAATATCACAATGCATGATTCGTAACTTCGTAAAAATCTAGAGAATAGTGTGTTTTGTGTATGTGTGTGTGTGTGTGTGTGTTTGTGTGTGTGAGTAAAGATAGAAAGTTGGTTTACGCTCCAGCTGAAATTCGCGTTAATTTGATTTGCCAAACGCTCGTAAATATATATGTACATATATATTTGTTTATCGGTTGGAAATAAATATATCTTGTTTTATGTTTTTTTCTTTTTGAAAGAAAAAAAAAACATTTGTCTCGTTATATCGGATTTGGAGAGATCGGTCGGGCGTTCGCGAGAGAGTAGAGAAAAATCAGCTGTTGGCAATTTGACGATCGCGAGACATTCGAAATCATCATATCGTTTTATAAACGATAGTAAAAATAAATCGTTATATCGATGATGAAATTTACGAAGACGAGGGAGCCAACGTCTTTTTATTTCTCATAAATAATTGATGATTGCACGATTGATATGACGTTTTGTAATTCTATTAACGATTCAGCTTGGGCGTTTGTGTACTCTCTCACGACGATGATCACGTTTGAATAAATTACTAGACACCTAAGGCCTGTTACATGCGAAACCTTAACGGCGATGGAATATAAAGTAAGGAAAAATATGTGTTTGTTTCGTTTGTTTTCTTTTTTGTTCAAATTTTCATCTTTTTTCTCCAAAAGTCAAGCTAAAAGAGATTGAGAAAGTGAAAGATAGAGAGAGAGATGGAGATACGGAAAGTGCGTCGTTGTAATTCAGAATCGAGCTGTAACAAGAACAGTTTTGTTACAAATCTTGACTGGCAAAATTAGCGGCGTTGTAATAAAATGGCAAAATCCGAAAGACTCGGTCGTAACAGTTTTTTTTTTTCGTGGTTGATGGCGAGCAGAGAAAATCGTACAAATATGGATGACTTCATTTTTTCAAAGCTTACATTTAAGGAAAATTGAAAAAAAAACGTTAGTCAAGAGAGAGATTGCAATATGGCGAGATATCGCAACAATAATTAATAGATGAATCCTAAATAGTGTAGTATGCATAGGCAAAAACGCATTCCTACAATTTCTTTTGGAGTTGAGGAGCATCCTCTCGCATCCCGAATTGTTTATAACGATGGTACATCCATTTTTCAACTATCTCGTCATGTGCTTAATTTCCAGGTCGCCCTTATCTGCCGCTGCGATTTTAAACTCGTTTCACTCTGTATTCTCGATATCCGCACATTCCGGTCAGGATGTTGCCCCAGGTCCTAGAGACAAGGTTCATGGTCCAGGTCCACTTAACGTAGTTGGTCACAAACTGAATCACGAATCATGTCATTGTTTCTCCTCCTGGGTCATCCACCATGCCAATCTCCATTGATTTTCTTAACCATTTCCGCAATCCTGATCGACAGGATGACACTCCTCTTTGTCCTTTTCTTCTCCTTTTTAGATCGTTGGAACGACCTGGAGCGAATGAACTTTATCCAAGTCCTCGGGTAAGGCATGATGGTTATTCCTGGATCTACGATGACCCGAGGATGATCCTCGACTCGAAAATAAATCGTAGCAACGCGTTTTCGCTTATGCATACAACAGTAGGTAAATTCTTGGATAAATTCTCGAAATTCTCGTATTTCGAGCTTTTACCACATTCGTCCGATTTTTCTCGACTCCTCGTGTGTATACATAAACGTGTGTGTATACATATATGTATTTATGTGTATAGATATATTTAGTAAAATTTTTTTTAAAGGTAGATTGTAAATATGTAATTATGGAAGAACAGATTTGCGTATTGCATTAGCGGAAGGAGCGTCGACGCCTTACGAAGAAGAAAATGACTTTATCCTCCGTTCTACCCGTTCGATATGTATAATGTTCACGCTCTGTACAGCCTCTGTATATTCAAATTTTTCGTTTCGTCGTCTGCCTAGTGACAAATAATTTCTGGTTTCTCTTTATTATTTTCTTCTCGATAAGGCGTCGTGGCTGAAATCTTTAATGGCTATCGAATGCAAAAGTGTTCGAGTTTTCTTATCGTTTTTTTCATTTTTCATTCTCATTTTTTTCATTCTTTACAGTCTCTCGGCGAGCTTTCGTGGAAGTTTTAGTTAAAAAAAAGAGATTAAGAGAGAGACAGAGTGTGAAAGTGAAGAAGTTGGATTCGCGAAGAGGTTAAAGAAACCCTCGCAAAATACATTCATGTATCTTTTTTTGCCTTTTCTCCTCGTCTCGTTACTTTCGATTCGGATTTATCGTATAGATTTCGTTAGAAAAAAAACCGCGAGGAAATAGAAATAGAGTGCGAAAAATTGTTTTCGTTGTTCCCATTCTTCGCGGATGGAGGATCGTCGAAAATGGCTGAATTTTCGCGTCCTATCGGAATGGAACGGGATCGACCCATTTGCAAGTCCATCGTGCGAGGTCAAGAGACAAACCAAAAAAAACGAATCTATTTGGAATTTTATAAATTCATTTCTCACGATTCGTACAATTGGCATGGGAAAATCTATAAACATGCTTGTTTCATTTCTAAGTGTAAAATTATTATTAAAAAAAATACCATTCTCATTCTCGCTCTATCTCGAACGATGAAACATTATCGTTTATCTCCTTAAATAATCGCGTAGGAGATATTCAACGAGTCGTTGCAAATGGGTCGATTAACGCGATGAATTTTTAACTTTAATTTATCATTATTTTTTTAAACGTATTGTTTTTTTTTGTTTTTGTTTTTGTTTTCATTATCTTTAAGAGTGCTGTACTACCGACACAGCTGCTTCGGTAATATCACGACCGTCCCGGCATATGCTCGAGGCGGTGGTCGTTTCTTCGGGAGGTGCCGCCGCAATTGTCAATTGTCTCTTCTCCATGTGATCGAGCGTCTTCTCGATAGCTCGTAGCCTCTTCTCGAGGCTCGTCGTGCCGAGAATGCCAACCTGCAGTTGTGGCCCGAATGGCAAAATAGCGAGAAACCACCATGTCCACGATGGACCATCGGGCAAACGTGACCAGTCGTCCTCGGTTTCTGGCATTCTTCCAAACACTCGTTGTATCTCACCCTGTTGAATCGACGATACGGTCGACCACCATCTCCTGCCCTTCGACCTTACCTGCGCAACGGAGAGAAAACAAACAAAAAGAACAGAACGTATCTCTGAATTAACTGTTAAATGGAACACAGAGAGAGAGAAAGATGATTTTTTAATTAATTTAATTGGAAACTTGTCGATTAACGTCGAAGAAAACAAAACGTCAAACTGTTCCGTGAATTATATTTATAGCTCGATTAATTATCGAAGTTCGATAATACGTTTTTGCGATTGTACAATAAATTAATCCTTGGCAGTGACCGTGAAACGTCGATTATTGGAAATCTCGTGAACTTTTGAGTCAATGTAACGATAAGTGTTAAAAATGTCCAGAATCTCACTTTGTTTTGATCGCGCGTAGTAACAAAATTCCAAGTTTTTATACAAAAGATTTGGTAGGAAATTTTTTATTCGAAAATTTACAAAATTGACATACCTTATCGTGAAGTTCCGTGAGATTTCTCAGATTTTCGGGTTGCACGGGTGAATCCCGAAGTAGTTCGACCTGCGCGGTGTCGTAACCGTCTCGTTCACCACCCGAGAGAACTCGAAATCTTCTTCCTCCAACTGTACTAAGGATACTGCAACCGTCCTTCATGAGGACTCTGTCCCTGATTTCTAATATCGTGCCGTACTCGGCGTACCTAAAAAAAGAAACAAATTCATGAATTTCTCTGTTTTTTAGATAAAAAAGAAGCAAAAAAATATAAAAAGTAAAACAATTTTAACCTTTTCGAGCCCGTTGCTTCCCTGTTGAGGCAAGCAGCGATGCCAAAGTGTCGAACGCCGCTCTCGACACATCGTCTCACCATGAGCCTGTACCTGGGCTCGTAAACGAAAAGTGGACAGGCGACGCACGGAAACGCCGTTGTACAGACGAAAACCGCGATTTGTTCGCTTCCTAAGAGACCGAGGCCTTGAACCATCTCCAGACGATGGCTCGCTGCTCTCGAGGCGTATTCAGCCGGTGCTACGATCATGAGTGCCCTCTCGACGAATTCCGTCACGGTTTTCTGGCTGCTCGCCAAGTACTGTGGAAAAAAAAAGCCAAGTATTATACCGATTCGATTGATCGACGTTTCGTTATAAATACTAAACGCGAAAGAAACGTAAAAACGTATTTTTTTCGCCCTAATTTCGAAAAATTAAAAAAAAAACCAAAAGAATGAGAGCAAAGCTTAAAAATAGATGAAAAAATGAAACAAAATTATGAATACCAGGTTTATGTCGTAAGGGACGATAAGACGAGAAAGCGCGTTGACCGATTTATCGCGGTTTCATCTCGCTAATGAGTAACCTCTTCTTAAGACGCGCTATCGACGACGTTCGACCGTCGGTTAATACGTAATAGTTTTGTTTAAGTACGCGGAAGCTTAGCGCCGGTGAAATAGGACAATCGAAATATACATATATAGCATTTAGTAACGGGACGCAACCGCAAACAATCATTTCAATCTCACGGCTCCATCGCCGAGAGTTCGGATCGTTAACCGTTCGAGGAAGAAAATCTCAGCTAAACGTCTCATTTACGTATATATCCAAGAGTCTTGCTACGTCCATCGGGCGAAAAGTTTGCAGAACCTTTTCTTTTCTCCCTCTTTTGTCTCTTTCTGTTTCTACCCCACCTTCGTAGTTATAGCAAAAGCGTATTTCCCGGAGATTAACCGCTCGTGACTAACGAGTAGTATTTTAACGATTCCATGACAAACTATATATATCTATTTGTAGTTTCATCTCTATGCTATCCTTGACGTAATAGAGAATTTTGCAACGATACTACTAGGCACCTCTCGCACGAATTTTTCGTGACTAAAAAAGTGAGTCCGTTCTGCGAATCTATTTCGTTTATGTAATTTCTCGACAGTCTCGTTACGTAATCTAGATAGATCGGTAGAGTTGAAAGATCGATAATTAATTCTTGAACTTCATTTTATAGGAATGAGTAATGATTTTTTTGCTTTTTTTTGTGGAATTGATTAAAAATCCGGAATTCCGTGGTTTATATTTTCTATTACAATGTATATTTTATATGTAAATATTTTAAATGTGAAAAGTGTGCTTACATCAGCTAGCGACGTGACGCAGAGCGGACAGGCTGAGGAATAATCGAGACAACGATCGAGACACATCCAGCAATAAGTATGACCGCATGGTGTCGTCACAGGTTTCCACAAAGTTCGACAGCATAAAATACAATCTAGCTCGCCGGTCGCGGTTCCGCCTGTCAACGGTGGTAAAAGAACTTCCGCTGGTCTCGGATCTACCCCTAAAAAAAAATTGTAATTTAATAAGATTTCGTACATTTGCTTATTTCGAAGATTTTCTTTTTTGACCCAAACTCACTTTTTAGCTTCTCCACCTCCTGATAAACGCGATCGAGGATCGAATGTAGCTTTGCATTCTCGTTCGAATTTTGGCTCGTCAAGATTCTTTGACAGATGGCCTATAAAAATAAAAATATAATTATGTTTCTACTGAAATTTTTTGTGTTTTTGTCAAATTTTACCAAATAAATTCAATAAAATTTAATTTTTAAATTTGTAGAAATGTAGAAGTGTTTATGCGGGGAATATTGTATCAGCTGTTTACACGTGTTGAAGTTTACGCTCGTAATTAGACCGAGATCGAAAATAATTGCAAAGTTGTCCGCGGACGATCGCGATAATCAACAATTTACGAGCTCCAGACTCGTCGAGACTCTCATTCATCGTTGGCGAGGTACGCGTTGCGCAAAGAAAACACTCGAGACGTCAACGTCGTATCGTTAATACGCGACCCACGTGTAAATGTCCTTCGTGATTATAGCGCTCTCGTTGACGAAGCGAGAACGACCGTTCTTTTGTGTTCGAACAAGCGAGACGAAACCCCATAAAAAAAAGCAATTAATTACAATTTAATTAGGTTTCGTCGTTAACTCGTCGTCCGCGCGAAAAGTAACACTCCCCCGTTTAAATTGCCTCGTAAAATTCATAAAATATAAATATCGACATTAAATTCCTCTCGCAAAGTCGATAAATTAAAAAAAAAATCGTTTAATAAATGATTTCTCTCAATTCGTCCTTCGTACCTGAGTGAATTCGTCATCACCGCTGCTATTATCCTCGCAATCCGACGTGTTCAATACAATCCTCCTCTGTCGTTGACTCGGGCTCATCAGCGGTAGAAGCAAATGATTTTTCTGATGATTTTCATGATGAGAATTGCGAAGATTTTGTTGATAATGATGATGACGACGATTTCGTCTCGTTCTTGGACTCGTTTCGACGTGATTTTTATAAGGCGATCTCGTCGTGGTTGGTCCCTGACGTCTAAGATTCGTCGATGATAACATTCTATGCAATACCTGAAAATACCAAAAAAAACATCATTTTTATTTTCAATAGTTATAATTAATGAATTTTTTCATCGTATTTAGCGAATTAAAATATGAGAGGACAGGAAAAAATGTGTGTTCGTCATTGTCGCTTGGAGAGGATATAGACAGCGTGGCTGTCATTACCCTCGTGGGTCTCTCAGCACATCGGTCACTCACCTGACCATCGTACCGAGTCATTGAAGTGGCTCTTTTGCTCTCTGCTCGAGAGAGTACGACGGCCGTCGCGCGGACCGGAAACTCCGAGTCTATATGTCTCTACCACTATTATAATCGCTGTGTATATATATATTTATTATATATGTATTAGTGTGTGTGTATATAGACAAAGCTTGCACAGTCTCGCTGGTTTGTTCGCGCGTTTAGTTCGCAGTGCCAGGGGTCGATGAACAGGGAACAGAGCACAAACTACACAGTAGCGAACTCGCGGGGTTCGAGGCCAAGCGGAATTACACGTGAAGTCGCGTTCCGTCATGACGCAACGTCATCTTCCCACGTTCTATGAAATCTCGAGAGTCGATAATAAAAGCCATTCGTATATTGATCATAGACGCGAGATATAAAAACCACCCAACTTGAGGGTGAAAGTTTGAGGGTGAAAAAAGATTTTAGAATTTTTATTTTCATCCTGTCGAGTTAAACTGATTGTAGCTCGATCGAAATTTGTTGAATATATTTTTGAAATTTTTGTGTCGAAGGGAGGATAAGTAATGGAGGAGTGAGGGAAGAAAGTATATGATGAATATTGCGATAACTTACCCTCGTGAGCTCGTGTCGTACACCCTGGGGATTTCTGTCGATGGCGACGCTCGTGCAGAGAGCGAAAAACGCCTCCTCGTATCTGCCCAACGCCGAGAGAGCCATTCCTCTTCGATAATGTCCCTATCGATAAAATCATACAATATCGTTGAGTCCTTTCTCTCGCTCTCTCTCTTTCTCTCTCTCCTTCTGCCTCTCTCTCTTACTCTTACTCGCTCCCTTTCTCGATTCACGACCTGCATTAATATTATATGGCGTTTGCTATTCTCGAATGAGCGCCCGGGTCATGCAACCAGGCCAACGACGGAGCAGTGTTATAGTGCCACGTAGTAAAAGCTTTATTACCGCTATATATTCCTCGCTGCGAGCGCGTGTACCGTAATTTCGACCACATTATTCATCGTGTGTGTTTGCCACACGATACCATACACGCTTCTATTATGAAATATAGTTTGTCAAACCGTGTTAAGCAGTCGGGTGAATCGAGATCGGAGAAGGAAACATCGATTTTTTATTAGAAAAATAAAGATCGATTTGTCTTTTTATTTGTATAGGAAACTGACGTTTCTTCTCTGTTAACTAAATTGCGAGATGACAAATGCCCACCTTGCCCCAGTCCGGACGTAGTCTTACTGCGTGATCGGCGTCGGTCAGGGAAGCTTGTGGCCTGTGCAACAGCAGCAATGCATGAGCTCTGTTGCTAAGATGTAGCGGACTATTCGGTGCTGCAAGAAACAAAAAACGAAATAACGACATTAAAAAAAGTCAATAAATATTTACGTTTCATAAATTCAAATAAAAATCATCTTTAACTCGCAATTTCCAAAACGTTTCCGACAATAATATTCTTACCGATTTTACAATTCTGAAAAATCTATAAGCGATAACGAATTTTTACGATGCTGCAATATTTATTTTCGTCAAACTCGTTCGTTCGTTTGTCGAAACGAATCCTTGAAATTCGAGAACGATCTCGTAATAGCCAAACGTGAGAGAATCGTGGTGGATTATATAACCGCGAGCAAAAAAAAAAGGAGATGGAAAAAAGATAACGAAAGAAATTCACGAAGATTCTTAGATCTAAATCTATTAAACACACACACACATACACACACACACACACACACATACGTATAAACATAATCGTACAATTTCGCATTAACGACAGATTCTTCCCATTCAAAAGACAGAAGGGATCCTTGATGTCACGAAATTTGCTCCCCCCTTGCTTTGCACCCCGATTTCATAATCGGCAACACGATCTCGAAGACTTTGCGTAACCATCGTCGACTAGACCGACTCGTGTAGTTTTGCCATGCAGAACGTGAGGGGGGACTTTTTCTCATATATATATATACACACACACTCACACATGTATATCTCGTTTCCTCTGGTCCAGCGATCTCCGACCGCGCGAGAGTTTCACAAACTCTTTCAGCAGCCAATTATCCTTCGTCGATTGGCGCGTTACGAATTTTAACGAGTCGAGTGGACGAGCGGTCTTGGTGCCTCTCGCACCGTTGTATATATATCGGGGCCAATTATATTGGATTTGTGAGTCGAGCAAATAATCACGAGATAAACTCTGTACATGGCGTACGTACCTTATAATAATCGCGTAATATTCATCAATCGTGGGAAAACGTTATTTTTATATTCTACCTACGATCACGCGAATGTTTTGTTTTATTTTTTATTTTTTCGTAACAATCGTCAAATAACATTTACAATCAGAATCGTTAATTTTCATTCTATGAGCTAATTTGGATTTAAATAATAAATTATTGAAAATATACGTAGCACGATATGATTTTTAATCCGCGTCATTGGACCATCGAATTCGTATAATTTGATTCTCGATCAATTATAACGTACGTGAAACATTCGTTCGTTTATAACGAGCCACTGTGAACAGACTCGTGGAAACGCGTGGGTTAATAAAATCTGTGGATTACGCAACATATCGAAGCGTTCTATCGAAAAGCGAGAATTTTTTAAATGATTTATCGGAAAGTTTTTATCACCTTGTACCTGACGAATTCAAGAAGCATCAATTAACGATAACTATTAATTCGTTAAAGTTCATACAAGTAACATACGATGTATATATATATGTGCGTAACGTATAATGGTTTTATTTGTGAACGAGTTAACGTGGAGTACCGAGTGGGACAAAGGAACAAAGAAACGCCGGTGGGTTGATGTCATCTCTCTGTACGTATATCTGCCTCTCTCTCTCTCGTTGGTGATAAAACGCGTGTCGAGGCGGATTGTAGAAGCCACGGTCAGTAACGCGAGACGATACGGGGGATATCAATACGAAATACGCCGAGGCTGCAATTCACGTGAAACTTCGAATCTCTTTCTTTTCTTTCTCTCTCTCTCTCGAATATGTATGTACATGTCGACGTCAATTTCGCGGGGTACGTCGAACTCCCCAGGTACGGAGTAAAACGAAGTATCGTGCAGCGTATAAAAGTTACGATACATAGGTATAAAGTCACGTTGGTGGTGGTTTTCTCTCTCGCGAATGTCGAGGTCGATACTATCGAAGCGTTAAATCGACGTGTATAGTGCGAGTTCCTTGCGCTTATGGGCGGCTCTCGTGGTTCCGACAACCCGTGAGTAAGTGAGTGAGTGACTGTGTGTGTGTGAGAGAGAGAGAGAGAGAAAGATAAAGAGAGATAGGAACATTTCCCTCTCTAATCTCTCTTGCTCTCTAACGCTCGGAGCACTCACGATCCACTCACGAGTTATGCAACCCGAGGCAGCGACGAGGCATGTAGTCTCTTTGGACTCTGTGATTCACGCTTGGTTCCCGTAATATCGCCAAGCGCGAGACCGAACGGTAAATGTACACACATATGCCACAATGTCCCTATGAGTCGGACTGTATAAAATCATTAGGGATCGTTGACTCGTGATTACATCGTTATATATACATTATATTATCTATAATAATATAACATAGTATAATATAATATAATATATGATATAATATAATATAATACAATATATGATATAATATAATATAATATAATATAATATAATATAATATAATATAATATAATATAATATAATATAATATAATATAATATAATATAATATAATATAATATAATATAATATAATATAATATAATATAATATAATATAATATAATATAATATAATATAATATAATATAATATAATATAATATAATATAATATAATATAATAATAATATAATTATAATGTAATATAATATAAAATAATATAATATAATATAATATAATATAATATAATATAATATAATATAATATAATATAATATAATATAATATAATATAATATAATATAATATAATATAATATAATATAATATAATATAATATAATATAATATAATATAATATAATATAATATAATATAATATAATATAATATAATATAATATAATATAATATAATATAATATAATATAATATAATATAATATAATATAATATAATATGATATATAATAATATTATAATATAATACGATATAATATATAATAATATTATAATATAATACGATATAATATATAATAATATTATAATATAATATGATATAATATATAATGATATTATAATATAATATGATATAATATAGTATATAATAATATTATAATATAATATAATAGTTATATATATATACATTCATATACGTATAAATAGCTCAACGTATCGAAACATCATTGAAATATAATTACAAGATTTTATACCCGCGAATTAATAAAATTATTGAAAATAAAAATATTAAAGCAAATTGATAAATTCATATCGATTCGGTTGGGCGGATTAAAAAAAAGAATTGCGCCTTATTTTTTTCAAGTCTGTTTTCGTTAAACAAAAGAAAAAGATGCGTCCAATCGCAAGGCGTTAATTAAATGAAATATCGATAGCTCGGCTTTATCGCGTATAATAAAACAAAGTAAAATGAGTAAACAAGATATACGACTGATGTATGTCGTTTTTTTTTTAAACGTTTTCATTGCGGATAACGTTGATAATGATTCAATTATTGACGCCGAAACGAGATATGCATATTTACCTCGCGTATATTCAATCCTCAATAACAATCGTCAATTATGTGAGCATTTTTGTTATCCCGTTTTGTTTTTGTTTCGTTTTCGTTCTTTTTTTTTGTAATTCGAATCGGCTTAATTAACCTTCACCGTTATCAGACACGCATCGTTTGAGATAGGCGGGAGTGCATCCTGGCAATGCTGCACGGGCAATGTCATTGCCTCCGGTTACTCTCCCCCTTTCTCTCTCACGACATTTATGTGTTTATATATATATATATATATATATATATATATATATATATGTGTGTGCGCGCGTGTGTGTGTGTGTGTGTATGTGTGTGTAAGAGTCCCATGAACAGTCGTCGCTTCGAGACCGCGCGCTCGTCGCATTTTCCGTCACGTCCATAAATTCAACATCACAAAGGTGCCTAAACCACGAAGAGACGGAATGACGGGCCGGGGGGGGGGGGGGGGGGGTAGATTCCGCGACGATTTCTCACGTACGATGAGGTTTTCGGTCGCCCAGACGAATTCATCACTCGTTACTGACGCTTACGTGGCGCTTTTCGAGCTTTGAATTTTGCAACAATGTGAGCTTTCTTCCCAGAGCCCTCGCGATTTTATGGTTGCTCGAGGATCGAGAGATAAGGGGGCAAGGGGGGGGGGGGGTGAAACGAGAGACCACGAGAGAAGAGCGTCCAGGGTTTCGCCGGGCGAGAGAAGCTTCTTTCTCCGTCGCGCTCACTATCGCGGTACAGAGAATAGGGAAGAGAGAGAATTCGAGAACCCGGCCAAAGCCCAAAAGAGAGAGAGAGATAGAGAGAGAGAGAGAGACAGGGAGATAGGTCTCTGAGCCCGTGGACCGATCGATAGGGTTTTCGACGAGAGACCCTGTAGTTACGGAACTCCCGGCGTGGCCTATCAAGTTTCTGGGGATTAATTTGTTTTTTTTTTATTATTACCAGAAAATTTTTTACTGTGCCAAAACGCTTGAAAATCCAATATGAACGTTTCTCGGACTAATTAAACGGTTAATTATTGATAATTGACAGTACTAATAATTTGGATTTTTTTCCTTTGATCAATTAATCGATCCATTATTAAAGCATTTATAAATACCGAACGATTAATTTATCGATCGTTATTGTACTAATAGGACGATACGTATACGCTGTCAATTATAAACATCACGCTTTGCCGTACGATTAATAATATTTACGAGGACGTGCGAAATTCTGTATTTACAACTTTCACGTTGTCTTCGTTGTTTTCGCTTTCCGCGAAAGCGCTCGATAGAATAGTTATCCATACAAATTCGTCGAATGAATACATCGAGAACAATCTCGCCGGGAAACAGGAAGTCGACGGTCACGACGTACACACCGAGATAACGGCGAGGACGTTTCCTCGTCGCCGAATCATTTTACGAACGACGAATACAATTTTTCTTATTATTTTTAATAATATTTGCTCAAACAATTTGTCTCTCAGTCTGAAAGAAAAGATTATTTAAAAAAAAAACACATACACACTCCATTTTTATCAATATTTTCGAAAAACATGCAAATGTTTTTCGAAAATTTTTTAAACTCGAACAAGAGCGTTCTTTCGCGTCGTACATCGTTGGAAAAATCGTTCAGGTACTTCAGAGTAGATGCGAGACTTTGACACGGTGTGAAGATCGCGCCTGTATGTGTGTGTGTTTGTGTATGTGTGTGCGCGTGTGTGTACGTGCTATCTGTTTGCCGGAGGAGAGGACGGATCGATAGAGCTTTTCCAACCCCGTGCGAGCGTGAGATATACATATACGCGTAAACAAGAAAGAGAGAGGGGTGGGGGGAGAGGGGAGCTTAAAGCCCATTGCGTATACACCTACACATCCAGTTCGACACATCGCACATAAAACAGGCTGTCTTGTCTACACTCGTCACTGCTCCGCGATATCCCTGGAATAACGAGGAGCACATGTCATTACGTACCTCCTTCTTGCCTCTTCGCCGAAACAAAGTTGATTAGACATTGGTAACAAATTATCCGTACTAATTGACGGATTGAAGAGAAACGAGTGGTCGAACTCCGAATAATTCAATTTTACTTCTTTAATTCAATTGTTCGTCTTAAGTTAATTTGTTCCCATAAGTCGGATCAGTTATGCGCGGACGTAAAAAAATGTATTCGTTAAGTACGTGCCACGGAGTAGATTGTGTTGCGTATACGCTTCGTGTGGACTGTAGAAATTATGGGAAGTTGAATTTTTTAAGGCTTGGCTTGCATAACGTGTATTTACGTTTCGATAAATTTGGGTGTAACGAGTTTGGAAAAATATTTTTGATTCTGGAATTAAAATTGTATTTTTGTTTATTTGTTATATTGTCGTCGTTTAATGAAGACAAATGAGAGTAACTTATCGTCGACGAGAATTTCCCTCGAGGGTGAAGGTTGCTTCGGACTACACGGACCGTTACGGCACGTACCGGCACCGACACGACAATTTTCCACGTATGATCAAATTGCACCGCATCCGTTAGATAACGGCAAAATATTGACGAGAGTGCCTGGCAGAAGTCGTTACACTATGTTTCCGACACGTACAGGTCGTTGCCGTCTGGTAGGAATTTTCACTTCCAGTGAAATTCATGCTACAAAGTTTTCCCGTAACGTTGCCGGTACGTATCGTCACCGTTATGTAACGGTTCGTATAATCTCAAGCAAACTTAATACGTTTTCCCTCGCAACGCGTAAATCTATCAGGCCCAATACAAATATTTAAGAGACAAAAGATCGCGAGTTAGTAAGAATCGTAATCCTCGATTATATAGATTTTCGCCAAATAGGCAGCAGCGTCGTGTGCGCCGGATGGACGTTTTACGAGCTTCGTAAATTCTCGTGTACGGTAAATCCGGACACGTTGGACAGACCAAATGGTTCGTATCGTTCATAGAATTATACGAGACTTTACTCGTAGCTAAATATCCATCGAGGCGGGGATTCTCTGGTCGTAGGAACGATCGAGCGAAGTTCATTTTACGATCCGTTCGCCAGTTGCATCGACCATATGAAACGAGCGAGCGTAGTTCGTTTGGTAAAAATCGCGCCAAATTTCAATCTTCCTGAAACCCACTATCGTTTTATTACATTTTCCGAAATAATCTATTAACGTCGATCATTATCATAAATTATAATTTGAATAAAAATCAGAATAATCGATTCATTTTTCTTACGTAAAATGTTGCGAGCGAGTGGGAGAGACACAAAACATAGAGAGAGAGAGAGGGAGTTCTCGAGGAAATGAGCGAGTGGGGATAAAGAGACGAAACGAAAGAGCAGATAGAAGAGAGCAAAGAGGAATTAAAGGAGGGAGAGAGAGGGAAAATAAGCGTGTACTCGGGAGGTTCTCTGCGTGGCCGGGTGACCGACCTTTACGTAACGCTTGGCTATTTGCTGGTGACGTGCTACCATGATCGGACGCATCCATGTTCCTCTCTCTCTCTCTCTCTCGGTCTCACTCTTTTACCGCAGCGCAACTGCAACTCTCCTCGTCGCGTTATACTCGATGCAATGCACCGGCTGCCTCCACCTCTCATACGCGCGCGCGTCTTACGCGTTTGGCCCGCGCACCGTTACAATACCACGCGAGACTGACCATACTATGCGGATCGAACAATGTTGCGGTAGATGGGCCAAGTGTTTTATCGACTTCGCGCGACTCCAAGGCGCGCCAATCGTCTCCCACACACACGCTCGAATTCATTCTTTACATCGATGACTTTCATCCGACCGATCGCTCGATCGATTCGAATGAAAATTGACATTTTCAATCGATTCTTTTTTTTCTCATTCGCTTCGGACTATTTTCATTTTTAAATTCAAACGTCGTTTCCTCTCGATTAAAGCTTCGAGCCGAGACTAAAGCGTTCCTTGTGTTCTTTCTTTTCGTGACGGAAAATGTTTCGAGTTGACGCGAGACGTCGAGTTTGAAATTCGATATGGATACTCGGTCTCGTACGCACGCACTTGCTCACGGTCTCATCCGTGGGAGAGAACCCACACACACACACATATATATATATATGCACGAGCGCGGTCTCAGTCATCTCGAATGAGACCGAGGCGATTGACCAATATTTATATAACTTCCACGGAGGCTCCGGTTTGTCTGTCGACGACGTTTCCGATTAGAAGAAAAATATATATTTCGATATTTTTTTCATTACATGGTGAGCTTCGTTTTGATGCGATCGATTACGATTTATACGATTTTAATATGTAATCAAACTTAGTTCTTATTTATTGTCAATTGCGTGACTAAAGATCGAACGAATATCGATCTATACGACAGAAAACAAAATGTGAAAATCAAAAACATTGAGCCCGTTGTATTATCCCCCCCCCCCCCCCCCCCCCCCGGGTAAGAGTATGAAAATATCGTTAAAATTTATGAATAACTATCAGCTCGATATTTTCGTATTTCTGGACGCGTTTTCACGACTAAAATACGTGATACGCGTATATATTAATTCGATCGCAAAACCATCGGGCGTTGTTACGAGCGTGCGTTACGAGGGCGTATATAACGGCGCAATGTTTCTTGGGTAATCTCTCTCTCTTTGTCCCTCGTCTCATATATATATCTGCCTTCGGTTCGAACAAGCCGTGATGGCTTCCCTCTCGTAACGCTCGGGCCTCGCGTAACGAAGAGAAAAACTACTATAGATAGAAAGAGAGAGAACGAGAGGGAAAGAGAGAGAGAGAGTAAGAGAGGGAGTTCGGGGAGGGGAGGGGGAGAGGGAGAGAAAGACAGTCTTGTCGTAACTTTGCTATAAGTACCGAAATGGAACGTAACACTGTTCGAGGAGAGGCTCCTGGAATAAATAAGGCAAAGCCCAGATATACATATGTATAAATACATATGTATAAATACATATGTATATATATATATATATATATATATATATATATATATATATATATGTCAGCACATAAACCTACATTATAAAACGAGTTACGAGGAAGAATCGGATCCTCGACTTATTCCTCCTCCTCCTCCTCCTCCTCCTCCTCCTCCTCCTCCTCCTCCTCCTTCTTCTCCTTCTCCTCCTCCTCCCCCCGCGCCCTGACAGAGGGTTGCGCGCTATCATGTAGGAAGCCTTATCACGTTCTATTACCAGTCTCGTCTTCGATATGAGTAAAATACTTTGGAGAAAAAAAAACGTATCAATCTCCCGAGAACAATGTTTGCCAACATTCATGGTATCGATCATAAAGACCAGATGACCCCGATAACCAACGGACATTCGACGAAAAGCAAAAACTTGGCAAAAGCGTAATTTTACTTGCCAAAAGTAAAAATTCTTTTTTTTTTCATTGAATTAAGGATTATCTTTAGATTGGAGATCGTATTTTTGATTTATTTGATTAAATAGAAAAGTTGGTCGATTTGTTGATGACGTAGGATGTGATTTAGGAATAAAGCGACCGATTCGACGAAAAGCAAAGACTTTGAAGCAAAATTTGTATTGTCAAAAATAAATATTGCTTTTTTTTCAACGAATTAACGATTATCTTTAAATCGAGAATCGTATTTCTATTAATTTGACTGAATCAAAAAGTCGATCAATTCGTTTTTGTATGAATAAAAAGATTCCTGAATTAAAACGAACTCGTGTCTCATTTGGTAGAACTAAGTAGCTAGGCATAGGAGAGACAGAGAAAGCGAGCGAATGAGAAAGAGAGAAATAACGAGGAACGTGTGTCGTTAGTAGATAGTGCGACAAATTACGTAATCACGACAATTACATACCATTCCGCGAATTTATTCGTATTAATAAAGCTGGCGTTGCGATAATACTGTAGTTCGAGCGTGTCTCCTCGTTTTGGGTGACTCCAATTTTTTTCTTTGTTTTTTTTTTCCTTTATTTTACGTCCCTCATTACGTACAAAATATACAAGCTCGGGCTACCAAAAAATTCGTGGTCACTGATGCGATTAACGTTCACAACAGGAAACAGGAAGTCGATGTTACCGGTCACGACCGACGCTGTGGAGACAAGGAGAGAGAGAGCTACAAATCGAGGGAGCTTTACGTTTCGAAAAACGTTGCGTGATTAAAATTAATAACCAATTTTTTCGTTTTGTTTATTATTAATTAAACGATAAATACGGAAATATGTTGACGATGAATGAATCGCGAAATATCGTGGAAAATACGCGAGGAGTTTGTAACAATCGTTATCGATATACTCGACCGTATCGCGTCTTTCCTGAAACTAAAACATTACCACTACTACTGCAGCAACTGCTAGGATAGGAAACGGCGCACAGAGCGTGGTACTTTTCACGGTCAAGTACCCCGAGCGATGTGGCGCGCTGCCTATGCAGCACCGCGCTTCCGTTCGATCGAGTTCCCTGGCCCGGCCTTCTCGACCTACGCCACTATAAACTTCGTATCGTGGATCACGAAGAAAAAATCTCGAATCGTCCATACTCCTCTCGAAAATATAAATCACGAGATGTATTGAAGAATAATCGTTGATTAAAATTTGTTGATTTAATCTTAATCGATAATTCACTATTTTCGTAATTAATTTAATTATTAGCTTGTTCAATTAACGATTGACGAAAATTGATTATCTCTGGGAAATTTTCTTGATGTTTAGAATTTAATTTTGGGACAATGTTGAGTGAAAAAATTGAAATTTGGAAAGGTTAAAGGGTCGAAAAAATCACAAATCGGAGTAAACTTATCGGACTTGCCACTTGGCAATTGCTCGCTTGTATACACAGGCGTATACTTTTTTTTTAATATATATATCTATAGAATAACGTGTGTCGAGCATGTGTTTATCCAAGTGACGATGAGCAGAGGCGCGCCTACATAATAGTCACAGACCGGCGCGCGAGAGCGGCCACGCACGCTTATGCGTCGCGACATTCGACTCGTTCTTATATAACGCTTTTTATTATGTAATTGAGACAACGAGAGAGCGAGAGGCGACTACACCGTATGTATGTGTGAATTTAGATATATATATGTATATATATATGTAGGTAGACAGCCCGGTGTCGCGAATCTATCGCGAGATCGAAAGGGCCCATGGAGAGAGCAACGAAATTCCGTCTGCGAAAATACCGACGAAATTCCGTCTGGGAATTTTGTCTGGGGAAATCGATGAAATTACAATTGTCTCTTCGTAAAGAAAATATAAAAATAAACAAATATAATTGAATAAAATTGTAATTAAAATATTGAATAATTCGACGAATGGTTGGTTTTATGTAACAACGAGGAAATCGACGAATTTAGATCCAACAAGAACTCGTGATCGTTTGATTCGTCGTCGAAGATGATTTTTCTTACGGAATTTTTGTTTCGCGTCATTGTCACGTTCGTATAAAAACGTACAATTTGGTTTTACCGTAGACGGTTAGTATGAACGAACTACTACCTTGTTAGATAATAACGAACGACGACGACGACGAAACTTGGGAGCGTAGAGGCGGCACAGAGAGGCGACCAAACGCGCGGGCTAGCGCGCGCGGAGGAGCGCGGGCTTCTATTCGCCTCGGCCGCCGGGGCTCTCTGGTGTCAACGTAACCATTTATATAAATCTATCGTTACGTAATTCGTCGGCCGATCGCTACGAGAAGATAGATTCGGGCCGGTGTGCGTATGTCGTTTGCTAGAACGAAGTTACGAGACCCTCTCGATGCCACGAACCACGTGGAAATCATCGTACCCGCGCACTCGTCTCTGATTACTCGCTGTACCAAACTAAAACCACGAACCTCGTCGTCTAAATTACCTCGTCAATAACTTTTCTTCATCGTCCTAATTTTTTTGTCAAATATTCGTCTCCGTTGGTCGATCGAATCTCACGAATGCATTTTTACTGTTTTTCCTCCATTTTGAATTATTTTTCATTCTTTTATTCATTTTAGGCGCGTTCATTTCAGGCAGATTTTTTTATCTATCGTAGACGCGCACTCGTCTCTGATTACTCGCTGTACCAAACTAAAACCACGAACCTCGTCGTCTAAATTACCTCGTCAATAACTTTTCTTCATCGTCCTAATTTTTTTGTCAAATATTCGTCTCCGTTGGTCGATCGAATCTCACGAATGCATTTTTACTGTTTTTCCTCCATTTTGAATTATTTTTCATTCTTTTATTCATTTTAGGCGCGTTCATTTCAGGCAGATTTTTTTATCTATCGTAGACGCGCACTCGTCTCTGATTACTCGCTGTACCAAACTAAAACCACGAATCTCGTCGTCTAAATTACCTCAACACTAACTTTTTTTCATCGTCCCAATTTTTAGTCAAATATTTCTCTCCGTTTGTCGATCGAATCTCACGAATTCATTTTTACTGTTTTTCCTCCATTTTGAATTATTTTTCATTCTTTTATTCATTTTAGGCGCGTCCATTTCAGGCAGATTTTTTTATCTATCGTAGACGCGCACTCGTCTCTGATTACTCGCTGTACCAAACTAAAACCACGAATCTCGTCGTCTAAATTACCTCGACAATAACTTTTCTTCATCGTCCCAATTTTTAGTTAAATATTCGTCTCCGTTGGTTGATCGAATCGTACGAATTCATTTTTATTTTCCTTCCGTCGTTTTGAATTGTTTTTCATTCTTTCATCCATTTTTGATCCTACGAATTTCGAACGACCAATTATTTTTCAAACTAGGTGTCTAAAGAACGTTTTTTAACTTCTGGTTACAAAACCCTATTAATAAGGTTGATTGATAAAAAAAAGGTGGTATAACGGATAAATCGCGAATTAATTCGCGAGTTGGGCCGCTTCGCCACCATAGCATGTATCGTGTACATTAATTTATAAACTCGGGTGTGACATTACTGGTATAAATAGAACAGGTTCTCGTTGGCCATAGTACGAGAGAGAGAGAGAGAGAGAGCGAGGGGGTTGAGCGGAGAGGGAGAGAGGAGAGCCGGGATTACGTAAGCGAATCGAGAATGATTGGGGTATGATTCATAAGACCGGCAATATTACACACACACACACACACACGCACACACACACACACACACATACACATATATATATATATGTATAACCGGACCAGGCTGTCTGTACTTTATGCATAATCTCGCTCTCTCTCACTCATTCTCAGCGTGGAGAGCTTTCCGCGACGCGATCACAAAATTAAATTTTACGAGACGAGAATGCGTAAACGTCGCGTCAACGAGCTTCCCTCTCCCCTTCAGATAGGCGAATTTTCACGTTGAAACGTTTTTGCATTTGTATTCTCATTATTTCTTATGAAAATAAAAAAATTTAATTTATTTCAGCTCGAAATAAATTGAATTTAGAATTTCGACGATAATCGTAAATCGCTTCCGGTGAAGAGTTCGCGTGACTCTGTTTCTCGAGCAACAAGGTCGCGGGGAAATGTAGAACGGACGAGAGAGGGAGACTTTCTAGACGTCCGGCTTTCTCGCTATTCCGGATAATAATACGCGTGTACCTTCGACTAATTGCCACTCTGCTCTCTCTGTTTCTCTCTCTCTCTCTCTCTCTCTCCCTCTCTCTCTCTCTCTCTCTCCTTCTTTCTCTACATAGATATATAGAGTGAAAGAGAGACAAGTTTTTATCGTGGAGGAAAAGAGAACACACGATTGGTAAATTTCGCCTGTCGTAAATACTTAAATCGGTTACAATAGAAAAAAAAAACATCGGAAATTTGTATTCGTTAGAACGATCGGATTTAAATAAAAATTCGATACATTTTTCTTCCTCTTTATCCGTGAATAAAGTTACAATCGATTCGATAATATTCGTCGCGCGTTCAATCTTTTGTCGCAATATTTGTTTTCGTTGTCTAAGAGGCAATGTCACGATCCACTCATATTTCCTCGGGTCATTAATCTTTATTACGTTTGTTTCACGCTCGTTGAATGTTTCTCTCGACTTTATGCAAAACACTCGTCGTTGACGGAAAATCGAGGAAACAGAAGAGACGTATCGTCAAGACGAAGCTGCAAGGTCGTAGAGTTGGAGAAATGGGAAATCCGCGTCGCGATGTGTGTAGCAACGGTCGTCGACCGCGCGCTGTATAACGCGATGTCTGTGATACAGTGAGTCTCTTCGCTGATGTGTGTTTCGTAGGCTGCAGTCGCAGCAGGAACAGCAACACCAGAGAGCGAGAAAGAGAGAGAGAGAGAGAGAGAGAGAGAGAGAGAGAGAGAGAGAGAGAGAGAGAGAGAGAGAGAGAGGGAGTGATAAAGAGAGGCACGTACGCGCGTTCTGTCGGTGCCGCGAGAGCTTCCGGGTACGAAAATATCGCGAAAGAGAGGCGGAGTTTCCCACTTCCGCCGGGCGAATTTAACGATAAGAAACGAAGCGGCGGGAGCGAAAGGCAGAAAGAGAGATAGAAAGGTTTAAGGGGATTTGAGCATAGAAGAGAAGCTAGAGAGGGGGAGAGTAAACTCGAGATCGGAGACGCTGAGCTTTTCGAAGTGACCGACACACTCCCCTTCCAAAAATAAATATAGTAAGAGTCGGCAGAAGGACAGGGAAGTCTGTGGGTTTGCCATGATTTTACGGTCGGATCGTGGCGCGAGCGGCGTCGACGTGAGAAAGATGCTGAGACGATCTTGTTCTCCGTCTCTCTTTCGCGTGAGACAGAAAGACGAGAAATGAAGAAATAAGAGAAAGAGAGAGAGGGACAAAGAGCAAAGCACCATCGGGCCGCGGGGCGATTTCTACGCGAGACACACGCGACGTGGCTCGTCGCCAGCAGGAGATCCTCGCGAAGTTTACATAACAGAATTTGACAGTAGGGAGACAACCGAGCACGTGACCGAACAGACCGGGGAAACGTTTATCTTATCACTTTCGTACGCCTCTCGCGAAACCGAGTATACGACTGACCCTAAACTCGTGCGAACACGAACTTGTACACGAACGAGTTTGTACGAACGTTAAAAAATAAAATTTAAAAAAAATCAAAACGTTTTTTTTCTAATAATAATTAATCGCAAATCGAATCGAGTCTCGTGAGAAATTATTCAGTAAGTACGGTTTTACCAAGGATTTACAGCGTTTTCTCACCGACGTTAAACGACGATACGTCGATCTCGTGGTGATCTACGGGGAAACATTGGAAGGCTATATAGACGAGAAAGATTGTTATATGCGCTCGGTGAGAGGATATATAAACCCGGGGAACAGACGTAACGCGTTCGATGAAATATCGAGATCTCTGTGCGCGCTCCGGCGTTGGCGTTACATCGGTCGAATTATCGAGATTTGTTACGTCGCCGGGCCTGACACATATATAACGTTAAAACAGTCTATATGTATATAAATATATGTAAAGACTATTTATACATTATGTGAATTTAGAAATACTTATATATATCAATTTATATCAATTTATATAATATATTTATTAATATTTATATTTATATAATATATTATAATATTATATAATAATAATATTGCATTATTATTATTATAATATAATATAATATAATATAATATAATATAATATAATATAATATAATATAATATAATATAATATACTACAATATATTATAATGTAATATAATATAATATATTATTATTATTATATATTATAATATAATATAATAATGATATATTATATGATTATTAATATCTATTATAATATATTATATATATATATACACCCAAAAATATAACATTAAAACCAAGCGAGGGCTCCGAGTTACGTTTTATCACGATATATATAGCACCCGCTATAACGCTATTTACTATCGTGTGTGATCGTTACGTGATATATAACCGTTTCGCAATTTTGCCAGATACGCGAGAAGCGAAATA
The DNA here is from genome assembly GCA_946811545.1 of Netelia fuscicornis. Lineage (NCBI taxonomy): Eukaryota > Metazoa > Arthropoda > Insecta > Hymenoptera > Ichneumonidae > Netelia > Netelia fuscicornis. Next base: position 2,380,604 of record OX328015.1, read on the forward strand.
GACGATTACCTGTCGCGGAGAAAAAGTATGTCTGGTGCTACTTATTATTTGAGACAAAAACAAAACAAAACGAAACAAAAAAGGAGGAAATTTTTTTCGTTCGTTATTCATTGGTTATAAAATCAAGACGATTTCCGCGTGAAAGGATTTGGGGGAAAAAATGAAACGTTTGGCACAAGTGGTATCGGCCTCGTGCGTTAGGTATTGCTATCGCTTTGCGAGATGGATGATGCGTCGTTTCTTTTTCGCGGGTGAAGGAGATTTCGCGCGAAATCGATGATAGCGAATGTGAGAAACAAGTGTTTAATGCCGTAACTGCGGGAATCGATGAGATATCGATCGCAGACATCGACAACTTAAGTACGTGTGTGTGTGTGTGTACGATCCTCGAGTGTGTTTTATCCCTAATTACGTAAGGATACTCGACGCTGGCTCTCGCTACAAATACGTGTGTATATATATATATTCTTTTTTTTTTTCACGGACTGTTACGGAACGTGACGAACGATAGCTCGGTCGTGAAAAAGCCTTGAAAATATCCTGGTGTTAATAATTTTCTATATAATAATTCTCCTCTCATCGTATATGGCAAGTTGCGAGGAAAATAACCGACTATGGTATATAAAACAAAACGGGATTATATTTACATAGCGCCCCGTTGTACGTTCGCAGATAAAGGCATTATTAATAATAATGCGAAACGTGACACGTTACACGATTTTCCCGATAAAACGTTGAATAAATCATTCGAATAATTATGACATATTTATCAAGCTGATACAAAGTATCTACTGGAAAATAATCGAATCGATCGAAATTATCGGTTTCATTGATTTTCAACCCTTGAACACGGTGTTAGGGGCGATAATCTTTGTTTCCTCGGTTATGATTAATATACGTCATATGTCGAGTCACTCGCACGACTCATCGGAACTCTCGACTCGTAACGAGGAGTAGTTCTCGCGTTCGATAAAACAACCGTACGGATTCATCGGACAAAATAGCGAATATTACGAATCACGACGTGCTCGTCCGCTTACTATGCTACATTGTACCAAGGATGTATATAGCAACATATATATACCTATATATAATAGAATATAATGTGTAATATATAACATATAATATATGATATATAATATATTATAATATAAGATATTATATATTAATATAATAAATTATATTGGATTATATTATATTATATTATATTATATTATATTGAATTATATTATATTATATTATATTATATTATATTATATTATATTATATTATATTATATTATATTATATTATATTATATTATATTATATTATATTATATTATATTATATTATATTATATTATATTATATTATATTATATTATATTATATTATATTATATTATATTATATTATATTATATTATATTATATTATATTATATTATATTATATTATATTATATTATATTATATTATATTATATTATATTATATTATATTATATTATATTATATTATATTATATTATATTATATTATATTATATTATATTATATTATATTATATTATATTATATTATATTATATTATATTATATTATATTATATTATATTATATTATATTATATTATATTATATTATATTATATTATATTATATTATATTATATTATATTATATTATATTATATTATATTATATTATATTATATTATATTATATTATATTATATTATATTATATTATATTATATTATATTATATTATATTATATTATATTATATTATATTATATTATATTATATTATATTATATTATATTATATTATATTATATTATATTATATTATATTATATTATATTATATTATATTATATTATATTATATTATAATATATAATATATATATGTATATGTGTGTGTGTATTAGGGCGAGAATATCCCGATAGCCGATTTAGAGAGTTACGTAATGGCGCCTGTGGTAGCAAACGTTAGCAAGTGAATAAGCGAAATCGGGGTAATATACGAGAGCGTGTGATTCGGCTGGGTGTGGGCGTTGCAACGCAAGTCCCAGAAGAAGCGCGTAAGTAAATGTTACGGAGCGCAGTGAGAGAAAGAGGGTGAATCCTATCGCGAATTCGTTACGGAAACGCGATATTTTCGTGTGGTCCGTGCGCTCTTGCCAAAAATTCATATCCCGGTCCGTATAACGAAAGCGTCGCGTCTCGTCGATTAGCCGTATCTTTTTCGCGAATCGAGGCTGCTGCCTTTAATTTCACCAAGTTAATCACGCTGCGAGCGTGACAATAAAACGCAATAGTACCGCAATCTCGCAAAATGTTCAACTTTTTGTTTTCCTTTTCGTATCCAACGAACGAACCATCCGTTCGTATATAAATATGAAAACAAACAAAAACAACGACAACGCCGTAACGTAACTCCCGTTGCATACGCGGGAAAAAAGCGAACGTAAATGCTCTATTATATTTGTAGATGCGATATAACCGAGCGATTATGGAACGAAATAAAGTCTCTTAATATCACCGGAATGTTCCCCTCTTACATGAAAATAACAATATATATATATATATATATATATATATATATATATATACACGTATATATTCCAATCAAAAATTGGTTCGGGGAACGAAGGACACGTAACCAACCGAAAATAGAACAAAGCGATAGGGGAGACATGGATGTAATGGTCGAGTGTTTCATATCTATACGCGTCCTTCGGGGCAAAGTATTTCTTTTTTTTTCCTTATTATTATTTTTTTTTTTTTCGAATCGTCTCACCGTTGGTAGATTCAACCGAGCCGATTCGATCGATTATCCTTGACGATTACGGATTGTATTGTTCTTTGTCAATTGGCCAGTCATCCACGCATATTAAAAGACGCACCAGCATCTCGATTAAATGTATACGGTTACGTTACGTGTAAATATAACGAGATAATTATACAATGTTGATGACAGAGGTCGATTGAAAAACAAACAAAAAATACCGCATACCTATCTATCTCTCGTACGAACAACAACGGAAAGGACGCGATTAAGAGAAATACGAAGTTTAATTTAAAGTCGAATGTATTTCTTAATTCGTTTGTTTTCCGTCTGGGTATAAAAGTTCCTGTTTACGTATCGACGAAAAAAGATTCTACGTGCTGATTCATGATAGAACGTGCATATGGTCCGATGCAGTTGTTTATCCCAATCGTTTAAAAAAAGAGAAATAAGAGAATGAAAAAAGGAACGTCGCGATCTCATCAAAAATCCATCTCTTTCTCTCTCTCTCTCTCTATCTTTTGCCCCCTCTCTTTTCTTCGTCTTCGCCTTGACACCGTTTGGAAACATACTAACATAGCGATCGGATTAATTTCGTTCGGGCCTCACTGCTGGCACGTTGCATAATCCGAACTCGTTCGTGGATTCACAAACCCTGGAGGCCTCGCGACGCGAAACTTCGATTGACGAGAACGATCCGATCGGATTTTGTTTGGATGAGAAAATTGAATAATTATGTATCGATCGATTAAAATCAAAAATCTCCGAATGTTCGAACGAAAAAGCTATTTTTTTTTAAATTATGAACGTCGTTCGAAATATTTATTTTGCCCGCGCGCGTTTGATTCTCGCGGCGGCGACTGACGGCGTCTCGAGTAGAGAAAGAAAGGTAGAAAGATCGCGAAGAGGGTCTCGACCAGGATCGCAGAGAATCGAGGGAGCCAGACGTGGCTGAAGAAAACAAATAGAGGATGGAGGAAGAAGAAAAGAGACGAGAATGGGACGGAAGAAGTGGCTCTGCGAGACTCGCGAAGAGAGGGACTCCCTCTCTCTCTCTCTCTCTCTCTCTTTCCTCGACCTAGCCGACGCGCCGGTTCGCCCGAGCAAAGCATCGAAGAGCGCACTCGTGGCCCTGACACGTTGCTCCCGTTCCATACATCTTTCTTTTTTTTCTTTTTTTCGCATGTACGAACAAAATCGAGCCAATTTTTCTTCCCCACATACGTCGTCCTTGATTCTTTCTCTCTCCGTTCCATGGATAGATTTTTTTCTCGCTTTTCTGTTCTTTCCTCTCCCTCTCTCTCTCTTTCGTTCTTTCTTCGCCCTGGTTCATGCCGATAGTGCTCTTTTCCACGCGAGAATTCGTGCGATCGATTTCTCACCCTTCGCGATCGGAAATACTTGCGACGTCTCGGTAAAACTCACAATTTTATAGAAATATCGAGAAATTCGGTCGTTTGGTAAATGTAATAAGTTCGAACGACAAATTTTAATTTATTTTAATGCAATTTTTGATATTGCTAAACATCGTCGTTGATTCCTCGCAGCGAGACAACGGGAGATTTTTAAAATTCGTGACGGATGAGTCTCATCCGCCCACGTGCGTTGAAACGCCAAAAACTTATACACTCTCACTCGATTAGTTCTTTCTTCCTTTTCCCGTTTGGCAAGTATCCATCGAGAGAGGAGAGAAGAAGAAAAAAAAGCAAGCGGCATCGACGAGGTTCGCACGCGTGATGTCCGCAAACACGAGTTGCTCCGAGATATTTGTATATATATATATATATATTTATGTACAGCTACTTTTGTTCTCCTGTACACAGGTGTGTATGCGTGTGTATTTCTATATAAACATCTTTAGATTTCAAAAACTCAACTGGCGTTTCGATGATTTTTCCACGAGCAATCTGGACTCCAAATTTTTCTGGATGATAAATGAACAATGTTCGATGCGATCTAATTGATTGAATTAAATATTTTTAATTATAGAATTTGCATTTAATAAGAAAAAAATTCGTTTCCAATGTTCAATTTCCCCACAAGGAGCGACGGTCCAGCGTCCATTGGTGGAAACCCTGTGCCACAAATCCCTACATGGTATACGAGAAATAAGAAAAAAAGAATCGACCTCGTGTGTGTGTTTGTGTGTCTGTATAAATATCTTTCGATCTGAAAAATTCAACTGGCGTTTCGATGATTTTTCCACGAGCACTCTCGACTCAAAATATATATGGATGACAATTGAACAACGTTCAATATGATGAAATCGATCGAATTAAATTTAAAAAATTATAAAATTCTCATCTAATAAAAAAAGACACGTTTCCAATGTTCGATTTTCCCACAAAGCCTGTACCACAATTCCCTACATGGTATACGAGGGATAAGAGAAAAAAAACGTATCGACCTCGCGTATAAACGACGTGTCCAGAAAAGGATAATTAAAGGCACGAGCTTGGTGTACACGCGTGCGACGACGCGAGACTTTTCTTCTGTAAAAGTTGCTGGGAGGCCAGATGTCGTTATAAAACGTGAACCAACTTGCAAAAGCGCGAGCGCAGGTGTTCTTCGGTACACCGGACACTTTTCTCATGGCTTCTCTCGCGTTTCTTCGATTTTGCTTGGCGGCTCGCGCCGTCCTCGTACAGGTGGCCGTAACCACTGCTGGCTTTCGTATCGCACGCTGTCGAGTGGTCACGGCCCCGATGTCTCATACCGATTGTTCCAAATATCGTTGCTTTTTTTTCATTCCGCGGTCGGTCCAATTTCACGACTGCATTTATTAATAAGCCTGATTATCGCTGCGATATTCCGTTTTCAGCCACGACGGCGATTTTCGGAATTCGCGAATATCCAGAAGTCTTGCATAATCCCTCTTCTACTCACCACCTCTCTCGCTCGCTCTCTCGTTCTCTGGCCTTCTTTTTCGCGCTTTGCACGAAAGAAAATCGATCGTGTTACGTATGACCCGACGAGAGCAGAAAGTAACGGCACACCGTTGTGTTAGCCGAATGGACTGCGGAGGAATTTAAATAATAAAAATTGTTTCCGCGACATTCGACAAAAAAAAAAAGAAACGATCGACGATGATAAAAAGCACGAGATAACAAATAAAGGAAAATAACGATTATAAAATTCTTTATTTTTTCTTTCATTCGAGTATTTTATCATCCGGCAGAAACTGACAAGAACATTCCGTTGTCTCGTATTTTAAAAAAGCACGCACGTGGTGCGCCAAGCTAGGACATAAGAGATGGTAAATGTTTATATGCCGCACTGCATCTCCGCGAAGCGAGTTCGTCGGCCACTGGGTAGGAAAAAAAGAATCTGAAAGGTAACGCGAGTATTATGCTCTTTGTTCGCTGTGTATAATCCAGTCTGTACGTATACGTTGTGTTTTATAAAAATCCACCGCGTCCTCGCGGCTCGTCGACGTTTATACGGCTCTTCAACGTGCATAAGAAAAAATGGAAAGAAAGAAGAGAACGACAGAAAAAGAATGACTATCTATCTATATATATATATAGTCATTCTTTTTCTGTCGTTCTCTTCTTTCTTTATATATATATATATATATATATATATATATATATATATATATATATATATATATATATATATATATATATATATATATATATATATAACATATATAAAGTATCTCTATATATATAGAAGAATCTTCTATATATATATATATATATATATATATATATATATATTATTATATATATATATATTATAATTATAATTTCATATAATATTATATATAATATATGATATATTATTATATATACTCTATTATTTATATTATATATTAATATATTATATATTATATAATAATAATATATATATATATTATTATATTATGTTTATAATTATATTAGTGTATAATATATTTATATTATTTATATTATATATTAATATATTATATATTATTATTATTCTATTATATAATAATTATATATATAGCACATATATTTTTCCCCAAGATATAGCGCAGTGCATATGCCATCTATACACAAGTAGTTTCGAGTCCGCATGTACGGCGGTAGCAGCGAAGAGTTACGTAAGAGAAGGGAAACCAAGAGAGAGAGGGGGAGAGAGGGAGAGGGAGACTCGACTATATATCCCGTCGTCGTCTCGAACTGGCCGTGAACTTATACTATACCGGCGCGGTGAGCTAGTCAACTCGCATATGGGGATTTCTCCCTCCCGCCCTTGCTCTCTCACTCGCTCACTCTCTCTCTCCCTCTCTCTCTCTCTCACTCTCTCTTGGTCTTTCGTTCTTTTGAAGCAGCTGCGTCTCCTTTTCTTCGCGAGCACACTTTTAGTGCCCCTCTTTCTGTATAAAGCGTATAAACTGTGCATATACATGGTATATACGACTTTTGGTTGCTATAACTACAGACGCGGCCGTTATATCGCATCGTCGGCGATCAGAAATAAAATTAAAAATATTTTAAAAAAATCGAATTTATCCGCTTTAACGTCAAACCTCTTTTTTTTCTTGTATCGGCAGTTTATTTTCAGATTTTGTAAAAGTAAAGTCGCATTGAAATAACAAAAAAACAGGATTCTGATCTTTTTTAGCCGAATGGCGATAAAGACGATTTATCGTTAATTATTTCATGATATTCAAGCATAATATCAATAATGTGTAATTTTGTTATTATTGTCACGAGACTTTTTTTTATTATCGATTTAAGACCTAACACGTAAAAATAAGAATTGGAGAGAGACGCGGTGAGACCAACGAGGAATTAATAACGTAGGGAATACGAGGGAAAATCTTGCGTGAAACATATCGCGCGCCTCGCCCTTCCTCCCTCTCTCTCTCTCTCTCTCTCTCTCACTCTCCCTCTATCCCCCTCTCTCTCTCTTTCTTACGAGAACAGATCCTGCTTCTTCTTTATAGCCGGTTTATTAATAGCGGGACGTATAATGATTATCAGGTGGGAATCCGTTCGAGCGAGAACGTTGACCCATCGCGTGCATTCGCATATAAATATATATATTTTTTAATACACACACACACACACACACACACACACACACATATATATATATATATCCACGTTGACGCATACCTCTCGCTTCTTATCCGCGTATCGCTAGAACTAAATTACCCGACGAACCTATCGAGCTCCCGAGGTCTGAGCGGTATTCGACGATTCGGCTGTTTCTACTGCAGACGACTCGGGCTACGCTATAGAGCGAATCAAGAACTCTTCGAGCTCGTGATAACGTAACAATTTATTTTTCGTGACAATGTATCCAGTCGCATAGTACAGTTGTGTAACTAATGTATATACGTAAAAGAGATGAACCGAACAATGTAGATATTTTCTGTTTTCTTGGCAAGCTATCGTGGAAGCGACTAACCAAAGATTTTTATTTAGAACGTTGTTTTCGAAATTCTTTTCCTTACTTTAACGAACTCGTTGTTTTTGTAGACGCGAGCTTCGATATTGATCGATCGATGGGGAGAATAACGAACGGTGACGCGAAACGAAGTCTCAAGGGGATGAGAAAGGGTGAAAAATAATAATAATAATAATAAATGGAAAATTAGTGTATTTGAGAGGTTCGCGAAACACGCGAACGCTCGTGGCAAAAAACGGAGAGGGTGAAAGAGATACGCGTCAGGGTTCGCCTGTATATTCCAGTGTCCGGGGAGAACCCACGGACAAAGGAGCGTCCGCTGCGTGTGCGCCGATGCAGCGACGGGGTCGTCAACCAGCAAACGAGAGAGCGAGAAGGCGAAACGCCCCCGGCTCTTTTCTTCGCGGCGCTTCGCGATGATTAAAAAACCTCGCCGGGCATGCAATCTCCCGACGAGACGAGCGAGACGAACGAACCGCGTACACTGGATTTCGAGACGTCGCGAACGATTTCGGAATTTAATTAATAAAGGAATAAAACTTGACGAGAAATCGTATCAACAATCGCTGTTCAAGGTTAAACATTTTATGGACGAAATGATAAGCCGATTATTAATCGACGATCGATATCGTAATTCGATATTTATAAATTTAAGCAACGTTAATAATCTTTCCTAAAAAATTAACGAGTATAAAAAAAATGTTTGAAATAATTCAAGGTAATCGATCGAGAGATTTTCATCGATCGAAACTTACCGAGGTGGAGAGCGAGGTTGTAACGTTCGAGTGCCTGACCCGGATGGCCCTCCTTGAGGAGTAGGTCACCCTCGTGTCTGGCCCTGCTGGCCTCGGCTTCTCTCGGCCACCATTTCTCGACGAGCCTTCGTACGAGTACGTTCGTCTCGGGTACAGGACCATTTTTTTGACCGCAGATACGACAACACTTCGACGTCTCGTAACAATTTCTACAATGCGTGTGACCGCAGCTAGCAGTCACAGGCTGATAGAGACATCCATCGCACGTGGTGCACAAAAACGACGACGAAGACAACGACGACGTGGAAACGGGAGATGTTTCGATGTCGCGACGTCTCGTAATCGTCGTCGTCGTCGTCGTCATTGTCGTTGTCGTTGTCAATTGTGTCGTCGCACTGTTAAGATCGTCCAACAATGCGTTCACTAAATGACGCAGTCTGTCGGAACTTCCAGGACTGATCGCCAAACAACGCGAATAAACGTCCAACGATTCCCGCAGTCTGCCGCAACGTGCCAACGAATCGCCGTAACCGAATAGCGTGTCGATACTCGGGGTTTGTTGTTTCAAATTACGCTCGTAAATCTCTAACGCGAGACGATAATTTCGCGATGCGAAAGCTTCCTTAGCGATCTCGCACATTTTATTATCCGCGAGTTTCGACCGAACGTTCCACGAACAATTTACTCGACTCGTTCGATCTCTTTTCTCTGCTAGGATTACTTTTTTTCTAATTTGTCTTCTTAAATTACTCGTTTTGAATCTGTTTGATTATTTCGAAAATTTTCAACGGGCTTGTTCGCGGTTATATCGCGCATCAAAGTATTCCTCTCGCGATCGATCGAGCAACGAGCATATCCACCGGTCCAAGCCGCGAGCTACACTCGGACGTAATCCTCGCGGTAAAAACCGCTCCCGGCTGATTTCGAGATACTAAATACTCGGTACATTCTCGTTTCCTCAAACTCTCCGGGTTCAAAATTACATCCGGTTCGACGAATTCTTTCACGGATACGCTCCAAGGATTTACGCTTTAGGATTACGCTTTAGGATTTTCCTAAAAATTCCGTTTTCAACGATTTTCTTCGATTTATGGAATTTTATATTTCACAATTCTTGACTCGTTTATTTCTTTGATCAATTACATAATCCCTTCGTGACGAGACGATTATAAATTTATTATTAAAATTTCAATACCGCACTGTCATACGCGACGTTTTCACACTCGCGTAATTATGCGAACAATAATCGCTCGATTTATGAAAAATTAATAATTTCCCTCGGGCCGAACGTTATTACGAATGATAAATAAATAATTGTAAACTTTTATTTAAAATTGGTTTAGTTTGTCATTGATATTATCGTTGATGATAAGAGCAATGAGTAATCCGTTGTTTGACAGTTGCGTGGCGAACACGCGGGCGGGCTTCGCTCGTCTAACGGAACGAGAAGCGAGTTTGATACCTCAGAGCCAACTGACGTCTCGGCTGTCAGTGGCACACTGGCGGGCCAGTGTCACAGCCCCGCGTCGGCGTTCTCGCGCGGAGTCGCGGGTTCCTCTCTCTCTCTCGCTCTTTCTCTCCCGCTTTTTCCCTCGTTCTCTCTTTCTCCCTCGCACACTCGGGCATATACGCGCGCCGAGTAGTACGACGAGTATACACGCACAGCCTTCTTTACCAACACGTTCTCCCGAGGTCCGTGGCGATAGCAGCGAAACTCTCGGCACGAAACGGCAACGAAGCACGCCGGGGAGAGAGAAGCGTTATGTAGGCATTATATAGAAGAGAGCGCGGGCGCGTTCTCGGGATTCGGAGCTTACGACGCCGACGCGCAGGATATCCCGCGAACATCCTCCCTCCCCTTCCCATCGCCCACCCGCGTCTTTTCCCCCTCTTCGTTCCCATTAATACCCCTCCACCTTCTCGTAACGATACACACATCGCGGGACACATATCGGAGCCGGCGTTCGACTCGTATCGACGCTCGCATTGATAAACCCGTCGTAACGCATAGAGACGATGGAGATTAGTCACGTAGATCGATCGCGATCGAATCTCCGAGAAAAAAAAATCCCGCGACGTTGTTTAAATACGATCGACGCATGCGCGTTGAATGGAAAATATTCATTATTTTGTTTACGAGACGAGACGATTTTATACAATATCTTGTGCTTATTTGAACGAGGGATGAAATTTAATCCAGGCGAGAGTTTGTACTTAACGAACTACCATTCATCGAGAAAAGGCGAAATTCATCAAGGCGCGTATTCACGGGGAGATTTTGTTGATGCGAAAGGTTGAAAGTCCGATGGGTTAGTTGTCGGCAATTGGGGGGTTGTCGGGAATTGGAGGGTTGTTGGGAATGAGGGGGTTGTCGCGAATTAGAGGGTTGAACAAACGTTGATCAAGCTCATGTTGTTCGTTTTCCACGTCGGTTATTGCGTACGTGGAAGATATCAGGACGTGATATAGTCGCGATAAAATACTCACATACACACACGTTCCGCGTTTATCACAAAATGTGCAACGAACTATCATGTTCGAAAGATTTCTCTTTTAATCGGCTCGACACTGACCTCGTCACGAAATCGAGGCTCGACGTTCTTTCAAAATCTCGTTGCTCAAAAATCTCCCGTTGACCTTTGCGAATTATGCATACTTATCGTCGAGAATACAAATAAAAAAAAAATTTTTTTCTCTCTAATTTTATTTTTTGGTAAGGAAAATACGATAACGAAAATTACGAGCTGGAAAAGAAAAAAAAACATACAAAAAAATTCTTCGCATTGGAGAATTCGCCCTCGACGTTTTCGTTGCAAACGAACGGGAATTCTCGAACGATGCCGCGTCTCTCCCTCTCTATCTCTTTCTCGCGTCGTTCGAATCTTTTTTTAAATTTATTTAACGTGGCCTCCTGCCCTCACGGAGTTTTATATTAAGAATGCAACGCACGTACACACGAATACTGCAAAGTGTATAAGCGCACTCTCTCTCTCTCTCTCTCTCTCTCTCTCTCTCTCTCTCTCTCTCTCTCTCTCCTCTCTCTCTCTCTCTCTCTCTCTCTCTCTCTCTCACTCTGTCCCTCTTCTCTCTCGGCGTTTTAAGCGGTGATTATAAATACCGAGTCGAGAATATTATAGCGCGATATCTCAGCGGTATAAACGAAGGAGAAAAAATGACGAAGCGAGAGAGTGTGGTGGAATGATATGTTTATAATCCTGTTTCTCTCGCAAGGGTGAGGGTGAATGCTCGACGAGAGATGAGATATATACGAAAAAAAACATGGAATCGTACGCAGGGAAATAAAGAACTTTTTTGTTGGCTCGTGAAAAAAAAAAGCAGAAGAGCCATAGAGACGTATGGACGAGACGTAAAGTTAAACCGTGGATAACGAATCGGGACTGCTTTTGATCTCGAACCTCGAACTTTACGGCGGATTAGGAATGATTCGTTTCGAGAGCGACGAGAACACTTCCTGTTCACATATGTAAGCTTCGAGAAACAACGATTCGAAACAAAGCTCGGATAACGAGAATCTTGATCCTTTTCTCTGGCTTATTACTGTTTTTCGAACAGCGACATCAAAATATACGCGATTTTTCAATTTTTTGATCGTAATTGTTGAAAATAATCGATTGAAACTGTTGTTAGTGTTTTGTTTTGTTAAAACGTAAATAATTATTGTCTCGAACAGATAAACCAATAAATATTTGTGAACAATTTTATAATTTTTTGATCCGTATTATCGAAAATAATTAATTTTTTGATCGTAATTATTGAAAATAATCGATTCAAATATTTTTCATGTTTTCCTTTGTTAAAAAGAAAATAATTATTGTGTCGAACAGTTAAACTAATGAATATTTATGAATAATTTTATAATTTTTTGATCGGTATTATCGAAAATAATTAATTTTTTGAATGTAATTATGGAAAATAATCGACTCAAATATGTTTCGTGTTTTCCTTTGTTAAAAAGAAAATAATTATTATGTCGAACAGTTAAACTAATGAATATTTATGAACAATTTTATAATTTTTTGATCGGTATTATCGAAAATAATTAATTTTTTGAATGTAATTATGGAAAATAATCGACTCAAATATGTTTCGTGTTTTCCTTTGTTAAAAAGAAAATAATTATTATGTCGAACAGTTAAACTAATGAATATCTATGAACAATTTCATAATTTTTGATCAGTATTATCGAAAAAAATGAATTTTTTGATCGGTGTTATCGAAAATAATTCATATTTTGATCGTAATTATTGAAAACAAACGACTCAAATATTTTTCGTGTTTTCCTTTGTTAAAACGAAAACAATTATAGTCTCGAACAGCTGAGCAAATAAATATCTATAAACAATTTAAAAAATATTTGATCGCTATTATCAAAAATACTTTATTCACGTAACTTTCGCGTTTCACATTGTCAAAACAATTAAAAAAAGAATTATTGTAACGCAAGGAAGTGTGCACCAAGTTCATAAATAAATGATGCTGCTAACAGGGGTTAATCTCGATACTGTGAAACTGGACTGGGCGCCACCATGAAAGTGACAAGATCGTGCACCGTGCTTTATACGCCCGCATATTGCTATATATATAAGTATATATATATAACTATACTTATATCCGTGTACATTACAAGCGATACGAGCAGGGTACGTATAAGCTTAATACCACGCTCTCTCGGCGCGTATTTATCTTGGACGTTACATAAGCTATTTGTGTCGTACAAAGAGTCACCTTTGCCGATCGCAAAACAAATTGTTAATCATCGAAATACGGCGTATCTCTAAACCCCGAGCGCGCGTTACGTAAAGGAGAGCGCATATTCCTTCGCAAGTCGCGAATGGCTCCGCAGTGTTGCGTATAAACATATATATATATATTTTGTTATGCATATGCATATATACATAGATATTGCCTCATGTAACTTGTACGCGTTTTGGCGAATCTTCTCTCATCATTGCTGTTTGCCCTTCTTCCTCCTCCTACTTCTTCTTCTTCTTCATGATCTCGCCTCGTGAATAATCCGCGTTTCCTTCAACCGGAAACTTTGCCAATTCTTTAACACGCGCTAGGTAAATAGAATATGTCTCATACGCTATATAAATATTTTAAAAAACACGCTATCCCGCTGTACCGCAGGGGATAACCCAATTATGCAGACTCATCGAACGAATCATCGCACAAATAATCTCCGTTAGTCACTTTGGATTTTCTCATCTATCCATTTTTCCGTTGATCTTTACTTCCTGTTCGATCCGAGTATGAATTTTTTCAATTTATGAAAAAACTTCGCCACGCCAGCTAGTTGGAAATAGAAATTTACATTCGCCAAATTGGCGTTACGAGTATTTACGAATCGTGCGACAAAATTCAAGGAATGGTTTAGAATTGTTAGATCGATGGTCTGCTCTTTACTCTCCATTATCCCTGTTGTTGAACATCGTTAGACGATATATCTATATATATAAACCGCGAGATATATGTATCGCTTATAATCGTCTTACGAGACAGTCCGCCTCGTGTTTCATCTCATGCGATATTCGTAGTCTGACGTCTTCATGCATCTTCGTATTTTCCCGTAAGAGCGTTACGGACGAGTCTGATCGATACAGGACATATCTACTGCGTGGTTTACTCTCGTACGTTCCTACTGTGCACGCTCCTCTGATACAAAAAGCGAGTCTGTAAGCTTTCGCAGAATCGAATTTTCGATGCGAAAACCATACAATCGTCGCTCTTCATTCCCGTTGGCTCGAGCAATAGCTATTTCTTCAGAAAAAAAAACACCAAAAAAAAAGAAGAAAAACATTATTCTCGATAATAATAAACGTCGTAAGTGTTCATCGTTGATTGACTTCTTTTTTATCTCCTCGCTGCTTTTTCCATCATCTTTCAATTCTCGTTACGTATATCTGTCGAAACGATCGTAAAGTTTGAATAATTCATTGGTAAACCGCGGTGGGAGTATCATAAAACACAATTCACGCGTCGGACACGAGCGCGAATCTATTGCGAATAAAAGAGAGAGAGAGAAAAAAAGAGGAAGTGTTTATCGACGTTTTCTCGAAAGTGACGAGCATAAACGAAAGTTTAAGAGATGCATAAGCATCCCTTCGTTACGTTTCTCGCGTCTCGACATTGACACGACATGTGTAACACATCGGATATTTTGTTTCGAAACGAGGTTCGAGATCATTGCGTAAATTAGCAAAATCTAACGTCGCATCGAATTCTCACGTAAGCATCGGAAACGTGACGCGAAGTTTTCTCTCTCTCTCTCTCCCTTTCGTACAATTTCTTGATCGTTCATATCGTATATATACGTATATATAGATGTCTAAACACAAATAGTAAAGATCGAGCATAAAGCATCGCGCACGACTAAAAATAAAGCGGTGGGGTCTCGCTCGTGTAAACACTGGGGGAGAGAAAACCTTTATGTAATGAATGAGCGTGAAGTTGCGGCGCCGCGAGGCAGCGAGATAAAGAACGATAACGATATATATGTATAGTGTGTGTGTCTATAGAAAAAGTGGGGAGAGAGGAGGAGAAGAGGAGGAGAGAGGGTGCTAAAGTCGCGACGTCGTCATTTTTGGTGCACCATCGCGTACATTGAGTCAGACCCCCGCGTACCGTGCGATCAAGGATTATTTGGCTCGATGTTGCACTGAGGTCGACAGCCACGTTCGATTCAATGACGAGATTACGAGACGCTTAGACCAACGTATCGAAAAATCGCGTAGGAAAGATTATCAAAATTAGCGAAGGGGAGCATCGTTTTTTTTTAAGGGTGAATAGGGAACGTTCGAGATGGTCTAGGGTCGAGAGGGTTAAAAATAATAATCGACGGGTGGCCAAAATAGGAATGCGAGAAATTTTCTAAGTATATGATTACGCGAATGGAAAATAGAGGGGAGAGATTATGGGCGAACGCGGGTAATGTCACGTCCGGTCGATCGAGCCTCGAATAATTCGTTTCTATCAAGAAGCGAGATGTAGTAGAGAGAGAGAGCGAGAGAGAGGGAGAGAGAGAGAGAGAGAGAGAGAGAGAGAAGGGGAGTGGGAAATTCGTTGGGATTTCATCTCATGTCAGTGTGCCAAAAGCGCCACCGCGGTCATCAGATCCCCCCCTACCCTTGTCCCACACACCGAAAGAATCTCGCCGAGCGCGGCGTACTCGAATCTCGTGCCAAAAATCAGACACGCATCCGCGTTGACGATTATTCTTCAAATTATTTATCGCTCAATTATATAAACAGCGCGTTGACGCCCGTAACTTTCGAGATGAGCGTTGATTAGAGGGTTGAAATTTAGGGGTATGTCACAACCCTCGAAATTTTAAATACGCATCTTATTTAGACGATAATGTTTCTCGTTGAGTTCGCGCTGTCGTCAAATCAAGATGATTAACGAGTGAAAACATTAACTGGTGTCTCTTGGCCAGGGACACGAGGAAATTACTACGAACTTCTCGTTCAACGACTAATACAGCATGACGATCACAATAGCGGATAATAAGTAACGTCGAGACTCGTTCGTCGAACGTGTTATAATTATTGTAAATAAGAGGCAAATTTATCCAAGGCGTGTCTGTTCCACGCGTGTACGTGCGTATTTGCGCCGAAGGCGCGGTTCTTTCTCATACACGAGCAATTAAAAGATCGCGCGTGGTCGCCCGGGCCACGTGCGAGCCCGGCGTTACACACCAGGCCTCTTTCTCGAATCATGCGAAAAAACTTTACATAACCGATTGGAACGAGTTAGAACACATACCAGAATTGGCTCATTTTCACGCTCTCGAACGTGCTCGTATATCCTGAAACGAAACGACGTATCGCCACTCTACCGGCTAATGAAATAATAATTCTTAATAATGTTTATTTTCATTTCTCAAAGGATAAATAAAAATTGTTTCGTTTTTTTTTGAACCAAGAGAACGAGATAGAAGGAGAAAGGAAAATGTTCATGAACGCTAATTAGTGTACGTAATTAAACATCGACCCTCGTAACCCAACCGAATCGAGAACCTCCCTTCTCCTTGCCTCAAAAAAAAAATCCCCTGAAAATTTCTCAAGCGATGAATCACTCGTATCTTTATATGCACATTACGTTCGATCCTCCGGTGTTCCGTATTTGTACATTGTACGCTGTATTGTAAAGCATGTGTTCGTAACAGCCGTCTTGTCTAGTAGTTGTAATTTTAGTACGCGATAAGAGAGCCGTGGAGTAAAATTACCGCGTTTACGGCGTTGCGTGGGAGGAATCGAGTAATGGCCCCGCGTATGCGAATGAGCTAAATGATAGATACGTGTCGAAGATTCGGGGAGAGAAATGCGTTCTATATAGATTTATAGGAAGCTGGGAGAACGATAATGCTCTTTAGACGAATCTGAGACACAGTGATAAAAGATTTTCTTTCTCTCTCTCTCTCGAGTTCACCCTTTCATGGTTTTATCGCATTGTGCCCCACAGTCGACACCTCGACTGTCGAGATTTACTCTCCGCACGTATAGGCGATTTATATTTGTAGGTATATAGATATACACGTGTGTATTTGTGTATCGTGGAGGTTTCGAGAATCGGAGCGAACGCTTTACGTAATCGGAGATTGTGCTAAACGTGAGACCGTGCTACAAGGTACGTCGCTCCGTCCTCGTCCTACGTGCCTCCATTTATATCTATTTAGGCTTATAACCGTGTGTGTGTGTGTGTGTGTGTGTGTGTGTTTGTGCGTGTACAAATGTGGAACCGAATGGGAGGAGAGTCCTGTTGATATTTGTACGTGTTGCTACTGTTTATTGCCATGAAGTTTTTGTGGCACGAGTGTTTTTTATAGTTATTTACTAAAAGTAAAAAATATTACGTCGATTTATACACAATTGTGGATCGAACGTCTTTGGAACGATGGTAGAATTTGTTTTTACGATTTTATCGCGATTCAATAAAAATTTCGACTTTTTTTTACGGAAAATAATGATAATTGCGATAAATTTTCATAGCGCGAGTGTTCTATACAGTTACTAAAAAAAGAAAAAGGTTACATCGATTTTTACAAAATTGTCGATCGAATTTAACGTTTTTGAAACGATGTTAGAATTTGTTTACGGTTTTATCGCGATTCAATAAAAATTTCGACTTTTTTTTTACGGAAAATAATGATAATTGCGATAAATTTTCATAGCGCGGGTGTTCTATACAGTTACTAAAAAAAGAAAAAGATTACGTCGATTTTTACAAAATTGTCGATCGAACGCTTTTGGAACAATTTTAGAATTTTTATTTTACGTTTTTATCGCGATTTGATACAAATTTGTATTTTTTTTTTACGGAAAACAATGATAATTCCAATAAATTTTCATAGCGCGGGTGCTCTAACAGTTACTAAAAAAAGAAATTACGTCGCTTTTTTACAAAATTGTCGATCGAACTTAACGTCATTAAGACGATGTTAGAATTTCTTTTTACGATTTTATCGCGATTCAATAAAAATTTCTACTTTCTTTCCTACGGAAAACAATGATAATTGCCATAATCTTGGGAAAAAGTAATCCGATTTAACATAATTGTAGTCGTTAATTTTTGCATAAAGAAAAAGAAAAGAAAAGTGAATTTCACTCGTTGTGCTGTAACCAGTTTCGTCGTTACAGAATCGTGCGTAGTATCGCGATCTTTCGACTGTACGTGTGTATAAAATATATCTATATACGCGTCTAGTATGTACATACGTACGGTCTGCCGTTTGCCGATCGAACAACAAGTTATGTCACAGAGCGAATAAAGCCGAGGGGACACGGACGGCGTTGGTTTCTAGTCTCCTTGATTGTTCTTCTTCCCCTCTTTCTTCTCCTTCGTCCCCCTCTCTCCCTCGCTCTTTCATTTCGCTTTCTCCCTTTCTCGATTTCTGCTTCGCTAATGGAATCATACGTTTTAATCGTTGTTAAGACTCAACCGAACCGACGTAACGTTAAGGACATAAAATCATTTCGCTGACGCAAAATTCTTCGTTCTCCGCGATGAAATTAGCTCGGTCATGCTTGACGAATCAGACCTCAAATTCAAAAATTCAATTGCTAAAATTGATTTTTCAACGTCCCTACCCCAAGGCACGATCGTGATTTCATCGATGATGTACAGTCGAATCGATCGTCGCTCTCTCCTTGGGTCTATATTGACGCCTCCCCCTCTCCCCTCTCTTCCCACAAGAAACCACACGACTAATTTAAACATCAGCAGAAGGCACAATCGCGTACCTGTACGGATGCTCGAGAGAGTCGGAGCACTGTTTGCTTATACAAGAGTGTTTGTCCGACTATGTATGTGTACGTAGCATAAGAGACGTAACGAATAAAGCCGCTGGCAGAGTGGGGGTGTAGACTAAGCGGGGGAGGGAGGGCTGGGACTTGCACAACGCACAAGAAAGAGAAAGAAAAACTATCCGCTCTCCTCCTACTTCGCGATACCCTAGCTCTTTCTCCCGTACAACGATCTCCCTTG